>CM068553.1:29090806-29695041 GCA_035048495.1 Euptelea pleiosperma
TTCTACGAGGAAACCGAGTTCTCCAAGTAACAGTTTAAGCCATAGTAACTCACAGACCCCATGGGCCATTGATCGGAACTCAGCTTCGGCACTCGAACGTGCAACAACCTGTTGTTTTTTACTTCGCCATGTAACCAAATTTCCTCCCACAAAAGTACAATATCCTGATGTAGAGCGCCTATCATCTTGGGCTCCTGCCCAATCAGCATCTGTGAAACCCTCCACACGCATGTGGCCCTGATGGCTAAATAGTAAGCCACGGCCTAGGGAAGATTTTAAGTACCGCAAAATCCTGTATGCGGCTTCCAAATGTGTAGTACGGGGGGAATGCATGTATTGGCTAACTACACTCACCGCATATGCAATATCGGGGCGAGTATGAGCTAGGTATATAAGTCTCCCCACCAATCGCTGAAAGCTACTCACATCCTCTAGAGACTCCCCTGACTGACCATCAAGTCTATGATTTGCCTCAATGGGTGTGTCAACAGGTCGAGCCCCTAGCATACCAATATCCTGCAGCAGGTCCGACACATATTTCCTTTGTGAGATGAAGATTCCTTTATTGGATCTCGCAACTTCTATCCCCAGAAAGTACTTCAATGTACCCAGATCCTTGATCTCAAATTCCAAAGCCAAGAACTCCTTCAACCGGGTTATTTCTGCAATACAATTACCCATAACAATGATATCGTCGACATATACAATCAAAACCGTCATAGCCTCCCTGTCACGTCTGATGAACAAAGTATGATCAGCTTGACTCTGACTATACCCCATTCGTTTGACTGCCCCACTAAAGCGCTCGAACCACGCTCTCGGTGATTGTTTCAAGCCATACAAAGTTTTCTGAAGCTTGCATACTTTCTGTTCATCCCCAGAAAGTTGAAAGCCAGGAGGGGGCAGCATATACACTTCTTCCTTAAGATCCCCATGAAGGAAAGCATTCTTGACATCGAGCTGAAATAGTGGCCAAGACTGATTTGCAGCAAGGGAAAGGATAACCCTGATGGAATTGAGCTTAGCTACAGGAGCAAATGTCTCCTTGTAGTCTATCCCAAAAGTCTGAGAGTAGCCTTTTGCCACCAATCTTGCCTTGTACCGATCCACTGAACCATCAGGCTTGCATTTCACAGTGTAAACCCATTTGCATCCAACGGGTTTCTTGCCTCTTGGCAAGTCTACCAACTCCCACGTGCTATTTTTTTTTTAACGCATTCATCTCTTCATACATTGCTTCTTTCAACCTAGGATGCTTCAAAGCTTCTGTTACAGATGAAGGAAGAGCAACAGAGGATAACGAGGTAACAAAGGATTTGTATGACGGAGATAGATTATCATACGAAATAAAATTAGCAATTGGATGTTGGGTACAAGATCTCTTCCCCTTCCTAAGAGCAATAGGAATGTCAGAGCCACTATCACAAGAAGAAGAAGGAACAAAGTTAGAAGTAGGGTTACCTAGATCCTCTGAGGATGACTGTTGGCCCTGGAGTTCAGTGGTAATCTGTTTCCCTGTCAGACGACGCCTTGAGTACACCTGCAGCTCCCCCTGCTTGTTAGTACCCCTGTCAATAGTATCAATCATGGTCGAATTAGGACCATTGTCAAGAGCATCCATAGCCAATGGCAGAGAAACAGGATCAGATGAGACATGCCTTTCCTCATGACTAAGATGCTCCCCCTGAAGAAAGGCAAGAGTATTACTGAGAAAATAAGAGGCCGACTCCAAAAAGGTGACATCCATGGTGATGAACCGCTTACGAGAGGGGGGATGGAAACATTTATAGCCTTTATGGGTCGAAGAGTAACCCAAAAAGACACTTCAAGGCTTTTGGATCCAACTTGGTGCGATTCGGACCAAGGATGTGAACATAACAGACGCAGCCGAAGATCTTTGGGGAAACCAGAAAAGGAGGACTCTCAGGACACAGCAAGTGGTATGGAGTACGAAATTGGAGAGAGCGAGATGGCATACGATTGATTAAGTGAGCGGCAAGGAGAACTGCATCAGACCAATATGTTTTAGGAACATGGCGCCACAACAGAAGGGCACGAGCCACTTCCAACAAGTGTCTATTTTTCCGCTCGGCAACTCCATTCTGTTGTGGAGTGAAGGCACATGAATTTTGATGTTCAATGTCATGTTCGGCTAAGTACGTCTGCAGACCCCCATACATGTACTCTCCGCCTTGATCAGATCGAAGAGTTTTGATGCATGTTCCAAACTGAGTGAGAACCATTTTGTGAAACTGTTTGAAGATAGAGTAAACCTCATCTTTTGACTTCATAACAAAGATCCATGTGCAGCGAGAAAAATCATCCACAAAAAAAACAAAATATCGATAGCCAAAGAAGGAAGTAATAGGGGATGGACCCCAAACATCAGTATGAACAATGTCAAAAATAGATAAACTTTTATTACCACGAGGGGGAAAAGTCGTTCGACAATGCTTGGACAATGCACAGACCTCACAATGAAGATCTGAAATGGACACCGACTTAAACAACTCAGGAAATAACATGCGTAAATAAGGAAATGAAACATGACCTAAACGAGCATGCCAAGACATAATATGCTCTTTATTGACACTATTGCTAAGACTACTAGACTGAAGGGCTGCAGAGGCTGTAGGAGTCACATCCAAGAGATAGAGACCACCCACTTCACGTCCAGTGCCAATCGTCCTCCTCGTGGCCAAGTCCTGAAACACACAATGAGAAGGAAAAAAGGTTGCACAACAGTTAAGATTCTTCGTAAGAGAACTAACGGATAATAGGTTAGTGGCAAATTTGGGAACATGAAGAACTGAAGATAAAGATAAGCCAGAAGAGAGGGTGACACGACCTTTCCCCGAAACAGAGGAAAGAGTACCATCGGCAATGCGGACTTTATCCGCACCAGAACAAACGGAATATGAGGAAAAAGATGATGACATACCGGTCATATGCTCTGAAGCCCCTGAATCAATGATCCAGGGTGAACTAGAAGTGGAAGCGGAAGCAGAGACAAGGTTGGCAGAACTGATGATACCTGACTGTGCGAACGTAGAAGTGGCAGCAGGCCCATCCAGTTGGGCCATAAAGCGTCGCAAGTTCTCTATCTCATCTCTAGAGAAGGGTGCTGTGGAGGCAGAAGGTTGAGGCGCAGCAGTATAGGGGGGCGGAGACCCCGGTGTAGAATCCATAGTCGCACTGTGAGCAGTAGTGGGAGTCCCAGGTAGTTGTGGTGGTCGGCCATGAATATGGTAGCACCTATCCTTGCTGTGGCCTTTACGACCACACCCCTCACAAACATGTAAGCTCCAACACCGATCCCTGGTGTGGCCTTTCTTGCCACAATGAGCACAAGTAGGTGGAGGACCCCCTTTGGTGCCACTGTTGACGACCGAGGTTTTAGACTTAGGAGGCTTGGAAGCCGGCGGGAAGGCAGCCAAGGCGGACTTTTCATGAACAGGAGAAGGAGACGTTATATCTCTGCGGCTGTCATCACTCTGAACATATGCATATACCTGATTGAGGGATGGCAAGGTGTCTTTACTGAGTAACTGAACACGGGCTAACTCAAAATTGGCATTCAGGCCGACAAGGAACTCATATGTACGGTTTTGTTCAACCAACTTCCGATATTGTAAACCATCCTCTGGGCACTTAGGGGTAAAGACCTGATAATAATCAAGTTCTTCCCACATACCACGGAGCCTAGCAAAATAATCCGCCAAGGGCAAATCCCCTTGACGAAAAGTGGCAATGCTCTGGCGTAACTGATACACACGGGCGACATTCTGCTGCTGTGAATAAGTCTGGGCTGCTGCATCCCAGATCTCCTTGGCCGTGGAAAAAAACATGAATCCTCTGCTAATGTGGGACTCCATAGAATTGAGTAGCCATGACATAACCGCTAGATTACCTGTCTCCCATTGTTCAAATGTAGGATCGGTCTCGGCGGGTGCTTGTAATCCCCCAGTAATGTACCCTTGTTTCCCGCGTCCACCAATAAACATTTTTGCAGCTCTAGACCACTCCAAATAATTTTTTCCAGCCAGCTTGGTAGTGGTGATCTGCAAACTAGGGTTTTCAAACGGCATTGGGGCTGAAATAGTAGTCACGGGAGCCCCGGAGGACGCATCTGACTTGCCCGACTCATTCAAAGTTGACATTACCGCTCCAAAAGAACAACCAGCAGTAACAAAAACGCAATAAACCACAACTAACCAAAAAAAAAATAACTTATGAACCAATCTGAGGGCACTTGAAGGAGAGAAAAGGCCTGTTGAGGCAAACAACACCTTCTAAGAAGCCACAGAGCAAGGGGAACACCATGCAGCACCTAAACAACACCCAAACATCATCAAAGAAACCATAGAAGACATTCTTTGAGGATCCATAAGGTAGGGTAGTGCGTGGACAGCACTCCTTGCCCAATAAAAGCCGTCGGCGGTACTATGTGGGGGGAAAAATCAACCCACACACCTCAATACTTGATGGATCTACGAGATCCACTTATGGATCTGTAGAGGGGATATGGGGGGACCAAAACGAAGCAACAATCCCTAGAAAAAGTTGCCGAATGGCTCCACAATCATCCGAGAAGAAAAAATGAGTTTTTTCGATTTTTTTCAAATATCAGCCCAAAGACATCGAACTAGGGCTTAGAAAATTCTCCAAAAATCACTAAAAATCGTGATTAATCAAGATCTATCAGGGGGTAGAGTTTCAGGTCTCCATGAGCACCCTGTCTGTACGGCTGATGACGTCAGCCGTACGGCTGATGACGTCAGCCGTACGGCTGGATGATGTCAGCGATGACAGCAGCAATCTCAAGGGTGCTAGGGTTCCTCCACGGTGTGTACGATCTTCCGGGTATATCTTGATATGGATCCGACAATGATCTGCTTTGATACCAAGTTGAAATCAAGTCTTGTACTGCAGAGGGAAAGAGGAAAGAGAAGAGAGGGGTTACGTGTGTTAACCCTACACACACCCCAATGAATCTTATTTATATTAATAAGTGTGGGCCCTTACATAAGTAAGAAAATAAAACCATAAAGACACTAAACAATCTATAATAATAGAGAGGTCCTTCAACAGTATGAACTTCACTGTATGATCTGTAGACATGGACACTTGAGATCTCGTATGAACTTCACTCTATTGCTTTGAGCGGTAATATATATTTGATCTAATTGTTATATTTTGGATAGTTCTTGGAATGGAAATTCAATTTTTTAGAGTGATTCTTCTTTACACAAGGGGTGATTTCTCGTCATTAGGCAGCAGTTCTCAACACCGATTATTTCGATGCTCATCAAATCATACAGATGAAATATTTTTTCTCACAACATCAGTTAGCATTAGAAAGCCACCAAAATATATTTTAGTCTTGTCAATAATGTTGCATAAGATCATGTACATGGATAATTAAGAAGTCATCAATGAATTGTCAATGATTTAGAGAAAGGGTGAAATTAAAAAAAATTGTTTAGTTTCAAAGAAATTCACTCTTTCTTGACAAAGTGGAGCATATTCTTCATTTCCAAAGATAGGCAGAGCTGTTATGCCATGGAAAACCATGGTTCAAAGTCTAATTACCATATCCTGAAATGATATATTGGGGTATGCATTGTCTCATATCATAACCCTAATTTATGTAATTTAAACCTTGTTTTTCTAGTATGTCTTTTATAACACAAAATAGATAAACAACAACGTTTTAGCTTAATTAAGCATAAACAATCACTAATGCAATGAATATTCATATATTTGAGTATTGACTATTGAGAGTATCATTTTTTTCCAATGTCTCATTTCGTCTCGGTCAAGATGTCTTTCCATTAGCTTTCTGAGATATGCTTAATATGACCAAGATTTTTAAACCTCGTGCAAAATCTTAATTAAAAAACTAGTCAGATACTACCATCATGTTATAAGTGACTGAACTTAAAAACAAAACAACTACCTACGGATGGAAACTAATGAAGTGATCCAACCTAAAAAAGTCGGAATACCTGCCTGAAAATGAACCCTGAAACAGAAAAGAACAGAATCATCTAGAGAGCTGCCAAGACAAATCCCAAAACAGACCTAGAGGAAGCCTCTCCTCACGGCTATTTCCACATACAGTGTTCTATTTTTCTGAGAGGCCAGTTTTGAGGATCTAGATTCCTCCGGTATTCACTTCAAAACAAATCGTGAAGCTGGGAATTTGGATATAAGATTAGGATAGCTGCAAGGTGCTACTGTTCAGAACAAGTTTTTTCAGTACATCCTCTCACACTTAACTGTATGATAAGGAGATTATCAATATTACACCATCACCATGACCACAGAGGTGCGCAAGTGCCCACTTGAGATCGAACTCCATTGAGGATGAAGTTTCACCCGGCCTCTAAAATTCCAGAGGCAGTGAATCAAAGGTTTATTCCTCCTGAATGACCAAACAATAATTAGTTCTAGACTTCTAGTAGTTTTGCCACATTCAAACACTCCAATGTCAAAACTGAGCCCCATCAATCCCCTCCGAACTCAGTAAGTTTCACTTAAAAGGGAAATTAGGATGTGTCCAATGAAAAGCAAGAACACGTTTGTCACTGCTGTCTACTTCCCTAAAACTAAACTGAAACCCACCCCTAACATTTCCATGCCAGCAACAAAGCACCTGAGTTGTCGCAATGTGGTCTGGGCCTCGAGAAGTATCTTGTCCATCCATTATTTGAAATGGCCAATGTAATGCTTCTTTTCTGGGAAAAATTGATGAATATGCTGTTCTAAATTTGACCCAGATTTCATGTAGGTCAGAACAATATGATCAGAGACTCCTTAAATTTGAACAATATATGGAGAGTTATTGCAGTAGAAGGTCTTGATGCCGGATAAATTTAAAAAAGGTGTTCTTCCCCACGTAGAACTAAAAATACTAGGCAAGTATAGTGCATGTGGTTCAAATGAAAATTCATAATATACTGAAGAATTATCTATGTATTACTAGCTTTAAGTCTTACCTATATACTTGAGATATACTGCCATCTTCTGGTCCTTTGTAAAATGATCCTGTGACAAAACAGACGAAAAGGTTTTAAACACATTAGGAGAAATAATCAAGGAGTGAGTCTGAAAGGGAGTGTGCATTATTTATGTAAAAACTGGGAACATCCTAACTCAAACAAAATTACAGGTGCAGACAGGGAACTTCATATTAGCGATAACAGTCAAAGAACAACATCAATGAGATCGTTACAAAGGTATTTTTATTAAGATAAGCTTGTTTTCGTAAAAAAATTGATTTTTGGAAAACCCCTTTTCCCTTCCCAAAAACCTCACACTGATCTAGATAGGATTCCATATTTCAAAAAATACTTCCTTGTAAATGAAGTTAATTTAGTCCGTGCAACAGAAACAAATTTCTAAAAATCCACTATTTCCAATACCTAAATTTTGCATTGATGGAACTCTATGTTTCAACAAATCTCTCTTTGTAATGAGAGTAATTTTATCCTTTCTCGGTTTGAAGAAAGCCGACTGTTTGGTCGGTTCAGTCGAATCATTGATTTGGATAAATGGTGGGTTCTTGGAAAGTAACAGTTCAACGCAAACTGGACCAAAATTTACAAAATTTCCTGTCAAACCAGGCAGTTTTTTTAGAACACTCATAAGGATAATATTTGAT
The DNA here is from genome assembly GCA_035048495.1 of Euptelea pleiosperma. Classification (NCBI taxonomy): domain Eukaryota; kingdom Viridiplantae; phylum Streptophyta; class Magnoliopsida; order Ranunculales; family Eupteleaceae; genus Euptelea; species Euptelea pleiosperma. The sequence continues at coordinate 29,098,473 of CM068553.1, forward strand.
TACGTGTCCACTTCCCATAGGCACACTCAGCGCCTTTTTAAATAAAACCCAATGCCTAGTTAAGTACAAAGAGAATTTGGTTTTGCGTATGCCACTTTTAAAAGGATTATCTCTTCCTAGAAGCTTGTCAATCGCTCTCTCCTTGTCGTGTGGAAGAGAACCCTCCATTTTTGCGTGTGTTATTAGTTCCCATACCATCTAATGGTTAGTTTCAATTAGTTCTCAGTTTTTACTTATTCGAGCATGCTATGTAGCCATGTTTATTAACCTCTTGATTGGTGGGTGAAGAAGAATAGAACCGTTTGTTTCTTTTTTATGCTTGTCTGTACGTTTGTTTGTAGTAGTTCTCATACTGTTTGTACAGATCAGCATACTGGATGAAGTATAAAACCTAAAGTGGCTTGGCATCTAGAACATCATCGTTGGGAGAAGTAATTTATATAGTTTTCCTCAAGAAAGAGGAAGAATAGAGCGCATTGGAAGAGTTTACAATTAGTGAAGCTAACAAGGATGGAGAAGGGCACCACCCATCGAGATCATGATCGACATTCTTCTCAAACTTCCTGCAAAGTCTCTTGGCAGATTCAGGTGTGTTTGTAAGCTTTCGTTCTCATTGATATATTATCCTTACCTTATCGGCCTACACCGAAATCAATAAAATTGTTCCTGTACTGAAATATTACAATCACCCATGGTGGAGAATTATACAATTCCTGTCATTTCCTGTCACGCCCCCAAATCCGATATTTGGTCATATCGACCTTTCTCGTATCTTGAGACGCGATCTGATTATACAAACGCACAATTAAACAAAACTAGTATCACGATGCAGCTGAAATACACCGGATAATTTTTTTTCATTTTGTTTAAACAATCCATAAGACGAAAAGCACTTCATTGACACATTAATAATGTTAGAGGATCTCTTACCTCAAACAAAACCGTAATATGCCCATCCAAAAGAAAACATTGTATATATATCGTATTCCCAAATACATGTTACTAAACGGTCAAAAGACCTACATAACTCATGTATCCTTCTACAAGATAGAAGAATTAAACAAAATATAACATCGTCTCTAGCACAAGTCTATCATCAGAAATGTTGGAAGTATTAGACCAACTTCCCCTTATCCTTTCCTGAAAACAAAACATTTTAAAATGATGAACTAGGGCCCAGTAAGTACATTCCCGGTGCGTAAAACCACTTAAATCAGCGACCTTTGTTTATTTTAAAACAAATACGATTTGCAAATGAGTTTCACATGTAATTCGATAAAACTCAATTCTCCATCAATTACTTACGTATAACTTCGAATACAATGATGACTTTTCACATAACAGTCAACCTTTCTCTTATCAGAATACCCGTGACCATTTCTATACAGTCAAACTATCAATTCTGATGTATTCAGTACCAACATTCTATCGGTTCTAGTGTACGATGTCAACACTTCTAGCCCACAAGTAAACTCCCTAATGTGCACACTAATTGTTTCATTAGGTATCCTCTCTCCGGATTCCCTAATTTTCTTTTAGGTATAAATACCTGAGGGGTCTCATGAATGAGACGACGCCTCTTCTTTAAGGGACTGGAACCCCAAGGGGTCTTAAGGAAATAAGACAACGCCTGATACTTTAGGGGACTAAAACCCCAAGGGGTCTCAAAGAAATGAGACAATGCCTGATTCCAACTAATCTGATATTCCACATTCCCAATCACATTCTTATTCATGTCCTTAATCGTATTTATATGCATAAAACAATAATGTTTGTAGAAACATCTTTACATGCATAACATCCATATTTTTGCATTTTGAAACTAAAAATAAGATCATTTAAGCCCTATTAATATCTTAGAAAGCGAATACATAAAACGGATGAAAAACGTATATATCTCATTTTAAATGAATTTGAGCATGACTTCATCCAACTAAATAGATTACACATGTCCTCATCTATCATAATTTCATGCTTTTAAGATCACAAGAAATTATCAATGCATTTACACATTTTATGTGGAAAATACAAGAATGGAGATTTTTCCTTACTAAAATTTAATAGATAACAAGAATAACATTTTCAGACATTTTTCCCAAAAATAATAGAATTTTCTAGAATTTTTCTACAATATTCTGTGAATTTTCTACTATTCCCAAAATAAAATAATATTTATAAATAAATAAATAAATAATTAATCAATTAAATAAATAAATAATTAATTAATTAATTAAATAATAATTAATTAATTAATTAAATAAAGGCATAAAATAAATAACTATGTACTTACCAGTGAATACGCTAGAATCCTAAATCCTTGAATCTCGTACTATGCGAATCTCGAGGTAGCGCGTATCTCGAGGCAGTAGGCCCCACAAAAACTTTTCAAAGGACCTCCTGAATATTTTCAGGAATTCCTAGGAATTTTCTAGAATTTCTTCTAGTTGAGGGTTTTTTTGCAAATATTCTTACCTCAGGGGTTAGAATACAAATACCCAAACTGATATAATTTTCTCAAGGCATGGCCTTGTATTTATAGAGGTTGAAAACTCAGAACTTTTCATTCCTATCCGATGTGGGACTATAATTTTGAACATTATTTTTTTTTTCAAATTTAATATTTTTGATAACTATAGTATGTAAAAACTTAAAATGTTGCCTAGAACTAAACACAATAACTTTTGACTCGCATGTCCGATTTGAACAAACTTGATACCGATAGAAAGCTATTGTTGAAACCTTTAAAATGGCATACATATAATGTTCAAAGTATTATAAAAAGTCTACTATGATATTGCTAGAAATAGGGTCATTACATTTCCTTTAGTCCATATGCTTCGTAAGAGTAAGATTGAACTTCTCAATTCTTTAGAAAAGATCAGAGTTGAAAGCTAGCAAAGAGAGGAGATGGTGATTAATGGAGTTAGTTGAGGGCAAGGGTGTTAACGTTCGCAAATATATAGACATAGCTGCTTTTATTTAGAATACCTAGTGTTTAATGGAGATGCAGATGCAAGAGGACAAGGATGTTAATCAACTTTAGAGGCTGAAGATGATATTGCAATATTCCGAACAAAAAAAATGTCTAGTTCTTCAACTGTGCCAAATTGGTTTCTGGTTTATATTAATCTCTCTCCTGCAAGAGGACAAATAAAGAAATTCTTCTTGATATGAAGACCAAAACACTGTTAACCACAAAAAATTGATGGAAATCTCCTCAAAGAAAATTCTCTTAAATCAGCTACATTTGATTTCTCAAATTTCACTTTCATTGGGATCAACTTTCTCAGAGGCCATATGTCGATCCACAAAGAAATAGAGGCCTTACAAAGTTTCATAAACACTTGTGGTCAACTACCGAAATCTTCTTATTTAGTATCAAATAACCAAGACCACCATGATTGCAAAGCTGACAGCCATTCATTCAAAAATAATGAAATACCAACATTCATGGGAAATCTTTAAATGAACCCAAAAATTCTTGCTTGTATGGAGACTGGAGAGTAACGACATTTCTTTTTTCTAAATCAAGAGTTATATGGCTATCTTTTCAATTTGACGTCAAAAGGTTTCAGTAATTTGCGCATATGATGATGGTGGACAAGGAAGAAAAAGATCATTATGTAGCACACCTTGATCTTCTGAGATAGCCATAGCCCAACATCTAGGAGTAGCCTGTTCCCTGATGCATCTTTCTCATCAACTGCTTGCATGCACTGAGCAACATGCTCCTGTCCCGCACCTTCTGCCAACACAATAACCATATGCCCATTTTCTTTAAGCCGCTGTTCAATAAATTCAAAAAGCCCACCTTGCCCCTCAAGAAAAAATGGAGACTCCGGTATCAAGCAGCAATCCTGTTACAATTCAAACCTCATTGACGTATTGCGTAGTTGTAATGTAATAGAACTACGTACTAATGATTATTCCAATTATACCATGGAAACGAATTCCTACATTGTCATTTCTGAAAAGGATATGAAACCAAAAAAAGGGATGGTCTATCAATAGCTTATTGATACACGGTGCACATACAGGAGGGTTGGCCCAACCCATCTGACAGCCTATATAGGACTTCTCTTGTGCCAAAAGTTTACCAATTGCATAATCATAGCCATTTTATCAGTTGCTTTTTCTCTGAACAGTCAAAAAAATATCGCAAGAGGTCCACAAAAAGAAGCACAGCATGGTAGTAACACAGACATGGAAATGTGTGTCGGTTACAGACACTAACACAAAGTGTCAGACACACTATCCCACACAAACCTGACATGCCAACGTGTCCGTACAGTTTTTTAATGTGTTGAACAATATATCTTTTAAATATTTTTCCATGTTAAGTATACAATATAGGAAGAACATATTTTCTTTTTTCTTATAGGTACAAGTAAATAAACTGATATACACTAAAATCATGTAAACAATCAAAATAACTAATATCTGAAAACAGAATGGTTGAATAAATTAAGGGAGTTTTGGATCACCATTTTTCAAAAAATATTTATTTAAAAAAGACTTTCCTGAAAATATATTTTTGAAAATGTGCTTTTCTTGAAAAGATTGTTTGGACCATCATTAATGCAAAATGTCTTTTCTTCTCTTAGTTGGCCCCACCACTATAATGTCTTTATTTTTTTGGAGGGGTGCTTCTACCAAAAACTGTTTCTTTGTTTATTATGTTCATTATGCTAGCAAATTTTAAACAAAGTCTTTTTTTACTTGAAAAACAGCTTTCAGCTATTTTTTATACAGACTTTTTGGCTTAAAAAATATATTTTAATGGAATAAATACTTTTTAAAAAATGGTCATCCAAACAATCGATATATTATTTTGGAAAAAGTCTTTTTGTGGAAAAAAAAAAAAAAAGGACTTTTCCAAGTCTAAAAATGGTGATCCAAACACCCCCTAAGATTTGTTTGGAGAAGTGTGTCAGCATGTGTCCGATGTGGCAAATTTTCAGAAAGTGTAGTCCTTGTTACATCGGTAGTTTCCATCATCCAATCCAGTTGAATCTGGGACAGGAGGCAATAATTTCAAGTGTCAGTCCAGTCAAGTGTAACTCAGTCATCTTTTTGGGCAGCAATGGATATGGTTTCACGGTGTTGTTACCAACCTGAGTCATAGTGAACTCCACGTACATGTTGCAGTGACTCTGCCAAGTCTGTTCTGACTTTGCCAAGTCCTTGCAGACACATCAGTTTTGTTGTTGGCAAAGTTTCACACCAGAAGCAAGTCTTAACATTGGGAGAGACCCATCAAAAGGTGGACCTCACATCCCTGTATGTGCTCCAAGTGTACCAATTAGTGGATTGTTTCTTAAGATCCCACCTAATTGGTACCTTAGGTTTGTGTTTGAATGCTTTTGCATGCCTGTGCACTATAACATGGTGTTAAAGTCTTACCACATCTCGGCTTGCCAAAGTAGCATGCATGGCAATGAACCCTGAAGCAAACAAAAATTATAGTAACCCAGAGGAAATAGGAGAATTTAAATCCCATATATCAAGTTCATTACCTAAGTCTAAACAGAAATCTTCCAAGACAGTAATGGTAAATTATTATTCCAGTACCATACCACTGTATCGGCCCATAAGCTTCACAATACCAACGCCATTCTCCACACTTTCAGCCTCCACATGTGCAGCATTAATGGCCCTTTGAGCTTCTTCTACAGCAGTGTCAAAACCAAAAGATTTGTCGATCACCTGAAATTAAACAGGAAAATTTAACTAGAAAAATAAAAATGAGGCAGGTTGATACCTCAACTTGCACAGAAACATTAGTGACTCGAATATTAGAAATACTATGAAGTTAGGGTGTCCAAGAGTTGCAAAGTGAGTTATGTAGTCATGCTATTGAGACATATTCAACCTGTTTATTCTCTGTTAAAAAACTATCATATTCTTATGTTGTTGTTGTAATAGTTTAGTCCTCTTTTGGCATTAAATTAGCTACCCTTTTTTTATAAGATTGATTAAAAGGGGAAGAAACCCACAGAATACAAAAAGAGAGGGCCTCCAGGGAAGGGCCTCACTTCAAAAGATGTATTTTTGGTCCGATGTAACTTATGTTAATAAAGTGGGCAGACAACACACCCAACTCTTGCCATATTTTCTATAATTCAGTTTTCCAGCTACAATTTTTGCAATTCCCATGTGTCGATACCCACATTCGGTTGAATTAGATAATTAGGGTTAGGGTTAGGTTTAGGATCAAAGAGAGAAGAGAGAGAAGAGAGAATGATGTCATGTGATTAGGTCACAATGACTCCATAAATCTTATTTATATAAAAGACCACAAGTGAAAGACAAGTATACCCCTCACATCAAGGGGTATTTACATAATACTCAAAATACGCTATATACGTATAAAATAAGTATCTGATAACACTCCCCCTCAAGTTGGTGCATAGATATCTCGCATGCCTAACTTGCATAAATATCTGTGAAGTTGCCAACTGGGAACTCCTTTGGTGAAGACTTGCTCATTGGTCTTCACAAATGGAGTACAGACTTCTCCAGATACAATCTTCTCCTTAATGAAGTGACGATTCACTTCAATGTATTTAGCCCGATCATGTTGTACAGGATTATGAGCAAAACTGATGGCAACTTTGTTGCCGCAATACAAGCTCACAGACCCTGAGACTGAAAAACCAAGCTCAGCAACCAACATTTTCAACCAAAGCATCTCGCACAAGCCATGAGTCATTGCCCTGAATTTTTCTTCTGCACTGGATCTGACAACTACAGGTTGCTTCTTGCTCCTCCAAGTAACTAAATTGCCCTTAACAAAGGTGCAATAGCCTGAAGTAGACCGCCGATCATCCTTAGCGCCGGCCCAATCTGCATCAATGTATGACTCAACTCTCATGTGGTCATTCTTCTGGAAGAGAAGGCCTCTGCCAGGGGCAGACTTAAGGTATCTCAGAATCCTATGTGCTGCCTCTAAATGGATCTCCTTAGGAGAATGCATGTACTGGTTGATAACACTGACCGCATAGGCAATATCTGGTCGAGTCTGAGAGAGATAGATCAATCTCCCAACTAGCTTCTAAAAACCCCCCACATCCTGTAGAAGCTCGCAGCTCGAGTCGGCCAACTAGTGATTCTGCTCTATGGGGGTCTCCACTGGTTTGGCTCCCAGCTTTCCAGAGTCCTTCAATAAGTCAAGAATATACTTCCTTTGTGAGATGATGATCCCTTGGCTAGATCTTGCAACCTCTATACCAAGAAAGTACTTTAGGGACCCCAAATCTTTCGTCTCAAATTCCCCTGCTAGGTAATTCTTCACCTTTGTCACCTCTTCGACATCATTCCCTATCAAAATGATGTCATCGACATAGACTATAAGAGCAGTAGTACTCTTTCCTACGTGCTTCACGAAGAGTGTATGATCAGCTTGACTTTGAGTGTAGCCCAGCTTCTTCATTGTTATGGTAAATCTCTCAAACCATGCTCTCGGAGATTGCTTAAGCCCATATAGGGCTTTTCTTAGTCGACACACTTTGCTGCTATGCCTTGGGGGGGTGAATCCAGAAGGGGGAACCATGTATACAAAGGCCATGCGTGGTTTGCTGCAAAGGATAACAACACCCTGATGGAGTTCGTCTTTGCTATAGGTGCGAAGGTAGTTGAATTGATGAATTAGGTTGGATTTAGGTCTAGGGTTTCAATGTAGAGATGAGAAGAGAAGAAAGAGAGAAGAGAGAGAAGGGAAGTCTATTGTGATTAGGTCACAATGACTCCATAAATCTTATTTATGTAAAGGACCAAATACAAAAGACGAATATACCCCTCAAGGGGAGTAATTACAGAACTACCCCTAATACATGAAATATACGTAGAAATACGTATATGATAACACTCCCCCTCAAGTTGTCACATAGATATCTCTCATGCCCAACTTGCACAAACACTTATGGAGTTACTAATTGGGGACTCCCTTGGTGAAAATATCTGCAACTTGTTCATCAGTCTTCACAAACGGGGCACACACTGCCTCAGACAATCTTCTCTCTTATGAAGTGGCGGTCCACCTCAATGTGCTTGGCTCGATCATGCTGAACAAGGTTGTGAGCAATGTTGATGGCAGCCTTGTTGTCACAGTACAAGCTCACAGACCCTAAAACTAGAAAGCCAAGTTCAGCCAACACTTTCAATCAGAGCATCTCACACAAGCCATGGCCATTGCCCTGAATTCGGCCTCTACACTAGATCTGGCGACAACAAGTTGCTTCTTGCTCCTCCAAGTAACCAGATTACCCCTAACAAAGGTGCAATACCTTGAAGTAGATCGTCTATCATCTTTGGCCCCTGCGCAATCTGCATCAGTGTACGCTCTATGCACAAATGGCCATTCTTTTCAAACACGAGACCTCTACCAGGAGCTGACTTGAGATACCTCAAGATCCGATGTGCTGCCTCTAGATGAACACCTTTGGGTGAGTGCATATACTGACTAATCACACTCACTGCATAGGCAATATCTGTCTAGTCAGGGAGAGATAGATCAATCTCCCGACTAGTCTCTGAAAGCTCCCTACATCCTGTAATAGTTCACCACTGGCATCTACTAACTGGTGATTCTGCTCTATGGGAGTTTCCACTAGCTTGGTTCCCAACTTGCTCGAGTCTTGTAACAAGTCTAAGACATACTTCCTCTGAGAGATGAAGATACCCTGACTAGATCTTGCAACTTCAATACCTAGGAAGTACTTGAGACGTCCTAGATCCTTGGTTTCAAAATCTTCTGCTAACTGGCAATTTAGCTTAGCCACCTCTTCTACATCATTTCCTATGAGAATGATGTCATCCACATAAACAATGAGAGCAGTAGGGTTCTTCCCTTGATGCTTCACAAATAAGGTGTGATCTTTGAGTGTAACCCAACCTTTTCACGACTAAAGTGAATCTCTCGAACCATGCTCTTGGAGGTTGCTTGAGTCCGTAGGAGGCACCATGTATACTTCTTCATGTAGGTCACCTGAAGAAATGCATTCTTCCATCCAACTAATGCAAAGGCTAATCTTGGTTTGTTGCTAGAGACAACAATACCCTGATAGAGTTCATCTTTGCCACGGGCATGAAATTCTCCACATAGTCAATCCCATAAGTCTGAGTGTACCCCTTGGCTACTAATCTCGTCTTGTACTTCTCAACTGACCCGTCTACCTTGTATTTGACTGTGAACACCCATCTGCAACCCACAGGTTTCTTGCCTCTTGGCAAGTCAACAAGCTCCCATGTCCCATTCTTGTCCATAGCTCTCATTTCCTCTATCATAGCTGCTTTCCATCTTAGTTGAGCTAGCCCTTCTGCCACAGAAGAAGGGATAGGAATAGTGGAAAGAAATATAATAAGGCTTTATAGGAGGGAGACAAGGCATCACAGGAGACAAAGTGGCTCAAAAGATGTTGAGTGCAACTCCTGACTCCTTTTCGCAAAGCAATGGGAAGATCAGAAGCATCAGTAGAAAAACAAATGACATGTATAGAAGGAGCAGAAGGATTACCTTGATCCGAGGATGGAACCACGGGTACTGGATCAGTTGTGGCTTTCTCCCTTCTGTGATAGACTCGGAGCTCCTTCTGAGCACCAGGATCACTATCAATCACAGTAGCAAGTGGAGTATTCTGAGGCATCTCAAACTCAAAGAGGGAGGAGAGAGTAATATAGCAGGAAGAGGAACATCACACCTCTCTTCACTACTAATCTCCCCCTGAAGAGAGGCGGAGAAAAAAGGTAGATCCTCTCTAAAGGTGACATCCACTGAAACAAACTTCTTCCATGTGGAAGGATGGTAACACTTATACCCTTTATGGGAATAAGAGTAACCCAAAAATACACATTTAAGCGCTTTGGGATCAAGTTTGGTACGATGGGGATCGAGGATGTGTACATAACATACACACCCAAAGATATCAGGAGGGATCGTGAGTCATGAAGCATTGGGAGTAAGAACTTGTAGAGAAGACTTGAAGTTGAGAACATGGGAGGGCATTCTGTTAGTCAAATAAGCGGCAGTCAGAACAGCATCCGATCAATAGGATTTGGGGACTTTGGAGACGATCAGAAGAGATCGAGCTACTTCAGTTAGATGTCGCATCTTTCTTTCAGCTACATAATTTTGTTGAGGAGTGTAACTGCAAGAATTTTGGTGACAAATCCTATGGTCTAAAAAGAATTGCTGGAGTCCCCCATACATATACTCTCCACCCTGGTCGGAACGAAGGACCTCGATGGAGGCACAATACTGATTTAAGATCATCTTATGAAAACCCTTAAAGATGGCATGAACCTCATCTTGGGTTTTCATAGGATAAACCCATGTGCACCTAGTATAGTCATCAACAAAAGTAACAAAATAGCAGAAGCCAAAAATAAAAATTACAGGGGGAAGGACCCCACACATCAGAATGCACGAGATCAAAGGAAACAGAACTTCGATTACCTCTTGAAAGATAAGCAGGTCGACAGTGTTTCGATAGCTCACATGTCTCACAATGCAAGTCAGATAACAAAACAGAAGCAAATAAATTTGGAAATAGCAGTTTGAGGTACGGAAAAAAGACAAGCCATAGACGGGCATGCCAACATAAAACAGAATCTATCCTACTACTACTACAAGATGACTACAATTCTGTGAGCTCAGAAAGCCGTCCATCAAGAAGATATAGCCCGTCAGCTTCATGCCCAGTGCCAATCGTCCTCCTTGTCTCGAGGTCCTGAAAGACACAGTATGAAGGAAAGAAAGTCACACTACAGTTCAAAGATTTAGTAAGAGCGCCAATGGATAGTAGGTTAGATGTGAAAATCGGGATGTGTAAAACAGATGTAAATAGAAGCTGGGAATAGGGGAGAATAGCCCATTTCCCAGATACAGAAGATAAAGTGTCATCTGCAGTTCTAACTTTATCGTGGCCAGAACAAATGGAATAACTAAAAAATAAAGAAGACATACCCGTCATGTGCTCCGAAGCCCCTGAATCAATGATCCATGTAGGACTGGGAGGGGGAATGGGCACATGATGGGCAGATCTAATGATACCTGACTGAGCAAATGAGGACGTGGCAGAAGTACCATCCAGCTGTGAGAGTAGTCGTCGAAGCCCTGCAAGCTCGGAGGCAACCAAAGGACCGGTAGAGGCTTGTGAAGAACTCTGGAGAGACTAGCCCTAAGAATGTGTCGAAGTGTCAAAATCACCAGAAGATCCGGACTGACTGGAGCGAGGAATAGAAGACTAGGGACGACCATGCAACTTCCAGCAAGTCGCTCCCACATGTCCAAGGCGACCAAAGAAGTCACACTTGGGCCTCTCCTTGGAGGAGGAAGGTCGGCCAGCTAAGAGAGTAGAGAACTGAGGGGGTCTACTCCCCTGAAGCTATTGAGGCTGCTGAAGTTGTGAAGCAGATGCGAAGTCAGGAGTGGGTGAGGAAGTGACAAGCGCTGATCGCTCGTGAACAGGAGACTCATCCTGGAGAGATAGTTTGCGACTCTCCTCACTCTAGACATATGAGTAAACCTCGCTGAGAGTAGGCAAAGGCGTCCGACTGCTAAGAATCTGAATCCTAGCCAACTCATATGAAGAATTAAGTCCAGATAAGAACACAAATATCTTACCCTCCTCAACATGCTTCTGGTTCTTGATCTCTTCATCTGGGGTAGGAGGCTGGTAGGAATAATAGTAGTCTAACTCCTCTCACATGCTCCGAAGTGTCGCAAAGTAATCAGATGGAGACATGTCTCCCTGACGAAGGTGAGAAATGCTCTGCTTCAACTAGTAAGCTCTAACAGTGTTATGCTGCTGTGAGTAGGTCTTCTTGGCAGTTTCCCAAACATCTTGGGTAGTGCGCATGAAGAGGAAACCTCGACTGATGTGAGGCTCCATGGAGTTTATAAGCCAAGATTGGACTATAAGATTCTCAGATTCCCATTTCTCAAACATGGGATCATCTTCAGCAGATTCTTTGGTCCTCCCTGTGCAATGCCCCATTTTCCCACGGCCTCCAATGAACAACCATGCAGCTCGAGCCAACTCCAAGTAGTTAGTCCCATTGAGTTTGACGGAGGTAATTTGTAGCCCGAGGCTCTCATCCATCACTTGTTGCACAACAACTCCTCCAGCTCCTCTAGAGGGGGAATCTGTGCTAACATCAGACCTTGAGGGAATTCCCATGATAGGCGGAGTATCCATAGCAACTCAAGATAGCTTGAAGGTGATAAAAAAACACAGAGAGGACTAAACACAAACACTTGGGGTTTACAACTCAAAAAAGACCCCAAAAAAGGCCATATAGCAGTCCGGAAAGCATTCTTTTTGGAAAAAGACCCACATACATCAGAAGAGATGTAAAGGAAATATTTATAGAACCCTTAAATCACCATTCCAAGGGTTTTGTAGCAGGTTGCACAGTCCAAAGAGGGCAAAAGATGACGTTGGCGGTAACATAGGGTTAGAGTTTTCTTCATAAAACTCTCAAATCTCCATAGAAATCCACAAGGTTAAATCATATAGCTTGCTATGATTATAGGTGACCAAAACAAAGCAACAAATCAGAGAAAAAATCCCTCAAACATTCAGGCGCACCAAATAACCAATATTATAGATTTTCAGAAGAAGGGGCAAAACACCATCGTAATGACTCCTAAAAATTTCAGAAAATTCACCATAAATCTCTGAAAATGCCAAACTACCAGGTGGGAGAGACCTCTTGACCTCGAGATCCATGCGGCCGTACGGCTGCTAACGTAAACCGTACTGTAATGACGCCGTCAGGACTTTCCTGAGATGAATCCTGATGCAATAGTTCTGATACCAAGTTGAATTGATGAATTAGGTTGGATTTAGGTCTAGGGTTTCAATGTAGAGATGGGAAGAGAAGAAAGAGAGAAGAGAGAGAAGGGAAGTCTATTGTGAGTAGGTCATAATGACTCCATAAATCTTATTTATGTAAATGACCAAATACAAAAGACAAATATACCCCTCAAGGGGAGTAATTACAGAACTAACCCTAATACATGAAATATAAGTAGAAATACGTATATGAAAACAAAGGTCTCCACATAGTCAATCCCATAAATCTGAATATACCCTTTGGCTACCAGTCTAGCCTTGTACTTCTCCATTGATCCATCGGCCTTGTACTTCACTGTGAACACCCATTTGCATCCAACAGGCTTCTTGCCTCTAGGCAAGTCAATGAGCTCCCATGTGTTGTTCTTATCCAAGGCCTTCATTTCTTCTACCATAACGGCTTTCCATCTAAGATGTGCTAACCCTTCCGCCACTAAAGAGGGAATGGGAATAGTGGAAACTGATGTGACAAAGGCCCTGTACGAAGGGGACAAGGCATCGTATGAAACAAAGTTGCTCAATGGATGTTGAGTACAACTCCTGGTGCCTATTCTAACAGCAATGGGAAGATCATAATCATTAGTCGAAAGGGGAATGACAAGTATAGAGAGAGAGGGAGGATGACCTGGATCTAAGGAGTGAGCCACTGGTACTGGATCAGCTATGACTTTCTCCCTTCTGCTATAGACTTTGAGCTCCGTCTGAGCTCAAGGAGCACTATCACGTACACTAGTAGTATGAGTATGCGGAGATCTCTCAAACTCTAGAGGAGGGGATAGGGATATAGCAGGAAGAGGAACATTCCACCTCTCTTCATGACTAGTACTACTCTCCCCTGAAGAGAGGTGGGGGAGAAAAAGGACAGCTCCTCGCGGAAGGTGACATCCATGCAGACAAACTTCTTCCCAGAGGAAAGATGGTAACACTTGTAACCCTTATGGGTAGGGGAGTAACCGACAAAGACGCACTTGAGCGCTTTGGGATCTAGTTTGGTGCGATGGGGACCCAGGATATGTACATAGCATACACTCCCAAAGATGCGATGAGGAACAGTGAATAGAGGAAAGCTAGGAGCAAGGACCTGGATAGGAGATTGAAAATTGAGCATGCGAGATGGCATTTTGTTAATCAAGTAGGCAGTCGTCAACACAGCATTCGACCAATAGGATTTGGGGACATGGAAGCCAATCAAAAGAGATCAAGCTACCTCAGTCAAATGTCTCATTTTCCTTTCAGCTACACCATTCTGTTGAGGAGTGTAGCTGCAGGAATTTTGATGACAAATCCCATGGTTAAGGAGGTAGTGTTGAAGCCCCCAGACATATATTCTCCACTCTGGAGGGATAGGTCGATCTGCAATGCTTGGAGAGCTCACAAGTCTCATAATGTAAAGCAGAAAGTGAAATAGAAACAAATAAAGAGGGAAATAAAAGTTTCAAATACTGAAAAGAAACATGCCCCAGACAGGCATGCTAGGTCAAAACAACATCTATCCTCCTACTACAACTAGTAGAAGACTGTAGTACTGTGAGCTCAGGTAGGCGTCCATCCAGTAGGTAGAGGCCATTGGCTTCATATCCAGTGCCAATCGTCATCCTCGTCTCTAAGTCCTGAAAGACATAAAAAGTAAGAGAGAAAGTGACACTACAGTTTAGGGATTAGTCACAGCACTAACAGATAATAGGTTAGAATTAAATCTAGGAACATGCAGAACAGAAGAAAGAAGCAATTTAGGAGAGGGAAGGATATTCCCCTTCCCAGACACAGAGGATAAGGTGCCATCAGCAGTCTTCACCTTATCATAACCAGAACAGATGGAATAACTAGAAAATAAAGAGGACGTGCCCGTCATGTGCTCCGAAGCCCCTGAATCAATGATCCAAGTGGGACTGGATGATGGAAGGGACACATGATGGACAGGTCTAATGTTACCTGACTGAGCAAAGGAGTAAACGATGTGGCAGAAGGACCATCCAGCTGTGAGAGCAACCGTCGAAGGCCTGCAAGCTCAGTAACAGAGATACTACCAGGAGAAGCCAAGGAAGAAGAGCTCGACGGTGACTGTCCCTGAGGAGGAACAAGAGTATCCATACTGGTTGTATGAGCACCAGAAGACCCTGGCTGCCTAGGACAACCATGTAATTTCAAACATCGAGTGCGCACATGCCCCAGTTTGCCGCAGTAGTCGCACTTGGGCCTCTCCCTAGTCGAGGGTTTCCCAGAAGAAGAACCCGTATGAGCATAGGATGGAGCGGAAGTAGGAGGCTGATAAGATGGACCTCTCTAAGACTGTTGGGGCTGGTAGGCAAGAGAAGCCACTAGCGCCAATCGCTCTGGGATGAGGTGCTCATCCTGAAGGGAGATCCGTCGACTCTCCTCACTCTAAAGATAGGCGTATACCTCACCGAGAGAGGGAAGATCCACTCTGCTGCTCAAGATCTAGACACAAGCGAGCTCATATGACGGATTGAGTCCAGAAAGGAACTCAAATATCTGACCCTTCTCCACATGTTGTTGATAAGGAGCAATCTCCTCTGGATGAAGGAGCTGATAAGAGTAATAATGATCGAGCTCCTACCACAATGTGCGAAGGGAGGTATAGTACTGAGCAAGAGAATTCTCCCCTTGCCTGAAGCGGGAGATATTATGCTTCAGTTGGAATGCCCTACCAATGTTCTGTTGCTGGGAATAGGTCTTCAGTGTAATCTCCCAAACCTCTCGAGCTCTGCACATGAATTAGAAACTCTAGCTGATATCCGGCTCCATAGAGTTGAGGAGCCATGACATGACAGTAAGGTCATCTATCTCCCACTGTCGATACAATGGATCAGTCCTGGGAGGCTCAACTGCATCCCCTGTAGTGTAGCCTAGCTTCTTACGACCTCCAATAAATAACCGTGCAGCTTGAGCCCACCGTAGATAGTTCTTGCCGTCTAATTTCACCGAAGTAATCTGTAAGCTCGGGTTCTCGTTAGCCAGATGATGCACCATAGGCCCTCCAACTCCACTGGGGGAAACTTCCATGCTCATCTCTGACTTTTAGGGAGTGTCCGAGGGTGATGGCTGTTTTTCCATACGCGGTGGTTGTTTCTCCATAATGAACCAAGTCAATGGAGTGCCGATAAAACGCACAATAAGCAAGAACAAAGGCCAAATCAACAAGAGTGTTGTATGCACACTAAAGGACCAAAAAAAAAACAAAGAAAATGCCCTAAAAAGGCTATTTCATGGTCAAATAACAGCAAGAAGAGGGAAGAGCAGTTCAAAATACCCAAATAAACATTTTAGGAGTGATATAAACCCAAAATAGGGAGATATTGCAGGTCTGAAAGTGAAGTGCAGCCCAAAAAAGGTAAAAATAGGGCTGGTGGTACCTTTTTTTGGGAGAGAAATCGAGCTAAACGCTTCAATTCTCAATGGAATGGCCCATGCATAGATTCAATGGATCCCTATGATAATAGGGGATCAAAAGTGACCAAGAAACCCCATCAAAAAGGTCTAAATCGAAGGGGTTTTGGACTGGTATTGAAAAAGGAATTTTTCGATTTTCAAGAGAAGAATGGTCTTAACACAATCAAGAACTCCCCAAAAAATTCACCAAAAACCCTGAAAAATCGAGATCTATTGGAAGGAAGAGGTTTTGATAGACCTCTAAAACGTGACAGACATCGAAAAGCGTGATAGACCTCGAAATCCGTGTCCATACGGCCTATGACGTCAGTCGTACGATACAATGAGGCATTAACACTTCCCCGACGATCTTCTCCGGCGAAACCTTGCTCTGATACCAAGTTGAATTAGATAATTAGAGTTAGGTTTAGGATCAAGGAGAGAAGAGAGAGAAAGATGTCATGTGATTAGGTCACAATGACTCCATAAATCTTATTTATATAAAATACCACAAGTGAAAGACAAGTATACCCCTCACATCAAGGGATATTTACATAATACCCAAAATACGCTATATACATATAAAATACGTATCTGATAACACATTCAAGATCAATAGCATTCACTACAAATTGGTCCAAGCATTTGAGACTCAAAATTTAACACCCAAACTTACACATTTGAATTTTCATAATCATGTAATTTAAGTACAGAAAAGAAAATAATAGCTACCTTACAAATTTAGCATTTTTCATGAAGGGCTTGGACCCAATGCTTTTCCCCTTTGGGCCTGTTTATGAAGCCCATTATGAAAAAGCACTTAAACCCGATGGCCAGGAATCACCTATCTGGCTGGATTTTGAGGTGTAGGCCAAACATTAGTTGGTGTCAATGGGCCTGAAGAGTGTGACACATGGCAAGATTTATCCTCACAAACATGCAGAACATGTATTGTAACTTTGACTTTGTTTGAATAGTTGTGTTGGTACTGAATTATTAGCACTAAACTACTTTGACTTTGTTTGAACAGTTGTGTGGGTTATATTACCTTTCTTTTGATCTTTTATGCAATAGTATTTGTAGTTTTTGTGAAATAAATAAATAAATTATCACCTAGGCTTTGCTTAAGCGCTCATGCGTCCGAGGGATCCCTGCACCTAGACGTCACATACCTCTTTTGACTACATAGTGAACTACCAAGACAACTATGAGAAATTAGTTTATCAACATTTTCTTAACGAGGCGTAGCCACATCTGATTTCATCTTGTCTTAGCCCAAGCGTAAGTCCATATCGCTTTAAGACTTCAATTACTTGGTTGGTGATTTAAAGATAGAAGATAATGCAAAATAATACCTATCCATTATTGTATATAAAAATAAATAGAAATCGAACAGCAGCAAAAGAGAAACTCAAGCTTCGAATGTCATTGTCTAGGCAATCTTAATAAGTAATTAAGTATAAAGCATGCATGGCAATTACCATCACAAACTATGGTTGAAGAACTTACTGCAATATCATTATCAATAGTCTTGGGGATTCCAGCAACTGCCACTTGAAGACCACGTTTTTCTACTTCCTTTTGCAATGATATTTTTTATTAGTGTAAACTATATAACGGATCCTAATGCTTACTAAAAATAAAAAGGGTCGGGCTCTGTTGACAGCCCTAAAATGACAGGATTCTGTACAGGACACAAATATTTGCCACATGGCACACTCTTAGAGGACTCTGACCGTATGGATGTTTGGCCAATCCCTAGGTTGACCTACAAACCAAAATTCAGCCTGATTAGTGATTTCTAGGCGTTGGATCTTTGTACCTCAAATACTGCTAGAATTCCACAGTTGAGATCAACCCATGAAAATAAGTCCAATCCAACGTCTAGAAATCACTAAGCAGGCTGAATTTTGGTTTTTAGGTCCACCTAGGGATTGGCCAAATATCCATACGGTCAGAGTCCTCCAAGAGTGTGCCATGTGGCACATGTGTGTCCTGTACAGAATCCTGTCATTTTAGGGCTGTCAACGGAGTCTGACCCAAATAACAAAGGCCATTTTAGAAGAATAAAGAATTACCTTGTAAATAACAGCAGCTCCTTTCTGAGTACCATCACCACCAATTATGTACACCTAGAAACCAGAAATGGATAACAAATTCTCATGTAATTCATCAAAACAACTTATGCCACCTAGATGATAGGAACAAAAGATCCACCTGATTAATCCCCCGGTCCTGAATGCTATCAACAATCTTGTTCGTGTCATGACCTCCCCGTGAAGTGCGAAGAAAGGTGCCACCACGTTTGTGGATATCATTGACAACTTTTGGTGTTAAAGTTATGGTATTTCTAGAGTAAAAGCCTCTATATCCTCCCTAAAAAAAAGCAATCAAAGTGGAAAATACCTATCAATAAATACACAAGATTATGAAGAACTCCATACACACAATATCATGATAGTGCCAATATTGAACCCTTTGGTGTAGCTAATGAGAAATCTATGGACCCAAAAAAAATCCCCTTCTGCACAAGAAGTATAAGACAATGGTAAGAGCTAAGAATTATGTAAAAAACTATGTTTAGTTGGCAAAATTTTATAGGAAACGGGATTAATATAAAACAACTTGTTACACAACTACATTGGTTCCTTCAGGGGGTAGAAAATGTAAATGACGGAAGTTAAGTAATAAAAAAATCAATTAAATCGTTACCATCATCAAAGCCTTATCACAACTGTTTGGGGTCGGTTACAACCATTGAATGATACCCTAAGATGCCCAGATACATACATATGCGCCATTGGATACTTGTACTAGAAACAGGGATGCAACTATTCATTTCTCAAAATTCAGGACACCGGATACGGATATCAGTATCACATCCAATTTGTTGATACTGTATTTTATATTTTAACTTTTTTTTAAGACAATTATCATTTTTAATGCATCACCAAAATCTAATGGAACTTTTTAAATTTGCACATTTTCTTTTAGCAGAGTTTGTCATAACATGCTATTAATGCTTTTCGATTAACAAAACAAATGAGGAAGAGAATACAAAATGGTGCAATAGAAAATGAGAAAATAATGGTACCATAGAAGTTGTTAAGTCGTGTACAGTCTGAGGTGCGGCCCAATCCCAAAATCACATGGGCCCAATTCATGTGGACTGAACCACCATCTACACGGGCCATAATGTCCCAGAAGTTGTGGAGATATTTTTCCCACCAATGTGGACCCTACTCCTACCATAATAGCTAGTCAAGATCCTTTCATCAAATTATCCAAATATTTAGCAGCTGGTCAATTTACCAAAGTGAGTGGAATTCTCAAAGATAGAAACTGTTACTTTCCTCCATACAGAATCTACCATAAAAGGAAGTTTCCATCACAACAACTTTCCTTTCAATGTAATTCTCTACACAAAGAATCTTCAATTCACAAGCTACCAAAGATAGAAGCTGATAAGTCCAATTCATCTAAAGAGGAAATTCACTCTCTCAAGAAGAAAACTTCTATTTTGTGTAAATGAGCATTCATGCAACATTCTTTGTAAATATTATTTTTTTATTTGTTTCTTTATTCATTGATGTACACAGAAGAAATATAAAAACAACAACCAATTATATTTTGTGGGATTTCACTACACTTTCTCTTTGCTATTTAAAATTTTCAACCAATAAAGAAAAAGAAGATAAATAACCAATTTACCATGCCATATCAGTCAACTTCACTGCTTCAATTTTTTAACATAGGCTCAATCAATTCCAGAGTAGAGATCACTTGATAGGCCCGGGGATTGTTTATAGTAGCGGAGGAGCCCATGTGATGCATATGATGCTATAATAAAATTGCAATTAAACTAACGGAGAATTTACTGAAATGGTAAATGGGTAACCTGAAACAACTATATTAATATTTTGTATCTTACTGTCAGTTAAACAAATAACATTTTCAAGGGTATTATAGGTACTTTAAACTATAATAATAAATATCAATTTTACAGTTAGGTAAAAGTAGTTAGTAATGGATATCACTGGAAAGAACTCAACAAGAGCTTTCAAATCAATCCATTTTACTGCAAACCAACTTATGAATTGGAAGGTATAAGCTTTTGAAAAATCTAAATGTAAAAAACTTTTCTTAAAATTTAATTGCTAAAAGAGAGAAAAATAGGAAGCACCATATGTTTTATCTCTTCATAAATAAACTTATAAGGGTCGGGATCGGGGGACAGACTTTGAAACCGACTTTGACACCTAAACGACGGAACCGTGGATTTCTCAAGATCGGACGGCTTTTAATGTTGTTCGCTTTTCCGCAGATGATGAGACAAGCTGATCAAAGCCGAGCCTTCTCCTCTTCTCCTCTTCTCCTCTTCTCGAATCTCTTCAAATTTCCGAGCTCACCCCACGCCTCCTCATCTTCGTTCTTCTTCAGCTTTTCTTTTAACTTTCTCTTAGTGCACTCATTGCAGTAGAGAAAGAGATTAAAAGGGGGAAGATGATACATGTGGGTAGAAGAAGAAATGGACCTAGTTGTTGCAGGTTCTGTTTGAGAGAGTATAATGAAGATCGACAAAGTGAAAGGTGGGATCAAGGTCTTCAATGGCAAAGAGAATTACGGAGAAAGCAGCGACAGCGGTGGAGGGTTTCAAGTTCACAGAAGGATGAAAGAAAATCAGAGTGGAAATCTGAACCTGTTAAGATCGTTGGTCTGAAATCATCGATCTCTTAGGGTCTGCCCCCTTTTTCTTCCAGTCAAACAGATGCCGATCTGAAACCCTTTAAGACTTTGAGTCTTCTCCATTTTCCTTCCAATTGACCATAATAGAGGTAAGATCATGGTCTGAAACACTCTATCAATGAAAAAAATTCAGGAAAAATGTCCATGAACCTAAGCTATGTAAGAAAGGAAAAAAATTGCAAGGACATGGGCATTCGACCCCACCCAATACCGTTTGGTTTGACCACGGTTTTAAGATTTAGAACTGTCTTTAATCATGGGTTACGACCTCTAAAATTTAGGCCGTTATAGTTTCTCTAGAGACTAGAGATGATTTTAAAAAGTAAAGTTTTAATAATAAAAATACTTTTTAAAGGATTTTAATTAGAAAAGCACACTCATTTTAAAGAAAGGTACACGTGTTCCACAACTTCCACAGAGTGCCGAATTCGACTTGGCTTTGATCAGCTTGGCTCATCATCTGCGGAAACGCGAACAACATTAAAAGCCGTCCGATCTTGAGAGATCCACGGTTCCGTCATTTAGGTGTCAAAGTCGGTTTCAATGTTTGTCCCCCGATACCAACCCAACTTACAAAACCAAAAGACTATTTTACCCTTTAAATGTGTTATGTAACTAAAGTTATGTAAAAATGGCACAAACTCGTGTGTTGGTTTCCGACACAGATAAAAGGTACCTGACATGGCCTTAAAGAGGCCCGACATGCAAACATCCATACATAAGTATTCTAATATAATCTTTTACTTATATTTAAATCAAAAGCTTTTAATAAAAATAAGGAAAGAAGTATATGAAAAGTAAAAGAAAACATTTATACATGTCATCGAGCTATTCGATTGTATAATAAATCATCATCATAATCCTTTTTCCCAACAGTATGGAGTCAGCTGCACGAATCCTATTCCTCCATTCATTCCTGTCCAAAGCTATCTCTTCTATTAAGTCAAGTTTCTTGAAATCTCCTCTCAGAACCTTAGTCCATGTCCATTTTGGCCTTCCCTTCGCCCTTTTAGGCCCTTCGACTTGCATATTCATCATCACCGGTGTTGTCATTGGTCTTTGTTGTTCATGACCAAACCATCTCAATCAACTTTCCTCATTTTGTCACTTATTGGGGCTACTCCATATTTTCACGAATGCGTTCATTTCTAATTTTGTCTTTCCTTGTCTTACCACATCCATCTCAACATCCTCATCTCGACTATACTCATTTTATGAACATATTGTTTCTTGATTACCCAACATTTTACTCCATAAAGCATCATTAGTCTTATTGCCATCTTATAGGATTTTCCTTTTAAGTCTAATTGGCAAAAGTCAATCACATAGCGCACTCCGAAAGCGCATCTCCAGTTTAGCCACCTCGCTCTAATCCTATGGGCAACATCCTCCTCAATCTCTCCTTCTTTATGAATAATAGAACCAGGGTAACAAAATTGGTCACTTTGAAGTATCTCCTGGTTGTCAATTTTAATTGGCGAATCATCTCTATGTCCATCCTTTAATTGGAAATTCATAGAAGGAATTTTTTTTTTTTTAAAACCTAGATTCCAAAGCGTTCCTTCAGAGTTCTAGTTTTGCATTTACCTTATCCTTAGTCTCGTCAACTAATACTGTCTTCTGCTAATAACATACACCTGAGGACCTCATCTTGGTTATGAGCAGTTATTTAATCTATAACTAAAACAAATAAGTATGGACTTAAGGCTAATCCTTGGTGTAGTCCCACTGTAATTGGAAAGTCACTTGTCTCACCACCAAATGTTCTAACACTATTTATATCTGCCCCATACATAACTTTAATGATGTCAATATATCCATTTTAAGGTTCCCTTCTTTTAACTTTACTGATGTCAATATATCCATTTTAAGGTTCCTTTCTTTTCCAATGCCATCAAATTAATTTTCTAGGGACACTATCTGTTGTCAGGGACCTACTTGTAATATCTTATATTCTACAGGGGGCCCTTGTAATATTGTAAAACTTCACTTAATATATATATTTGGTGAAATCGTGTAGGCTATTCTAAGCTCTACACGATTTCTCATCTTCCCCCAATTCTCTTCTCCTCTCCTCTCTCCCATCTCTAACCCTAATCTCTTATTCTGGTTATGATCCAAGATTACAACATGGTATCAGAGCATGGTTATGTAACCATGGCTCAATCCTAGAGGTCTGAAGAACCCTAGGGATTGCGAAATTCGATGCGAAGGGCTTTCCAAAGAAGGAGATCATCTCCCATGGATAACCGTAGGCTTTAGAATAGTCTGAAACCCTAGCCGCCCACTCCAAAAGGTTGGAAAAGTTCTCCCAGGCCTAGCCGCCCACTCCAGAAGCCTGGAGAAGAGCTATCAGGCATAGCTGCCCACTCCAGAAGCCTGGAGAAGAGACATCAAGCCTTGCCGCCCCTTCCAAAAGGTCAGAGAAGACCCTCTGGACCTAGCCGCAGGTCTCAGAGGAGTCCAGAACCTCTCCCTAGTGCTACCTCACCTATCCAGTTCCTCAGAACCATTCACAAGTTTCCCGCGGGTGGTTTTTTCTCCAATAGAAAATCTATAAAGGAGTTGTTCCAAAAAGGCCTCAATCCTGCGAGCAGTTCAGGTGATTTCTTATCAGAAAAGTCTTTTCTACTACCATGAATACATCTGAGGAGTCATCTTCTGCCAAGTCAGAGATCATTGTTGCCCCACCCAGTCTGGGAAGTCATGGTGATCACAGCCCGGGCCTACAGATCACTACGGTGAAACTCGACTGGACCAACTACCTCGCATGGTCTCAATCTGCCAAGATGTACATCACCGGACGAGGCAAAGCCAGCTATATCACTAGACGCGTCACTGCACCTGATTCCTCCGATGCTGTGTTTGAGAAGTGGGAAGCGGAAAACTCGATGGTCATGTCATGGCTGCTTCACTCCATGCATCCATCGATCAGCACAGGCTTCCTCTTTCTCCCGATTGCCAAGGATATATGGAACACTGCATCTCAGACCTACTCCCAAGATGGGAATTTTGCTAGGATGTATGAACTTCAGCAGGAGATAGCACATCTGAAGCAAGGCGATCTTCTTTTGGGATCATACTACGCTGCGTTACGTAGCAAGTAGGAAGAGGTAGATCACTACCAGACCTACACCCCTGCATGTACCAAGGATGCTACGGAGTTCCGGAAGATGATTGTGCGCGGACGCATATTCGAGTTTCTTGGCGGCTTGAACCAGAGCTATGAACAGGTTCGAGCCAACATCTTGGGCAGAGATCCACCGCCGTCGACCATTGCACAGGTCTACTCATATATCCAGAGCGAGGACAGCAGGAGGAGAGCCATGAGCTCTAAGACAGATGCTAATGTTCCTTTATCTGAGAAGTCTGCCTTGGCCACTCAGAAATTGAGCAAACCCACATCCAAGAAGGATGGGGATCTTGATGATCGTGATCGACTCAGATGTGATCACTGTGGCAAGCGTCGCCACACTCGGGAGACCTGCTGGAGTCTTCATGGTCGTCCCGCACAGTTCTCTGAGGGGAAGCAAGGTTCCTCAAAGAAGCTCTCTGGTAGCAAACATGGAACCTCAGCTGCTCATGCCACCAGTCAAGATTCCTCTGATGTGACCCCTTCCTCTGGGCAGTCCAACACCTTCTCTAGCATGGACATTGACAGGCTTCGACAATTACTTACTCAGCTTGATGGCCCTTCCCCACCTACATCATCCTTTGTTCAGACAGGTACATCCCATTCAGCCCACCATGTGTCTACGGCACCCATTGGTCCTTCCTGGATCATTGATTCTGGTGCCTCCGATCATATGACTGGTATGCCATCCTTTTTCTCCACCTATAATATCTGCTTGGGTAAGGACAAGGTCCGCGTGGCTGATGGCACCTTCTCCTCTATCTCAGGGAAGGGCACTATCTCTGCCACACCTACTTTGTCTTTATCCTCTGTACTTCATGTTCCTAAATTCACCACTAACCTACTTTCTATTAGCCATCTTACTAAGAGCCTAAACTGCAGTGTTACCTTTTTTCCTACTCACTGTGTTTTTCAGGACTTGGAGACGAGGCAGATGATTGGTAGTGGTCGTGAGGATGGTGGATTGTACCTGCTCGATAGCCAGCCGACTTCATATTCTGTTGCACATCAGTCTAGTGCCAATGTCAGTAGTTCTAGCGTTAATAAAGACCTGTTAATGCGATGGCATAACAGGCTAGGTCATTTACCGCTTTCAGTCATGAAGAGTCTGTTACCTCAGTTTGCGTCTATTCCATTTTTTGAGTTCAACTGTGAAACTTGTGTACTTGCAAAACAATGTCGGGTGTCTTTTCCGACCAGTAATAAAAAAAGTATGTTTCCTTTACAGCTTGTGCACTCTGATGTTTGGGGACCCAATCCGACCACTTCTATCTTTGGTTTTCGCTACTTTGTGGTTTTTGTGGACGACTACAATCGTTACACTTGGATCTACCTTATGAAATCAAAAAATGAGGTGCATACTATCTTTCAGACCTTTCATAAAATGGTGTGCAATCAATTGGGCACCACCCTAAAAGTCCTACGCACTGACAATGGGGGGGAATACATGTACAGTGGCCTTGCCTCCTACTTTGAAGAGCATGGAATTCTTCGTCAGACTTCATGTGCTGATACACCTCAACAAAATGGGACCACTGAGCGAAAGCATCG
Organism: Euptelea pleiosperma; assembly: GCA_035048495.1. Taxonomy (NCBI): domain Eukaryota; kingdom Viridiplantae; phylum Streptophyta; class Magnoliopsida; order Ranunculales; family Eupteleaceae; genus Euptelea; species Euptelea pleiosperma. Next base: position 29,124,150 of record CM068553.1, read on the forward strand.
CCATGTCCTGGAGGTTGCTAAGGCACTTCTTCTTGGTACTCGGGTACCCAAGGGTTATTGGGCTGACGCTGTGTTGACGGCATCCTACTTGATAAATCGGATGCCCTCTCGTGTCTTGGGGTCAAAGTCTCCCCTTTCACTCCTGTTTCCTTCCTGTCCTGTGTTCTCCATTCCACCTAAGGTCTTTGGTTGTGTTTGCTATGTTCACGCCCATCACAGGAAGGACAAGTTAGATCCGAAAGCCGTTCGATGTGTGTTCCTTGGCTATTCGTCAACTCAGAAAAGATATCGGTGTTTCCATCCCTCTACCCGTCGTCGGTTTGTTTCTCTAGATGTTACCTTTTTTTAGAGTCTTCCCTTCTTCTCAGTTGATCGGACTTCTCTTCAGGGGGAGCTTGGGAGTATTGACGAGAGTCCGATACCTCCACAAGGGGAGATTCCTCAACCAGTACCCCTTGATTTGCCTGATGAGTCTCTTGTACCCTTGTCCTTATCTCCTACTGACACTGTGCTACAGGATCCGCAGCTGGAGACATGTGCCAGACGACGTCAAAAAGAGAAACAGTCCACCATCCAAGCTCACTGCCAAGAAATCCAACTCGATCTAGGTAATCGTGTCCTCAGTGATCCTCAGTGATCCTCATGATGATATGTCTGTTCCTCCTTCTACTATCATTCCCATAGACATTGATGTACCTATTGCTCATCGGAAGGGTCTTCGGAACTGTGTTACCAAGCACCCTATCTCTCAGTTTGTTTCCTATCAACAGCTCTCACCATCCTACAGGGCATTTGCTACTTCCTTATCCAGTGTCGTTCTGCAATCCGGTGTCTCAGATGCCCTCAGCCAGCCTCAGTGGAAAGCAGCCATGCTAGAGGAGATGACAGCTCTAGAAAAGAATGGTACTTGGGATTTGGTTCCATTGCCTAAAGGAAAGAAACCCGTGGGGTGCAAGTGGGTATATACAGTGAAATACAAAGCAGATGGAAGCATCGACAGGTACAAGGCCCGTCTCGTTGCAAAAGGATACACACAGACTTAAGGGATTGACTACCAGGAGACGTTTGCTCCAGTGGCTAAGATGAACTCAGTTCGAGTTTTGTTATCTCTTGCGGCAAATTTTTCTTGGCCCCTCCAGCAGTTGGATGTCAAGAATGCCTTCCTCCATAGTGATCTAGAGGAAGAGGTCTACATGACAGGTTCTCTGGGGTTCAGTCCGACTAGGAGTAAGGAACTTGTATGCAGACTGAAGAAAGCCTTTTAGGGCTTAAACAGTCACCAAGGGCTTGGTTCGAGAGGTTCAGTTCCGTAGTCAAGAAGATTGGCTACTCGCAGAGTCAGGCGGACCACACTCTCTTCATTAAGAGAAGTCAAGGTCGTCTTACTGCTCTTATTGTATATGTGGATGATATCGTGGTCACAGGAGATGACCCAGATGAGGTTTGTAGATTGAAAAAATACCTTGGCATAGAGTTCGAAATCAAGGATCTAGGAACCTTGAGATACTTTCTGGGCATTGAGGTTGCTAGGTCAAAGCAGGGTGTGTTTATCTCACAGAGAAAGTATGTACTTGATCTCCTTCGAGAGTCAGGAAACTTGGGAGCTAAACCAGCTGATACGCCTATAGAGTAGCAACATCGGCTGAATCCTGTTGATGGGAATCCCATTGATGATGCAGGCCAGTTCCAGAGACTTGTTGGGCATCTCATCTACCTTTCGCTGACACGACCAGATATTGCATACGCAGTCAGTGTCATCAGTCAGTTCATGCGTGCCCCTCGCTCTCCACATCTTGAGGCAGTACACCGAGTGTTACGCTATCTTAAGGGGGCTCCAAGGAAGGGTCTCCTGTTTAGTAAGAATGGACACTTGCGAGTTGAAGCTTATACAGACGCTGACTGGGCAGGTTCAGTCACTGACAGACGTTCCACATCAGGGTACTGCACGTATGTGGGAGGTAATCTGGTGTCTTGGCGCAGCAAGAAGCAACCAGTTGTCGCCCGCTCCAGTGCCGAAGCAGAGTACCGTTCTATGGCTCATGGTGTATGTGAGCTTCTATGGTTGAAGACTATGCTCAATGAGCTCGGATATCCTGTCAAAGGGTATATGCAACTGTATTGTGACAATAAAGCAGCCATCAGGATTGCTCATAATCTAGTTCAACACGACAGGACAAAGCACATTGAGGTAGACCGTCACTTCATCAAAGAGAAACTTGGTCAAGGACTTATTTGCACACCATATGTCCATACTGCTGATCAAGTTGCAGATGTGTTAACTAAAGGTGTTACTAAAGGGATCTTAGAGCACCTGTTATCCAAGCTGGGCATGATAGATATCTTCGCACCAGCTTGAGGGGGAATGTTGTCAGGGACCTACTTGTAATATCTTATATTCTACAGGGGGCCCTTGTAATATTGTAAAACTTCACTTAATATATATATTGGGTGAAATCGTGTAGGCTATTCTAAGCTCTACACGATTTCTCTTCTTCCCCCAATTCTCTTCTCCTCTCCTCTCTCCCATCTCTAACCCTAATCTCTTATTCTGGTTACGATCAAATATTACAACACTATCATATGTTTTTCTAAGTCAATAAAGACCATGTGGAGATTCTTCCTCTTTTCTCCGGACTTTTCCATCATTTACTTAAGTAAGAAGATTGCCTCGATGGTCAACCTTCCTAGCATAAATCCAAATTAGTTTTTAGATATTCTTGTCTTTTGTCTTAAGTTTTGCTCAATCACTATTTCCCATAATTTCATAGTCTAGCTCATAAATTTAATGCCACAGTAGTTTGTGCAGCTCTGTGCGTTTCTTTTGTTCTTGTATATAGGCACTACAGTACTTATTCTCCATTCATTTGGCATTTTTCTTGTCTTCAAGATACTGTTAAATAACTTAGTAAGTCAAGACAATCGAATTCCTCCTATGAATTTCCACACCTCTGTTGGGATACCATTTGGTCCTGAAGCCCTACTTATCTTCATCTTAATTAAAGTTGTTTTCACCTCTAATACCTAATTCTACGAAAGTATGTATGTTCTATATTCTCCCTGATATTTCTATCTATATGTCCATTATGTTATCCTCATTCAATAATTTAAGAAAATAAGTCTTCCAACTTTCCTTAATTTCTTCATCTTTCACTAAGACTCTCTGGTCATCGCTCTTAATACATCTAACATGACCTATATATGTAGTAGCATTTCTCTCTCATTCAGGCAAGCTAGTAGACATCTTTCTCACCCTTTTTTACAATATTGACTATCGTATGTTTTATATTTAGCCCCAATTACCACTTTCATAGCTTCTTTTTAAGCATTTTAATATATTTCTATTGTTTCTAGCCAGTTACCAAGTCTTGTAATAAATCTTATTTTCTCTAATGGCCTTTTAAACCTTACCATTCGACCACCAAGTTTCCTTGTGTGTATGACTTTTCTCTTTAGATTCCCCAAGGACGTCTTTTGCTACCCTTTTAATACATTTAGCCATTACATCCCACATCATCATAGTCTTTGCTTCTACGTTCTGCATTTCTTCCTTTAACACTTTATCTATGAACGGCATCACTTTTTATCTATTTTAAATTCAGCCATCTTATTCTTGGGCATCTTTTATTTTCATTTCCTCTCCTAGAATAACCTTACAATCTTTACACATTGACAGTTCATTCCTTCTAAGTAGAAAAATGTCTATTGGGCTCCTTTTTGTTCTATTTTTATATGTAATTAGATGTTCATCTCTCTTTTTAAAGTATGTGTTTGCTATTGCAAGATCATATGTCATCACAAATTCAGGGATTGCATTTTCCATTTCATTTCTTCCCCAAACTCATATCCTTTGTGCACCCTTTTATATCCTCTACTTTCCTTCTATACATGCCCATTAAAGTCCCCTCCTATAAATATCCCCCCCCCCCTCCCTCCTCCTCTCATAGACCTATTCTTGCTCGTCGTGGTTGAGGACTGTACCTTTCTCACAAGGATATACGATGCCACTAATCGCCAAACCCGACGCATCCATCTCCATTTCAAACCCCATTTCTATTTTTATTATCTCCTGTGCACCAGAGTTTATAACCATATATTCTCTTAACTTTTGCCCCTTCCCACTTTGTTCCTTGTAAACAGGCTATATTAGCTTCTTTTCATTGTCTACTAACTCTAAGTTCTTACTTGTTAAAGTCCCAACATTACAAGTGGCAAATCAAATTCTACTTTCCTGGACTAATTTCTTCACCCACACTCGTCTAGTATGGTGCGGGAAACCTTGCCTAATTTTCACCACAATCGGGTGCCATTGCAGCACATCGTTTCTAGAATACGCCCTAGCCAACCCTTGCTCACTTCCTACTGCAACCAAATGTGTCGCTATAGCGTGTCGCATCTAGGGAATGTCTTAGCATGAGCTAAATGTAATAATGGATCAGGATTTGTGGTATGATTTGGCAATTGTTTTACACCAGCTGCCAACCTAACGTAACCCCCCTCCTTCATCCAAGCTTAGAACTGGCAATGCAATGTAAAGCACTATGGAGTTCAATTATATAATAAATATACGTAGATGTATAAGAGGGAAGATTATCAAACAACTATAGTTGTGTTTAACAAATTAACAAAGTATTGTATGGAGGATGTAGCAGACCAACCCTCTTTCAAAAATCAATTATTTTAATAAAAATTATTAATATAAAGGATGACATTGTGGTGAGAAAGCCCACCTCAACAATCTACGAAAAAACAGGTTAATAGGGTGTTCACTTTTTCTACATGAGTATAGATAAAAGAGTATCATGACAGCATGCAACTAATCAGGGGGGTCACATAAGAATACAAGCAAGCAACCATGAAAGGAAACACTCAATGGCTCAACAGTCAACATACATAGGTTTTTCATCTCTCCAATACATTCAGCTGGGGTAATGTCAATAATTCATTTACAAATACCAGAAATTTAGGAGTGCAAATTGTAAAAAGAACAAATACCATGAACAAGTAACATCATTCTAGCCGAAGATTATGGTAAGGTTAAAACAATGCATCTAAAATCAAACTCACCTCAATCCCAAGAATGTCATCAACACCATACATATAATTCAACCCACATACTATCTCCCTAATCACCGTATTAATCCCAGGGCATAACCCACCACATGTCACTATACAAGCACGTACTTCATCCCACTTGAAATAAACCTAAACATCACAAAGACCTATGAATCAAATGCGTTTACATTCACAATCTAATATCAACAGTGGTTGGCTCTGAGAGAAAAATATACCTTTTCTCGAGGCCCTGCGCGCCGAAAATGTACTCCTCTAGGACTATTCTTCTGAACAACAATCTGAGTATAAAAGAAAATATCACTGAGGCATAATCCAGATCCAAATTCATAGAAATGAGAATTGAAACCAAAAAGATCGCTCACTTTCTGCGCGACCACATCTTCCGGGTTGACGAACTGTTGCCTGGCCAAAGAGAAGAGACTTACAGACAAGAACATAAAGCGAATGGAGAGACCAAGAAGGAGAGAAGAGCAGTTCAAACCATTGAATGGTCCTTCGTATTCACGCCAAACAAATCTCGAAGACCATCCAACGGTAGACTTGTAGACAACGTTGACAAAGAGATCAAAGTATCTAACAGACTTACTTCACAATTGCATAAGCTGGGCTGTTTTGCAAAGGGTTTGGGTACGCCTGAACAAAGAGAGTAAACAAAAACATGAATCATAAAAGAATTTCTGCAAACGAGTTTGGATGTAATCCAAACAGTTTTTTCACATAACGATTTGTTTCAAACACCGGTTTCCCTGGAAACGTTTCTTTTGATAAGAAACGTTTATTAGAAAAACGCCTGACAAACGAACTTACCGGTAAATCGGGGAGAAATTCTGTTAGGTGGGGAACGTCTTCGAGAACGAAACCTCCATCTCCGATCTGGGTCGATTTTTCAGCTCTGATCGGTTGTTTTTGGCGCCAAATTAACGGGTTTTTGAGAAAATTACAGTTGCTGAATCTGAATTTCAAATTGGGTTTCTGGGGTTTGAAGAGAAAGGAAGAAAGAGGAGAGAGGGAACGCGAAGGAATGGAGAGAGATGACGAGGTCGAGAGCTCCATGAGAGAAAAAATGGAGATCGTTAGAGCGGAGAGAAAAGGAACTGTTGAGAAAAAAATGGGAGGAAATGAATTTTTTCCTCTGCCGTTCGCTCTCGTTTGTGGGGCACTTGAACCTTGAAGACGTGCCACGTGTCTTAAAGGCCTACTGAGCATGAATGATTGGCCCCACATTTGATCGACCTTAATAGTGGACCAATAATTCATGCTCAGTGGGCTCCAGTGTGCAAGGTGGCAATATTAAAAAATAAAAAAAAAAGAGAATTTTTGACATACCCCCGTGTTATTTTGAATATTTGACATAGCCCCACAATTTGAAAAAGCTGACATACCCCTATGACTGGGTCGACTGTCATTTGACCAGTGTTGATCCAAGTTGACTACCTAATTTTGTATTAAAGGACGAAAGTGACCTTCAACATTAGATTAAGGGTTTGGGTTTAAGCTAAAACCCATACCCCAAATCAAGCATGAAAAGAGGAGATTAAAAATAAAAATTAAAACCCATGTTGGTAAACTTGAGATTTTTTTTTGGTTGTTTGATGAATTAAACAAATATTGAGAAGAAAAAACTCCAAAAAATAAATAAAACACATGAATGAATGTGATTTTTTTATGGATTTTATTGTAGATAAAATTTTAAAATTGGGAGAACCCATCTTTCCAAAATCCACATCTCAAAAGCTTAAAATATAAATTGCTATGTCTTATTTTTCATTTTGTTAATGAAAAATTTAAAACTAAAACTGCATGCTTTGTGTGTGTTTTTTTTTAACCTTGGGTTTTAAATTATTGCCGAAGTGGTGGCCAGCCGGCCATGAAACTCCGGTGGGTTGGTCGCCGGTGATGGGCGGCTAACCCATTGGAATCTCTTGGTTGGCCGTCCACCACAACCGTTTGATTTGGGGTTTGGGTTTTGGCCCAAACCCTTGTTCCAAGGTTGAAGACAAGGGCATTTTTGCCATTTAATACAAAATTTTGTAGTCAACTCGGGTCAACACTGGTCAAATGACAATGGACCGAGTCATAGGGGGGTATGTCAGCTTTTTCAAATTGTGGGGGGGTATATCAAATTTTAAAGATAACATGGGGGGTATGTCAAAAATTCCCAAAAAAAAAAGACCCCACAATGCTAACTCAAAACGAGAAAGCAAAAATCAAATGACCCTTCCGTTTAGCCCATCCTTAGGTGGACCCTACACGCCAAAAATAAGCCTGATAAAAAAATTCTAGGGAATTTTTGACATACCCCCCACAATTTGAAAAAGCTGACATACCCCCTATGATCTGGTCCACTGTACATTGACTGTTCTTGACTGAAATTGACTAACAAATCTATAACTCTATACTGAAGGGTAGACTTTTTTGCCTCTGCGCCACATCAGCATTTTTTTATTTTTAGATATTATTTTTATTCATTTTTTTTTTAAAGAGATAGGAAAGAGACACGTCTATTCACTGACGTCTCTTTATTTTAGTGCGTTTATTTAATTTTTATGATTCAAAGTCCCACCTTTTCAAATGCCTTTTCATTTTTTATAGAATCAAAGTCCCGTCTTATCATACAACTTTTCATTTTTTCTAAAAAAATGTTTTACTCATTGCTTCAAAACGTCTTTTAGATTATTACAAAAAAAAAAAAAAAAAAGAATGTCTTTTAGATTCAATGTAATCAACTTGGGTACTTATTTACAACAGTTCATCTAATTTCTCAACTTTTCGTTTATTTTCTCAACGTTTCATTAAGAATCCCAACCCTTAGATTTATATATATTTACAGCATATGTAGAAAACAAAATTTGTACGTCGGGTGTTTTCTGTTTCTTCCTGCAACTTAGGTATTTTTTTTATCTTTTATCTTCTTTTCACAATTTTTTTTATTTCTGTCGCTAAAGTTTTAATAATGTTGTAGATATTTTATTGAAGTCGTTTATCAATACATGCATCTTTGTAAGGTAATAAATTTTCTGTCACTGCATTTTCATTGATTTTTATGTCAAAATGTATAATACGAGACACATATAACATTATTTTTTGGTGCTAAGTGTATGGATGTTTTGCATATCCCTTGATGTACCTCTGGGCGAAAAAATCAGCCTAATTAGTGATTTTTATGTGATTTGATTAAATTCATTTTCATGGTTTTATTTTAACGTTAGGATTTTGATCATTATTTAGGGTTTTTTTTTGTGAAAAAAATCCAAAGATTATAATTCACTAATCAGGTTTTTTTTATTGGTTCGCGGAGGGACTGGCCAAACATCCATACGTTCATCATCATCTAAGATTGCCATGTTGCTTGTATTTTTTGTTTTGACAAAATCTTTTAACAAAAGTTTTACTCTATATGGGTGTGGTGTGTGTCGTTTATATTTTTATTTATTTTTTGCACCATATCATCTTCTTCAATGATGTGACCCTTTCGTCAATGGAACATTGCTGATTGGGTCTTGTCATCCCTTATGACTTTGCTGCATTCCACGACATGTGTTTTTGTACGGTTAACCAACTCAGACTCACCGCATACGTACCTATTTAATTGATTTTTTAAGATTTTTATGTTTTAATTCAATGTGATCGTTGGCAAAAATCAGTTTGAATAGTGATTTCTAAGCGATTCGATTGAAATTATTTTCATAGGTTAATTTTAACAGTAAGAATTCGAGCATTATTGAGCGTTATTTGGGTGCAAAGATACAATGGTTGTAAATCATTAATCGGGCTGGTTTTTGGTTTACAGATCCACCGAATGAGTGGCCAAACATCCATATGGTCAGTGTCCACTAAGAGTGTGCCATGTGGCCTTTGAATTTCATTGTGACAGAAGCATTTGTCAGCCCCTACAAAATCATCGTGCCGAGAACTGTTGGCCTACAAAATTATCGTGTCGAGAATTATGGTTGTGTCATATCCACTGATGACATGGCTCGGTCTTCAAAAACTTTTTGTTTCAGAGTTATTATTTGATTAAAATTTTCAAATCAAACAGATAGAAATATTTAGTTATATTAATATTTTTTATAAATCTATATATTTATATACGTAAATATTAATATCGAAAACAAATTTTAATGTGACATGCAGTAAGATGATTTCTCCGAATATATTGTTATTTTATTGTTTCAATGTCTATTGCTTTGAATTTTCGTTTTCTCGAATAAAATTTTTGTCATATCATTAATATCAATTTTTTAATGCTCAACGCATCTCTTTGAATTTCGAAATATGTAGTAGTAGTAACTACGCAAAATTTTAAATTTTTAAGAAAAATGTTAACATAAATTAACAAATTTGTATCTGTATTAATGTCATTAACATCTTTTTATATTTAATATTACTTTTAGCATCTTATACTACATTCCATATAATGACTATCAAAGGATTACATTAATATTTCACTTCGTTTTATTTTTTATTAAAAAAAATCAATCTTTTTGTAGTCTTGATAGCTTTTTAAATATTTTTTCATTTAAATAATTTAATAATTATATAAATTGTTCATGCAAACAAGCTAATTCCTTAAAAAAGTATTTTTTAATTAAAGTCTACCCGTGTTTTAGCACGGGATTTCATTACTAGTTTATTTTGATAGGACAGAACTGCCCATTTCTTCAACTTTGGAACTAGTGAGTTTGCTTCAAACCCTAACCCAATCAAATGGCTGTGGTGAACGGCCGGCCATGAGACTCTAGTGGGTTGGTCGCCGGTAAAGCAGCCAACCTTCCGGAGTCTTGTGGCCGTACAGTCTACACTCCCATAGGTTTTCATGTGCGACATTGTACTTGGTTACTCACAATGCAGGATCATTCTTCCTAAATCTTTACTTTCAAATCGTAGATTGTCTTTCTTCAATCTGTTGTGGATTTAGTTCCACTAAATATTTGAATAGTAACGATTATAGTTGGTTTTTAATTGTGAATGGGGGAATGGATTCTGGTTAAGGGTGTGTTTGATTGCCAATTTTCCCATGGGATAATCACATTTTCTTGGGAAAACACAATTACCGGCGTGTATATGGTGAGTTAGGGTTTGAACCAAACCCACTTAGTTCTAAAGTTGAAGAAAGGGGCAGTTCTGTCCTATCAAAACAAAATTGTTATTCAATAGTTTTGAGCATGGTTCAAAAAACGGCCAACCTCCCCTGTTAGTTTATATAACATCCATTATTTATGTTATTTTCTGTTATATTCCGTTATTTTTTAAATGAAAATTTGAAATTCAAATTTTGAATTTTGAATTTTTGCACCGTAATTTTCGTTTTTTCATTATTTTTCGTTTTGGTCCCTAAGTGTTACAATTTGTTATAATAGAAAAAAAAAAGGTAATGCCCCCAGTCGGTTATACCGTTATAAAGGCCCCTTTTAAACCTTGGTTTTGAGTAAAACTTGCCTGACCGTTGACAGTCCCTGACCCCCACCATACGAGCCACGTGGCACACTATTAGAGGATACTGACCGTAAGCCAATCCCAAGATCAAAGTGAAATCTAAGTGTTGGATTAGATTTCATTCTCCATACAATAATAAACGAATAAACAGTTTCTGCTTTATTTTTTATTTTCTGTTATTTTATTAATAATTTTAAGCATTCATATATATAATAATGGGTTAGGATCGGGGGACAACTATTTCATATAATGTTTTTTACAACAAAAATTGGGGCAGGCCAATTTATAAATTAGAAGTCTTGGAATGGGATAATTTTTGTTGAGGATGGTCTCTATGGTGAAGAGATCATCCTCACAAAAATTCAAATCATTCCGATATTCGTAGACCGGTTTACAAGTTGAAGAATTATGAACCGTCTATTTTTAACGTTAGCTTGAAAATCATATTTGTAGTTCTTGCAGAGTGGAACCATGCAGTACCAGACACGAGATAGATCTTCTAAAGAACAAGGTTTTTTTCGGATAAGCCAAGAAATTTCAGAATGTGTTGATTTTTTTGTAGGGGTGATCTATATGGTGAGGAGGTTATACTCACCAAAAATCAGCTATTTATTCATCTTCCACGTGGGTACACCAAAATTGTTGTAAAAAATGTTGTATGAAAATGTTGTCCCCTGATCCTAACCTTATATTTTAATAAATATATGTATGGACGTGTATCCGTACCGAATTTTTTATTTTAGATTCTCGTGTCGGACACCAACACCTGTGTCATACAAGTGTTGTGGGCCTTTTGGAATCATCACCCCTCTTCTTCTCTCTATTTTTATGGTGGTAGTTTTTGGTTCAATGCTGTTCATTTTGATTGATGGTTTTTCTTCTCTCAGGTTTAAGTAATGATCGATGGTCTGATTGGAGGTTCATTCCCCTTTGGCTATCACAATAAGGGATTAGAGGGATGCCAAAATGCTTTCAAACAATCTCGATTCGATGTTAATCAAAGGAAAACTCACTTTATGTGATACATATTAGGCTTTAGAGAATTTCCGATCTTTTAGACAATTAAATCCCAGATTCTTTGCTATTTTCCTACCCTAAGTAGAATCGGGAGACCCACAGAGGGCATGCTTGTTCTCTTGCTCAAAGACATCCCCTCATGGAAGGGGTAAGGCTGACTTTCAAGTCATCAAGTATAGTATCATTAGGAAAAGGCTTAAGGAATAAGAAAATGATTTAGTTAATTTCTTGATCATGATCTTACCTTGTTTAGAGCAACAATACAATAGGAAAAGATGATCTTTGAATCTTTCTTCTTACGGATTACAAGCTCAACGGAAAAACTAAGTCTAATTCAAAATGAATTTCGACAGAGTATAGGCGAAGTAAAATCAGAAAAAATTCCTTTTTCAAACAGTCCCCAGGAACCTCTATGTATAGGATTTCTTAGGGAAGGGTCATGCACATGTTGCAGACTCACCTTTTTTTAGAAAAGGCCTAAGTATCTCAAAGAATACTAACCAACTATACAAACTGATCACATATGATTTTGTAGTAGGAGATTCTACGCAACTGTATGCCATTGGATTTGACAAATCCTGTGCGCATCTCGAGGAAATGAGAATTTGAGATTATGGACAAATGAGGGACAATCTAAGGAAATAAGTGGATACGGTTGTGTAGCATGATGTCCTACATAAGCGTATGGGATTAGTTTTTATGGACCATGTGCGCATCTAAAAAAATGGGGATTTGTGATTATGGTCAAAGGATGGGTAATTTGGGAAAGTAATGCAATATAGTTATATAGTAAGAGGTCCGATACAATTGTATGTGGTTAGTTTTAGTGATCTATATATGCACACATATCAAGGAATTTGGGAATTTAGGTTTATGGACAAATGGAGAGCAATTTTTGTAAAGTAATGAGATACAGTTGTGTAGTAAGAGGTTGTACACAACTGTATGTGATTGGTTTTGATGGAATATGCACACATCTTGAAGAGACGATGAAAGTTTGATTCTGATCAAATGATCAGACCAGACTAAAAGGATACGATTGTGTAGTTAAGCATCCTACACAACCATACGTGGTTAGATTTGATAAAAAGGGATGATTAGGGCTTGATAAAACATCGGACAATTACGATCTCTTCTTGCTTTGATTCTTGGGATCTGACCATGTACTCAACTGGTGGGGGATTTGATCACATAGATCTGTTCAAAATGCCTTCTTACACAACCGTATATGGTTACATTTCCTGATTAGGATGATCTTGATCTTGACCATCCAATCAAACTTCCTCAGATATCTCAACCTCAATGGTTGATCTTGCATATCTAACCTTATATGGTTATGTAGCTCCTTGGCCTACACAACTGTATGTAATTGCTTTTCCAGATCAGATCAATCTTGGACGTCAAATCATAATGTCTATAATATTTTGAAATCAACGGTTAATCTCCAGATCTAACCCCTATACGGTTGTGTAGTTCATTGTCCTACACAACCATATGTAATTACTTTTCTTGATCTGGTCGATCTTGACTGTCAAATCACACTTGCTCAAATATCTGAAAATTGACGGCTGATCTTGGTATTCCAATGCCATACGGATGTGTAGCACCATGGTCTACACAACTGTATGTGATTACTTTTGCAGGATCTTGCACAGATTTTGATGAAATGAAGATTGTGTGTTTCCTAGAAATCTGTGTCCTATCTGACAAATCTGATTGGATACAAATGTGTAGTTTCCCATTCTGCACAATCGTATGTAATTTGTTTCCACAAATATGTATCTAATTTTGCTCTAAGTCTGTTTGCTCATTTCTGTCTATTTTTTCAGGTTGACTTTGACTTCTCGCATCCGTTGGTCACATTTCACTACTAACAAGTGATCTATGGACTTGGGAGGTCATGCCTTGGTAGGGTCATAACCCCCAAAACTATACTGTTTGTTTATTGCTAGTATTCATTGGCCCCCAAAATCATACTGATTGGACAATTATTGCTCTTTGGGCTGGTCCTTCCTCATATTATTCACCTTTTGTCTTTTAAGTTCTAGCTCTTGATTAGACCATTAACAGTATTGCTCACGGACCTCACTAGATGGTTTGTGTTGCGACTATGAGGACATATTTAATTACAGACTATTGATTACCTTCCAAAAGAAACATGATTGTGTAGCTCAAATTGTGCGGTTGATATGAGATTATGTCCGATACAAGAAGTAATCCACTAATGATCTTACTAGTTCAACTAATTGGACTGTCCAGATTGATATTTAGTGGGCCATGTATAGTTGTGTATAGGGTGGAATGTAGGGCAAACTTTTGTGTCTGTCACAGACAATTCCTAGAATTATAAAAGTTCACCTCTGAATTTTTGTTTCAGTAAGGTCATTTGTTAGGAACTTCCAAGATTCGGGCATCATATTGTTCACTTCTCTTGCCACTCAGGTTTGTTTTGTATTTGTCGACATTGGGTGATGATGCTCAGCCGTGGAGCCAGTAAGGGGCCAAGGGGGCACGTGTCCCCCTTATATTTTAATCTATTAAAGTGAGCCATGTCACCCACTATCTATTCTTCTTTTATGAATTATTTATCTTAATAGGGGTATTTTAGTCTTTACATCTTTTTTTAAATGTGAACGCATTAAATCAAACTAGTTCAAACCTGTGGATTAAAAATTTTGCTATCCCAACTGAAAACATTTAAGCATCTATAAATGCCATGTGGAAGACTGCCAGAGATCCATGACCCTACAGATGTTTTAAACATCCCTATATGGCACTATAGACAAAAAATGAGCCTGATTGATGGTTTCTAACTACTGGATTTGAATCTTTTTCATTGGTTGAATTTCAACTGTGGATTCAAAAATTATTTTGGGTATTGAGATTCAATGCCTAGAAAGCCCCAATCAAACTGATCTTCGGTCTTTGAGTCCACTTAGTGATGTTTCAAACATCCATATGATCATAAATCTCTAAGAGTATGCCATGTGTCCTTTTTAGGTGCAGTTTGAAGCCTATATAAAAAATATTAAACCTCAAAAATTTTCTCCCTCTCAACTGTATCTTTCATCATTATTGGGGAGCAGAACTTTAATGATTGAAGTCCATCATGAACATTGATACAAGACCACAATTTGAGCCACGTGGCACACTGATATTCGCTCAAAAGTGCTTATTTTAAGCAATTATCCTTCTAGTGTTATTACACTCTCTTATGTAAAACTGTCATATTTATCCACTTTTCTATGTAAAAGTTTCTCTCATTACGTAGAACCACTTTTCTGTACAAAATGATATATTCGCATGCACTCAAACACACTTATTTGGCCTACATGCAAAGTAGTTTTGTAGAATTCTCATTACGAGCTTTTTCTGTTGTAGGGACACCAATCGGATGAGTCTGATGGATTGGCAGGCCAACGATCAACCCTGGAAGCTTCTATCAAGTCTACAATCAATATGGAAAAGATCAACTAGACCCATGGGCCAAGTCAACTAGCCACAAGGGCAGATATTAAATGAAGATATGGGCCACGTATGGACTGAGCCACAGGATCGCAATGTCTGAACTAAGACAAAAGGAACTATAATTAAGCCAATCTCAAGATTGAAGAAATTGTCAAGATCCAATAGATCAATCAATGGTCAACGGTGAGTATCTCGAACAAGAAGAACAGTATGCCAACATGAGATGTTTGCAAGTTTTTGGGCCTCAGACAAAGCAGACAGACAAGGTGAAACCAAGCATATGGACCAATGGTGGGCCAACATCATGTGGCGGGAAATTGGACAAATGACCTTAGGGGCTGGACTAAAAGGTTGGGTTATTTGACAAGTGGAAAACATGTTGAAATAATGCGGGACCTACTTGTAAAAATGTTGGAACAGTGATTGCTATGCAAAGGTGTGAAGCAACAACAAATTGCGACATGTTACCCATGGTAGCACGTATGAAAAATGTAGATCAATAGCCAACCATGGGTACAAAAGGTTCAAGAAGAAGTATGTGGACAAAAGCTACCATGGTGAACCATCACATGGGCTGGTGTGGGGCCCATGTGATGCTAAACAAATTGATAGAAGAAGAGAAGGACATGGCTGTGTTGCTGGAACTTAATGTGTAAGGATGGCAGCAAGTCCATGTGCTAAAGGAGGCAGCCAGTTGCTAAGTTGTTGATGGTGGGGTCCATGCTAGGTGTCAAGATATCACCTCTCCATACTTCTCCACATAAAAAAAGCATACCACTCCCCAAAAGGAAACCACCTTCTTTAAATATTTCTATGATTTCCCAAAACCAAAAATAGAAACCACCTTCCTTATTGTTTCCATGGCTTTGAAACCTTGGAGCAGCCACTTGGGCCCCACCAATATCCAACGGCTCCAATAGCCACTCCCTCTTCCTTAAAAGCTTAGGTTTTAACCTAATGCAAGGTTTCCCATCTTTTTCCCCACGTCCCTCTCTTCTCCACGTGCTACTCCACAAGCCGTGACCCCTTAAAAAACCTTCACACCGTTCTCAAAAACCGGGCTGCCATTAACGTTGCTGGTTGTTCCTCACTTCTTCATGCCATGTAAGCCGCTGCTGGTCATTCACCATCATCACCACCAACCTGCAAGTGTACCTTGCTTCTCCTCCAAGACAGCAAGGTTGCACCACCGTTCTCCACATTCTTGCTGCCCGTGCAGCACCATAGCAGGTGGGATGTTTTCAAGCGCTGCAAACTAATCCTCCCTTTTGGCAGACTGTGTGGGAGCACTTCCTTCAACTTGTTATCTCCACAAGACCTGCAACCTCTCAAGTTGCAGGTCTGTCACCTGCTACTCCAAGTGCTGCCCTCTCACTCTAACATCCATGGCGATTTCTCCATGAGAACCACTGGCAACTCCACAGGCATCTTGGACGGATTTGCAACTCAAGTTGCAGGTCTTGTACCCTGCAATCTTGGATTGTAGAACACCATGTTGCAGTTGTTTTCTTGCCGTGGTCAACATGTTCTTCTCCATCAAGCTTCCCTGCAACACAACCGGTGATCAACCTTTCAATGGTTGCAATGAACAACCACTCTGGGCAGATCTGAAACCGTGAGTCTCACGGCCTCTTTAAGTAACAACGCACCACTATCTCGAAGCTCCAAACGTTGCTGTCTTCCCAGCAACACCAGCCATCGCCCCAATTTTCTCCATCATGTCACGACCTCGCTCTACTTAAGGGACCACCAACCATGGGTGCGACATCCAACACCAGCCCCTACGTTAAGTTGCAAGTGTGCAACTCACAAAACCTGCAACAAGACATCTCCAAACCCACACGATAAGTTCCGAGGTGAGTTCACCCTCTTTCTCTTTCATTCTCTTACACTCTCTCTCTCTCTCTAGATTCTCATAAGTTTCTCTCCCTAGGTTATTTTAGAATTTTCTCTCTACTCTACTTTCTCTATCTTGTTTGACCATTTTTAAATGCTTTATAGATTAGATGTTTTAGGTTTGTTTCTTTTCATTGTAAGTTACTTTGGAAGTTGATTTAATACAATCGGTTCTTATTGAGTTTGTTTGAGTTCTTCTATTTTTGTGTTTTATTGTCCGTTATTACTGCATTAGTTAATGGATAAAAATCTCCCAAGAATAAATGTTTTAATGCTCGACCCCATCTTTCTCACCCCTCCATCATCTTTAGCGTCAATTTTTGGCAAAAATCTATCATTTCATGTCCTTGATTGTGCTAACTAATCCCGAGTGCGGATCGACATCCGACACACTTTTCACTGTGTAAAGAATTGTTTAATCTTGCAGGATAAAAATTGGATCTATTACAAATGTGTTGGAATTAGGGTTTTCGTAATCGACGTAGCGGAAAAACCCTACTTTCACACACTATTAGAGGTCACCGACTGCATAGATGTTTGGCCCGTCCCTAGATAGATGTATATAACAAAAATCAACATGATTAGTGATTTTTAACCTCTTGATTTGAGTACCCCAAATAACACTCAAAATCTACGATTGAAAACAAACCATGAAAATACCTCTTATCCAATGGATAGAAATTACTAATCAGGATGAATTTTAGTATGTAGGTTCAGCTAGAGATGGGCCAAACATCCATACGGTCAGTGATCTCTAAGTGCGTGCCACGTGTAAGGTGCATGTACACATGTCTTCCCTTAGTATACTATGTTGTGCCCCCACCCTACCCCCCCACACCCCGTTTGAGCAAAATCCTGGCTCCGCCGCTGATGATGCCATTCAAGGAAAGGAGTAACAACGTGCAGCAATGAATGCCCTTCTCACACGTCCTCTTTCTGAAAGCCCCGAAAGTAGCAACTCGAGACAAAGTGAGGGTGTAGAAGCAGAAGCCAAACCCACTTTATTGTGGAGTTTTGTTTATATTTAGGACCTAGCAAAAGTTTGTTTCTCATCCTGATTGTAATTCCTCCCTGTGGTTTTTTTCTTCTTCTTTTGGAGGATAGGATGGGATTGAACTATCTTTTAATTAATTGTGGAGTGCCATGTATATTTAGGAGCTGACTAAAGTTTGATTCTCATATTGATCGTCTTTCCTAGAGCCATTTTTATTTTTTTTACTTTGAGGACAGGGTGGGATTGTACTAGGAACTCGCAACAAACTGTAATGAGCCATGGGTTCGATTTTTATGTAAGCCAAGATTATGGGATACTATTGACATGGGTGTCAGTATCCGACATGGATATGAGGTGTCCAACACGGCAACCTAGAAAAAATCTGATATGGGGACATGTCTGTACATTTATTTATTAAAATATATTAATATATATGAATGCTTAAAATTATTAATAAAATAACAAAAAATAGAAAATAAAGCAAAAAATATTTATTAGTTTATTATTGTATGGAGGATGGAAAACGCCAACCTACTTTTAGAGATTAATTTTATATTAAAAATTTTTAAAACAAAGGGTGACACGACCATAAGTGTCCAGATGTGTGTTGGGAAGTGTCAACACGCATGTCCGACATGGCAAAAAATCCTAAAAGTAGTGTACTTGTTACATAGATTATCATACTGAGGAGTCTCTACCATTTAAATGATGTGCATGCTATTTTTCTAGGTTGTCTAATTGATGGCACCCACCTATGAGATCTCTTAAGCCCAGAAGTCACTCTGAATGGATTGATCATTCACATATTTTTGACAGCCAAGATAATTTGGGTGACATTTTCAAAAATTGTCTGCATTGGATGGGTAAGATCAATGATCTGGCTGATCTTTATTGGGCTCCATCCACTTGATGGTCAGCATATGTGCAACATAAACAATAGTGATTTTTAATTTCATGGTATTCCATCATTCTGCTTAAAAATTAGACTTTTCATTGTTCTAAAGGATATCTTAAGGTACCTATCATTTTAAGTGTAAAAGTTTCAGTTGGCTCACTGACCTTGATGTTTTTTTTTTTTTTTGATAAAAAGATGGATAACATCAGGGTTCATCAGAAGTTGTCCGCTTTACCCCCATGCGAGATAGGAATTTGGACTATAAGAATATCTTAGAATCAACTGTGAAGCTATTTTATTTTCTAATTAGCCCCTTGAATAACACTTTCTTATTCTGTTTTATTGCTTTGACATATCATATCAGAAGAATCCCCTCATTTAATAAGAGATATATTTGATTGTGCATGAATCTCGTGAGGTACATTATTCGTATTGCATTCATACAATTATTTTAATAGGCTATTTTTTATATGGATCATAAGTATAGATTAAATAGCACTCAAACTAATTTCAAAATTAATAAAATACAAAAATTGAAGCAATGTTTTGCAAGTACACTATCTAATTTACAAAGTTTGGAAAATGAGAAAAAATATTAAGCAACTACATTTTCTTTGAGACATAACGTGAATATTAAGCGACTACATTTTCTTTGAAAAAAATACAAACATCAGATGTCAATTATACATCAAGTGGCATATTATTTTATTTTTTCGGCAAATATAACATGAATCTTATTTCGCCATTTAACTCTATCTAGCGTTTTATCTTCTCTTAAGGTGTGTTTCTTCACAAGTCATTTTTGACGTATGATACCTGGATACCTGTATAGGGCCATCGTATCCGTGTCGACACGACAGAACACTGGATACTCCACCAACACCTATCCCTACATATCCTTCATAAGAAGTTGAAAGAATTAAAAAAAATGAAAATTTTAAAATACAAAATAGGATACTCATATCCGTATATGTGTCCCTGATTTTGGAATGTCGAGTTGTATACCTGCTTCCCATATCTGTGTCCGTATCCATATCAGGTGATATTCGCTTAAAAGTGCGTATTTTCCACTGTTATCTTCTAAGCGTTTTCACACTCTCCTACGTTAAAATGCTCTATTTATCTACTTTTCTACGTAAGAGTCTCTTTTGTTGAGTAGAACACACTTTTCTGGATGAAATGGTATATTTACTTGCATTAAACATATTTTCGGAAGTCTAGACATGAAGTCATTCTGATAGAGTCTCATTATGCGCTTCTTCTATCGCAGGAAACCCCGATGGGACAATTCTCGAGACTTGCGAGCCCACATCGATCAGGAAAGCCCATTATCAAAGCTTAAAGAGCCCACATGCTATGACTAGAAGATATGGGCCAAATATGGGCTGAATAAGAGGACCAAAAAGTCAACCCAAAGAACGAAGAGAGTAGGAGAGCCAATGACCAAGAGACAGACCAAAGCGTTTAAAGCCACATGAGTCAGTAAAGAATGATAGTCTACTCTACTGGAGAAGCGTGAGGATGGTCACAGTGAAGACCAGGGTTCTAGACCCTCTGCCAATACTTTTATCTCCATTTTCTGATATTTTCTCTCTCATCTCTCCTTATTCTCTCTCTCTTCATCTCTCGGTCCTCGAATCTACTGACCTAACCCCAGAACTCCTGCCCATTGGCTCTGTCTCATCTCTCTTAACTTTCTG
Source organism: Euptelea pleiosperma (assembly GCA_035048495.1). NCBI lineage: Eukaryota > Viridiplantae > Streptophyta > Magnoliopsida > Ranunculales > Eupteleaceae > Euptelea > Euptelea pleiosperma. Next base: position 29,144,629 of record CM068553.1, read on the forward strand.
ACCGTTGGATCTTCAATCGGACCGTTGGACCTTTCATCGGACCGTTGGCTCTCTCTAGATCCATCGATCTACCAATCTGGGTCCCAATCAAGTCACCCTTTATCCGATCGTCATCAAATTGTCTGTCACATCATCTTGTGAGACGATAGACATCATCAATCTTTGTGGACTAGTAGCCGGGCCCATCATCATCGACCCGCTGTCCGACCATTTAATGGACCCCGTGAATTTCAAAATAATTTCAATTAAATTTTAAAAAAAATGGGGGGTCCACTAAATGGGGAAATTCCCCAAAGAAAAGTAAGGTTTTACTTAAAAAGATATATATATATATATATATTTTTTTTTTTTTTTTATTTCGAAAATTCCCTAATTTCCATTAATGGAAACTAGGGAGCTTTAAAAGGGGAAGGAGAAGGGTTCGTTTGAACCCTAATCCCCCTCCTTTCTTCTCCTTTCTCTCCCCAAAACCTTCCCCCCCACATTTTCCACCTTCTCCTCATTCTTTTCTCGACTTTCTCTTCTTCCTCTTCTCCTCCTCTCTTCTCTTCTCCGGCGAACTGGTTCTTCATCATCTTCTTCTTCTTCTACTTCTTCTTGTAAACAAGGCCGGCAACTGCTCCAGCAGCAAGCACGACAGTGCAACCCGCACCATCGTCCTCCCTTCTCTTGGACGGTCATCCATCCTCTTCTTCTCCTTCTTTCACCAACGCCGGAGTGGCAGGTTTGCAACTCCGGCTAGCCGGTCTTCAGCCTGCCCTGTTCACCACCACCATCGCTGCCTGCTGCGTGGTGCCCTCTACTAGCACCTCCACAGAGCTTCCACGCACGAACCTGCCATCTCCTTCCAGTCTGTGTGGCAAAGAGCTCCGCCTGCACTTCCACACGGTGGTTGCTAACCATACCGACCAGCAACTCATCCTCCCATTGCTCCTGTCCGCCTGTAACGCTACTGCCTCTTGCCACCATCTGCTCCGCCCACATGCCACCACCAACAACACCACATGTTCTCTATCTTGCTGGTGTGAATCCCCCTTCAGTAGGTAAGCTCCTCTTATTCCTCTTCTTCTTTATCTTCTTTTCTCGGAGTTGCAGGTCTGCAACTCCGGCCAGCACTACACGAACCAGCTCCAATGTCCGTATCTCCTCCTTGCTACCCTCTCTTGGGCCGTGACCAAGAGCAACAGGTATCGGCCTGCATCTCCTTGATCCTCCCTCTCTCCACCATCACCACGTTGTGCACCTCCAACAACACCTTCTCCCCCACTTGGAGGCACTCCGGGCACCCATCATGCATCTCTTACGCCTAACCTTGGGCTAATCCTTTCTGGTAAGTGTTAATGGTGTTTTTCTCTCCCCCTATCTCTAGCATGTCCCTCCTCTCTCTCTCTAAAATCACATTCTTTTTCTAATTTCTCTCTCTACTCTCTTCTTTCTCTTTCTAAATGTATCTCTTTTATTTGCTTTCTAATTAAAGTTGGTTGTTCTGCCAATGTTTGCTTGAAAATTTGTAAGCCATACTTTGATTTGAAGAATAAATTGAGGTTCATTGTGGAACTTTAGTATTTCAATTATCATGTTGAGATTCGGGTATTTGATGCATATAATTGTTTCTAATTCTTGATAGTTTCTCTCTCTAAAATCACTAAAAAAAAATATTTTAAATCAATCCACCATTCTCACCTCACCATATTCTTCAAGTTTTTCTGATAAAAATTTATCATTTTATGTGTCCTATTGCACTAAGGTGATTAATCCCGAGTGCGGATCGACATCCGACACAAAGCCCTATACAAATCTCTATATTTTGCAGGAATAAGCTCGGATAATTTACAAATTACAAAATGTGTTGAAGTTAGGGTCGTTCTCTCAACGACGGAAAAACCCTACTTTCATCAGGGCATCATAGTTTTTGACTTTCCTCTCACCTTTTTATACCCTTAAACCTACCCCAAAGTGCTCTTCCTTACTAGTGCCATCCTTACCTTCATTGTACATGCCCAAACTATCTCAATAGAATTTCATTTATTACTACACCTACCCTACCCCCTCTTATTGTGGCTATTTTTAGATTTTTCAGATGTGTTCATTTTTTATGTTTCCTTTCCTAGTCTTTCTCAATACTTATTTTTGCTATATTCATTCTATGAACATGTTTATTTCTTTGTTGCCCAACATTTAGCTCCATAAAAGCATAGTTATTTTTATTGCTTTTTGTAAAAAAAATTCCTTGCCAAGATAATTTCGTCCCTTACCAAGACTCTTTGGTCGTCACTAATATTAATGCATCTAACTTGATTTCGATCTTTCAGTCTTTTAATTTTGCAAGTCTATAAATGTCTTTCTTTCCATCTCTTGTACCCAAGCTACCTACTGTATAAATCATGATCCACTTTATGTTTTACTTCACTACTTTATGGGAAATTCTATTTGCACCCCACAAATTCCAAAAGCACCCAATGAGTGCTACTATTGGACGAAAATGCCCTCCCTTATAAGGGAGGGAATAAAAAAAAGCACCCCATTTTTCCCTTTCCCTTTCTCTCTTTTCCCTTTCTCCCTTTCTCTCTTCCCTTTCTCTTTGGGTTTGTGAGAGTGAGAGGTACCGACGATAAGCAACGTGAGTCGACAATAAGCGACGCTCCAACCGTTCACCTCCTCAATTGTTGCCGTCTCCGTCTCCCACTTGCAAAATAAACAAGGGAACTGTTCGAGCTGTCCTTATTTTTCCTTTGGAACTTTTCATACTACTAAAATCAGAGTTTATTACCACACAAATCAGTTGTTCTTGTAAATTTATATTTTATTGAAAAACCCTTTTTTGCATATCTTGTTTGCATAGCCCAGATTTTGGAAAATCTTGTTTGCTTTTAGGGTTAATTTTAAGTGTAGATTCTCTTTTTTCAATCTCGTAAAGTTATATTTTTGTTGTAGTTTGATATAACTTTCGTCAAATTTATTTGGTATACAGTGATAATTAGGATTTGGCTTTGTTGTTGTGATTCTAGGTTAAGAGGGCATTTATTCATTCATGTTTGGAATTTATAATTGGTAGTTTTAAGTAAAATAGTGAAACTTCTGGATGAATGTGTGATTGGTAGTTTCAAGTGAAATGACTGAAACTAATTGTGTGTGTTTTAATCTATTAATGTAGGTACAATCCGTCGATCCCAACATCTTGTTGATAATCAAGGGGAAAGTAGTACATCAGCCCCGATTAGACGGTTTCCACCGACGATGTCTGAAAGAAGACGTCGTAATCCACCACGACAACCCCAAATTGAAGAGCACCAAGAAGAAGACGATCAGCAACAAGAAGAACAGTATGAGCAAGAAGAAGATCAGCAACAAGAAGAACAATACGAGCAAGAAGAAGATCACTAGCAAGAAGAAGAAGTTGAGGATCACGGAAGAGTACGAAGAAGAGGAGTCTAAAGATGAAGAAGCAGTTGGATCATACCCTGGAGGTCCGGTAGATCCATCAGTATTGAAAAGTTTTAAAACTCATGTAGTACATGATATATGGAAAAAGAAGGTAAACATTGATAGATATACTGAATCTATTATAATGTTTACTTCTGATACATTTAATTATTTATAGGAATGACGCCCATTGAAATGCATCCAACACATGTCAAAATTATTGGGTTGGGATTGGACAGAAGAGAGACGTCAGTTTCGGAGTAGAGTAGAACATTCAAGGTTGCTCAATCTGGTCACTTATTTATATAAAAGAGTAAACACACTACAAGAAAATTTGGATTTAACGATGGACTTTTACCGACGGCCAAGAAAATCGTCGCTGAAAGACCTTGGGGGTGCGAAACTGGACATCCTATAGTGACGGTCAGGTTCTGACCGTCGCTAAAACTTGCTTAAAGCGATGGGCAACATATGGCCGTCGCTAACAAGCTTTATACTGACGGTCTAACAGATAGCCGTCGTTAAATGTATTTTATATCGACGGTCGGTATTTCGCCATCGCTATAAGAGTTTTATACTGACAGTCAAATCTCATCTTCTCTAAAAGTATTTTTAGCGATGGTCAGATGGCCGTCGCTAAAAGTCTTGTATATAAAAAAAAAATTGTCAAATCTTATTTCACTCTCTAGTCTCTCCTGTGCGCTGCCCTAAAAGCCCATTTCCCAGCCTAAAACCCTATCCCCCTCCCCTGTTCGTTACTCCTCGACCCTCTTCGGTCCGTCGTACGTTGCTCAACCTCTCCCTCTCCTCTTCGGTATGTCGTGCGCAATTGCTGCTGCTCCATCGCCGTGCGCCGTTGCTGCTGCTCCACCGCCGTGTGCTGTTGCTTCTCTACTGCTATGCGCCGTCGTGTGCTATTGCTTCTCTACCCAGCGTCTTTATCTCCTCCCCAGCTGCTATTAGCCGAGTAAGTTTTCTCACTCCCTCCCTCTTTCTTCTTCTCCGTTAAGAACGAACATGGATGTTTGGCCAATCTGTAAGTGGTCCAACTAAAATCAGTCTCCAAGTCTACGGTTGAAAATTAGCCCATGAAATGATTTATGGGGTTTTTGTTTGGGTTAAAAGATCAACTCATGAAAATGCTTTTTGGGGTTTTTTTGTTTTGGTTTTAAAGATCAACCCATGAAAATGCTTTCTGGGTTTTTTTGTTTTGTTTTGGTTTTAAAGATGATCAACCCATGAAAATGATTTTTGGGTTTTTTTGTTTGGGTTAAAGATCAACCCATGAAAATGACTCCAATACAACTCTTAGAAATCAATAATATTAGGCTAATTTTTGGTTGGGTTGTGATGTAACAAGGTATATTGACATCTTTTCAATTACGAAAATGCATTTTTATTACTCACCCACTGTGTCACACCTCGAATCCGGGCACCCAAATCTAACTCGAATGCCTATTGATCAGCCCGTTTACCCAAGATCCAGGGTGTGATAAAAATAAAATGTTAAATAAAAATAAAAAAAAAACACAAAGAATCACCGTCGTAATTGATGAATAACAACTCAACTTCAGTAGTCAAATAATGCGGAATCGTAAATAAGTTAATATAGTAAAATAACCAAAGTCAAAATCAAAGTCAAACTTTTAAATTTTTATCAAAATCATTAATTAGGATATCTATAATTAGCTAGAATATATATCAAATATCTTTTATAAAAGCACTTGAGCCAAAACACTCGTTTAAGGAAGTTTTAAATTTAATTTTCGTGGTTCAAAGAACAAACGATCAACTTTTGATCAAAATTCAAAATATGTTAAAAAATTATTTTTTAAGGGGTTTTATTCTAATATTCATAAGAAACAACTTTAACAAATGCATATTGGCAAAAAATGACGTTTTATAATTCTTTTAGTAGTTTTACAATTATTTGTAATTTTATAAAAGTGACCGGCAAAACTCAGTCGGTTGATTCTTTCTAACTTAATCGTATGATTCGAGTGTCAATTTAAAACGGAATCCAAAAAGTGATATATGCATTTAATAGTGCTCAAAATATAAATTAAAATATTTTAATCAATCCCAACATGAACAAATCATCTATGAAGATCCATAAACCTTAAGAAAAAATAAAATAAAATAATCTTAATCCTCAAACTCCGTCTCGTCCATGGTGTCTTCCTCGTCAATGGTTCATCTTCATCTTCTTTTTATGAAATCTAAAATTTTGTTCGGTATAAACTGTGAGCTTTCGCCCAGTACATTCCATAGGATAATCACATGTTTATAATTCATTTAATTTAAACACATGCATAGATTAAGAGCATATGGGATACATGATCAAATATATAAAAATAATGAAGATGATGATGATGATGATCTGATTGAATGAACCAAAAAAAAATTCATTCAACACATTCCCTTTTTTTTTCACAAGTCCAACCCGTAGGTTCTTCTGCAGGGGTTTGGGGTCTTTCACCCTAGGGCACCGAGCCCTTGTTAATTCTTTAGGGTTCCTCTAAGCCGCAAAGCTTATGCGTACTCCCAGTTAAATTAAATCCTTTGGGCCGCAGAGCCTATGCGCATTTCTGACTAATTCAAACCTTCGGGCCACAGAACCTATACGCACTTCCGACTAAGTTAAGCCTTCGAGCCGCAGAACCTATGCGTACTCCCGACTAAGTCAAACCTTCGGGATGCAGAGCCTATGGGCACTCCCATCTAATACCATACTTCCGGGCCGCAGGGCGCACTCCCGTCTAATACCCAACCCAAATGCGAATACCTCATTATGATGATGAATAATATAATTATTTAGCAAGATAATCAAAAGTACAAGCCACGAAGATTTAAAATCATATAACAAGAATTTAAAATAAATGAATCAGAAACTAGAAGAGAATATCCATACCTATCTAGTTCTAGAACTTAGAACTAGAACCTCCAACACCAATAACAAGAAGAACTCTAAAGAGTTTAGAGAGCAAGAGAGAGCTCAAGAGAATTGGTGAATTGATATGAGGGCGGGGGGTCCTATTTATAATAGTTCATGGGGAAAAACTTCCAAATATAAGCTTCATAGTTTTAGCAAGTATATTTAAAACTTTCTATTTTATTTTAAAAATATTCTTTAAAGAGACTTTATTTTAATTAATTTTTATAACATTAAAAAGGGTGATTTTTATAACCCATTAAATGGCTTATTTTAAGATGGGTATGGGCTAAAAATGGGCCTAAGGCCTATGGTTATCAAGTATGATAAGATTATTTTTGGGCCTAAAAGATCTCTAAATTAGCCTGAAAGGCTTGCTCCAATAAGTAAACTCAATCAACATGCAAACAAGAAATAATCACAAACCTTACCAACGATTACTCATTAAATTTATAAAAGACAATAAAAATTATTTAAAATATTTTTAATTTAAAGTTCTTTTTAAAATATTATATTTTTTTTTGTAAAATATCAAAATGTGATAAGAATCTCAAATGCTCCAATGGTGATAACGTGTTGATTAAAAATGTCAATGTGGTATTCATTATTTAAAAATAAGGATGCCAATTTTTATAATTTTATAGTTAATTTATACTAATATCCCTGAATAAAAGTTCAAGGTATTACACACTAATCGCATGAATGTTTAACCCACCACCAGTAGACATTTATACCAAAAATCAGCTTGTTTGATGATTTTTATCCGTTGGTTTTAGAACTCAAAACAATGGTTAAATTCAATGGCTATAAGCATGCCTTAAAAAGTACTAAAATCTAATGGTTAGAAATTACCAATCAGGGTTATTTTTGGTGTGTATATCCACCAAGGGGTGGGATAAACATCCATGCTGCAGTGGGCCCAGACGACAGCGATGAGTAATAAAAGTCGTGCTTCCACATTTGAAAAAGGTTTAGGCATACCTTGGTCCATCTTTTTTCCTTTTTGGTTTATAGTTCACTTAGGTTAAGCCAATCATCCATACGGTCAGGAATCTCTCAGAGTGTGCCACGTGGTTCATAGTGAGGTCTGTCATCAATGTTGATGGACATTGGAAGCAATGTTCTACTCTTTTTGACCCACTGATTTCCAATCCAACGCTTAGAAATCAGTAATCAGGCTATTTTTTGGTTTGTAGGTTCACTTAGGTTGGGCCAAACATCCATATGGTCAGTTGATCTCTTAGAGTGTGCCATGTGGCTCATATTGAAGTCGGTCATCAATTTTGATGATGGATCGACAAACAGAGTTGGTAATCTGTTTATAGTGCATGGTTCATTATGTTTTATTCATTCTGTGCATAATATGGTGCCATTACTAGCTATGCCACCAGTCCATTCTCCATCTTGTGCTAAAGACCATATGATTTTAGGTAAAATAGTGATTGGTATTTTTGGTCCAGTATATAAAAAAGGGGAAAAAAGAATTTTGCATTTTTTTATTGGAAGAACTATTTTGCTTTTGACTTTGATCAACGTATCAATAAACAAGGTTGAATATACCATGGACTTTGGTGATGTGATCATCCTAGTTAGTTTTAGGAGTTGTATGGTGATTGGATGATCATTTATGAGATTTTTTTATTACTTATGTAGATTTGTTTTGTATATGCTTAAAAATTGTGCCTTTGTCACTGCATGCTATGGTGGATTGCTCTGATTATACTCCAGAACTTTTGCTTATTGAATGCTCTAATGTTGTGCTCCTTGTGAAAATTTTGTTCATGGTTTTTCCAACTTTTTAGTATCATTGTACACCGTATTAATAAAATGTTTCAACATGACATTTAGCTTTAAATGTAAATGGATTTTTATATCAAGAACCAATTACTTTCAGGTGTGGAATGCTTGTAAATGCAACACCGATTACTCTGAGTAACCAAATCATGAGATAGACCTTGCCATGAGAATGGTACCAATTACATGAAGTTCAGGTTAGTTTGTCATGATTCATTATCAAATTTTCTTTCTCAAAATTTTACTTGACGATCTTTGTTGTTGCATCACTATGCAGTGGCATCAAGATCTTCTATGACCGACGCTTTAAAGGAAGAGAGTTTACCAAAATTCAAAAATTCCTAGTTTGTTGTATCTTTCTTTCTTATTCAAGTACTCTTGGACTATATGTAATTTCTAAACTAGTCCCTTCACCTGTATTTGTGCCATTGACATCAAATCCACCCATGCTATTAGTAATTTTTTAATTACTTATGTAATTATCTTGACATCTGTAATCTCTTAATTGCTATGATTTTGGATATGGTCTATCCAAGAGGTAATCCACAAATTTGCACAGTCCGGATCATTGTGTAAGTGATCCACATGAATGATATAGTATTAGGTAACATCGTGAACACAAAAATCTAGCCCATGCTAGATTTATCAGGGATACTAATGGATCTGTGTTTGTCAGGTTTTCAGGCTGATTTTTGTATGTAGGTCAATTAAGGGGTGGGCCAATCATTCATGGGTTAGTAGGCATAAAAGTGTATTCCACAAGGTAAATTTTCAAGTGTCCCATAACACTGCAACAAGAGCAAATTGCAACAAAAAAATAATTGTAACTTGGGCAGTCACTGTAGGTAGCTAGAGTATAGACTTGCAAAAAGCCACTTCCATTCATGACTAGCAGATGACCATGCAAATTAGTCCTGTATGGGAGCATTAACAGATTTGGAACCATTTGTGATTGTGTGTATGTTTGCTGACCATACTTTTTTGATGCATGCCATTTTAGTGCTTGTTGAAGCCTCCAGTGATAGAAAGCAATGCTTGTTTAAACCAAGAAAGCCTCCAATGAAAGAAAGCACATATCTTTATTTACTCTACGCGGCTATGGTCTAGGCCCAATGCCGACTTCGATCTTTGGCTCATCGTATAGCTCATTCAGCTCTGGCAATATGGTTCCACGGATGCAGAAGCAAATGCAACAAATGCGGGAGCAGATGCAGATGCAGAGACATGAGGAGATGCATAGGCAATCCCAGTCACAGAAGCATAGTTAATTATAGATTTAGGCATTTCAAGGTTTTAACTTTAACTTTTTATTTTCATTTCGTTTACAATGAATCTTAACATTTCATATATTAATTATTTACTTCTATTTGTTTTGCAGGGCCGAGACGCTGATTGATCGTGTCTTCTTCTATATCAGATTGATTTTTGTAACTTTTATAACATTGTGGAATTTGGAACAATAAATATTGTAAAACTTAAGTATTTAAGATATTAAATTTTTATATTTTCTTTGCATTTTGTTTTGATCAAATGGAAGAGAGAAATGAGGTACTACAGGTTACAGGTACAGGTACAACAAATTATATAAAAAAAGCAAAAAAATTTACATTACAAAACTATTAGCGACGGCCACTGACCATCGCTATTTAGTTGTTATAGCGACGCTCAACGTGCTGGATGTCGGTATAGAGCTGATATAGCGACGGCTTTGGCTGTTGGTAAAGTAAAAACCCATCGCCATATGATTTCTAGCGACGGCCAAGATGCCGCCGGTAAATGTTTTGGGCTCAAAAAATATAAATAATTTTGTACCGACGGTTATGGCCGTCACTATACTTAGGATATACCAACGACCATGACTGTCGGTATATGATTTATACAACTTACCGTATGGCGTGGAATGAAATTTTTGCGACGGCCATTTTTTTGGTGGCCGTCGCTAATACCTTTTAGCGACGTTTTTCTAGCAACTGCCGGGGTAGCCGTCACTATAACATTTAGCAACGATTTTTGGCTCTTTACCGACGGCCGACAATTTTTGGCCCTTTACCGACGGCCGGTGGCCATCGCTGAAAGTCTTTTTTCCTATAGTGACAAGACAATAATATCGGCGTTTGTAGAGAGATGGCAACCCAAAACCAATACCTTTCATTTCCCATTTGGTGAGATGACCATTACATTGGATGGCGTATCCCATATTATATATTGGCATGCTCGTTCATGGTCATGCGGTGACGTATGAGAAATTAAGTTTGACTATTGGTGAGGCCGTTAAACCGCTTGTTAGGACGTTGGGAGTTGAACGAGATTAAGCCATAAAAGAACTAAAATTGAACCAGAGATGCGTAGTCAGGATGCTCTGGTTACGTAAATATTTTCAAGGCCATGACAGAACAATAGCTCCCACAAGAGAGGAAAAAGATTGTGCAGTAAGGGTATTTCTCTCTATGTGATTAGTTGTTATATTTTCTACGAAAAGAGTGGGTCCAAAGTACTGGTGCTGTACCTTCAGGTATTGTAGAACCTCGATGATGTACAAGAATATGTATGGGGGTAGTGAAATTAAGGTTTTTTCACGTCGTTGATTATGGAAACCCTTGTATTTCAACAATATTTGTAATTTCTCCGAATTAGTTCACTTAATCTGCAAATAAGCAGACTTGCACAGTGGCTCGTGTCGGATATCGTCCGCACTCGGGATTAGTTACCACAATAAGAAACAAGAATAATCAGAAAATGCTTGGAATAAATGGAAGGGTGAGAATGGTGGAGGTTCATTTAAAATATGTTTGAGATTATTGTTAAAACTATTAGAATAAAAAAAAACATAAGAGAAACGAGAATGAAAAACAAAATAAATAAAAATAACTTAAACTTGAATTTAAAACTTGTTCATTAAACTAAAAATAAATGCTCACAATGCTTGTTCAAATGCTTTACAATGGAAATAACATTAAACCAAATTAATCTAGAAAGCCATTAAAATATTATCCTAGAAAGCATGTAAAGGTAGAGAGGGAAAGAAGAGAGTGAAAGAAGGTAGGAAGGTTAGAGAGATGAAGTAGAGAGAAGCTTACCATTGAAGAGGTAGATGGTGCAACTTCTATTGGATAAAACTCAATGGGATTGAGGATTGTAGCCTTTGATTGTGGCGAATGGAATGGGCAGCAAGGAGACATTGCTGTTTGATGCTTTGCACTTCGAGGTGGAGGCGTTAATGGTAAGCTCGCCGGAGAAGAAGGGTGAAGAAGAAGAGAAAGAAGGAAGAAAGAGAGGAAGAGAAGGGGGAGGGAACCAACCCAAGAAGGAGAGAGAATGAATCTCTTATAGACTTTTTTTTTTCTTTTTTGCTTGTTGTAAAAATGATGACCGTTGGATCTAGAGAGATCCAACGGTTGGGAATGGGTTAGTTAGATGAGAGAGAGAGAGAGAGAGACTAGGATAGAGAGATATGAGGAGAGAAGAATCGGTCAAGTGAAACCAATTCTCTCTTCTTGTTGCAAATGGGCATGGGCATGGGCATGGGTCATGGTCATGGGCATGGGCATGGGCATGGGCATGGGTCATGGGTATGGGTCATGGGTATGGGCATGGGTCATGGGTCATGGGCTTAGGTCATGGGCTTAGGTCATGGGCCTATGTCATGGGCCAAGATAGATAAATAAAGAGAGAAATAGGAGAGAGGTGAGAGAAAAATATAAAAATAAAAGCATTGGAGGCTCTTGAACCCTGGTCTTCTTTATTCTCTCTCGTCTGCTCCACCAATAAGTCAAACTTATCCTTTGATGTCAATTGGTGTGGCCTTTAACACCTAAGTCCTTCTCTTGGTTTCCAGCTATTCTCTCTCTTAGTCCTTGTTCCGGCTCTACGATCCTCTAGCTTTGCCCGTATATGTCTTCTATCTTTTTATCCTAGCCTGTTGGCTCTTTAAGCTTTGATAGAAGTCTTCCGTGGTTGATCGTGGGCCCGCCAGTTCTCGAGAATCGCCCGATAGGGTCTCCTACAAGTGAAAAAGCGCGTAATGAGATTCAACTAAAACACCTTGATACTGGACTATCCGAAATGCGTATATTTCATACAAATAGTCGATTTTCGTCTAAAGAATGCGTTCTACGCAATGGAAAAAATTCTTATATGGAAAAGTCGACAAAAAGACAAGTTTTACGGAGGAGAATGCGACATCGCTATAAGGATAATGGCTTAAAATAAGCACTTTTTGAGCAAATATCACAACCCCCAACTAGCATATTGCCAATCCTTGGCAATTATTGTGAAATAAGTGAGCGAAAGAGGGCTAGGCATAACATGCTAGAAAACTTATTTGCATTACTCAGAAAAAACTCCATTTTGTCAAATTATTTTAAGGATGCAAGAAATCATTCACAAATTAGAACTAATTAGCAAAATGCAACACTTCTACAAATGGACCTTCAAACAAAAGATTACTTAGACTTAGTGTGTGTGTGTGTGTGTGTTCAACATCATCCTTATCTGGCAGTAGATATATCTGGATCTCTTTAGAGACTCTATGCCTCGACCTCAATCCTCACTTGTATACCACTCAGAAGTAAATCACTCAGAAATGATTTTATACTTTTCTCTCAAATTATATGTGAGGAGATGAATATAGAAACTAGCAAACGTCTCACATATATAGTTTTTGAATGGAGGGTATAAGAAGATTTAATTAGATCTCATGATTGGAATGTCATATCACTTAAGAACGTCGGATCAAACTCTATAATTTCTCTTTTCTCTATTCTCCATACTTGAGGATGGTACAAATCTAGAATCAAATATGACTTACATAGGTTGTATTGAGGCTTAGGATAGGTTCAGAAAAGAAGGATATTCTGGTATTCAAAAATTCTGAGAGGGTATCTCATTATTCTTTGCAACTTTTCCCAGGGATAATATTTCCTTTACTTCTTTTTTTTTTCTTCCAATTTTTGTCTTTTTGGCTATTCTTCAACCTTTCCTTCTTTCTTTCTAATCATGTTTCTTTTCAGCTTGAACCATTTGTTTTGTTTTGTTTTCTTTTTCTTTCTTGGTTTCTATCTTTTCATGATCATACCAAATACTCTTTGATCCCTCTCAGAAGTAGGTTATCGTATTGAACTCTTTTTTGGGATTGGGTTTTTGGTTGATGTGTTAACAAAAAAAGGTTTTCATCAACAGGCTCAAAAATAGTTTCTAACGGTATAGATGTTAAGGTAGCTAAAAAGTCTAATTGGCTAAAAAGATGGCCTATATCATTTTCTAGGGTTTGTACTTTCATTTTCGATGTCTCGAATGGATATAGAGAAGGTTCTTTATGTAATAATTCGAATTTGATGTTGTTCTGAGTTCCATGACCAAAGCAAAAGTTAATGAGACCGCTCAATGGAAATATTAGGGGACTTGAAGAATTGTGAGTCATCTTGTGACTCAGAATAATTTAAAACCCTCAAAAATAATGAAAAGCTCAAAAGCTCACTGGGTTAGGTCTCTATACTTGTTCTTCTTGGATCTCTGGATAATCTAAACTTTGGATAATTCTAACGTTGATATGTGAATATTTTTTTTTTGCTGAATCTAAGTTTTCAAAGATTTTTCAATCAACTATAGTAATGTTTGCTTTCAAACTGAATGAAGAGCTAATAAGTATTTTTTTTTTCAAAACAGACATCATTTTCAATAAATAGACTTTACGAAAACTTTTTACTCATCAAGTCAGGATATTTTCGAAAATCACATGAAATCACACCCAAAAATACAAGGTTTCTCTCTCTTTTTTCTTTTTTTTTCTTTTTTTTTTATTATTTTTTTATCAAAATGAAAACATGAGTTTTGGTAAAAACCCACCCCCAACCAAAATATAGCACCGTCCTCGGTGCTCATGACCGGGACAAAAGATGATGAAAAATTGGTAATGATGATGCAAAGGTTTAAGGAGGATATTACCAAGTCGGCATAAACTCGACAGTGTGTGGTACCTGATGATCTGAAGAATAAATGTACCTGCATGTCCAGAAATATCACAGTAATAACAAATATAGAGACTCATGTACTCTAGGAATACCGGAATTGCCTTTCCGAAAGCACTAAGTTTTATGTCTTCAGCCAGACATGATGGTGGTATATCAAGTACCCCCAACTAGGTTAAAACTCATGGAGACTGAGTGAATCTGCAGTCTTCTAAGGTAGAACAGAGACTGTTATCCAATCCCTTGTCTAGGTATACCTATATAAAACAGGTCTTTCTTAGTGTAAACTGAGAGAAGGATAGTAAATGCTCTTTGCAGACCCACAAAAACATGTAGTTCAGCTGGGAGGGATCGAAGCTTCTCAATAAAGACTGAGATGAGAGCAGTAGTGGGTTCTCTGGCCATGGTCAGTAGAGCCGCAAACTCATTGAGTTTAGCGGGAATGTATTTGAATGGAGCAGACTCCTGCAGATCAGTAATAGTATAATTGTCTGACTCCGAGATGAAGTCAGGCGTAAAGTGTTCTTCACACTGGGAGAGTTTTTCCTCGGGAGAGTCCTGAATTAGATTTTCTACGGCACACTGTTTATTGACAACATCGATGTATGGTGGCGGGTCAAAACTATGGACCTTGTCCTCGAGGTTTCCTAATGTGAGAGGGATGTTCCAATCCCTGCACTCAATGTGTTTATCCTCGGTGGGGAACGGTAGGTCCTGGGCAACTGGAATCCCATTTTCTAGATATTGCTCAATGGTAGGAATATCTGCATCCAGTGCAGATGTAGAATCATTAGAAATAGAGATGGATATGGGTATCTCTGTGCTCGGTGCAGAAGTAGTTGCCTGTAAGGGCACCATAGATGGAAGCATGGGTTCATCACGATTATTGCACAATCCAAGGGTGGTGGGGATGGGTAAGTCTAGGCCAAATGGGATCCTATAGTCAAGACACAGCTCAATGTTATGAATAACTTCTTCAGAGTCCCAGATAGAAATAACAGAGGTAGATGATTCCTCTAAGCTAAGTTCAGAAGTCGGTGCTTTGAAGGACACCGAAGATGGAGACTCTGGCTCATCAATATTGTAGTCCGATCCTTTGTTTGTAGCAACCTCAAGTTCTTCTTGTAAAGTCTGGTACTGGGTCCAGCTGTGCGACTCCTCATTATTGACTGTGGTCAGGGTATTCCCCTCTAAATAAGCCATAGGTTGGCTAGTGAAGTTGACTTCCTCTCTCTCAGATTCTAACTCACCTAGACGGTGTTCCAAGCTCTCCATGGAGTGTTGTTGTTGGATGATGTATTGCGAGAGGAGTTCTTCTAGAGTAGGTTTAGTAGCAGATTGTGGCGGTTCAGCTAAGGGAAGCTGAGGTGCCAACTCTTGAATGTAGTCCGACTGAGTATGAAAGTTATAGGATGGAAGTGACTCTGGGACTATCTGCGAACTCTGAAAATCTTGCGGGGTCCACTGTTGACCAAAATATTCAGTCTGTGGATCTGGCTGGTACTGCAACTGAGAGTACTGCCCATCATATTGTCCAGAAGGTTGGTGAAACTCAGAATGATACATATCCTGTTATAGATTTTGCTGGGGAAAACACTGTTGTTCCCATTCAAAGGTATTTTGACTTCCATTGTCCAGATAATACATGTTATTGTAGGAGGTCTACAGCAGAGGTTCAAATGTACTAAAATTACAGACCTCTTCCTGGACATGAGGGAAATATCCCATAGATTTAGAGTGATAAACAGGCTTCTGGACCGCAACATCAAGGGCAGAAACTGAGTTTCTCAAATCCTTAAGTAGGGATTTTAGCACTGGATCGCCCTGTGCTTCATGTCCCATCGAACTCTATGAGACTGGAGTGTCATGACGACAATCAGGATTGGTATACCAGTGCTCAGAGTTATCTCCTAGATCTTCAAAGAAATTGTGGTAGGTCTCGAATAGAGGCCGTTCAACATCCATCAGAGAGATGTGAGTCTCTCAGAGTAGGAAGATAGATTAGGTGGAAGAGAGCGGTGCGGTAGACTGACTCTCAGATCGAATCAGTCTCGGGTTGGATCAAATCCAAACGAGCATATGCTTGTAAAAGCAAGCCCTAGAGTCGGTAAAAAATATGAGGACTACGAAATCGAATGAGCCTAGATGATGCACACAGAGCAACAGATAATCCTATTTCTAAACAGTATGGATAGTATTATGAATTATCTTGTTTAGTAAAGGGATAGTATAGATTATGACAGTGTGCGGACCACTAGTTTATCTTTAAATACCCGCCGGACTAACCTTTTCACTCTGTAGGTTCTCACCAGGATACACTCTTCAAAGCAAATCCGCTAGTACTAACTCAAGTTGACTGCAAGATAATTCGAAGCCTAGACAGACGTGCGGCACATCGGCTGACTTAAGTACGCCCCAGACTAACCGGATTTGTCAAGCGTTAAGATGAGTTTTCCCAGAAGAGGAGCTAGGGTTGGTTCGTGTTCCTAATCCGACACTAGCTAATCCGATAGACAATCAAGGAGGCCACTTACGAGCTCGGTATACTTGAGTAGTAGGGACCTATGGGTGTGTTAGATAATAGGGACCCGCACTCATGGACTTAATCGACTTGATCTTTGAAGGGGTTGCTTTATGTGGAGTTTTCCTCGAACACCGATCTAAGTGGGCTCTATTCTTGATTGATTTTAAATCGTGGCTGTGGTTGCACAAAAGCTGGAATGACGAGGTGAGTGATGAAATCCCACCAGTTTCAAGTTAGAGCTGGGTTTGCTCTTTAATGTATTTTATTACGGCCAAACCAAGCAGTTCCCATAATTGTTGCAAAAGCAAATAGACAATCGACACAGTATTTTGCACAATGAGCAAGATCGCACTCAAGGCGAGGTGTAGAAACTTACCTGCCTGTTGGCTATGCACAGGGTCTCCTCCGTGAGATAGGGAGGGGTATCCAAATGGGCTTGGGCCCGACTCCACCTCTTTGAGCTTTCGCTCCCTACTCACTTGGTAAACGCAATCCGCAATCACGTTAGTCCACAATGGTCTATGGTATGTAATTGGAAGGTATACCGCCTTTGGGGTTTCAAGAAACACACAATGATTTAGGGCAGGTATTGTGAATTAGTTCCAATTAGGGTTTGAAATTCAACTTTAGCTATTCCCGAATTAGGATTCGGAAATATCTACTTTTGAATTACCCGGAGTTGGAAATCTTCCAATTTGAATCAAATAACCAATGGTGATCTAACTAGAAATAGCAGAATTGAAATCTGACCCTAATATTTTTGGTATTTTTTTTTAATTAGTAAATTATCTAGCAGTTATTCTAAAAGCAGAGAAAATAAAGTCCTAAGTTATTACAACTTTGCACTCGGCCGTCCGAGGCATTAAAATAATAAGTGGAAAATGTGAAAAATAAAGTGGAAAGTTTCCGATTTGGATCGGATCTTGAAGTTTAAGCAGCTTTCCGAATTCCTGTTCGTCT
The DNA here is from genome assembly GCA_035048495.1 of Euptelea pleiosperma. Taxonomy (NCBI): domain Eukaryota; kingdom Viridiplantae; phylum Streptophyta; class Magnoliopsida; order Ranunculales; family Eupteleaceae; genus Euptelea; species Euptelea pleiosperma. The sequence continues at coordinate 29,162,228 of CM068553.1, forward strand.
TTTTGCAATCCCGTCAACCGAGCGGCAACGGCACCATTTGAAATTAAGGTTTTTCTGCGTCGTTGATTACGGAAACCCTTGTATTTCAACAATATTTGTAATTTATCCGAATTGATTCACTTAATCTGCAAATAAGCAGACTTGCACAATGGCTCGTGTCGGATATCGTCCGCACTCGGGATTAGTTACCACAATAAGAAACAAGAATAATCAGAAAATGCTTGAAATAAATGGAAGGGTGAGAATGGTGGAGGTTCATTTAAAATATGTTTGAGATTATTGTTAAAACTATTAGAATGAAAAAAAAACATAAGAGAAACGAGATTGAAAAACAAAATAAATGAAAACAACTTAAACTTAAATTTAAAACTTGTTCATTAAACTAAAAACAAATGCTTACAATGCTTGTTCAAATGCTTTACAATGGAAATAACATTAAACCAAATTAATCTAGAAAGCCATTAAAATATTATCCTAGAAAGCATGTAAAGGTAGAGAGAGAAAAAAGAGAGTGAAAGAAGATAAGAAGGTTAGAGAGATGAATTAGAGAGAAGCTTACCATTGAAGAGGTAGATGGTGCAACTTCTATTGGATAAAACTCAATGGGATTGAGGATTGTAGCCTTTGATTGTGGCGAATGGAATGGGCAGCAAAGAGACGTTGCTGATTGACGCTTTGCACTTCGAGGTGGAGGCATTAATGGTGAGCTCGCCGGAGAAGAAGGGTGAAGAAGAAGAGAAAGAAGGAAGAAAGAGAGGAAGAGAAGGGGGAGGGAACCAACCCAAGAAGGAGAGAGAATGAATCTCTTATAGACTTTTTTTTTCTTTTTTGCTTGTTGTAAAAATGATGACCGTTGGATCTAGAGAGATCCAACGGTTGGGAATGGGTTAGTTAGATGAGAGAGAGAGAGACTAGGATAGAGAGATATGGGGAGAGAAGAATCGGTCAAGTGAGACCAATTCTCTCTTCTTGTTGCAAATGGGCATGGGCATAGGTCATGGTCATGGGCATGGACATGGGCATGGGTCATGGGTATGGGTCATGGGTATGGGCATGGGTCATGGGTCATGGGTCATGGGCTTAGGTCATGGGCTTAGGTCATGGGCCTATGTCATGGGCCAAGATAGATAAATAAAGAGAGAAATAGGAGAGAGGTGAGAGAAAAATATAAAAATAAAAGCATTGGAGGGTCTTGAACCCTGGTCTTCTTTATTCTCTCTCGTCTGCTCCACCAATAAGTCAAACTTATCCTTTGATGTCAATTGGTGTGGCCTTTAACACCTAAGTCCTTCTCTTAGTTTCCAGCTATTCTCTCTCTTAGTCCTTGTTCCGGCTCTACGATCCTCTAGCTTTGCCCGTATATGTCTTCTATCTTTTTATCCTAGCCTGTTGGCTCTTTAAGCTTTGATAGAAGTCTTCTGTGGTTGATCGTGGGCCCGCCAGTTCTCGAGAATCGCCCGATAGGGTCTCTTACAAGTGAAAAAGCGCGTAATGAGATTCAACTAAAACACCTTGATACTGGACTATCCGAAATGCGTATATTTCATGCAAATAGTCGATTTTCGTTTAAAGAATGCATTCTACGCAATGGAAGAAACTCTTATATGGAAAAGTCAACAAAAAGACAAGTTTTACGGAGGAGAATGCGACATTGCTATAAGGATAATGGCTTAAAATAAGCACTTTTGAGCGAATATCAGGTAGCTATAATTGCATTTCTTTATAAACAATTAGGACTTGCATCTAAGTGCAGAGTCAAGTAGATTGCTAGCTCTGTGACACTACTAGAGGTATACTTCTCAAATTTCTTTTCTTACATAGTCCGAATTATTTTTTTAATTTTTATCATTACTGTTGTTTTGTAAGCATGGGTGTACGAACACTTCCCATTTACAAGGGGTAATCCTGGAGCTACATCTGGCAACGTGATAGTGCTTCGAGAGGCACTTGACTCTTTAGAGGCGAGTGAGGTAAGTTACAATATATTATTTTATTTCAATTATTACTTTTGTACACTGATATATTTTCATTTGTATTGTAGGTCATATGGGAGCCGTACCGAGAAATGAGGGATGATTATCGGCCCCTTTCTGCTTATTGCATACTTTTTTGGATGCCTCAGAAGCTTTGAAGTCGTTGAACCGTACCACCCAAATCGGGTTCTTCGACAATTTAGTCATGTGCAGTCAATCCCTCTAGAACCATATAAGCCCGTTCGAGTCGACCGAGGATGCATCTTCTCCTGAGTATAGGGTGGTGTACCATGTGCTGGATCAATACTAGGACGAATGGCCTGATCACACCTTATGGACGAAGTGGTGTGGACCTCGGGTCGTGAATCATTAGGATTGTAAAAATGATTATCTACCATGGTTCCGAAACATTTCTCATGTTATCGTCCAGAACCCAAATAATCAAAGTGGCTATGATCCACAGAGAGATGGTATATCCACAGAGAGTAGAGCAAGCATTACATATCCTTGACCAGGCAGACTCCAATGATACGCTTGAGATGATGAAAGAGAGAACAAGGCAGGTCAAAGCGATTCTCCGAGGTCATAATGCTCGAGAGGGTTCAAGTAGGGCCAAGGGAAATGACTCTAAAGGAAGGAGAAGAAAATAAGAGAAAGAGAAGAAGATGAGATCCTTTTTTGTATTTTTAAGTTGGGATAATATCCATTTTCTTGTATTTTTAAGATATCCACCTCCGAGCCTTTCAAAACTATGGATGATATCCAAACTTTGTCTACTTTGGCTATATTTTATGAATTTGGTATCTATGGTTGACTATATCCCTTTTTGAATTTAGTATCTATGGTCTATTTTGGCTATATTTTATGAAATGGGATGCAAGTGGTGCCAATCCCTTGCAAACTCTTTAAGAAAATGCAAGTGGGTCAGTCGGTTCAACCCTAAAAAATGAAGTAAAGTATCATTATAGTTCTACCCAATTGTCTGATGGATCACTAATGATTAGTGGTTGTGGTATTTGAAAAGTCTCAATTGTCAAATCCCAAGAATACTTAGTTCTTCGGTAATATATATATGTCGCTATGCCTCAAATCCCCTAAAGATTGAAGTGTCAAAGATCAAGTGGACTTCGACAAAACAAACCAAAGAATGATCAAAGCTGAAGAAAAGTCAACCCAAGTGTACAAGATCAACTGAAGACAAAATCAAGATTATCAAGATCAAATGAAGACAAAATCAAGATTATCAAGTTCAACTGAAGACAAAATCAAGTGATCAAGCTCAACTGAAGACAAAGTCAAAAGCTGAAGTACGTTCTCACTCAACGAATGTTCAACTATGAGAAACTCGTGTTGCGGTGACTTACGCAAATCTAAGGGTAAAATCACATGTTGCAAGCTGTTGCCAGCGGATATTGATATACCATAGATGGTTTAGTGTTAGTTAGGGATCGTGCGTGTGACAAGAAGAGAAATTCTAATAACTTTGGGAGAATTCAATTTTGGACAAAGTGGGCCGGCCGACCGGCCATTATGAGCAGACGACCGGCCAAAAGGGTCCGATCGACCCTAACTCTTGGGTTTAGGAAATTGGTGTGTAAACCTGAGCGGGCAATCGACTAAAAGCTCAGTCGACAGGGGTCTGGTCGACCGGCCAATAATGCGGTAGACCGGCCAATAATGCGGTCGACCCCGCCCATTTCGGATCTCGACAAAATCTTTTATGCGATTAGAAACGCATTTTGGCCTTTTAAACGGCTATATTCGGTACAGTTCTAGTGATAGGAGGCCTGCTTATAAATTAGAGCCCTCTCCCTTCATTAGAATGAACCCAATCAAGAGATCTCTACTTTACTTTACTTGATTATCATTCTTTAAGTCCAGAGATCTGGAATTTGTGAGAGCTTCACCAGAGCAAAGCTGACTATTGGTTGTGAAGGCTCTAAGTGTTTGGAAGAGACTATTTGGTATTATTATTCTGCAAGCATCTTCTTCCAAGAAGAGGATTACTCTTTGCAGAGTGTCTCTTGGGCAAATTCTTCTCCAAAAGATTTTTCATTCGATCGTATTTATCGAGAGGTAAGTGTTTCTATGAACCAATACCTTTTTTTATAGAATTCAAAATTTATGAACACTGTGTATTTTGTGATTGGTGGATGAGTGATGACTCATCTAACTGAGTTGTGGATTGTAGATCCAAGAGAAAATTTTTTTTCTAAATAGATTACTGGCCTAGGCTAACTCTCTAGGTAAGCGAGAAGCGATTCTCGTTAGATTAAGACTAAGTGTAATTGTAGTTGGTTGATTATTTATTTCGATTGAAAATGTTGTAATGCATGATTGAAATAATATAATACTACTCGTGCTGCGTATTGGAGAGTGGACGTAGGTGCGGAGTCACTGAATCATTATAAAAATTTTTTAATCCCAAAAGAATTCATAGAGGAATTAAAAATTGTCCTATTCACCCCCCTCTAGGACTTAACCTGGTAATTAAAAGGGAATTTCAGTATTAGTGTCGATATTGGTGTTATATAAGTTGTCGATATTGGTGTTGTAGAAGTTGTCAACTAGAATGTTGCATGTGGCTCATGTTGTGGTACACCTAAAGATAGGCCAAACATTCAAAGTTAAGGGTGGTCAACTAGAGTGTTGCATGTGGCTCATGCTTGGCATCCATTTTCTGAAAGATTTTGAAAGGGCTTGACACCACTTGCATCCATTTTCTGAAAGATTTTGCAAGGGCTTGACACCACTTGCATCCAAAGAACAAAGACAAACTCAAGTCCCCCAACAACTTGTGTATTTTCTAAGTGTGAAGCTACAAAAAGTTGATTCCATAGTATATTCCTTTGCTATTGATGGCCCACAAGCCTACCAAAAGATGGCTCCCAAGCCTAATAAAAGATGGCTCAAAAGCCTACAAAAGATGGCTACCAAGTATGTACTATGTATATACAAAGAGATCACATATACAAAACTATGTACTGTGTATCTATGTACTGTCAGTCATCCACATCGATCGAAACCTCCGACGTACGGACCAACTATATCTCTGAATTTCTGCATCCTATCATCATACCCAATTCTTCATCCGACAACAATAGGATCCACATATCTGGTCCAATTGACAGCAACATTTGGAATTGGACAGTTATCGCACATCAGCACTTGAACAAAATGATTGTTATTAATGAAGGCTATTGTTATGAACTTTCATCGCATAAGTGGTTCAGGTGTTGAAAGTAAGGGTAGATATCTCAAGCACAGCTTGGTCGAAAAATGAAGCAACACGACATTATAACACGATGCAATGATATGACCCATTTCGGGCATGGTCATCCAATACTTTTTCGGCGGAAAGATCTCAAAACAATCCAAAGATTATATGATTTCAGTGATCGTTTTTTCTCCTTGTATAATTTGGCATTATAATTGGTAGGGATGCAACTTGGGCGGGCTCAACCCAAGCCCGACACGCTCAACCCGACGTTGGGGTCAGGTTGGGTTGGCCCCTTTAGCACTCGGGCTAGGGCTCGGGCCTCATTTTAGAAAGCCCAATCAAAATCGGGTTGGGCTTGGGTTGGGACTTTGAGAAACCCGATCCAACCTGAGCCTGACAATCGTTTATAACTTTATATACCTAATCTTGTCATTCTCTTCTTTCTCTCAATCTCCATGAAGAAAACCCTCCTCGATGCCCTCTCATCTCCCTCTCCTCTCTCTCTTTCTCACATAAACATGTCCCCTGCATTTTCAACGAGTGGATGGATGGGGCATGGTCCATGCTGGACTTCAGGATGGAGCACTAAGAAACATAGGAGAGGTATCTAGGGAATGGACCAGTAGAAACATGAGGCTACTGGATCTCCCACACCTTTGCTTCCTTTGCCAAAGAGAAAACCAGACCGAGCATTGCGTACTAGCATAGGCGACAGGGATAGGAAGAGTCGAGGAAGCCGCATACACCAATAGATAGCTACATGGGTCTCTCTCTCTCTCATATGAAACAGTCTGTGTGTGTGGGTCATCTTTTTTCAGGCCAGTCATCATCGAGTGGAATTGTGGGATATTGGCCAGCTTTAGTGCTTGATGGCAGGGGAGACCTTGTGTCGGGTGCATCTTGGCAACATATGAAACTAGGTGCGGGCAGTATGTGTGCTTGTGTTGTTTCTGGGGTTCTCAGGGTGTGGGTAGTCTCCGCTAGTCAATGAGAGTGGTAATGCGGTGTGTGTGTTGTCTTTTATGAACAACCACAAACGTAACAAGAGGTTGATTGATTAACATCGCTTCTAGTTCATCATTCCCCAAGAAGGTAATCTTAATCTAGTCATGCTGAATGGGTCCCTCAGCCTGTCACACTGAGGGATTGAGGAATGTCCAAAGTGCATCCAAAGGTTTCAAACATTATTAAGTGGAGTCGTCCTTTGCTCCAGCGGTCTCAAAGGGGAGTGATTCAATTAGTCATTGGTTCCACGTACCAGTTCTTTATCTTTTGGTGTCTTGTTTTAAACAATGGAGAGAAGATCTCCTAGTCTCAATAACATTAATAGGTTCATTAAAAAGGAGAAGATCTCCTAGTCTCAATAACATTAATAGGTTCATAAAATGATGTGACAGAAACGTCTATGCGGCAGGACAACTCCATAACATTTTAGGTACCGGGTCCTTAACCGTTTTCCTACCCTAAATGGAATCCCCTAGAGCCACAAAGGATAGGCTTGTTCCCTTGCCTCAGTCCATTCCCCTCAAGACGGGGAATATGTCACTCAAATACTAATCGTAGTAATGCGGCATAGAGTCCTTAGAAGAGGAACTTCTATCCGGTATAGTTCATTAGGGATTACCTTTTTACTAGCGTGGCACAGGATATCTGAACTTGAAATCCTGTATTTCTTCGATAAATCACTTACACACTGAAGGAAAACATTAAGTCAAATTCTAGATGAATTTCAACAGAGTATAGCCTTATCATAAAATAATAGAAGAAGATCATTTTTTCTGTCCCCAGAGTCCTCTATTTATAGAGTTCTGGGAAGGGGTCTGCACATGTCGCAGACTCACATTTATAAGGAAAAAAAAAATAATGAATAAATATAAAATACAAATAATATTAAAAAAGTAACCACATACGATTGTGTAGTTAATAGTGTTATACAATTTTATGGCACTAATTCTGACAGATTTTACACGCTTTTCGAATAAAATGGCATATGTGCTTTTCTAGACTAATGAGAGGTTCCCTATAAATGTAACTGCATACGTTTGTGTAGGAGGAGGTCCTACACAACTGTATAGGATTATTTTGTCAACCCCATGCACGAATTTCGAGGAAAAGGACATGGGTGCTTTTCTGGGAATATGAGGGGTATTTTTTGAAATGTGATTGCATACGGTTGTGTAGGAGGAGGTCCTACACAATCGTATGTCACTAATTTTTTGTTATACTACGCGGATCTCGAAGAAAAAGGCACAGGTGCTTTATCTCATTTTTGGCCATAGATCTTCCAAATCTGACTCCATACGGTTGTGTAGCCTTTCTTCCTATACAACCGTATCAAATTGATTTCTCTGATCTGTGGGTGGTTGGCTCAGAAATCGAGGCATGCCCTTTATTTAGAAATCCAGCCCTGATTTGACAAATCTGAGGGCATACAATTGTGTATCCCTATGTCTCACATAACCGTATGTAGTTACTTTCTGCAGATTTGGTCTAGTTCTGCTCAAAATTGATCGTCTTCATTTTTTTTGAAATCCGCACTAGTTGTGCTACTTCTGACTGAATACAGTTGTGTACTCTCATTTTATATATAACCGTATATGATCATCTCCTCAGAAAAAATGTCCTATCCAAGTCCTATGCTCTGATTGGTCTACTACTGCGTGGTTGACTTTGACTCTGATAGTCAGTCTTTGCGTCCCTTGGTCGTGATTTTCGTAGCGATCAACATTTCACTGTCAATATAAAGCCCCCTTGCCGGATGCACGCCAAAGTGATATACCAAGTGCGTTCAGCGAAACATGAGAAAAAGGGGCCCAGGTACAAAGAATTAGAAAGGGGGAAGGACGGAAGTCTATAAATAGCCACAACAGAAGAAAACACCAACCAAGAGAACATCCCGAAAGCGATCCAAAAGAAAATCAACATGTCGGCGAGAAACAGGCCAGCAAGTTCGACTGGAACCCCGGGAGAATCGATGGTTCTCCAAGACATGACCTTCATGCAAATGTACTGGCGTGGGTTTTGGGATCCGGACATGGTGTTGGACGTGAGTGAGGAGCACACCAGGGAGGCCAAGTACATAATGACATATACTGATGCGAACGTGAAATACCCCCAAGCCCCGGCCTATGATCAAGTCATGGGCAAACCCTGCCAGTCCCGAGAAGAGGCCATTGACATGATGTGGGAGATGTATCTCCGAGTCATAAGGTTCGTGGCCGAGCACTCCTTTGAGCGACAGGGAGAGGATCTGAAAAGTATCATCGCTACCCTACGAGTACTGACTATAGCAGGATTCCGTGTGGGATTTCTCTGCAAACATCTCGTGGAAAGCTATGCTAGGGCCCTAGAGGGGTTGTAGAAGAATGAAGCGGTGTTGACCAAGCTTCGAGAACAGTTGGCCGCGGTCGTAGAGGCGAGTGAACGGACAGTGGAGCTGAGAGAGGCCAAAGCATGGGTGGCCGATCTGTCGGGGAGGCTGGCGGCACTGCAAGAGGAGCTCCGAGAGGCCAAGGAGGGTGTGAAATAGATTGAAGGGGCTCCGTTAGAAGAGCAGGTAGAGGGTACGGCTAGCATATTAGGCACCCTGGTAGAACAAAAGGAGCTGAAGGTGCAGGACATTAGTGAACAACTGAACCGCCTGGAGCCGGCCATGGCGAGACTGAGGGGTCTGTTGTTGTAGTGCGTAGACCGGTGTGGTGGGCCAGAGGCCGATGTAAGTTGTCTCGCATAGAGGCAGGGGCCGAAATTGTAGGAAGTGTAATGCAGTTACCGTTATGAATGAAAATCCATGCTTAACGAGTGTCCTTGTAGCATGTAGAGTTGTAGTGAGCATAAAATCCAGCAGAAAAAGGCCGTAATAGTGCTGTCAATTTTCACGTGTTCATATAGAGGTAGAGGACATGTGGGAAGTGATGGTGGTTGAAAAATAATCCCGTGGGCCAAAATTTGAACTTCTGCTAGGAGGGCAAGCCCGAAGAGAAATCCACACAAAACCCTATTGGTGAGGTGAGCCCAAGGAAAAATAATGAAGAAAGTCGTGATAGGAGTCCATAGGAACAAACGGTGCCACAAACGGACGCTTGAGGCATCCAAAAATGACAGTGGAAGGCGAAGGGCAGAATCGTCCAATGAAAAATGGGGTTAATATATAAGAAAGAGTTAAATTTTTTTTGTCACAAAAATCATTTTTTGTATGCACAGACGCGGAAGCTCTGCCGAAATTGTGAGAAATCTAAGACAAAGGCTCTAAACAACAAAGATTAACGAAAAACAAGGTAATAAAATAAATTAAGATGAAAAAAAGATGAAAAATGACCCAAAAAATGCGAAGAACGCCCTAACGGGCCGAACCTAGGGTGGGTGAGATCTCCCAAATGAGGGGGAGACAAACCAGAAGGTTTTAGGGGAAAGAAGAGGGGGCAAAAATGACCCACCCTTCCAAGTTTGGGGGGGCTATGGTGAAGTGTGCACGAATGTACGAAGAAAAAACGATTGTGGGGCATTTTGGGGTAAAAACTGAACCAAGGGCATCCAAAAATCTCCCAAACGAGGGGGAAACATTTGAGGAGATTCTAGGGGATGATAATAGGGGGGAAAACGGAAATTTCCTCCAAATTTGGGAAGAAACCACTCTAAATTACTTCGGAATCAACGATTTAAGCGAAAAGGTTTTTTTTTCCCAAAGGTAAATAAAAGGGTGATTCCCCCCATCATTCCCTTGAAACAGTCGACCGATCAAAGATCCTAAGTAGACTGGTTCTAAAAGAAAAAATTAAAATCTGGTGCGATTTCTGTGGTGTATGCAGGGCTGGTTTTGTAGAAACGACACACAAAGCGGCGTGAGTGGACAATCATGTAGAACTGCTTGACAGAAATAGGTTAAAACAAACAAGAAGGAAAATGACACAAAAAGTGAAAGCCGGGAAAAAGAAACTAGCTAGGGGCACCATGTACAAAAGCGAAACTTCAAAGATGCCGACAGAAGCGCCAAGAGAGGTCTAGGAATCCGAAAGACCCGCCCTGGCACCGGCCCAGGGACATGATAACGAGTCCGTCATAGTAGAGCTCACAATGGACGGTGAGCAGTATACCACACTGTAGCCAATGCAGGTAGCGGCCAAGACGGCCGAGGAGACGTACAACCCCGCAGCAATGATGCTGTACAGGCACGAGCGAGATGGTGCCACAAAAGAGAACTCGGTACCGTGGTGGATAAATTCCACGCGAACTAGGTGAAGTTCGCGACGCTGTATACGCAGGAGATGAAGTATAGGGACCGCCTGGAGGGCTTGGGGCTACTCCAACTCGTACAAATAACCATGGCGAGATTCCCTGAGAATAAACTGCTGCTGATGGCCTTGATAGAAGTGTGGAATCCGGCCACAAGTACATTCTATATGGCGTTCGGTGAGGTAGGCTTCACCATTGAAGATGCTGTGATGTTGGGGCGACTCCCCATTGGTACAGAGCTACCCCATGTGTGGGTAACGCAGCTCAGAGACGATGAGAAGACATCCTTCGACATGCTAGTGAGCCAGAACGAACGGTTAATGGTCGCGCACAAGGTTAGTGAGAAAAGATCTTGGGCCAACTGGTGGACAGAATCTTTTAAAGGCCAGCCTTCTGAAGAAGGGTTCTTGGGGCTACTTGCCTATCTAATCTCGATCTTCCGATGTCCACAACCACCAGCCCACATGGTAGTGGAAGGTTCTTTATGCGTAGCTGCCATGACCTTTCACAGGAGAAAGATATGCTGGGCATCGACCGTGACGGCGTAATTGTACCAAGGCATGAGTCAGTACAAGAAGACCCTGCAAGACCATGCAGTGAGCTATGAAGAGAAGAAATTGCCCTCCAAGGAACTCTACCTCTTTGACCCCTTCTGCCTGCTACAGCTATGGGCATATGAGCACTATGACAAATTGGCCCCTATGTACTGACCTGAGATCCCAAGAAGATGCTAAGGGCCCTGAAGTACACCAATGAAGACCCGCCTGTGTTCAGTATATGAACAATCTTCAATATCTTGAACATAGAGAAGCACTTCCTAGCACGGGTGTATGAAGAGCCGCTATACCAAGGGGAGCCGCTTTTGTCAGTCGATACCTTGGGGTTGGTCGTACATGAAGCTGATGGTACACTGAGAGAGCAAGTGCTGATATATAGCAGGATTATCAGTCCCTCATTCATTTTTGTTGTGCCAACCCGAAAACTTAGTAGAGGGTCATGGGGCAAAGTACTAGTGCCCGAAAAAGAAGTTGTAGCCGTCGCCTATCGGCCACACCGAGTAGCACTGCAGCTTGGCTTTGACCAGGACATCTCCTATCCCTTGCCCAAAATCATGGGCAACGACTAGGTGCTAGAGCATTACTTCTTCAACTGTATCTGCACCACCAAGGTGTTAAAGGTGGTGCCCTTCACCAGGCAAGTGAAGACCACGTATCGGCATTTAGAGATGTTGAAGCTCTGTCTGGGGAGTTATGGTGAACTGGAGATAAAGGAGATAGCCGACGCCCTGGAGAAGAGGCTGAATTACATAGGGAGAGGTGCTATCTCTGGGCCAGATCCCTTGTTGAGGGTAGAAGGCGAGGGCTCCACCAGTGAGTCAGTAAGAGAGAAGCGATCAAAGCGGAGATCGGACTCCTCTCGACGAAGAGAAGAACAAGAAGCTGCCCCGGGGTTGGGAGAAGTAGAAGCAACCTCTAGAATTGAGGTACCCTCACCTCCCCAGAGATCGACTAGGCTGCAACAGGGGACCAAGCGGGGTTGGGATGGAAGTCCCAAGAGGGCCCAAACAGAGACCTTGGGGGGCATTGCACCTCGCTTGTCACGGCCTGGTAAAATACCTCCTGGGGTGGCCCAGGAAAAGAAAGCAACAAGAACCGTCCCAACCGGCCCATTCAAGAAGGTTAAGAAGATCGGGGTCAAGAGACCCGAGCACCAAGTAAAGCCAAAGCCCAAATATTCAGGGGATGAATCAGACTCCCCAATAAGAACTGAGCCAATCTTGCAGCCAGCCGTCGCGAAACTAGCAGTACCCGATGTCGGCACCATAGGTAAAGATATCATCTAAGATTGAACAGCTACTGGAGAAGCAATGAGAACAGAGGTCACATGTCGCCAGTTGGAGTTTAAATCCATTTCCTTTGTCATTCATAAACTAGATCAAGGATTGTGTGAAAGATGTGATGTTCTACTGTTGAGTGAAATGAGGCGTTAGGGTTTGTTTAAAATGACACTAACCAGAACTCATATGCAGGTGTGGAAACGGTGTCAGAACAGCCAACGGTACAAGAGGTACATGTGGAGGGAGTAGAACTCCCTTTAAACAAAAGTTGGCAGGCGATGTTCTACTCACTGGAACTCGCTGGAAAGGGCTCCATGGGACTAGGTAGGAACAGATATGAATGTGTTGATACTTGGGCAAGACTTAGGTAAGAATGCATCATTGAGTACTAACTTTGGGGTGGTGTGATGTGTAATAAACAGGTGGAGAAGGGAAAGCCGCCAGTCCCCTACTAGAAGATGCCCCAGAGGAGGCAATCCTGACAATAGAGGGACCATCCACACAAGAAGAGATCCCTTCGACCTCAGGTTGCAATCACTCGGGGAAGCCAATGCCCTGACCGAGGTTGAACTAGAGGCTTTATTCGCCGGAGGTAAGTTGTATTCGGCTTGACACCAATCAATTGCAGTAAGAAATGTATTGAACCACCCATTGAACTAATTGCTTGTATGTATCTCATGACAAGTGACAGGGAAAAAGATGGGGGTGCTGAGCAGGGTGAGATAGATGCCGAAATAGAGTTGACCGTGGCGGTACACCGGGCCAAAGAAGAAATGAAAAGGCAGCTCAAAGGCAAGGCGGCAGTAAAGGAGAGGGGCATACCAATAACGCTTGTTCCATGTTCCATTCCACATCTGTCCATTGGCGGAATGAGAACGTGGGGAATCAAAGACACACCCATAGCAACGTGTGTATTCGAAAAGGTCGGGGAAAGAAGGTTCCCAACGCGACTAGTCCCCATGAGCTTAAAAGAATGGGAAATTCTCCTATATCGGGACAAGATGGTGATCCTCTTACTGTAGGGAAGTCCAAGCCGTCCTCAAATGGAGAGCTTCCTCGTCGGTATGGGGCACCCGTTGGTTCAGACTCTGGCAAGTGTGCAACATATGTTGGAGCGAGGATTGTTGTCGGATGCTCTCATAAATGTCTTAGAAGAAGCACATTCCATAGGAGTGCGACCCGAGCCACTGCCACCCACGGACAGAGAAGATCTAATACTGGTGTATGAGGCATTTCCCCACTTCTATTCCTTGATGGCCCCTGTGCCACGGACGATGGATGACAGACCCGTAGGTTCGGTGGTGATGTTCCTGAACATATTGAAGTACATCCAACTGTTTCAGCAAGTAGTTGGTATTACCAAGTGTGACGTATACGAACTCCACCGTATGCAGGGGGCCTTGGTTGATCTTGAGCAGATAGGCCTGAACTTGAGCTTACTAAAGCCGATCGTTGACTTTGTCTTTAACTACCAGAAGGCAGAGTGGGACACCATTGACCTTGAAGTGAAAGGACTCGTCCAAGGTCAAAAGCAAGAAGAGGAGCTCTCCAAAATATCAAAGACAAAGAAAAAAATAGCTTCTGAGCCCTCTCTGGACTTACAACTCAAGGTGACTCGGTCTGCCTACAAAGAAGCCCATTAGGAGGTAACCCACCTGGAAGAGGCGCTAGCCAAAGCGAAGGACACACTCAGTGCTCTGCATGCTGACTTGATTGGATTGGGGCAAGCAAAGAATGAATTGGTCGGTGCAAAGAAGAAGTTGAGTAGGCTCAGGTCATCTGCCAATGAAAGAGCAAGAGTCATGACAGAAATCTCTGAGAGGATCATTCTCAAACGTCCAAAAGTGGACACAAGAAGGCAACTGGTGGAAGACATCTGCCATGGCGTCGACTTTTGACTTGTCCTGTTGCTTTACATTTCCCATACAAGTACATCTGCAAGATAACAATTGTAATGCCTAGCCTTTATATTTTTTCTCAAAGGCTGACCTTGATTAGTAACATACATGTAAATTTTTTGGAAATGAAATGAAATATTCAACAACCTTTTGATCATAATCTTCTTTGTCTTTGATTGTACCAAGCACATACAAATACCAGTTCATGTTAATAATGCAAACACTTTCGAACCGCACTTGATTCAAATTAAGCAAACACATTCAAATATTGGTAAGTTTGAAGCAGGGAGACGCCCTCGAATTTGTTTTTAAAGGTGGAGAGATGATATTCGCTTAAAAGTGTGTATTTTCCACTGTTATCTTCTAAGCGTTTTCACACTCCCCTACGTTAAAATGATCTATTTATCTACTTTTCTACGTAAGAGTCTCTTTTGTTGCGTAAAACACACTTTTCTGGACGAAATGGTATATTTGCATGCATTAAACACATTTTCGGAAGTCTAGATATTAAGTCGTTCTGATAAAGTCTCATTACGCGCTTCTTCTGTCGCAGGAAACCCTGATGGGACGATTCTCGAGACTTGTGGGCCCGAATCGATCATGAAAGCCCATTATCAAAGCTTAAAGAGCCCACATGCTATGACTAGAAGATATGGGCCAAATATGGGCTGAATAAGAGGACCAAAAAGCCGGCCCAAAGAACAAAGAAAGCAGGAGAGCCAATGACCAAGAGACGGACCAAAGCGTTTAAAGCCACATGAGTCAACAAAGAATGATAGTCGACTCTACTGGAGAAGCGTGAGGATGGTCACAGTGAAGACCAGGGTTCCAGACCCTCCGCCAGTACTTTTCTCTCTATTTTCTGATACTTTCTCTCTCATCTCTCCTTATTCTCTCTCTCTCTTCATCTCTCAGTCCTCGAATCTACTGACCTAACCCCAGAACTCCTGCCCATCGGCTCTATCTCATCTCCCTTAGCTTTCTGACCGTTGGATCTTCCATCGGACCGTTGGATCTTCAATCGGACCGTTGGATCTCTCTAGATCCGTCGATCTACCAATCTGGGTCCCAATCAAGTCACCATCCATCCGATCGCCATCAGACTGTCTGTCACATCATCTTGTGAGATGATGGACATCATCAATCCATGTAGGCCAGTAGCCGGGCCCATCATCATCGACCCGCTGTTCGACCAGCTAGTGGACCCCGTGAATTTCAAAATAATTTTAATTAAATTTTAAAAAATGGGGGGTCCACTAAATGGGGAGATTCCCCATAGAAAAGTAATGTTTTACTTAAAAAAAAAAAAAAAAAAAAAATTTCATATTTTTTATTTTCAAAAAATACCCTATTTCCATTAAAGGAAATAGGGAGCTTTAAAAGGAGAAGGATAAGGGTTCGTTCGAACCCTAATCCCCCCCTAATCTCCTCCTCTCCTTCCCCCTATCCTTTCCCTTCTTCCCCGCGACTTCCCTCTCCTCTTCTTCCTCCTTTCTTCTTCGTCTCCTTCACCATTCTTTGCCGGAGTTGCAGGTTTGCAACTCCGGCCGTTTGTCTCCTCCTTCTTCTCTTCTTGTTCTTCTTCTCCTCCTCTAGCCGCTGCCCAACCCCCTACTCACCACGCCAAGAACCATCATCTCCTTCTCTTTCTTCTTCTTCTTCTTCTTCTTCATCTTCTTCTTCATTCTTCTCATTTTCTCCGGCCAGAGTTCTGCAACTCCGGTCACGCGCCTCGTCCTTCTCCTTTTCAGCTTCTCCCTTCTTCTCCTTTTCTCCTCCTTGTAGCTACATCGCTCTGCCTGCCCCCCACTTCTTCCTTGCCTGCCACGCAACGCTCCCGAAATGCTGCTGCACCACGTACCATCTCCACGCCCCACCGGAGTTGCAGCCTGCAACTCCGGTCGCCCTTCACACCGCCTGTGCACACTACCAGGCTCCTCCACAGTGCTGCACACTGCTCCTCCATTCTCTCTCTTTCTCTCATTTCCATGTGCTCTCCCCTTTACCTTTTCTCTCCTCTCTTTCAAGTTTGAGAACGGCCTAGCGACCCAAGCCGTTCGCCCTCTTCTCTTTCTCTCCATATCACGGCCTGCAACACTTACAGGCCGTTAGCTTCTTCTCCGGGCGTTCATCCTCCACTGTTGCGCCTCGATCGCTGCAACCTACAACTCTATCCCATTCAAGCCGAAGAAACGAAGTACACCGCCTGTGATACACCACCACGTGGTGTTCTTCTCCCACAACTTGCTGGTTTACTCTCTCTGCCCTATGAGTCACCGACTGGCAAAGGCGCCTTGCTGATCTTTCAAGACAGCAAGGTTGCATAACTGTTTCTCATCTGTTGCTGCCTTGCATCATCCCAACCTCCATTGACGCCGGATTGCAACACCATCACCCCATGATCGATGCTTCAATCAAAGGATGCCAGAGTTGCAACCTGCAACTCCGGCTACCTCAATAGACGCCGGCAAACTCAACTTCCCACGTTGCTGATTCGGACAAAGCCGGAGAGCTCCACCAGCCACCGCTCACTTCATCACACCCATCAATGGATGCACCACAGTTCTCGTTGTAACCTGTGTAGGTGTTGAGAAGGACGCCTCCACCATCCTCCATCACCGGAGTTGTGAACTCGCAATTTTTGTTTGACCTTCGTTGCTGCCTTGCAACCCAGGAGTGCACCTTCTCGACTCGACTTGCTGTACCATTTTCACAATCGCAACCCCCTACAATGTCGAATTCTCAATGGCCGATCACTACTCATCTGGCCGATTCTTCCTCCATTAGTAAGTTTGAGGTACTTCCTCTCTCTTCTTTCTTTCTCTCTCTTCTATTAGCTTTCTCTCTCTAGAAAGCTGAGTTGCTCTCTCTAGAATCTTCACCTTTTCTCTCTCTACCTCTCATTTTCTCTCTTTACCCTAATCTCTCTTAAAGCTTTTTAGTTTAGTTATTTTTATTTGATTTTCATTGTAAGAGACAAGTTTAGTTAAATAAATATGATTTAATTATGATTGTGTTACATTATCTGCAATTTTCCTGTCATTTTATGTCTCTCTTTGTGCTAACTAACCCCGAGTGCGGATCGACATCCGACACAAATCCCTATACAATATCCAATATTTTGCAGGATTAAAACTAAGATCAAATTATAAATCTTGTTGATTCTAGGGTTTCCGTAACCAACGACGCGGAAAAACCCTAGTTTCAAGAGATGCCCTCGAATTTGTTTCTAAAGGTTGGGAGACGCCCTCGAATTTATTTTACAAGGTGGGGAGATGCCCTCGAATTTGTTTCTAAAGGTGGGGCAAGATGAAACAGTCACATGAAAAAGATGGTTCAAAGCACTCAAAGCATGACAATTTTTAAGAATAAAAACTCATTTTCACGATCAGTTACACAAAGGCATACTTCCAAACATATCCAACAGAAACCCATTAATTAGGCGAACAAGTAAAACAATGCCTCAAAGAGGTCTAAAATGTAATCACATACAGAAATGGATGTCACATCCGCATTAGAGAAAAGCCAATGCCTCAAAGAGGTCTAAAATATAATCACACACAGAAATGGATGTCACATCCGCATTAGAGAAAAGCCAATGCCCATTCAACTCTTAACAATAATACTTCTTCAACTACTTGCCATTGATCGAAGCTTCTAACTCAAAACCATCGGAAGTCGCAATGCGATAATAACCTGAATCAAACGCTCTGGTGATGATGTATAATTCTTCATCAAAATTTGGTGTAAACTTGGTGTGCGTAGTCGACGCCCACACATGATCAGCTACCTTCATAACAATATCCCCTACCCCTTGGGCTCTGAACTTAACCTTCTTGCTATATGCCCTAGTCATTCTGTGAACATAAACCTCCAAATTCTTCTTGGCACAGAGGCGGTGTTCATCCACGGCTAACAGGTCAAAATGCCTAAGAAAAGCATACTCAACTTCACGATAATCCAAGACTGTGGCAGATTCCATGCGAGGAGTGGGAATTCGAATTTCAATGGGGGCAACAGCCTCAGTGCCATAAACAAGAGAGAAGGGGGTTTCGCCAGTAGAGGTACGTGAACCGGTACAATAAGCCCAGAAAGCATTGACTAACTTCTCGTGCCAATCCCGTTGACACAAATTAACTATCTTCTTGAGAATTTTTAACAAAACTTTGTTAATGGCTTCAATCTGTCCATTCCCTAGCGGATAATACATCATGGACTGGCTATGGAATATGCCGTACTTCTTTAGCAATTCTTTCACGTCTCCCTTGAATTGAGTCCCATGGTCGGTGACAATCTTCTGAGGAATTCCAAATCTTGAAATAATATGACTCATAATAAACTCGGCGACGGCCGTGGAAGTAGCTCGGCGTAAAGGAATAGCTTCGACCCACTTAGTAAAATACTCCATGGCAACCAGTATCTAAACATGATTTTTATTGGAGGCCAGATTGACTTTTCTAATGAGATCCAGCCCCCAAGTCTGGAACGGCCAATAAGACTTGATAGGATGAAGATAACCCGGTAGCAAATGGTCGACATGCAAATGTAACTGGCACGTCCGACATTTTTGAACATGGTTGACGATGTCCTTGTGTAAATGAGGCCAATAGTACCCTAGATGTATCACCTGATGAGCCAGTCTAATCTTGCTCTGATGTTCACCGCAATCTCCCTCATGTACTTCCCTCAAAATGATCTTCCCTTCTCTACGTGAGACACAGTGCAATAGGACTCCACTATAACTACGCTTCAACAACTTGTCTCCTATGACCACATATCTGCCTGCCTACTGCTTAACATTTCTAGATTCGTCCCGGTTGGTCGATGCATGACCATGCGTCAACCAATCTCAGATGGGCCAAAACCATTCATTTTCAGGTAACTCGATGAAGGCGCCTTGAGTGTCCATGAGGTAAGACTCTTCCCAGTCAGCTTCCAAAAAAGATATTGGTAGGACCCTTTTGATCACGTGAACTTCTTTGGCGTACTTGTCCGACCCCATCTGAATTTTAGCCGCTATGATTGCCAAAGAATCGGCATGAGAATTTTTCGTCCGACGAATGTGTTCTAGCTCGAACGTCTCGAAGGACGAGAGTAATCTCAAAACCTTATGTTGATAAGGCTTCAAATGCTCCTCCTTGACCTTGAATAAGTCTGTGACTTGATAGATGACCAATATAGAATCCCCAAAAATTCGTAAATGGCAGATGTCTACCAAGACGGCCATTTCCAAGCCAATTGCCAAGGCCTCGTATTCCACCATGTTATTAGTGCATTCGAATTCAAATTTGAAGGAAAAAGATACAAGGGCACCTTCAGGAGATCGGAATACAATCCCTGCCCCTCCATCGTTCTATGTGTCAACCTGTTAGGAGATCCATCGAAAAACATGAGCCAAGGTTCCTACGTGGTCGTGGCTTCGAAAACTTCATCAATTGGCAAATCCTCGGTAATGACTCCTCTAGAGGGTACTAGGTTCTTAGATAATAGGTCGGTCATAGCTTGTCCCTTAATCGACATCTGCATCTTACACGTGAGGTTGAATTCACTTAACATCAAGGACCATCTGGCCAAACGACCCGAGCGAACTGGCTGACTTAAAAGGTACTTTATAGGGTCACTCCCACACATTAGTGTAACAGAATGAGCCAACATGTAGTGGCGGAGCTTCTGAGATGCAAAAACCAAGGCTAAACAAGCCCGCTCGATTTTAGGATAACGAGTTTCAGCCAGTAATAAAACCCGACTAAGATAGTAAATAGGCTTTTCAACGCCCTCTTCATCCTCTTGGGCCAATAGAACACCCAAAGCATTCTCCAAGGTGGAAAGATAAAGAACCAAGGGCTGTCCATGAATAGGCGCTATTAGAGTCGGAGGTTTGAGTAATTCTTGTTTAATTTCCAAGAAAGTTTATCGCACTTCTCAGACCAAACAAATGCGGCATCTTTCTTCAATAACCCTGTGAGCAGAAGCATTTTCGCGGAGAGATTAGGTATAAAGTGATGAATGTAAGACAAACGTCCCAACATACTCTTGATTTGTTTAAGAGTTTTAGGATGAGGTAGACCCTGTATTGCGTCTAATTTGGACGGGTTGATCTCAATTCTTTGATGTCGGATCAAGAATCCCAAAAACTTATCGGAATTGACCCCAAACGCACACTTCAATGGGTTCATCTTCAAATTTGTCTGCCGACATCGATCAAAGACCTTCCTCAGGACGTCGCAATGACTCTCTCTCGTGGGGGAGCGTACGACCACATCATCAATGTAATCATCTACCTCATAGTGCATCATTTCGCCAAAAATCGTAGTCATAGCTCTCTGGTAGGTGGCCCCTGCGTTCTTAAAGCCAAAAGGCATAACAGTGAAGCAAAAGCTACCCACCGGGGAATAAAAACTAGTATGGATCTCATCTGCTGCGACCATCTTGATCTGGTTGTACCTACTGTAACCATCCATAAAACTAAACATCTGATAGTAGGACGTGTTGTCAATCAAGATATCCATATTGGGTAGGGGAAAATCATCTTTAGGGCAATTGTTGTTCAAGTCTCGAAAATCTAAGCACACTCTAATCTCTCCATTCTTCTTCTTGATGAGTACTACATTGGCTAACCACTCAGACCATGGAATAGGACGAATGAAATCAGCTTCAGTGAGCTTCTAGAGTTCAACTTTAATCTGAATCTCTAATTCGGCCATGAATTTCCAGTGCGTTTGTTTCACAGGCTTGGCATGCGTATAAATCCCCAAATGGTGTACTATGATATCCTCCGACAAACCAGGCATTTCTTCCTAACTCCATGCGAAAATATCCCGATACTCGGATAGAAGATTTATCAGAACTGTTTCTTCGTGAGCTTCCAAGGATACTGATATAAAGACCTTGTGGTCCTCCTAAGGCTTGCCCAAATTGATTTCCTTCAAAATCTCTTCCATTGCTACCACTCCTTCCTCAAAACAATCCGAAGTTGGGCTCATATCTAACTCTTCTGATGGATCAATATTCTCAACCGTGCAAACCTCCTCCATTACGAATTAAGTACCATATTCCCATCCAAAGCAGTTGAATGGGGCATTGGCATGTGCAATAGTGGACATTTCTAAAAGGCGTAACATAAATCAACAAATATCTAGCATGGTGCCATTACAAGTAGACAAACATGGCAATTATATAAAAGATGCATACACTCCAATATGATGAATGGTTTTTAAGTAAAATGATCTGAATGTGTTCCAAAGAAGGTCAAAGTGTAAGTGTATATCACCTAATCCGCTTGTTTAGCCCCCAAGTATACGAGACCGCTAGACAAGCGCGACATTGGCCATATTAAGGAACTCTTGACTAAGACTGTCAAAAGAGAAAGGAGGAAATCACGATAAGATAATACAGAGCACAGACCTCCTCGCCCTTTCGTGATGGTTTAAGGAAAGTATGTAGGTCATTATTACAATGCTGATGCATGTATACAAAGGAAACTTTGAGACCAAAATAGGTGGGAAAGTAGAGGAACGAGATAATCTTCATTTATAACATAGGAATAAAAGGAAGCCATGGCACGAATACCCCAGGTACGCATACCCGAAGTACCCCCAGGAACAGCTTGTGGCACAGGCTCTAAAAAATAAAACAAAGCAAGGGATTCAAACCATAAAAAGGCCAGAAAAAACCATTACTCCCAGTCATAAATATAGGGCTCTACGGGTGACAGCCCTTCGCCATCTTTGACGAACTGGAGAAAATCAGCCGGCACGAAGCAAATCCCGTCTGCGCTGATGGGTGTAACACCCTCCTCATCTGAGATGTCGAACAATGAGATGGCTGTATCTTCGTTCAGATATTCCCGTCATGTTATCTGTTTTGGGACCCCCTCCTCGACCACAAAGACCATCTTCTTCCCATCAACTTCGCAAAAGGGTGGCACGAGCCTATCAGCCGCATCTGACAGGTTGTAGAAACAAGCGTCCACATAATAAGACTCCCATCTCTCGAATGGCTGCACCGGACCTATGACAATCCCTTGTTGTCCATCCATCCATTACTTGCAACACTGGTGGTAGGACAATGGGACTCCATAATAGTAATGGATCCACGGTCTGCCTAACAATAGATGATAAGAAGAGGTAGTATCCAACACGTCAAAACGGTGGACATGGTCTAGTTTGTTCACCACAATCCGCAGTTGGATCATCCTAACCGATCTCTACACGGCCCTGACAACCCCATGGATGTAGATAGGTCGGGCCTTATCCACGTCGTACATGGAAATGCCCAATGGGGGTAGCATGCCCAAAGGGATGATATTGACGGACGACCCCATGTCCAGAAGAGCCCTGGGTACGACGACGTCCCCTGCCAGAACCTGAATATACAAAAGGCGATTGTGGCCCTTGTCATGGCAGACCATGTCTGCGTCTATGAAGGTTATGGTGGGCGGGGAATATTCCATCAACCATGGGAATCAAGAGGCAACGAAGACTTTGACGGGGCTCTGGGATGTTCCTGCCAGCCCTTGGTCACTCCTCCTCTCAGGCGTCGAAATATCGACAAATGGCCCCTTCCCCCACTCCAAAATGGAGGTCCGAGCCGGTTCCAAAGAAAGTAGGGGATTACCCGTCTGACCATCCCCAGGCTCATGCTGCGAGGTGCAAGAAAAGAAAACCTCATGCTCCCCCCTTTCTAGAGCCGCCTCGGCAATAGCCACCTCTAGAGCCAGCTTCGTCCCGGGGGAGAATTTCAACACTTCGAAAATGGACATCATAGCTGGGATCTTCTTCAGGTGTGCCACTACGTCATATAGGGCACGCTTCTTTGACTTCTCATGAGTGAACTCTGTGGCTTGCACTCGGAGCTTGCTGATTTGTTCCAGATGCTTCTTCTCTCTTTCGACCCACTGTGGGTCTGGTACAACTTCAATCGGGGTCGTAGGGGCCCCACTCTGTTTAGTCCCCTCTGTATGTAAATCACTGAGGGTGGCGGAATCCCGACTCGTGAGGCCATCCAAGGCTCTCCTAATTCCACGAGTCTATACCACCATGGTCTCAAAAAGCTGCTCTTCGACAACATTCTCAGGTGAGACAACTCCCACAAAATATCTCTGAGGGCCTTGCTCCTCAATAAGAGAGGCAAGGTCCTGCTCCTCCTCCAACCAATAGTTGTCCGGGCATTGATATGAGTGACTGGCCATCCGGGTGTTGGCCCCAACCTCTGGGGGTCTGTTGTCTGCTCCCTATGCTGGTGCCTCCCTAGGCTGGGCCTACAGTGCACCAGTGGAAATCTTTTGGTGGATGATGTCCTGCAGCTTGAAACAACTCCTGGTGTTGTGAGTGACGCTGCGACAGAAGGCACACCACCTGGCATCGGGCCCTTGGTTGGCTGGTCGGGCTGTATAATTTGAAGGGGGGAGGATGAGCTGATTGGTTGCCATGATCTGGTTGAAAATCTCCTCTGTCTTCCGATAGTCGAAGTTCAACTCTGGTCGGAAGGGACGGCCTGGCTGCGGCCTACAAAGCAGTTCACTTCCGGTCACTTCTGCTCGACCCTCTCTGCCACATGCACGAAACGGGTCGGGTTCCTCACACTGTGATCATGATCAATGAAGCCGACACTGCTATGGATTGCAGACAAGGAAGGGGCACCACAGAGGATCAAGTCCTTCTGAAAGATGAAATCGGCGCCTCGAACAAAGGCGTCCATGATAGAGCTATCGCTAATAGCTTCTGCTATCTTTCCTGCCTCCCTCTCAAAATTGTTGAGGTAGGTCGTCAAAGACTGACCGGGGTTCTGCCGGCAGTTCCGGAGGTTCTCCAAAGTAAAGACCTTCTTGCGGGCCTGAAACTTCTGATGGAAGGCTCTCTTCAACTGTTCCCAGCTGGAGACATTATGAGGGATGAGGCTTACAAACAATGAAAACATTGTCCCCTTAAGGGAGACCGAGACCATTTTAGCCATTAGCAGCAGGTTCATAGAATGTTCCCCACATTAAAACTCATATTGCACCAAATGTTCGACGAGATCATTTGTCCCATCATACAATGTGAAGGTAGGGAAAATATAGCCAGTTGGGTACGGCTGTTGAGAGATGTTAGGGGTAAAGACACCCTTAGGGATGGAAGGCCCCAGAGTCAGGTCTCTCTCATGTAGAATATGGTCAACATATTCATGGAGTTGGGTATGATCCATAGTAATGTCTCTCCCTTGTCCACTCTCCCGATTAACAATAATCGGTGTCTGAGGGTCCCTGGGTGGTTATGCCGTTGAAGTTTGGGCTCTCTGGTGCGGGGGAACTTGTCCATCCCTCATTTCTCGGAACTGCATCCACAGGTCCCTCAATTGATCCCTGAGGGCCACCTTCTCTTCCCTGACGGCTCGATGAGAATCTAGTTCTTCCACAGAGGGCCCCTCCATAGGCCCTTTCCCTACAAACTTCTCTATCTGGGCAGAAAGCCGCCCCACCTCCTGCCGAAGTTGTTCCATCTCTGTATGCTGGTGCTCGGGTGGGTCTAGAGCCATGAGTTCTTGATACTGTCGCACGAGGCTGTCGATACAATCCAAAAGTCTGGAGTTAGAACGAGTCAGAACTGCTTGCTCTCACACTTCTACTGCTTTCTGTAGGACTTCCCCAGTGCTCAATTCAACCCAGTCCTGGCCAATCATGTGCCTTAGGCCCACAAATTCACGAAAGAAGAAAAAACCTTTAATAGGGTAACTTATACATGTTTTGAGAAAATAATGTCTGATCTCTGAGACATTTTGAAAAACAAAGCACAAGCGAGAAAAAGGACGTGAAATAGTGCAGCCCCCATGTGTACGTTACCCAAAGGGCCATTTTCCAAAACATCGATGTATAGCTATAGGAAACTTTCATCTCGGAGTGGCTTTAAGCCTATAGTTTCTAAACAAGAGTAGAATTCACTCTTAAAACATGATAACTTTTATGGAAAAAATCTTTTCACAAAGATCAGTTTATGACAAAGTATTAAAACCACTTTTTTATGAGAATACAAGCTCCTTTGGGATTTAACACATGGGGTTACGTTACTTCCCTAGAAAGGGTAAAACAGACATGAAATCCGATTTTAAACAATGATGAAAAAGAAATGGTTAATGGAGTTTTAAAGAACCGCTTATTGATAAAATTGATCCCTTCTATCTAATGTTAACCCTTTCGGATGTCGGGGCAATGTTACAATTGAGTAGGTTCGGAGGGTAAAGAAACACGAGTCCTGCGGGTACTAGATCCTACGTGGGCTCACGTTTCCCTGCCGTTGCCAATTTAATTAATTGTTTCATTATTAGAATTCAAGCAACCTTAATTCACATGCTTCTTGTATAATAAATTATGGGATATGTGACATGGACATGTCGAATTAGTGAAAATGCATCTTCATAGTGGGAAAAATAGAATGCATTAATGGTTCGTTGAATTATATGATGCGTGCACGCCAAACATGACATTAGCCAAAAATCCATCCATCCAATCAATTTATCAAAATCAGTTCATCAAACCAATGCAAACACCCCCCCGATCCCTTGGTTGGAGGGACTGAAGCAAAGAATAAGGAGTACAGGTCCCCGGCAGTGACGCCATATTGTCGGGTGCATCTTGGCAACACATGAAACTGGGAGCGGGCAATATGTGTGCTTGTGTTGTTTCTGGGGTTCTTAGGGTGTGGGTAGTCTCTGCTAGTCAATGAGAATGGTAATGAGTTGTGTGTGTTGTCTCTTCTGAACAACCACAAACGTAACAGGAGGTTGATTGATTAACATCGCTTCCAGTTCATCATTCACCAAGAAGGTAATCTTAATCTACTCATGCTAAATGGGTCCCTCAGCCTGTCACATTGAGGGATTGGGGAATGTCCAAAGTGCATCCAATGGTTTCAAACATTGTTAAGTGGAGTCGTCCTCTGCTCCAGCAGTCTCAAAGGGGAGTGATTCAATTAGTCCTTGGTTCCACGACCGATTCTTTATCTTTTGGTGTTCTATTTTAAACAACGGAGAGAAGATCTCCTGGTCTCAATAACATTAATAGGTTCATTAAAAAGGAGATCTCCTGGTCTCAATAACATTAATAAGTTCATAAAATGATGTGACAGAAACGTCTATGTGGCAGGACAACTCCATAACATTTTAAGTACTAGGTCCTTAACCGTTTTCCTACCCTGAATGGAATCTCCTAGACCTACAAAGGATATGCTTGTTCCCTTGCCTCAGTCCATTCCCCTCAAGACGGAGAATATGTCACTCAAACAATAATCGTGTAGTAACCCGACATAGAGTCCTTAGAAGAGCAACATCTATCCGGTACAGTTCATTAGGGATTACCGTTTTACTAGCGTTGCACAGGATATCTGAACTTGAGATTCTGTATTTCTTCGGTAAATCACTTACACACTGAAGGAAAACACTAAGTCAAATTCTAGATGAATTTCGACAGAGTATAGCCTTATCATAAAATAACAGAAAAAGATCATTTTTCTGTTCCTAGAGTCCTCTATTTATAGAGTTCTACCCACATTTATAAGGAAAAAAGATAAAAATAATGAATAAATATAAAATACAAATAATCTTAAAAAAGTAACCACATACGCTTGTGTAGTTAATAGTGTTACACAATCGTATGGCACTAATTCTGAAAGATTCTGTACGCTTTTCGAGGAAAATAGCATATGTGCTTTTCTGGTCGAATGAGAGGTTCCCCTGTAAATGTAACTGCATACGGTTGTGTAGGAAGAGATCCTACACAATCGTATAGGATTATTTTGTCAATCCCATGCATGAATTTCGAGAAAAAGGGCATGGGTGCTTTTCTGAGAATATGAGGGGTATTTCTGAAAATGTGACTACATACGGTTGTGTAGGATGATGTCTTACACAACCTTATGTCACTAATTTTCTGTTCCACTGCGCGAATCTCGAGGAAAAGGGCATAGGTGCTTTATCTCATTTTTGGTCGTAGATCTTCCAGATCTGAATCCATACGGTTGTATAGCCTTCCTTCCTACACAACCGTATCAAATTGATTTCTCTGATCTGTGGGTGGTTGGCTCAAAAATCGAGGCATGCCCTTTATGCAGAAATCCAACCCTGATTTGACAAATCTGAGGACATACGGTTGTGTTTCCCTATGTCTCACACAACCGTATGTAGTTACTTTCTGAAGATTTGGGCTAGTTTTGCTCAAATTGACTGTCTTCATTTTTCTTGAAATCCGCACCAGTTGTGCTACTTCTGAGTAAATACGATTGTGTACTATCATCTTCTATACAACAGTATATGATCATCTCCTCAGAAAAATGTCCCATCCAAGACCTCTGCTCTGATTGGTCTACTACCACGCAGTTGACTTTGACTCTGACAGTCAGTCTTCGCATCCATTGGTCGTGATTTTCGTGCGATCCACATTTCACTGTCAACACCTTATTTTCAAGTAGGTTGCATACTTGGGATCCATTGAAGGATCGTGTGGGTGTGTGGAATTAATTCATTGATGAGTAGAGACGGTTTGAGAAGGAAGAGCAGTATGAGGCGCCACCATCTCATCAAGAGACATCCCTTTTCATGGACCGAGTTCTCACTTTCTACTCAATCTCTACTTAGGGTTTGTTTTCTTTGTTTTTTTACCAAGGGTTCTAGTCATTAACGGCGGAGCAAATGTGAACATGGGATTTCATCTTTGAATCTGTTAAGCTGTCAAGGAAATATCCACAACCCGACCAACCCAACTAACCCGACCAAACCGATCGGGCTGGGCTGGGGTTGGGATTCTCGGGCCCGACCTCGGGTTGGGTTCGGGCTCAGGCTAGGTGCCTTGAAGGTCGGGTTGGGCTCAGGTTGACTCCCAACTCGACCCAACCCGCCCGAGTTACAGCCCTAATAATCGGCAATCATATCTCTTCTGACCCTGGGCCATTCATCTTCACCCATACCCATAAGTCTCGCCACTGCTCGAAACCCACAATTCCCATCGCCACGGACATCTTTGACTTATAATATGTAATTCTCCAACCCTGGAGGTAAATCACCCAAGTAGGGACACTCGCTCAAGTAGGGACTCTCACCCAAGTAGGTACTCTCTTGGCCAGACCTAGTGCGAATATGCTTCCTTTTTATTGTTAGTTTCTTTCTCTGTGGCCGAGTCTGTGATTGCTGATCTTCTATTGACACAAGCTCAAAAGCTGAAAGATTCCTCTTCGTAGATGATTCTGCCTATGCAAGTCTCTTTGCCGACAGCATTCTTGACCTGCCCCGAGTCTTGATCTTCTCCTTTGGCTCAAGTAATAAAGTAAAAGAGGGGTTTACGATATCCTTCAGCTTTCTGAATAACTCATTTCTGTCACTTTCGCTATACTTGTTAGATTTTTCAAAGAACTGTTGCACTAGGGGACTGCATTCTAGAACCTCGTATGGGGTCACTGTGGGTACATTAGAGAGCTTCATCCAGTGGGGATGGATAGACGACAAAGGAATAGGGTGGTATTCGCACCTGTACACGGCAATCTCATGTGCGCAGGGTAACCCATGCGTGCGTCGGATAACACACCCACAAGCCTGGAGATCATCTAGGCCACATGACTCGGCTTGCTTTGCCTCATTAACTATTAATTCTAGTGCATCTATAGAAACAAAACCCGTCATCTCCTTACAAATGGCCACTCTATACTTATGCTTCACAACGTTCAAGCTTATCTCAAATGAGACATTGATCTCAACATGTTGCAACTTTAGCAAAAAGTTGATGGTATCCCACAACGTATTGAAGTTTCCTTGTGATGTCATTAGATGTTTCTTTAGTTTGGGATGGGCACTCTCAGCTCTGTCGATCGTGGTATCTCCTAAGTGGATGTTCTGATCAATCCATGCTGCCAAAAAATACTGTTTGTATTGTGTCAACCAATTCTCTTTCACGTATCGTACATCATTTGAAAACTATGAGAAATCGATCTCAAATGAATCCAGGTGGTCTTTGTATTCCTCTTCTGTAGAAGACAAGAGTAAGTCATTCCATTTTGAGATAAATAGATCCCAGGCCTCTTTTCTTGCAAACATTATTTTGCACCTTGATAATACATTCCTCGATATGTGAAAATGACATAGAAAGTTTTGTGGCTCTGGGAATACTCTCTTGCATGCATTCATTAAAGCCAACTCCCTATCTATGACAATAATTGAGCGGAGGGCTTCAGAGTTGAGAATTGACTTTAAATTTTCCAACGCCCAAACAAAATTTTCTTCTTACTCGGCCTCAACGTAAACAAAAGCGATGTAGTATTTCATATTTGTCAATGTGACCCTAACAATCTCTAACAATGGCAACTTATATTATTTTGTAGGTGCAATCCATAAGCCACACAATGGGGAAACAATTGGCAAGTTGTATGCACTCTGGATGTGCCCAAAGTAAATCTGTAACCTACAACTTATCAGAACTCCAATGCCTTTCCACATATTGATGTTGATCCAACTTTTTTATCAACTGTTGCATTTCAGATCTTCCGGTTGCTTCTATACATCTGAAACTTGCCCGTGCATTGTAAATTATTTTCATCGTCGATGCATTGTTGGGGTCTCTCCCTTTCAAAACATTAAGAATTGACGACGGGTTAACACAACTATTAGCCATATCTGCCAACATTTGCTTTCCATTATTGTTGAGCCTCCCAACAAATGAATGACCCTCAAAATGTTGTGCAAGTGCATGGTTGTGGAAGCCACATACCACTTGAATCCTCCATTGATCATCTATATGCATCTTTATACCTCTTAATGTAAAATGACACCCACACCTTCTTGTTCCAATGTGTCGAATTGGAAATTTCTCTTTTATTATTGGTTTTCTAGCATTCATGTACTTTCCACGCCTCTCACAAGCAAAAGTAGTTCTAGGAGTTCTATTGCAATCACGAATATCTGCTCTCTTTATGACAATAACGGACCCAACTGATTTCCCAATGTCTTTAACCCATTTGATAAGGTCATCACGACTGTTGAAAAGCTGAAAACCAAATTGCAATACATAAATATTCTCTCTAACAAAAAATAGTTGATTCAACTGCACTGAACATACCATATTAGTCGTAAATTGACTCGTCAAATCCAAACTTTTAGATGGTTCTACTTTTTCATTGACAAGTTGCATTTTGTACAATAATATATTAAATACAATAAGCATAAGATCATTTATTAGAGACGTGTTAAAAGAGTTCATTTCTAAAACACCGTGATTTCTTAATAAATTAAACACTTTTATAGATCTTCTACCAATGAATTTTCTCTGAAGAAGAATTTTCACCAAGTTTCGACTATCAATTGACAACCCTAGGATTAGTTGTAAACTATCCTCCACCTTGCTTGTTTCCAAAATGATTGATGATTTTATTGAATGGTGTGAGTTTTTGAAATTTAACTTCACTTATCATGAGGCTAAGAATGTTGGAATAAAGTGAGGTATGTGAGGATGGCCTCCATTGTATGAACTACGGTTTTAAATTTCGATTTTGGTAACTATTTCTGTGAGGTCCAAAACTGATATTTCGGCTGAAATTTCAGGCAAAATTTTCAAATTTTGATGGATTTGCTTTAGAAAGCTATATTTCGGGGATTTCGATGTTTCTCCCGATATTTAAAACCTTGGTCTGAACATCTCGTTGTGTAGACAGGGAATTATTTGGAAGAGATGGAGTGGGGACGATATTGGAGTTGCTCTTACCTCAGCCATTTGATGATTCCCTTTGATGATTGGAGAGAGGTCGTGGGCGTCGAAGGATGAGTTTCTTCTGTTATGAGCGTCGCCACAGAGGGAAGAGGGAAGAGGTCGCCACCGTCAAGGGAGCCCTCTCATACCTCACAAACCCAACGAGAGAAGAGAGAAAGGGAAGTGGGGTGCTTTTTTTTTTTCATTACAGTCCTTATAAAGGAAGGCATTTTCGTCCAAGAGAGGCACTAGTTAGGTGCTTATGAAATTTGTGGGGTGCAAATGGAATTTCCCCTACTTTATTTGTTTCCTTGTTAGTACTTTTATACTTTTCTTAGTTTTCTTCACTTCTAATGTGTTGCCAAATCTCGTACTGGGATCTCTTTTCTTTGATGGCCTTCTAAATTTCATCATTCTACCACCAAGCGTCTTGTGTGTGTGATTTTCCACTTTTAGGCTTGCATCATCAGCCCAGATGAAGGAGGGTTACGTCTGGTTCATAGTTGGCATAAAAAAAAAATTCGGTTTCTTCTTTTAATCGGCAATTAGACAATTACTACTGTCTAGTAATGATGTTAGACCGTCAAAACCCCTCAAGAAAAATTAATAATTAAACAGTCTATTGTTGGTTGAGTCCAGGGCCGTCTCGATGCAAGTTGAGGCCTAAGGCGACAACGCTATATAAGGCTTTTTTATATTTAATATATTAATATAGATGGTATTAATTAAAACATTTAACTCTCTATATGAAGTAGAAAAATCTTATTTAACAACTATTCATGATAATCAAAAGCTACGGAAAAATGTAGATGCAAAGGACTCCCGTAGTCCCATTGCAGTCCATGTAGAGGACTCTTGCGGCCCTATGTAGATCATTTTTTGGGCCTAATGACTGTGTGGATGTTCAGCCCACCTATTGTGGATAAATACACTAAAAATCAACTAGATTGATGGGTTATAGCCATTGGTTTTACTATCCAAAAAAACTTGCTTAAATTTAGGGGCTAGAATCAATCCTAAAAAGTACTAAAAAATCTATGGTTAATTAGAGATAACCAATTAAGTTGATTTTTGGTTTGTATATCCAATTAAGGAGTGGGGTAAACATCCATGTGGTTAGTGGGCCGGGGCCTTCTCTCACCTGAGGCCTAAGGCGACTGCCTTAATGGCCTTATCGTAGAGACGGCCCTGGTTGAGTCATTGAGAGCACTTTTCGGCTATTTGCTACTGGATTTTGATTGGACATCGGGATGAAGGGAGGGTTGAGGAAATGAGTGGCAATGGGCTTGCATTTAGTGCCAAATTATGATAATGCTCCTTGACTTGCTTTGAAGAGTTTGGACAAAATGGATGAGGTGGTTGTACCAAAATAAGGACAGATAGATGCTTGAATTTTGGATTGTCCATTGGGTCATGATGTAACAAGGTATACCTGAATCATTTCAAATGCGGAAGCGTCATTTTAACGTCATTTTTGCTAGTCGCCGCTGCTATCTGGGCCTACTGACCGCATGGATGTTTAGCGCACCCCTTAATAGACATTCATACAAAAAATTAGCTTGTTTGGTGATTTCTAGCCATTGATTTTAGTACTAAAAAAATGGTTGCATTCAACGGCTATAAGACTGCCTTAAAAAAAGTGCTAAAATCTAATGGTTGTAGATTACCAATCAAGATGATTTTTGGTGTAAAAATCCGTGTCAACTATATCTTCTTTTAATTCCCCTTGGTGGGTCCCACCTAGGACATATTCCACACAAATATTGAGCTAATGGGTCAGGATATATAGGTTGACACCTTTTTGACACACTAAATGACATGATCGTGGGCTCACATGGAGACGAGTCAAGATCTGATTTATGACGAGGATGATCTCCTTTTAGTCATTCGTAGTCTAATGAAAAGCAGATTACATATTGAAAAATCTTGTGCATTTCAACATTAACTTGGAACTCCACAATTGATAGGGTTATAAGTTTCAGAAATGGCTGTTTTTTTTTTTTTTTTTTGTGAGGGATCTTCATGATCACTACAAAAAATCAGACATTAAATCATCTTCACATGGGCCCAACAATTGTGTCATTTAGTGTGTCAAAAAAGGTGTTAACCTATCTCGACCCTGAGATAATTGGGTCAACATAATTATTCTTGTTCAGATCTTTTTTTTTTTTTTTTGACTAGGGAAACGCACGTGGCAGTACTTTACACGTGGCACACTCTTTAGAGATCGCTAACCGTATCAATGTTTGGCCCATCCCTTATGTGGACTTACATGCAAAAAATCATCCTGATTAGTGATTTTTAAGGATTTGATTGGAGTCATTTTCATGGGTTGATTTTTAAACGTAGCTTTCTAGCATTATTTGGAGTACTCAGATTGAAAGGTTTGAAATCACTAATCACCCTGATATTTGGTACATAGGTCCACCTAAGGATGGGACAAACATCCATACAGTCAGTGGTCTCTACGAGTGCCACATGGCTTATAAGATGGTCCATCATCATCATTGATGAGGGATGTCGGCATGCTAGACAACCTGAACTGTGAAGGGCCTACTCCAACCCAGGTTTTGTCTTTAGAATAAAGAGGCATTTAATGAGAAAAGGTTTTGACTTTAAGCATGTTAGTCAAAATTTAGTATTGAAAAATAGTTGTACCAGTGAGAAGGGCAACTTCAGTGGCAAAACTGTAATTTTGTGACACGACATGAATCTTGATGATTTAATGGAAATCGATTCGATTGTGTAAAACCATATATTACACTGGTTTTCATTTCGATGACATGTATCTCGAGGAAAAAGTATAACATTCAATCTCGACCCTTCAAACCATATCTCAAGGGAATAAGATTGTAGAGAATTGCAAAATATACAATCGTATGTGATCAGATCACATTTTTATCGCGTGAGAAATGAAAAAGATTCTTACACCATGGATGTTGTCACTTCCCTAAGTTTTTTTTAATTCTTTTCCTACGCAGCTACACAAAATTTGAAGTACATGACGTTTTACTCATGGTTTTAAAAACCGCCGTTTAAACGGGAACGCCCCAAGCCCGTTTCCGTTAAAACTGCTTAAACATGTTTTGAAGCTTTGAATTTAATGGCCGTTAAAATCGTTTTAACAGCAGTTAAATTCTGAAAAATTTTGTGAAAAAAAAAAACAGCCGTTAAATTCCGTTATAAATTCATGGACTAACTTTTAGCCAATTGATTGGAGTACTCAACCAACGGCTACAAATCACCAATCAGGCTGATTTTTTATGTGTATGACCAATTAGGGAGGGATTAAACATCTATATAGTCGAGGGTCTCAAAGAGTGTGCTACGTGGCTCACACAGATATTGTCACGTGGTTTTCACATGTAGCAGATGAAATGAATAGACTAAAGGGGTCCAGTCCAAAAGAGAGTTTCTTTTACCTTTTCTTTATTTAAATTTTTTAAAATTCAAGTGTTGACAATCCCTGTAACCAACTTGGTAGTCGTCTATCAAAACGATGGTCCAGATTTGCTACATCAGTACAGATGTAGCAAACGAATGGCTGAGATCAATCAAACGAAAAGGAATCCAAAAAATTGAGAAAGAACGCTTATAGCTCAATGCATCATGCATAAAAAAAAACGACTGAAAAAAGTCGACTTTGTTTTATTAATCTATATAATAATAAGACAGCTCAGTTGTTTCTCCCTCTTATCCGCTTCAACAAAGAAAGGCTGAGATCAATCCTTACATAAATTTTGGACGGTTAGATAAGATAACCTCTACCTCTCGCGCCCCTTTTATCTCCCGCGCCTTCAATCCATACCCCCAACACACTCATTGTCTCTCTTACTCTCTCACACTCCGAGCAGCAAACACTTTGTCAGGGAGTGCGATTGGCACAGGCCATCCCCTAGTATATTAAAACATAAATAAAAAGAAATCTCACCCACTGTCTCAGATGATTGTGACCTTTAGAGAGAGAGAGAGAAGAGAAAAGAGGGGTTCTTCGTGGGGTGTTTTGATGGGAAGAGGGGCTTTCAAAAGTAGGAAATTTTCAGTCGGGTGCTTTCAATAAATGGGGTGTTTGTGCAATTTGCGGGGTGAGACTATAATTTTCCTTTCTATATACGTCCCTTGAGTTACCATAA
Source organism: Euptelea pleiosperma (assembly GCA_035048495.1). Lineage (NCBI taxonomy): Eukaryota > Viridiplantae > Streptophyta > Magnoliopsida > Ranunculales > Eupteleaceae > Euptelea > Euptelea pleiosperma. Next base: position 29,197,220 of record CM068553.1, read on the forward strand.
TTTATAGATTCACCCTTCTAAACCAATCTTCCCAAACTACCCTTTAGGTTGAAACTTTTCTATTTTGCCCCTTCTTCTCGTAATGCCCCATGGGAGAAACAAAGCCAAATCTATATAATAAAACAGGAAGGTTGTCTCCCTTTCTTATCCGGCTTCATAAAGGATGGCCGAGATCTTATCACACCAAATGGACAGTAGATCTCAGCCACTCACACCCAATTTTGACAAACGCTTTGTCGATGAGTGCCGGGCACAGGTCACCTACTATTTACCTACATATAAGGAATGAAATGGGTTGGATTTACATATAGCTCAAGGGTCAGGCTCAGGAGCCCCACTTTTTATGCCTCGAGAGGGGTGTTACCGTTAAAACGGATTGAAACGGCTAGGGGCAAAAATGAAAAAAATAGATTTTAATGATTTTAACAGAAAAAAGTGGTGCTGAATTTCAAATTTTAAAATTTGAAATTTAAAAATTTTAAAAAAAATAGAATTTAACGAAAATTTAATGGTCTTATTATACCCCGCTTATCTTATATGACTTTAATAATGAGTGGCTGAGATCCACTATGCTTCATATCAATGGCTGAGATTAACTCCCACTCGATTTTGACAAACACTTTGTCGGAAAGTGCCGCGGGCACGGGCCACCCACGCATATATCAAGACAACTCAGTTGTATTCTCTTATCTTATCCATCCATCTAATGTGGACGGTTAGATAAAGAGTGGTTGAGATCAAATCCATCGATCTAATGTGCACGGCTAGATTTCAGCCACTCAATTGGCCTCATTTGACCTCAATTTATTCAAAATTTAAATTTCAACACCGTTATTTTTTGTTATTTATTTACAATCCATTATAACAGCCGTTATAATGGAAAAAACGGTAACGCCCCAGTTCGTTATACTGTTTGAGTGCCGAAGGCACCTAATTTTTGCAAGCGCTTTTGTCGAAGAGTGTCGTGGGCATGGTCCATTTACTATTCTATATAACAAAACACATTGGTTGTCTCCCTACTTATACCTCCTCTTATAAGCATCAACAAAGAAGGGCGGAGATCTAATCCTCCCCCAAATGGACGGTGGATCTCCGCTACACACCTAATTTTGGAAAAATTCTTTGTCGAGGAGTGCCGATGGCACGGGGCACTGACTTGTCTATATAACAAAATAGGATGGTTGTCTCCCCCTCTTTCCCGGCTTTATAAAGGATGGCCGAGACCTTACCACACCAAATGGACGGTGGATCTTAGCCACTCACACCCAATTTTGACAATGGGTTTGTCGATGAGTGCCGTGGGCACGGGTCACCTACTATTTACCTACATACAAGGATGAAATGGGTTGGATTTACATATAGCTCAAGGGTCAGGCTCAGGAGCCCCACTTTTTATGCCTCGAGAGGGGTATTACCGTTAAAACGGATTGAAATGGCCAGGGGCAAAAATAGAAAAAAATTTTAATGATTTTAACGAAAAAAGTGGTGCTGAAATTCAAATTTTAAAATTTAAAATTTAAAAATTTTAAATTTAAAAAGAAAATAGAATTTAACAGAAATTTAATGGTTTTCTTATACCCATCTTATCTTATATGGCTTCAATATTGAGTGGCTAAGATCCATTATGATTCATATCGATGGCTGAGATTAACTCCCACCCGATTTTTACAAACACTTTGTCGGAAAGTGCCGCTGGCACGGACCACCCACACATATATCAAGACAACTCAGTTGTATTCTCTTATCTTATCCATCTATCTAATGTGTACGGTTAGATAAAGAGTGGTTGAGATCAAATCCATCGATTTAATGTGGACGGTTAGATTTCGGCCACTCAATCCATCTCATTTGACCTCAATTTATTCAAAATTTAAATTTCAACACCGTTATTTTTTGTCAGATGGACGGTGGATCTCCGCCACTCAACTGATTTTGGCAAATTCTTTGTCGAGGAGTGCTGATGGCACGGGGCACCCACTAGTCTATATGACAAAACAGGACGGTTGTCTCTCCCTCTTATCTGGCATCATAAAGGATGGCCGAGATCTTATCACATCAAATGGATGGTGGATCTTAGCCGCTCACACCCAATTTTGACAAACGCTTTGTCGATGAGTGCCGTGGGCACGGGTCACCTACTATTTACCTACATATACGGAATGAAATGGGTTGGATTTACATATAGTCCGAGGGTCAGGCTCAAGAGCCCCACTTTTTATGCCTCGAGAGGGGTGTTACAGTTAAAAAGGATTGAAACTACCAAAGGCAAAAATGAGAAAAATGAATTTTAATGGATTTTAATGATTTTAATTGAAAAAAGTGGTGTTGAAATTCAAAATTTAAAATTAAAACTTTGAAATTTTAAAATTTAAAAATAAAAATTGAATTTAACATAAATTTAATGGTTTTCTTATACCCCTCTTATCTTATAAGGCTTCAATAATGAGTGGCTGAGATCCATTATGATTCATATCGATGGCTGAGATTAACTCCCACCTGAATTTGACAAACACTTTTTCGGAAAGTACCGTAGGCACAGGCCACCCACGCATATATCAAGACAACTCAGTTGTATTATCTTATCTTATCCATCCATCTAATGTGGGCGGTTAGATAAAGGGCGGTTGAGATCAAATCCATCGATCTAATATGGACGGTTAGATTTCGGCCACTCAATCCGCCTCATTTGACCTCAATTTATTCAAAATTTAAATTTCAACACCGTTATTTTTGTCAAATGGAAGGTGGATCTCCGCCACTCAACTGATTTTGGCAAATTCTTTGTCGAGGAGTGCTGATGCACTGGGCACCCACTAGTCTATATAACAAAACAGGATGGTTGTCTCCCCCTCTTATTTGGCTTGATGGCCGAGATCTTATCACACCAAATGGACAGTGGATCTCAGCCACTCACACCCAATTTTGACAAACGCTTTGTCGATGAGTGCCGTGGGCACGGGTCACCTACTATTTACCTACATATAAGGAATGAAATGGGTTGGATTTACATATAGCTCAAGGGTCAGGCTCAGGAGCCCCACTTTTTATGCCTCGAGAGAGGTGTTACCGTTAAAACCAATTGAAACGGCCAGGGGCAAAAATGAAAAAAATAGATTTTAATGATTTTAACAGAAAAAATTGGTGCTGAATTTCAAAATTTAAAATTTGAAATTTAAAAATTAAAAAAAAAATAGAATTTAACGGAAATTTAATGGTTTTATTATACCCCTCTTATCTTATATGACTTTAATAATGAGTGGCTGAGATCCACTATGCTTCATATTGATGGCTGAGATTAACTCCCAATCGATTTTGACAAGCACTTTGTCGGAAAGTGCCACGGGCACGGGCCACCCATGCATATATCAAGACAACTCAGTTGTATTCTCTTATCTTATCCATCCATCTAATGTGGACGGTTAGATAAAGAGTGGTTGAGATCAAATCCATCGATCTAATGTGCACGGTTAGATTTCAGCCACCCAATCGGCCTCATTTGACCTCAATTTATTCAAAATTTAAATTTCAACACCGTTATTTTTTGTTATTTATGTTATTTTCCCATTTCTCCCTCTATGAGTTACAATCTGTTATAACAGCCGTTATAATGGAAAAAACGGTAATGCCCCAGTCCGTTATACTGTTTGAGTGCCGAAGGCACCTAATTTTTGCAAATGCTTTTGTCGGAGAGTGCTGTGGGCATGGGTCATTTACTATTCTACATAACAAAACATATTGGTTGTCTCCCTACTTATACCTCCTCTTATAAGCATCAACAAAGAAGGGCGGAGATCTAATCCTCCCCCAAATGGATGGTGGATCTCCGCCACTCACCTGATTTTGGGAAATTCTTTGTCGAGGAGTGCCGATGGCACGGGGCACCCATTAGTCTATATAACAAAACAGGACAGTTGTTTCCCCCTCTTATCCGGCTTCATAAAGGATGGCCGAGATCTTATCACACCAAATGGATGGTGGATCTCAGCCACTCACACCCAATTTTGACAAAGGGTTTGTCAATGAATGCCGTGGGCACGGGTCACCTACTATTTACCTACATACAAGGAATGAAATGGGTTGGATTTACATATAGCTCAAGGGTCAGGCTCAGGAGCCCCACTTTTTATGCCTCGAGAGGGGCATTACCGTTAAAACGGATTGAAACGGCCAGGGGCAAAAATAGAAAAAAATATATATTTTAATGATTTGAACGGAAAAAAGTGGTGCTGAAATTCAAATTTTAAAATTTAAAATTTTAAAATTTAAAAAGAAAATAGAATTTAATGGTTTTCTTATACCCATCTTATCTTATATGGCTTCAATATTGAGTGGGTGAGATCTATTATGATTCATATCGATGGCTGAAATTAACTCCCACCCGATTTTTACAAACACTTTGTCGGAAAGTGCCACTGGCACGGGCCACCCACACATATATCAAGATAACTCAATTGTATTCTCTTATCTTATCCATCCATCTAATGTGGACGGTTAGATAAAGAGTGGTTGAGATCAAATCCATCGATCTAATGTCGACGGTTAGATTTCAGTCAGTCAATCCACCTCATTTGACCTCAATTTATTCAAAATTTAAATTTCAATACCGTTATTTTTTGTCAAATGGATGGTGGATCTCCGCCACTCAACTGATTTTGGCAAATTCATTGTCGAGGAGTGCCGATAGCACGGGGCACCCACTAGTCTATATAACAAAACAGGACGGTTGTCTCTCCTTCTTATCTGGCTTCATAAAGGATGGCCGAGATCTTATCACACTAAGTGGATGGTGGATCTTAGCCGCTCACACCCAATTTTGACAAACGCTTTGTCGATGAGTGCCGTGGGCACGGGTCACCTACTATTTACCTACATATACGGAATGAAATGGGTTGGATTTACATATAGCTCAAGGGTCAGGCTCAAGAGCCCCACTTTTTATGCCTTGAGAGGGGTGTTACCGTTAAAACGGATTGAAACGGCCAGAGGCAAAAATGAAAAAAATGAATTTTAATGGATTTTAATGATTTTAACTGAAAAAAGTGGTGCTGAAATTCAAAATTTAAAATTTAAAATTTGAAAATTTAAAATTTAAAAATAAAAATTGAATTTAACAGAAATTTAATGGTTTTCTTATAACCCTCTTATCTTATATGGTTTCAATAATGAGTGGCTGAGATCCACTATACTTCATATTGATGGCTGAGATTAATTCCCACCCGAATTTGACAAACACTTTTTCGGAAAGTACCAAGGGCACGGGCCACCCACGCATATATCAAGACAACTCAGTTGTATTATCTTATCTTATCCATCCATCTAATGTGGACGGTTAGATAAAGAGTGGTTGAGATGAAATCCATCGATCTAATATGGACAGTTAGATTTCAGCCACTCAATCCGCCTCATTTGACCTCAATTTATTCAAAATTTAAATTTCAACACTGTTATTTTTTGTCAAATGGAAGGTGGATCTCCGCCACTCAACTGATTTTGACAAATTCTTTGTCGAGGAGTACCGATGGCACGGGGCACCCACCAGTCTATATAACAAAACAGGATGGTTGTCTCCCCCTCTTATCTAGCTTCATAAAGGATGACCGAGATATTATCACACCAAATGGACGGTAGATCTCAGCCACTCACACCCAATTTTGACAAACGCTTTGTCGATGAGTGCAGTGGGCACAGGTCACCTACTATATACCTACATATACAGAATGAAATGGGTTGGATTTACATAGTCTAAGGGTCAAACTCAGGAGCCCCACTTTTTATGCCTCGAGATTGGTGTTACCATTAAAACGGATTGAAACGGCCAGGGGAAAAAATGAAAAAAATGGATTTTAATGATTTTAACGAAAAAAAGTGGTGTTCAAATTGAAAATTTAAAATTTGAAAATTGAAAATTAAAAATTAAAAATTAAAAAAAAAAGATTTAACGAAAATTTAATGGTTTTCTTATACCCCTCTTATCTTATATGGCTTCAATAATAAGTGGCTGAAATCCACTATGCTTCATATCGATGGCTGAGATTAACTCCCACTCGATTTTGTCAAACACTTTGTCGGAAAGTGCCACTCAGTAGTATTCTCTTATCTTATCCATCCATCTAATGTTGACCGTTAGATAAAGAGTGGTTGAGATCAAATCCATCGATCTAAAGTGGACGGTTAGATTTCAGCCACTCAATCCGCCTCATTTGACCTCACTTTATTCAAAATTTTAATTTCAACACCATTATTTTTTGCTATTTCTGTTATTTTCTCATTTCTCCCTCTGTGCGTTACAATCCATTATACCAGCCGTTATAATGAAAAAACCGATAACGCCCCAGTCCCTTATACCGTTTGAGTGCCGAAGGCACCCAATTTTTGCAAACGCCTTTGTTGGAGAGGGCCGTGGGCATGGGCCATTTACTATTCTATATAACAAAACACATTGGTTGTTTCCCTACTTATACCTCCTCTTATAAGCATCAACAAAGAAGGGCCGAGATCTAATCCTCTCCCAAATGGACGGTGGATCTCTGCCACTCACCTGATTTTGGCAAATTCTTTGTCGAAGAGTGCCGATGGCATGGGGCACCCACTAGTCTATATAATAAAACAGGGAAGTTGTCTACTCATTTATACCCCCTCTTATCTGTTTCGACAAAGAAGGGCCGAGATCTTATCCCCCAAATGGACGGTGGATCTCAATCACTCACACCTGATTTTGGCAAATGCTTTGACGGGGAGTGCCAAGGGCATGGGCCACCCACTATTAATATATACAAGTGACTCTGGTTTTCTTATACCCCCTCTTATCTTATATGGCTTCAATAATGAGTGGCTGAGATCCACTATGCTTCATATCGATGGGTGAGATTAACTCCTACCCGATTTTGACAAACACTTTGTCGGAAAGTGCCGCGGGTACGGGCCACCCACGCATATAACAAGACAACTCAGTTGTATTCTCTTATCTTATCCGTCCATCTAATGTGGATGGTTAGATAAAGAGTGGTCGAGATCAAATCCATTGATCTACGGTGGACGGTTAGATTTCAGCCACTCAATCCGCCTCATTTGACCTCAAATATATTCAAAATTTGAATTTCAACACTGTTATTTTTTGTTATTTCTGTTATTTCCCCATTTCTCCCTCTGTACGTTACAATCCGTTATAACAGCTGTTATAATGGAAAAAAACGGTAACGCCCCAATCCGTTATACCGTTTGAGTGCCGAAGGCACCCAATTTTTGCAAACGCTTTTGTCGGAGAGTGCCGTGGGCACGGGCCATTTACTAGTCTATATAACAAAACAGGGAAGTTGTCTCCCCCTCTTGTAGGCTTTATATATCCAATGGCCCATATCAACCCTTATATAAAATAAAATTTAGACAGTTGGATTAATTTAACAGGGAAATTGTCTCTTCATTTATACCCCTCTTATGGGCTTCACAAAGGATGGCTGAGATCTTATCCCCCAAATGGACTATAGATCTCAACCACTCACACCCGATTTTGGGAAATGCTTTGTAGGGTAGTGCCGAGGGCGTGGGCCACCCACTATACATCTATATAACAAAACAGAGAAGTCACTTAATTATCTCCCCTTTTATCGGCTTCACAAAGGATAGCTGAGATCTTATCACCCCAAATGGATGGTGGATTTAAGCCACGCACATCAAATTTGCAAATGCTTTATCAGAGAGTGCCCTGGGCACGAGCCACCTACTAGTAGAGAACATGTGAGAAAACTTGGCAATGTTTTGAAATATAGACCGGAACAATCAGTTCAATCAATGAACCAGCCCGGGCCAACATCAACCAAGAATTAAATCAAAAACCCGTTACTCAACAATTAAAATTACGGGCTTACAAACAAAAAAAAAATAATTAAATTTATTGATTTTTTTAAATACGAAATTAAATCAATTTTAAAAATACTTTTCTATTTTAAAAAAATATATACATTGCGCCCTTTCAAAGGGTGCATATACGTAGGTCTGACGCTTTGAAAGGGTGCACAATAGTTTTTTTTTTTTTTTTTAAATTCTAGAAAACGACGCACTTGGTACGTCGTTTTCTATGGTTAAATGACACACCAAGTGTGTCATTTCCTCAGTTAGAAAAACCATGAGAAATACTCTAATCCAGCGGATAGAAGTTACTAATCAAGATGAATTTGAGTATGTCTACCTAGGGGTGGGAAAAACATCCATACGGTCAATGGTCTCTAAGAGTGATACATGGCATAATATGGTCCCATCATAAACGTTTTGTCGTTGACCAAAATTGTAATTCGAGTTGCGTACAAACCAAAATCAACATGATCGGTGATTTCAATCCTTTAGATCCTTGTACCCAAATAATGGTTAAAATAATGCTCAAATTCCCACAGTTAAAATCAACCCATGAAAAATGATTCCAATCCAATGCTTTGAAATCACTAATAAGGTTGATTTTTAGTTTGTAGATCTACTTAGGGATCGGGCAAACATTCACGCGGTCAGTGTCCTCAAAATGTGCCATGTGGCTCTTATTGTGGACGGTCAGTGGCTTAGCTGACTGTTACTCCACACATGGACTAACATGTTTCTACTTACCCCATCCTTTTGACGCGGACATTAGTGATGGCATAGAAGTCTGAGATGGCTATGGGAATGTAGCCATGGTTGGAAATCTCGAGAATGGAGGCTGGATTGGTGGGCTCTGATCCCGATCCATAATGGGATCGGCCCATCTCATCCGAGACAGAGTGGGACTCCTTTGTGAAATATTGATCTCGGGGCGAGAGAGGACCTGGTTTGGATTGGATCAGTGAACTCCGAAACCGATCTGGATCGCGCAATCCAGACTGGGATTGGCCAAGACTTTGAACCATGAGTAGGAGTGATTCAGAGCTGCTAAGCAATTTGAGAGATTCAGAGTTCGGTATCATTAAACGGCTTTTGAAATTCTAAAGGGGAGGAGATCATCCTCACGAAAATTCAAATTTTAAAGATAACATGGGGGGTATGTGAAAAATTCCTAAATTCAAATCATTTTGATATTCATAGACTGGTTTTGAAGCTGAAGAATTATGGACCGTCGATTTTTACCATGTAACTTGAAAACCACATTTGATGGGGTTAGAAATTTTAGAATGGGCTAATTTTTTGTTGGGGTGATCTATACGGTGAGGAGATCATCCCTACCAAAAATCAGCCATTGATTCACCTTCTATGTGGGTACGCCAAAATGGGTGTCCCCAAATGTTTTTGTTCATATTGCAACATAATTGAACCAAGTTGACCCGGCCCAATTACATCTTTGATGAACGGTCCGGTTTTTGAGAAGATTGCTCCATTCAATTATTGATGTATACAGAGCAGAATATAGACAAACAAGTCATCATCCCAAATGTCTAATTGATTGCAAAACCCCCAAACTTTCCGACTTCGGAAGACCCCACTCTCTCTCTCTCTCTCACGTGTCAATGTTGGATCAAATTAGATCAAATCGGCCCAATGTTGGATCGCTTATCCCTTGGATCAGTTGGGATCTCATCCATTTAAACCATATTGGGTTTGGATTTTATGCCATTGAATTGGTCCTCGAGATTTGTGTGAGGTGAATCTCGAGGATCATTGGCTGTTTGGACTTAAGAAAAATGATAGAGACGATAGCCACTGGGAACGATGTAACACTGTAACACGGCCGAACTTTTTTGGCTAGCTAAGTAGAATAGCCTATTCTCCCATCTTGCGTTGCACATTCAAGTGATTCCCACTTTTTTTTTGTGAACGATGTAACACGGCCACGTGTCATAGGTGATCCTTTTCAGAATCACGTGACATAGAGCCTCAACCACACATCCTTTAAACTAAAAAAACAAAAGATAATAATATCTAAAGGCAGTGATTGTATGCTGTTGTTTTCATAGTTATACTACTACTGGGTCTTCCATGCATCAACCGGGGATGTCCAAGGATTACATCTGCAAATAGATCAATGAATATGTTTGATTTAGTTGGGACCCATCAACTGTCTTGTGTCTTATCTCCCTTTCTGTCTGATCAATTACCCTGTAGTATGATATAACAATGATTCACAGCAGCACCTCATCGAGTAAAACTTGTGTCACAAGATGTTGTGACCGAAGCCGGTCACAGCACTCAATACGAGCCACGTGGCACACGATCAGAGAGTGCTGACCGAATGGATGTTTGGCCAGTCCCTCGATGGACCTGCAAACCAAAAATCAGCCTGATTAGTGATTTACAACCTTTGAATTGTTGCACCCAAATAACGTTCAATAATGCTCAAATTCCTACCGTTAAAATCAACCCGTGAAAATAACTTCAATGGAATCGGTTAGAAATCACTAATCAAGCTGATTTTTTGTGTACCGTTCTACCGAGGGACTGGCCAAACATCCATACGGTCATCTAACTCTAATAGTATGACACGTGGCTCGTATTGAATGCTTTGACCGGCTTCCGTCACAACATCTTTGTGAAAGAACAGTGTGTAAAGATTGTAACTTCCTGACGGACGTCCGTCGTGAAAGTTGATGACGGACCACAGCATGACCCACTTTGCACACTCTGTCCGTATGGATGTTTGGATCTACATACCAAAAATTAGCCCGATTGGTAAGATATAAGCGTTGATTGGAGTCGTTTTCTTGGGTTGATTTTTAACCGTGGAATTTGAGCATGATTTGGGGGTACAAAGATCCAAACTTCCAAACGGTTAGTAGTCTCTAAAAGTCTGCCACGTGGTTTATATTTTGATCCGTCATCAACATTGAGGACGGATGCCCGTCAGCGAAGTTCTACTGAGTGTGGAAGTGGGAGTAACACTCACCAGACAAAGAAACATGTCCAACAACTCTCTCAAAAGCCTCAGCCATACATTGTGAGTGTCACGTGGTTTTTAACTTTTCTTCCCCAAAAAAATAACGTCTTTTTAACTTCTCTCGCTTTCTCAAACTTCCAATTTATTACTATTTTGTTTACGTTCCCTCGTTTTCTTCATTTTTAGCTTTGAATGGTTAGGGAGGGAGAGAGAGAGAGAGAGAGGGAGTATAGCCATGGGTGTCCTTCTCACACAAGACCCATTTCACACCACTCATAAAATCAAATACCCACTTCAGTACTAATCCTGGTTTTTGGATAAGATGAGAGTTTAATCATGGCTTTGATGGGTTGTCTTCAATGGGTTTGTGATAAAAATATGTTTTATATGCAATTTTTTTGTTTTTTGTTTCTATTTCTATAGCTTTTTATGTTATCTCTAGTTCACTCCGAAAGACGAAGAATCCCAAGATTTTTCTTTGTTCTTGAGCGATACTTGTTATGAGATTCTAGATTTTGTAGTTTATTTTGTTTTGTTTATATATAGAATTAGATTGCTTTGGATATTAGAATTGTTTTTAGTGTTGTTGGTGGAGAGTTTGAAGTGTTTTTCGATGGAGTGGAAATTGTTTGATTCAAGGTCTGTGTCGGCATCGGAGATAGTTTGTTTCGGGAGGACTTGCTCAAATCCATTATCTAGACACAGGAGTGGTGTCAAAGTCTCAAGACAGTTCTGTTCCTGTCAAGGTAGTTTACTTCTCTAGGTGCTGAGATTAGGTTTCTTTTTTCAATTTTTTTTTTTAATTCTTTCTAACTTTAGTATTGTTTAAAGAATTTGGACTTTTGGGTCTGCATCAGCAAGGTGAATTGAGGTTTGAATTATGGAAAATTTTCAAAATTTATTGGAATTTATGTTGTTTTTGAGTCGTGAGGGACTTATTTTTGTTCTAGTTTGCATTTAAGGAAAGTGGCAGCCTTGTTTCGAATCCGGGTTTTGTTAAGTTTGTAATTGTTTTGGTTAATAAGTAGAGAATGTTATGAACCAAAAACACAAAAGAAGAAAATGCTGATTGAAAATATGAATGGTTGGCACTTGTGATTTTTTTCCATTACTCTTCTTTTGGGAGCTAATTCTAGATTCTTAATTCCCCTTCACCCTCCTCCTACTCTAACAGCACCAGAACTACTAGTTACTCAATTTTGGTGGGCAAAGAACATTTATGAATCCAATTAGCTTGTTACTTGAAGTAATTTGTTCTTACCTGGAAATCGAGTTTTTTGGTTTGGTATGGTTTGAGTTTAGAAATCTAGAGAAGCTTACAATTGGAGAATGATGTAGACTATATCTATGTACAGACTGGGGCTTTATATGCTTTGCAGCAACAGGGCTCCTGGCTCTTTGTTTTTTAAGTTTTCCATTTGCATACAAAAATGAGCTCATTAATTATTTTGTAAATTTTAGTAGGATTTGTATCAGAAGATCCTGCATTGTTTTGCATTGGGGACTCTTGTACTTGAAACTTCATGGTGAATCATTTCTTTGATTTTCTAATTCAGGTATTTTGCTAAAAGCTTCTTATTCAACTTCAAGAATATCAAATCAATCTATCGATTTGGTTGGCGAAGAAAACTTTGCGGTTGGAAATGGTTCATCTCGGATCATTGGAACAAATGGGGCCAGTTCAAGTTCGTTCTTCAGAGAGAGCAGTGTACTTGATGCCTCTGAAGATGAGTACGAGGGAGTTGTTGTCAATCCACGAAGATTACCATCTAATCCAAATGCCTTTGCTTCTATCCTCCATTCTTCTCTTTCTCATTGGAAATTGAAGGTAAGCTCACATTCCTTGGTTTTCTCTTAACACGATGATATCTACTACATAAAGATAGAGTGGAGTGGTTCCTCTTGATATGTGTATTAGGAATTTTGGGCTTTGGTCTTACATGGAAGTCCTACATGTTATCCACTCTATGGGTTTCTCCTGTGATAAACTAGTCCTGAGAGACTAAGAACTTCTTCAGAGGCTTGAGACATGGTGATCCCCTGTCACCTTTTCTGTTTACTTGATGGAGGAAACCTTGAACAAGATCATTAACATAATAATAAAGGTCCTTTGCTAATGGTACCGAAGAAGACATCATCATCATTATCATAAGCCTTATCCCAAAGATACGGGGTGGTCAGGGTGGTCAGCTGCACGAATCCTGTTCCTCCATTCAATTCTGTCTAAAGCCATCACTTCCTTCATTCAAAGAAGACCTCCTGTCGAAATATAACTACAATTTCACGACATGTCAATTAAATTAGCAACATGTATAACCAATAATATACTTCCCAAGATGATTCTAAACCAGAAGTTTCCAAGAAGTTTTCTTGTGACTATTGCTACATGTACTTTACAATTGCAGTTCACACATATAATATAATCTTCTTTAAATTTGTTGGGATTCTTTGGGTTCAGTAAGCTGAGATGAAATGTGAGACGTCATGCTTGCTGCATAGAGCACAATCCATTTGTCTTTTCCATAAAACCCCCAAAGAAGAGGGGAGACCCCTACCCATTTATTCATTCCACAAATCAAGGACAAGACAGAAGGGGGGAAGTGAACCTAACCCTTCCAAAAGAGGAACAAAAAACTAAGACTTTCTGCGAACATTGAAATGACCAACCATGTCTCTAACAAGAAGCTCCTTGACCAGGGGACAAGCAACTAAAAAGCAAATATACTTCATTAGATTGATTTATGCAAGTAACATTCTCCATAGATTCTGGCTGCTGATTACATTCACAGTACATCCAGTTGAGTGGAGGGTGTGATGGAAATTTCAAGCAAGGCTAGTGGATCAACATATGGAGGGATACAATAATGTGATACTCGAGTAGTTTTTATTACTCTTTTTATGAGCTATTACTAGTAACTGCTAAGTAGACACCACGCAAAAATGAAGGTCTCCTTTCGAAACACTGAAATGTTCTTCAACATATTTATGATTAGGTTGTTTGTTTGAAAAATATGCAGAGCCAACCAACTTTCTGTATGTTTATCTTCATTCTTTTCAGTTCGTTCATGAATTTATGCTTCTGAGCTTACATGATTCCATTGCAGGGAAAGAAGGGGGTTTGGCTTAAATTGCCGCTGGAACTTTCTGAGCTTGTCCCTGTTGCAGTGAAGGTAGACTTCCATGTTCTTAATTTTTCAATCAATCTGTGAATTGAAAGTAACAACATACAAATTATATGGACCACCTATTTGAACTCCATAAGGGTTTTCAAAATGTCTCAATATTTGTGTCTAACACCATTGGTTGGTGTTAGATGCTAACTTATCCACATCTTAAGTTTGTGATTTAAAAATTATAAGGACCACCTATTTGAACTCTATAAGGGTTTTCAAAATGTCTCAATAATTTAAATGCCTTATCTCAAGTATTTGAGGTTGGGACAATGAATCCCGCTTCACCATTCAATTATATCTAGAGGTAGATCTTCTATTTAGTTGTGTCTTCAAATCGTTTTTGCTACCTTAGTCCATGCACTGTTTTGTCTTCCTCTAGCCCTTTTAGAGCCTTGAACCTACACTATAATGGTCCTTCTCACTGTACCATCATTGGTCTTCATCATACATTCCCAACCATCTCAGTTGTCTTTCCTTTATTTTATCTTCTACTAAGGTTACCCTAGATGCACTCAGATGTGCTCGATTCTGATTTTGTCCTTTCTAATCTTTTCACTCACCCACTAAAACATTCTCATTTCTTCCATACTCATTCCATGGACATGTTTTTCCTAACATTCTGTTGCATAAAATATATTTGGTTTTATTGTTGTCTTGTAAAACTTCCCCTTTAGTTTGACTGGTATGCGCATCAGTCACATAACACTTTGAAAGCACATCATCACTTTAGCCACCCAACTCTAGTTCTATTGGTAATATCCTCATCAATCTCTGGCTCATCATCATCATCATCATCAACATGAATCCTATTTCGCCATTCAACTCTGTTTAAAGCTATGTCTTCTGTCAAAGCGTATGTCTTCAAATCTTTCCTTACCACCTCCATCCATGTCATTTTTGGCCTTCTTCTCTCCCTCTCACGGCCTTTAACTTGCACCAAATAACTCCTCATTGGTGCCATATGTTGATCTTCACTATAAATACCCAAACTAGCTCAATCGACTTTCTCTTATTTATCTCCTATTGGGACTATTCCTAGATTTCCTTGAAAGTGCTCATTTCTGATTTTGTCTTCCTAGTTTTTTCACTCATCCATCCCAACATCCAGATCCTCATGTTTGCCACACTCATTATATGAACGTGTTGTTTCTTGATTGCCCAATATTCCGTTCCATACAACATAGCTGGTCATACGGTTTTCTTGTAGAATTTTCCCTTTGGTTTACTGGGTACATGCCGATCACGTAATACTCCAGAAGCATGTCTCACTTTAGCCAACTAGCACTAATCTATGGCCACATCCTCACTGATCTCTCCCTCTATATGGATAATCGAAAGTACACAATGGAAATAGTTGCTTTGGGGTAATTCCTACAATCAATCTCAGTTATTGCCTTATCCCTTTGAGTTTTCTTACTAAAGTCTTGTTCTACTAGGACCTCTTTTAAATGACCTGAATTTTATCAATCCACTTTTTCTCTATGTGTGTAGCCTTTTCCTTTAGATTCCTTAAGAACTCTTTCATCACTATTTTCATCATAGTTTCTGCGTTAATTTCATTCTCCTTCCTCTATCGATTTTCCTTTAAAATTATTTTTTTTTCTCTTAGATTCCACCACCTTATTGCCGGGTACCTTTTATTTTAAATCCTTATCTTCCGTTTCTTAATGCAGATATCCAAAATCACAAGCTTATGTTCTTTACTTAGACTATCTCTTGGATAACCTTACAGTTTTTGTATGCTGAACGTTCCTTCCTTCCAAGGAAAAAAATAGTTTGGCTGGCTCCTTTTCGATCCCGTCCTGAATGTCAACAAATTTCTTCTCTTCTTAAAGTATGTTTTGCTAATATAAGATCATATGCCAGGCAAACTCAAGGATTGCAAACCCCATTTCATTTCCTTCTCCATGCACCCTCTCATCTTCTATTATCTTTCCTTATGTACCCATTTAAGGCCCCTTCCATAAATATCTTCTCTCCATCTAGAATTTCCTGTGATAATCCATCCATCTCTTTGCTTAATTATCTCTTAATGCTCTCCTTCAATCCTGCTTGGATTATGTGCTAATAGCTTTAATTATCTCCTTCTAATCCTAGTTTAATTGACAAAAGCCTATAGGTTATTCTCATAACACTTACAGCAGTACCGCTCAATCTTTTTCTACTACTAATCTACCCAATTTTTTTGTATTTCTATCTTCTTTTACAAAAGCTTGTATACATCCCCAATCTCATGGGCTTTATCTTTGACCTTATTTAAATCCTACAAAGATGCTAGAATAATGTTCTTTCTCATTCTATCCGCGAACTCCATCCTCTTACCTCATAAAGTTATACATTCCAAGTGAAAAAATGAATCCTATTTTCTTGGACTAGTTTCTTTACCCATACTCGTTCAGCTGGTGTGAGAACCTTCACATACTTTTCGCCACAATTGGGCACCGTTGCACATGTCATTTCTAGGGGACACCCTAGCTAACCCTTGCTCACTTCTCACTCCGCTTGGAAAGTTTCCAGAAAACCCCCTAGCATGAGCTTTTTAACAAAGACTTACGATGCATGAAAGGACTTGACAAAAGTTTTCTGCCAGCTACCAAGCTGATGCAACCTTCTTCCTTCGTCTGGGCTTGGGAATGGTAGTGCAAGCATAAAGCTTGACACTGATGGCGTTCATTTATAAAATTGTGGTGTCTCTGATGTTATTAATTTGATTACAGGAAGGCTTCCAATACCACCACGCAGAGCAAGGATATGTAATGTTGACATACTGGATTCCTGAAGGACCTTGCATGCTTCCTGCTAATGCTTCACATCAAGTGGGGGTTGGAGGGTTTGTGATCAATGATAAAAATGAGGTATGCTGATGTTAATAATTTTGGAAAGAATACACAGACATGGGGTCGAGCCTATTGATTAATTGGATAATGCTCTTATGTGCAACCATGAGGTCGTAGGTCTAGACCCAGCTTACCTACCAAAAAGAGACAAAGAAAAGAAAAGAAAAGAAAGCATAGACACATGCATGTAGGTAGCTACCAAGACTTTATGAATGTTTGAACATTGAAGTGCAGTGTACAATGTAGACAAATGTAATAGAATTGTGGATAAATAAATAAAATTGAATTATTGATCAAAGAAATGGTTAAAAAAACAGAACTCACCTTTGTATACATATATTCAAATTACATAGGAAACCTCTGTATTCATTTATGAATGAGAAAATGTAAGGTATCTGTTACGGACACAATAAGGACGATTAGAACAGTCCAAAAAAGCCTATAAAGTAGATGATTATAACCATCTGATCAGGTAAAATTTGGGTATAGGAGATCTCCTAGGTTCTTACCCCTTGCCTGTGTCCACTAGTCTGCTATTGTCCTTACGCTCTCCTCAATGAGTGCTTTACATTTCTTCTTAACGCATATATTAAATCTTTGCACTCAGATAAAACATATAATACATAAGTTCATACAGTAATATATTGAAACCTGATGTTCTTGGTCAACCCAATTTCTATCATTTCTCGAAGGATTTTGGGTTTGAAAGTTAGGCTAAAGTTAAGACTACGTTTTTTATCTTTTCACATCCCTCTATTATTGAAACAGAGAAAACCGAATTCTCTTTGAAAGTCATAAGTATCGTCTCCTTATGATGGAGGCAATGAATTCCCTCTGGATGGCCCAACCAACATTGAAAGATGAATTAGTCAAATAAACAAATGGAAAAGTAAGTGTGAATTAACAACTATTTTGGGTAGTGTTTGGAGAATTATGATCATCTATACTACGTGTACTTATCTTTAGTGCTGCAGGTATTGAAAATTTCCGTTTCAAAAAGATACTAGTAGGCTTTATATATTTTATTATTATTGAATTTGAGAGATTATTTTTTTTTTCTATAGGGACGGATATGGTGGACAATCTTTTTATTTGATCCTAGAGTATATCCTTTTAATAGGTCTGATTAAAAAGTTATTAAAAGTACATGCAACAATCTATTTGTGTGTACTGATTGATGGATGTAATCTAAATAAATACATGAGAATTAAAATGATTTGTAATATGTAAGAAGAAAAGGAGCATGTATTAATGGATACTCTAGAAAGTGCATAATAAGAGAACCTCAGAGTTCTAGGTTCCACGAATATGACCATCTTTTATCTAATAATCATGTCAATTGTTACCATTTTACTCTTTTTCGGGTGCCATGTATATATTAGCTCCATTTGGTGTTGGTGTTATGTTGGATATTAATATACCTTTTTTTACTATTATTTATGTTACAATACAAAAGTTAATCACATAATTTAGCATCTTAGAATTTTGTGATTGTTGTTTTTGTCACCTCGATTTGTTCTAGTTTTCTCTAGAGCCTTTCGAAAACTAGCCTTTCATCTCGCAAATCACAATTAGGTATAGAAAGCCAGTTGTATTAGATTGCCTGCTATTTTGGAAGTTGATTGTGACATTTTTGTATTTTGCAGTAAGAGATCTGAGTACTCTTAATTTTTAATTGACATCATTGAATTGTTAAAGATGGCCAATATATCTCTTTCATAACAACTCAGGTTTTTTGTTACTAAAATTACAAATCTGGTACTTGTTTTGTAATGACCTGACAAACTCCATTTCCATTTCTAGTAGTATTTATTTATAATATACATATGTGGACATTCATGTCTATATATATGTGTGTGTGGGAACAAAGCAAAATATACATCTGAATTGGGAATAACTCTTAGTTTCTAGTTAGCACCAACACAGAAGGTTATGTCTGGCATGCGTTGTTAGAAGTTTGTTTAAACAACTCGTTCCCGCATTACTTCGGCGTAATTTAATTAGGAGACTGATGGGCTATTAACTAGTACTTATAATAGTACAGAGAATTTGACAGGTGGTGCACATGCAATCTCTGTACCATCTATTTTTGTACCCAAATTAGGAGAACTCTGCTAGTTCCAGGACATCTGGTAGATGAAGAATTTTCTTGAATGTTGCCCTCATAGTTTTGAATCTTACAAGGATGCAATCGATAAGATGTCAGATGGTTTATGATCATAAAATCAGGCATATTTTTGGTCTAAGAAATCTACTAGGTTGGACCTGTTTGTAAAATGTTGATAGATTTTCATGCTCGACATGCATATGGTAGACTCCACAATATTATTAGTACAACATTTTGGTAGTACCCATCCATTCTCTAAAGTTAATATGCTTGTCATTGACTTTCATATTCGTAGAACATCCTATCTTTCTAACACTGATTGTGGTGATGATTCTCCACAGCTGCTTGTAGTGCAAGAGAAGCACTGCACTCCGGCATTTGTTGGTGTTTGGAAGTTGCCTACTGGTTTCATTCTCGAGGTATACTGGCATAAACCCATAACTTTCTGAGGTTGAGACCATAGCTTAATTGGCTGGACCTGGGGGTCACGGGCTTGATCTCAGCTTTCTTCCAATCCTACAAAAAAGGGAAAAGAAGCAAATAAAAAAATTCTTTTTTTTCCTTCTTTTTTCCCATGTAATTATTTTGTTTGCTATCGACCAGTCCGAGGAGATCTTTACGGGAGCTGTAAGAGAAGTTAAGGAGGAAACTGGTGTAAGAAGCTAATACTTCGTATATTTGCTCTTTAGTTGTTGTTTCACTTTTAATGCATATTGAGATTTTTAATTTTATGTCAGATAATTGTTGGTGTTGCAGATTGATACAGAGTTTGTGGAAGTGATTGCTTTTAGGTAATGATGGCAATGTTCTTTTATATTGATAGAAATGTTAGTTTCTTTCAGTTACAAAAAAGGAGTCATCACTCACACAAACTGATGTTAACAACACCAAAAGGTCAGAGAAGGGTTCAAATTTGTCAAATTCCTAAAGAAAATAAAAACTGATCTAAAGTCTAAGGCCCTTTTGGACATCCAATTTGTGTATATCTAGTAAGATTTTCGACTCCAGGGTTGGGGGTGGGTGGGAGTGTTGTAGTGCTAAAGTAGTTTTCGACTGCCAAAACATGGTTTGACAAAAATTATGTTTTGAATGTTCCGGATTGACAATTACAGGGTTATTTGCCTGAATGTTTAGTCTAATGTGTCGTCCAGATGCCACCACTAGCTTGGTGGGAAATAATTTCAAATTTCTAGAATGACTAATTGCCCCTCATTTTAGGTAGGTCCCCAAACAGGCCCCATCTTTTCTTCTTAGGTGGGTTGAATGAGTGCTGCTCATCCTTCCTACATCTGGATGGCTTGTGCGAGTGTGAGGTGATGGTTGATTGTACTTGGCTCTAGGAGACAGGGACCCTAGATTTCTCCTTAACAGATTTGGATCTCTAGGTTGATTTTAGCGACGTGGAAGTGCAGTGGTCGGAGGAATTACTTCTCATTCATAGTTGCCTCATTTAGGACTATTGCTTACAGGCTATAAATTGATTCACAAAATATTTTGAAGATTCCTGCACATCAAGTTCATTTTCTCTTGATTTCAGTTTTCATGTCCCAATTTAAATGAATTGGATATGGAACAAGGTTTAAAATCTCAGCCAAATCATACTGGTTCTAGAAGGAACTAGAACTACAACTACAACTACATGCAACTCTTTATTCCACTGATTTCACAGTGTATTGGCTAGATTAAAAGGGGTAGTGATTTATTAGCTGAGTGAGACTTTGACTAGATGAGTCAACCCGTCGCTTACTCTGTAAAACTGGTGCTACAAGTACATGAATGTAACTCATTATTAGGTTTAATTCACATTGTATTGACCGAGTCAAACCAAGATTTATAAGTGTTAGCTGATACATTGTACTAAAGTTACAACCTGTTACCCATGGTTCTCTATTCTTCAGGTCTTAGCGAAATTATACATAATTCATCGAAGTTATATCAAATTTATACTGGATTCTGGGGTGACCTACTCAGTTACTTGGACATAAGTACCGGAAAGTCAAACTTTGATTGTGATCCCAAGTAACTATGGCCCAGTTGATATTCAATCCATTTTGGGCGATAAAAATATAATTTTGCCTGTGTGAAACTAACTTATCTTCATGATTCACTTTTTATGCTGTTTCTTAACTTTTCCAATCCTTCATAACTTCTGTCTTTTATAGCTCTAAATTTCTAATATAATCTGTATAAATTTATCAGGCATGCTCACCATGTGGCTTTTGAAAAGTCGGATTTGTTCTTCATCTGCATGCTAAGACCTGTATCAACTCAGATCAAAGTAGATGACCTGGAAATTCAAGCTGCTAAGGTTAAGTAGCTTCACACTTTTCATGTATCTAACATTAAACCACTTGCTGACCAACACAAATCTTAACTCCATTAAATACTAGGACATTGTGGTTGTACTACAAAAGGAGACCATGGACTGTGGACAGCGTGGTTGTGCACAATCTGTTGGTGTCACTCCTGATCATCATTTGACCATGATCAGATGGTGGTGCTTGAATGTAACCTGATTCATGTATTTTTGATTGGCAAGAGAGACCTGAATCATGATTAATGTATTTCCTACAAAACAAATTAACATGAAGAAAGACTGGATAATGTGGGACCTGCCTTTATTGACGTAGCTTGTGGGTTTGAACACATTGGATCCTGCTATCAAGTACTGTTTTTGAAGTCGTGTTGTCCCACGTTAATGTAAATCCATAGAGTTTGAAGTTTGAACCCAATAGCTACCTTATTTTTTGATTGAGCTATCAAATCTGAACCCGTTAATATCCTTTTCTGGATGTCATTAATTTCTGATAAAACTTTTGTGTCATCGTCCAGTGGATGCCCCTTGCTGAATTTGTTGAGCAGCCAGTTATACAAGGAGACAGCATGTTCAAGAAAATCATAGACATCTGCATTGCACGCCTTAGGAAGTGTTATTGTGGACTATCTGTCCATCAAGTGATCTCAAAATTTGATGGGAGATCATCTTCCCTTTACTATAATGTTGTTGAGGCTCAAGATTTCAATTGCAAAGGTGGCTGAAGCCACTCATGTAGTTCCATCCCTCCCTATGGTTATGTAATATATGATTTTTTTTTTCTTTTCTATTTTATGCTTTGATTTGTAAATTGGGATTAAACTTATGATTTCGACATTGAGCAGTTGGGACCTAACCAGAAGTGTATGGAGCACAGAAACGATGATTAATACAATTTGGTCAGGTGTCATAGACCATATTTAACATGTATTTATGAAGATCATTTAATGTACATGTATCTCATAATGGACAATATTGTTATTATACATGTTTACAAACACCCAATTGACATCTCTCTCTCTCTCTCTCTCTCTCTCTCTCTTGTAGGCAGGATTTTAAAATTCGGCAAAATTCAATAAAATTAGCCGAATGAATTCCGAATTTTGAATGATTGAATTAAAATGTACATGTATTACAAAATTTACACAAATTCATCGAATTAATTCGAAGTAAACAGTAAAAATTCGGTTAGTTTCTTGAAGTTTAGCCTTTTTAATACAAGATTGTAAAAATCGACAATTAATTTGTTTAATTCGAAGTAAACAGTAAACTTAGAGAAGTATGGAGAACTTTTGCCAAAACATTGGTAAAATACACTGATTTTTAGGGATATGATAAAACATTTATAACTTACTCATAAAAACAACCATTTAGAGAGCAACCTAAGCAAGATTAATATCGTTTTACTCATTTGAGCAAAAATTCTCCAAACTTCTAAGTTAGTGAATTTTTACAGAAATTCTCTAAATCGAATTGAACTTCTCTGAATTAATTCTGAATTTTAACCGAGTGAAATTTAAGGTGAAGTCGAAATTTAGAACTTTGCTTGTAGGTCCATGTGGCTTTGACCTCCTTAGGTTGTAACAAGACCTTTTTTTTTTTCTTCCATGTACTTGACTTACATGATTATGAACATCATTTTGATTATACCAACAGCATTTTAACAACACCACTTTGATTCTCAGATACCTACAACATGTATGGAATACTATTTATCCTGTTATTCTTACTCTAAATGAGTGCTTACGTATGATAAGTAAGGAGAGTATTTTCATGCTTATTTCACCATATCTTGCAATTTCAATGCATATTTCCTATATTTTTCTATATTTTATATAAATTTTTTACAATTTCCAACGAAATTCGGTGTTTCTACATTGATTGAAATATTTTCATATCCAAGCTAACTGAAATATGCACCAAAATTGATATTTACATGTCCATAAAATGTGGCAAGTGAGACCCATGGTTTAATGGGTCCCACCTACGATATTGATGCCAAAAACCAATTGAATTTGAAAACTATAACCATCTAGTCCATCAGATTGTAAATTTTGAACATTTTAGAATTACAGGTGCAAAAATAGGGTTATTATGTGCAAGTCTAATACACTTGTAGGTTTTATAACTTAACAAGTAATTATTCTCATCAAACTTTCAAGTTCAATGCTAAAGTGGTGGAGTGCAAGTGAGTTGTCTCAATGAGGCAAAGGCACCACTACAAACCATGCAGTCCACGTGCAGTCTGACTACACAATTAATTAAATCCATAAATGTTACTGGGGCATTAGTCAAATGAACGACATCACTAGAAACTCATAATGCTCGTAGCGAGTGCAAAAAAGCGATCTTCAAAATGTCATCTCCCTTCACCCTCAATTGGTGATAACTTGACCTCAAGTCAATCTTAGAGAAATACTACGATCCCTTCAAATGGTTGAAGAGGTTATCAATTTGCGACAGTGGGTACTTATTCTTCACAATCACTTGATTCAGTTGCCTATAGTTTATACAAAGCCAAAAATAACCGTCTTTCTTCTTTACAAATAGAACTGTAGTGCCCCAAGGTGAAGTGCTAGGGTGGATGAATCTGTTATCCTAGAGTTCTTGGAGCTGATCCTCCAGTTCTTTCAACTTGATAGGTGCCATGCGATACAACATAATAGAAATCAGAGCTATACCGGGGTAGACATCAATGGAAAACTACAATTCTCTCTTCGAAGGTAAACCAAACAACCCCACTAAAAATACATCAAGAAACTCCTAAACAAATGTGTCAGATGCTAGGGTGGATGAATCTCTTATCCTAGAGTTCTTGGAGCTAATCCTCCAGTTCTTTCAACTTGATAGGTGCCATGCGATACAACGTAATAGAAATCAGAGCCGTACCGGGGTAGACATCAATGGAAAACTTAAATTCTCTCCTCAAAGGTAAACCAAGCAACCCCACTAAAAATACATCAAGAAACTCCTAAACAACTGCGTCAGATCCAGATGAGAACTTCATATTTTCCACACAAAAAACATGCGCCAAAATGCATGAGCTCTCCACTTACCTAAGAAGTAAAACTTGATCTCCCCGAGATACGGAATGTCACCCTCTTGCTAAAATAGTCCATCATGGCATGAAAAGCCACTAGCCAATCCATGTCGAGGATCATGTTGAACTTCGCTATTCACGTGAGAACTAGGCCCACGACCAACTCTTGATCAGCTATACAGACTATACAGGATCGGCATACCTTATCGGACTCCAAACCTCTCCCCACAGGAGTAGATGCACATAACATCACATCAAGGGTTTGGACTCCAAACCTAAGGTACAAGCACATGATGAGAGATAAAAGAATGGGTGGAACTTGGATCAAACAATACTTTAGCCCACGAATTATAAATTAGTATGGTACCTACAACCACTACATTGGTTGATGTCTGATGCTAGCATTGTGAAAGCCCAACTTGAGCCCTTGGTCCTTGGTTTCTCGCATTCTACTTCTGCTATTGAGGATGTTGTTAGGCCTGTTGCTGCTGGGCCCTCTATTGGATATGCTGTTGTTGATGCAGTTAGTGTGGTTGTTGATATGGTAGTTGGTGCTATTGTGGCTGTTGACGATATTGTTGATTGGGCTAGCTCTACTACTACTATTGTTGGGGGTATGGGGGTTGATGTTGTGTTTTTTGTAAGCAAGCTATTGATTAAACACCAAAAAATGAAAACACATCAGGAGTGGTCAATACTTTTATCTTGATTGATGACAAAGCTAGGTTGGGAGAGTATGGGACCACTCTAGAGCAGTGGACTAGGATTTGGCCTTTGTTGCTAGAGCATGAGCAACAATGTTTAAAACCCCTCGGGGTATATAAAAAGTTGTAAGAAAAAGGAGAAGAGTTATGTTTCAAAATATATACATAGCATGCTGAAGAGAACTAGCCCACTACTGACGATCTTTGTTGCAAAGACAACATGAGACTTTGGGCATCAAGTTCTATCTCCAGCTCCAAAAAATCATGATGTATCACCTTCTGGACACCCCATGATATGGTCCGGTTGGCCACAATAAAATAACCCTGATCATGTCTTTGTACATGTTGTATCTCTGCATCAGCCCTTTGCCCTGATGGCTGTTGTGGTGTTGTCCTTGTAAGGTCTAGATTTTTGTGTTGGCTAATTTTGTATGACAAAACATGTGTTAGTAACCTTCCTAGTGTGTGGGTAGTTAGGAGTCGATTGGTTAAGTATGGTTTCATCACTGAAGACTGCTTGACAGAAGATCAAAAGTATGATACATTAGAAGATTCAAAGCTTTAATTGATCAACACACCATTAGGTTGGTGAGTGACTTAGATATCATATAAATATGGTTGAGAATCTTTAAAATCATGAAAAACTAAGTCAAAATAGTAAGGGGAACCTTTCGGAGCAATTCGGGGCTTATCGGACAACTTTTGAAAAGTCAAATCCATTGGATTCCCAGTCCAATAGATTGGACCCTGAGTACAATCGATTGGACTTGTGTTGACAGAACTGAAATTGTTGCCCGAACAGTCCAATCAATTGGTTCTCACAGTCCAATCGATTAGACCCTGAGTCCAATCGATTGGACTTGTCCAGACAAAAAATAATTGTTTCGTGTTATGTCCAATCGATTGGAATTTTGCCCAATCGATTGGATCGACGAAGGATGAGTTTTTAAAACTTCAAAATTGTCCGAATTGCCCTCTATTAGTTGCTATTTGTTTGGAACTCTTGCTTTGCTATAAATATAACCTTTTAGGATGAAAACCTAAGCCATTCAAGCCCATCTAAAGCAAAGGAGAGAACATAGAGATCCAAGAACTTTTATTGTTGATTGAAGCTTAAGTTTTGCTCTTAGATGCTCAAGATCCTGATCAAGTAAGTTTTATTCCTTTGATCTTGAGTGAAGGAGAGTATTGGTCTCTTCATGGTTGAATATATTTCTTCCATGAAGGATTAAACACATTGGTTTATCCTATTACCTTTATGTTAGTTGCTCCACTGTGTGAATTTGGTGTGTACTTGTGTATCGATTGAGTTGGCTGTGATTCGAGATCAAACCATGAAGGCATTTCGTGTGGTTTCGAAATGCGAAGATTTAAGGCAATGTGGTAAATCGGCGACTGGAGCTTGTGTGGAGTTGGATTCAGTTGCGAGTCGTAGCGTGGGTAACTGTTTGTATCTCTATCTTCCATTATTGTTGTGATTTCGACTATATGTGGTCCTGATGTTTTTCCTTGTTAGGTTTTTCTCGTAAAAATTGTATTTCTATTGCTTGATTAATTTTATTGTGTTATTGGCTGAACAGATTTGTGAAACATATATCTCTGTTATATCTATATGCACTCCACAAATTACATAAGCACCCCATTTGGGTGCTATTTTGGCAAAAAATACCCTTAAGTAAAAAAGAAACCCAAGCACCCCTCCCTCTCACCTGAAAAAAAATCAAAAGAAGAAGAAGAAAAAGAAGGAGGAAGAGGAGGAGGAGGAGGAGGATGCCATCGCCACCGCCACCACAGGTATGTCTCTCTCTCTCTATTTCCCTCTTTCTCTCTCTCTATATCTATTTCTCTCTCTCTCTCTCTCTCTCAATAGGACCCACGGCCACCCCAACTGTGGTTCTTATTTAGAGAGAGAGAGAAAGAGAGAGAGAGAGAGAGACCTGTAGTGGTGGTGGCGAAGGCGACGGTATCCTCTTCTTCCTCCTCACCCTTCTTCTTCTTTTTCTTCTTTTTTTATTTTTTTTTGCAAGTGAGAGAGAGAGAGGGAGAGGGAGGGACGAATGGGGTGCTTGGGTTTTTTTTGCAGGTAAGGGCATTTTTGGCCAAAAAGCAACCAAATTGGGTGCTTATGAAATTTGTGAGGTGTATATATAATTACCCTTATATTAAATCTAGTTAGACCAGTCTATTTGCTTTCGCTTAAAAATTGCGTGTGATAGATCATAGATCACCGACCAAATAGAATTGAATAAGTTGCTTAATTTTTAATTGATAATTAATTTGAATCGAACCTATTCACCCCCTCTAGCTCTTATTAATCCATATACCCGAATTTTTCAATTGGTATCAGAGCGGTTCACTCTGTTAGATCTAACAACCTGAGTGTGATCCTACTCAATATCTAAGTTAATAGATTTGCGAAGAGAGGGTGGTGCTGTTACCCATCCACCATTATTTGATTGAAATAACTACGCTTATCGGAAAGCTATGATGAGAGCTTTTCTTAAATCTCTTAATGAAAGAATTTGGATGATTACTATTTTGGGTTGGAAATAACCAATGGAAGAATCTATTGATAAGGAATTAATTTTTAAACCTATGAAAAATAGACCAAGGATGAAAATAACCAATCTAACTAAAATAGTAAAGGTCTCAACGCTATTTTCTGTGCAGTCAATATTGGTGAATTTTGTCGGATCTCGGCACGTGAAACTGCAAAGAAAGCGTGGGATATACTTGAGGTTACCCATGAGGAAACAACTACTGTGAAGATTTCTAAGATTCAAATGCTAACTTTCAAATTTGAAAACATTAGAATGGATGATAATGAAGTATTCTCAAAATTTTATGTTAAATTATCTAATATTATTAATTGTTGTTTTAATCTTGGAAAGCAAATTTTTGAGTCTAAAGTTGTGAGAAAGGTCTTAGATCTTTACCTTTGAGATTCCAATTTAAGGTCACAACCATAGAAGAATGTAAAGATTTTGATGCCATCAATATAGTCAAATAAACATTGTAAGATGAATTAGTCAAATAAAGAAATGGAAAAGTAAGTGTGAATTAACAACTATTTTGGGTAGTGTTTGGAGACTTATGATCATCTATACTACGTGTACTTATCTTTAGTGATGCATGTATTGAAAATTTCTGTTTCAGAAAGATACAAGTAGGATTTTTATATTTTATTATTATTGAATTTGAGAGGTTATATTTTTTTTCTTCTATAGGGATAGATATGGTGGACAATCTTTTTATTTGATCCTAGAGTATATCTTTTTAATAGGTCTGATTAAAATGTTATTAAAAGTACATGCAACAATCTATTTGTGTGTGTACTGATTGATGGATGTAATCTAAATAAATACATGAGAATTAAAATGATTTATAATATGTAAGAAGGAGCATGTATTAATGGATACTCTAGAAAGTGCATAATAAGAGAACCTCAGAGTTCTAGGTTCCACGAATATGACCATCTTTTGTCTAATAATTATGTCAATTGTTACCATTTTACTCTTAATTAGAATGTATGTACCATCATCATATTCATAAAATTCAGACAAATAAAAAAAACTTCAAAGTATCTTATCATTGATATAATGTCAAGTACTGTGACGACACATCTTGTACTTCACAAACCAAAGATACATCGAGAAAGTCAATTTGAATCATCTCTAATGCGCCAAATACTTCCGACCCCATAGTAATACTAATGGATATAGAAGATGGGTCGTGTGCACGTAAATGATTATAAAATTCAGAGATAAAAGTGAAATTGTTAACTTCACTTCGATCATGTACCTATAATCAAAATTGGAATTATAATTAGTATATAAATATATTAAATCAAGTAGATTGTAAAAGTTGATAGATGTTTACATGATGAGCGTCTGTGGACACCACCCATACTGTAGGCCATGCCACAATGCTGCCAATTGCATCTCCTACCGTAGTGAACATATCACGAATCAGTATTGGGAGTTCAGTTTTCGGCACTATGGGTACTTTGATCGATACTCATAAATTATCAAATCCCAATTGAGTAAAGTGCACCATTTGATCAGGTGCACTATTCAAAATGCCCCCCTCAGGAACAATGTTGCGAGGGGTATGTAGTGCCAGCCTACATGGTTTTTCCTATAACAGAAAAGATAAACTTAATAAGATAGTTAAAATGAAGGTTCACAAAATGTATATTAAATTAAAGTTCACAAAATGTACCTTTTCAGCTCCCGAGGTTGGACGACATGAGGCTACCTTCTGCATACCTGGGCTTGGACGGCTACATGAGGCTGCTTTCTCAGATCCCTGCAAAGGCATATGTTGTGTTGGCATGTGTTGCGATGGCATGTGTTGCGATTGTGTTAGCCGTTCGATCTGTGCCTGCATCGCCTTTATCATCTGGGCCTGACTCTCTACTTGTGACATCAAATTTACTTGGTTCATTTCTAGATGAGCTAAGTGCACCTTATTCCCACGTTTAGGGATCTGGAAGTATTTTAAAGGGGTGACAAAATGCCCCATGCCCCTGACCCTATCGGGATGTTCTTGGGTCTCTAATGTTATTGTCAGTATATCATTACTTTCCTCAATTGATAGGGACTCCTCTTCAACTTGTTTTCTTAAATTATCCTGTAAAAATATATATAAATCAAATTAATAATCTTGAGATATAACTTATTATATGTAATTCACGAGGCAAATTATTGTATGAGGCAACTTATAATTTTAACAGCCGTATCCCTGACGACGTCGTCTACATATTGTCCATCATTAGTCTGATGAGCCCTTTTCCATAGCTTGCTCTAATCCACCTCTTTGGAGTTACTTAATTGTTTCTGTTATAAAATAAACAATTTATATCAGTGATTATGTATTTACAATAATTCTATATTTACAACAATTCTATAATTACAACTACTAACTTACCAACTCCTCAGCCAGATTGGCATAAGACTTTCTGCTAGGCGATGGTTGTATTTATTCATTGCTCACCTTTCCTTTTGGGCTTCACAATATGCCCTCTCCTTTTCTGATATTTTTAAAGCTACAAAAGCTTCTCAATCTGCTTGGTCAATGTAGTCGAACTTAAGTAGCTTCAAATTAAGCAACTCTGGCTCCCCCATATAAGGAACTACATGATCTGCATTCAACTTGGTCTTGAAATCTCTCCATCTTGTACCAATGAGGGACAATGTGTGCCGCTTGCTTCTTGGGTCTAGTACAAAATGCTCCTGCAACTTAATTAAGAGTTAATAACATCAGGTGATGACAACTGAGATTTTGACAAGATAATTTCTAAGTAATTTTAATTTACCTGAACACATGTCCATAATTTTTCTTTCAATTCAGTTGGCACATCTTTCCAAACTGCATGCCTAATGGGAACCATTTGTCACGCAATGAGACCAGCATATGTGGACAAAGTTGCTCCAGCGTCTCCTACTGGTACACCATCTTCATTGTATTTCACAATTAACTTCTCATTCTGCTTTAACAATTATTGTAGCTTTATAGCACCTCGACTTTTCTTCTTTGCAGATGCATCACCTATGTGCGACTCCATACTAGAAAATACCCAAAATAGTTAGTATAGTGATACATGAAATAACAAATCGGTAGGTACTGATACATGAAAAAGAAGCTAGGCAATGATACATGAAAAAAAAGAAATATAAAGAACAAAGATATGAAAAAATAATATATATTCCATTAATAAAAATAATCCAATACATGAGGGGGGGACATCCAACCTTACCCCTATCCCATAATTTACAAATAAAATCCAATTATGATTTTCTAATATCAATTCAAATTCCTTCAGAATAATCTTGTCATACATAAGACTCATCAGACTCTTCAATGTCATCGATTTGTAATCCATTAGTAACAAGCTGATGTTCATTACAAATATCAATGAATTCATCATCATAATCATTTTCAGGATACTCTCTCGTAGGAGCTGAGAGAATAATTGACATTTTAGGATCAAGTTGATCTTCTACGTAAAATACTTACTTTACCTGAGAAGCCAAAATAAAATAATCAGATTTGTGTCATACTCTACCAAGCTCAACTAATATGAAACCAAACTCTTCTTTGAATATGACATTCTTGTTATCAACCCAATCACATTTAAATACTAGAATCTTGAACACATGGTAATCAAGCAACCATATCTCGTTAATAATACTGTAAAAATACATTTGTCCAATGATCGGATTCTTATCCTTTGCGCTTGCGATTTGTAGTGTTTCGGCCACTATGCTCACTCCGTTGTTCTGGTTCACTCGTGAATTATCCCGATTTGAAGTGTGATAATGACAACCATTAATGATGTAGTCAGGACATTTGATTACATTATGAGTAGGTCCTTGTGCTATCCACCTCAATGTGTTCGAGATGTTATTTTGACTGCGTAATTCATTTTCAACCTATAAAGTTTTCAATAGTTAGACATGTCTATTTATGATTTAAAAGAAATACAAACATGTATAAATTATTGTACCCTTTGTCATATCCAGGATATAAAAGTGCGGTTGTGTTCTAGCTGTAACCACTTTCGATTTTTTGGTTGATGCCGATAATTTGCCTTCAAGTAAGACATACGCTCGCTGTTAAGATACGAATGACACAACACGGAATTAAAATATAGTCCTTAAGCAACGGAACGAAGATAAATTAATTGAAAATGGAAATTAAAATGTCTTTACGTGATGTAAGGTTGAACATCATTCATGTTTTCCAACACATAACGATGCGCCTGCTCCCAAGACTCGTTATCAACTTGGACGACATTGCCTCCTAGCAAAGGCTTACCATCAAAGAGCAGCTTTCCATATTCAGTACTACCAGTTGCCTTATTTCTATCATAAGGAATCCCAATTGCTTCCAAATTAGATAAGTTTTTCGTACAAAACTCAATCGCTTCCTCTGCAATATAATATTTAGCAATGCAGCTTTCTGGTCGGTTTCGATTGCGTACATGACCTTTTAAAACCTTCATAAACCTAAAAATATATATGAAAGAACTATTATATCAATAATGACACTAACTTACGCGAAAAATGATAAAGTATGAGCGTATAGTTTTGTAATATACCTTTCAAAGGGGTACATCTATCGAAAGTGAACTGGTCCACATAATTGGACCTCTTTGACAAGATGCACCGTTAGATGAACCATTATGTCAAAGAACGATGGTGGAAAGTACTTTTCAAATAAACACAATGTAAGTACAAGATTATCTTGCACATCAATCAATCTTGCCACATCCACTGCTTTGTTACATAGAGCATTAAAGAAGAAGCAGAATCTATCGATAGCCACCCTCACTGGTTTTGGCAACAACGAATGTATTGCAACTGGCAGCAGTTGTTGCATCAGTATATGACAGTCATGAGACTTAAGACCATACAACTTTAAATCTTCCATTGAGACACAGTTTTTGAAATTTGATGAGTATCCTTCTGGGACCTTGAGTGTTTGTAATGTTTTGCAGAATATCTTCTTTTCGTCTTTAGATAATGTATAACATGCTGGAGGTAAATATGTCTTACTCCCTCTGACTTGCGGTTCTAATTGCTTCCTCAAACCCATATCTACAAGGTCTAACCGAGAATTAATACCATCTTTTGTTTTTCCTGGTATATTCAGTAATGTTCCAGCAATGCTCTCGCACACATTCTTCTCGATGTGCATAACATCTAAATTATATCACACATGCAAAAATTTTCAATATTCAAGCTCAAAGAATATAGACTTCTTCTTCCAACAAGTTGAGGATTCAACTGCCTCATCCACAATATTGTCTTCCTCTCCTGGTCGCTTTGATTTTTTCGACTTCTTGAGAATGACCTTCTTCTTTCCCCATGAGTATTTGATCCCTTCTATCTTTTTTAGTATTTGCTTTCTACTTAACGGTTTTGGAACCAACCCCAACTCTTGTGTACCATCAAACGCCTTTTTCTATTTTCAGTATGGATGATTCAATGGAAGAAATCTTCTGTAACCGGTATATATATTATTCTTTCCATGTTTTAATCTATGAGAATGTGATTCTCCACTGCATATTGGACAAGCATAATATCCTTTGACAGTGCAACCACACAAGATGCCATATGTAAGAAAATCATTGATTATCCATAATAACACAACGTATAACGTAAATGATTCTTGTTGATATGCATCATACGCTTTAATGCCTTCCTCCCATAAAATTTTCAGATCCTCAATCAATGGTGCCAAGTAAACATCAATGTCGTTGCCAGGCTATTTTGGACCTGATATTAACATTGTCAACATCATAAATTTTCTCTTCATACACAACTAGGGTGGAAGGTTGTAGATTACCATTAAGACCAGCCAACAACTATGCCTGCTAGATTGCATATTATGTGGATTTATTCCATCCACTGAAATAGCTACTCGAAGGTTTCTTGGTTCTTCAACAAACTTCGAATACCTGCAGTCTACTAACTTCCATGCTGGGGAGTCTGCTGGATGACGCATTTGACAATCAATTTTTACTCTTTCGTGATAATGCCATGTCAAGTCTTTCGCCGTCTGTTTGGAATGAAACATCCTTTAGAACCTCGGGATAGGTGGAAAATACTACATTTCTTTCGCAAGCACCCCTTTATTTTTCTTCATCCCATTCTTGTTTACTTTCCACCTTGATGTTCCACAAATGGGACATGCCCTTTGCATCCTTGTACTCCTTCCTATAGAGTATGCAATCATTGGGACATGCATGGATCTTCTCATATGACATTCCCAATGCAAACAATGTCTTCTTTGCCTGATGGATGGATAAAGGCAGTTCATTATCGTTTGGGAGCATGTCTCCCAACAATTGTAGTAGCTCTGAAAAACCTTTATCAGACCACCCATTCTTACTTTTTAAGTTCCACAGTCTGACTAATGCCGATAACTTTGTAAACTTTGAGCAACCTGGATATAAGGGCTTCTCGGCATCTTTAAGTAATTTTTGAAATATTTCAGGATCACTCGTGATGTCGTCGTATGCGGCCTGAACCATTTCTATTACATCGCCAGCATCATCTGGAGCTGTCCCTCCTATCTCTTCATAGATGAAATCTTGTACATTACCACTTGACTCTACTTTAGTATTCGGAACTTGTTCTCCATGCCAGACCCACGTCTTATAATTTTGATCGATACCATTAAAAAATAAATATCCTTTTATATCTTTAAGAGTATGTTTAGCGAAATTCCTGCATTTTCTACATGGACATCTTATAGAATCGGGGTCACTCGCATTGTCTCCGACAAACTTCAGAAATCGATCAACCCTATAACTATATTCCCGTGATCTTCTATCCTTGATCATCCAAGATTTATCCATTATATTAAGTATTGCACAATTCTTGAAATATATCGTGTACATCAAAACAAATTGAGAAAAAGAACAATATGCATGTGTTTGGACACTTATCCCTATTTTGTTTTCAGTCTCTATCTAAGTTTGCTAACTCTAAAGTTTCCTAACCCATTCAAGAACTGATATTGCTTCTTATTGATCATATATATGTAGTGTCCATATTAGTTTAAAATTCGACAGCATTTCCCCACACTTCTCCCTATATACGTTTATTTTATGTTGATTTTCATGTCAATCCAACTACCAAAGTAGTCGAGACATGAAAATCAACAGAAAATAGTATATAAGAAGAAGATTTAGAAAAATGGTACCAAATTTAAACTAACACAGAACTACATATATATGATCAATAAGAAGCAATATCAATTCTCAAACTGTCCACA
This sequence comes from Euptelea pleiosperma, assembly GCA_035048495.1. Classification (NCBI taxonomy): domain Eukaryota; kingdom Viridiplantae; phylum Streptophyta; class Magnoliopsida; order Ranunculales; family Eupteleaceae; genus Euptelea; species Euptelea pleiosperma. The sequence goes on from CM068553.1 coordinate 29,232,009, forward strand.
CTAGCCAATTCAAGTATCACAATTTGTATAAGAGCCACATTCATACAAATAATGATCCTTGAACGGGCGCGCAATTTTATGTTAACCAATGTAAGAAATTGAAGACTAGATCTCAGATAAGATTATATGTGTGAAACCTCTTATCTTTGATGGAGTCTTCAAGATCTCATGCTTATTATGGTAGTGTGTTTTGTGCAAATGTGAAATAATAACAAGTGACATTTTAACTTCATATAAGCTAGCTATAGCTAAAACTTGGATAGGTACAAACACACCTAATGTACTCATCCAACATCAATCATACAAATTCAATACGCACAATTATATAGCTAAAAAAGAAAATTAAAACAAGAAAAATTGATTGAGAATATATACATGCATGTACAATTTAATATAGGTAAGATATTAAATCCATACATAGGGTCGGGCTCCGTTGACAGATCTAAAATGACGGGTAAAATGATAGGGACACAATATAAGAAAGGAAAAATCTATGATACCGACTTCGGTATCAAAATTTTGATGCCGAAGTCCATCAATTTTCCACATAGTAGACTCTTTCGGGCCCACTGACTCAATGAATATTTGGTCCACACTTGGTGAACCTACACACCAAAAATTAGCATGATTAATTAGTGATTTCTAGCCATTGAATTTGAGCACTTTTTCATCATGGGCTTGGAACCACTTCATAGGCATGTTCCTAAAGTCCATGATGAAAAGTGCTCAAATCCTACGACTAGAAATCACCAATCACGCTGATTTTTGGTGTGTGGGTCCACCAAGATGTGGGCCAAATATTCATGGAGTCAGTGGGCCCAAAATAGTCTACTATGTAGCAAATTGAGGGACTTCGGCATCAAAATTTTGTCCGATCCCACGATGGACCTACAAACCAAAAATTAGCATGATTAGTGATTTATAAGGCTGTGTTTGATTACCAAGTGGGAAAATTACATTTTCCTTGGGAAAACCCAACTGTCCATTGTTAGATAGCCATTATAAATTTGTATAATTTTCCCTAACAAGCCATTTAAATTTAGATAATTTTCCCTACTTAGCCCGGAATCATTTCCCACCCAAACAGGTGAGAATTCATTTCCACCTGAAAATACGCCTTTATTTTCTCACATTATTGAAATATGTGTTCTAAGTTGCAATCAATTAACCATTTAAGGCATATCCCAGATGTATTGAAATATGTGTTCTAAAAACTGACACAAATTTTTTTTTTATATAGATCGCGTCGATTTTTGTAAAAACCAATGCAATCGCTCCGAAACGTGCCGACGCCGAAACCCATTTGTTTAGTAGTGTAAGAGAACCTCAGAGTTCTAGGTTCCATGCATATGACCATCTTTTATCTAAAAATCATGTCAATTATTGCCTTTTTACTCTTTTTTGGGTGCCATGTATATATTAGCTCCATTTGGTGTTGGTTTTATGTTGGATATTAATATACTTTTTTTATCATTATTTATGTTACAATACAAAAGTTAATCACATAATTTAGCATCTTAGAATTTTGTGATTGTTGTTTTTGTCACCTCGATTTGTTTTAGTTTTCTCTAGAGCCTTTAGAAAACTAGCCTTTCATCTCGCAAATCACAATTAGGTATAGAAAGCCAGTTGTATTAGATTGCCTGCTATTTTGGAAGTTGATTGTGACATTTTTGTATTTTGCAGTAAGAGATTAGAGTACTCTTCATTTTTAATTGACATCATTGAACTGTTAAAAATGGCCAATATATCTCTTTCATAACAACTAAGGTTTTTTGTTACTAAAATTACAAATCTGGTCCTTGTTTTGTACTGACCTGACAAACTCCATTTCCATTTCTAGTATTATATATTTATACTATACATACGTGTAGATTCATGTCTATATATGCGTGTGTGTGGGAACAAAGCAAAATATACATCTGAATTAGGAATAACTCTTAGTTTCTAGTTAGCACCAACACAGAAGGTTATGTCTGGCATGCGTTGTCAGAAGTTTGTTTAAACAACTTGTTCCCGAATTACTTCGGCATTATTTAATTAGGACACTGATGGGCTATTAACTAGTACTTATAGTAGTACAGAGTATTTGACAGGTGGTGCACATGCAATCTTTGTACCATCTATTTTTGTACCCCAACTAGGAGAACTGTGCTAGTTCCAGAACATCTGGTAGACGAAGAATTTTCTTGAATGTTGCCCTCATAGTTTTGAATCTTACAAGGATGCAATTGATAAGATGTCAGATGGTTTATGATCATAAAATCAGGCATATTTTTGGTCTAAGAAATCTACTAGGTTGGACCTGTTTGTAAAATGTTGATAGATTTTCATGCTCGACATGCATATGGTAGACTCCATAGTATTATTCATACAACATTTTGGTAGTACCCATCCATTCTCTGAAGTTAACATGCTTGTCATTGACTTTCATATTCGTAGAACATCCTATCTTTCTAACACTGATTGTGGTGATGACTCTCCACAGTTGCTTGTAGTGCAAGAGAAGCACTGCACTCTGGCATTTGTTGGTGTTTGGAAGTTGCCTACTGGTTTCATTCTTGAGGTATACTGGCATAAACCCATAAATTTCTGAGGTTGAGACCATAGCTTAATTTGTTCGACCTGGGGGTCACAGGCTTGATCTCAGCTTTCTTCCAATCCTACAAAAAAGGGAAAAGAAGCAAATAAAAGAATTCTTTTTTTTCCTTCTTTTTTCCCATGTAATTATTTTGTTTGCTATTGACTAGTCCGAGGAGATCTTTACGGGAACTGTAAGAGAAGTTAAGGAGGAAATTGGTGTAAGAAGCTAATACTTCATATATTTGCTCTTTAGTTGTTCTTTCACTTTTAATGCATATTGAGATTTTTAATTATATGTCAAATAATTGTTGGTGTTGCATGATACAGAGTTTGTGGAAGTGATTTCTTTTAGGTAATGATGGCAATGTTCTTTTATATTGATAGAAATGTTAGTTTCTTTTAGTTACAAAAAGGAGTCATGACTCACCCAAACTGATGTTAACAACACTAAAAGGTCAGAGAAGGGTTCAAATTTGTCGAATTCCTAAAGAAAATAAAAATTGATCGAAAGTCTAAGGCCCTTTTGGACATCCAATTTGTGTGTATCTAGTAAGATTTTCGATTCCAGGGGTGGGGGTTAGTGGGAGTGTTGTAGTGCTAAAGCAGTTTTCGACTGCCGAAACATGGTTTGACAAAAATTATGGTTTGAATGTTCCGGATTGACAATTATAGGGTTATTTGCCATAATGTTTAGTCCAATGTGCCGTCCAGATGCCACCACTAGCTTGGTGGGAAATAATTTCAAATTTCTAGAATGACTAATTGCCCCTCATTTTGGGTAGGTTCCCAAACAGGCCCCATCTTTTCTTCTTAGATGGGTTGAATGATTGTTGCTCATCCTTCCTACATCTAGATGACTTGCGCGGGTGTGAGGTGATGGTCGATTGTCCTTGGCTCTAAGAGACGAGGACCCTAGATTTCTCCTTAACAGATTTGGATCGCTAGGTTGATTTTAGCTACGTGGAAGTGCAGTGGTCGGAGGAATTACTTCTTACTCATAGTTGCCTCATTTAGGACTACTACTTACAGGCTATAAATTGATTCACAAAATATTTTGAAGATTCCTGCACATCAAGTTAATTTTCTCTTGATTTCAGTTTTCATGTCTCAATTTAAATGAATTGGATATGGAACAAGGTTTAAAATCTCAGTCAAATCATACTGGTTCTAGAAGGAACTAGAACTACAGCTACATGCAACTCTTGATTCCACTGATTTCACAATGTATTGGCTAGATTAAAAGGGGTAGTGATTTATCAGCTGAGTGAAACTTTGACTAGATGAGTCAACCCATCGCTTACTCCGTAAAACTGGTGCTACAAGTACATGAATGTAACTAGGTTTAATTCACATTGTATTGGCTGAGTCAAACCAAGATTTATATGTGTTAGCTGATACATTGTACTAAAGTTACAATATGTTACCCATGGTTCTCTATTCATCAGGTCTTAGCGAAATTATATGCAATTCCTTGAAGTTATATCAAATTTATACTGGATTCTGGGGTGACCTACTCAGTTACTTGGACATAAGTCAATTTTGATTGTGATTCCAAGTAACTATGGCCCAGTTGCTATTAAATCCATTTTGGGTGATAAAAATATAATTTTGCCTGTGGAACTGACTTATCTTCATGATTCACTTTTTATGCTGTTTCTTAACTTTTTCAATCCTTTATAACTTTTGTCTCTTATTGCTCTAAATTTCTAATATAGTCTTGTATAAATTTATCAGGCATGGTCACCATGTGGCTTTTGAAAAGTCAGATTTGTTCTTCATTTGCGTGCTAAGACCTCTATCAACTCAGATCAAAGTAGATGACCTAGAAATTCAAGCTGCTAAGGTTAAGTAGCATCACACTTTTCATGTATCTAATATTACACCACTTGCTTACCAACACAAATTTTAACTCCATTAAATACTAGGACATTGTGGTTGTACTACAAAAGGAGACCATGGACTATGGATAGGGTTGTTGTGCACAATCTGTTGGTGTCACTCTAATCATCATTTGACCATGATCAGATGGTGCTGCTTGAATGTAACTTGATTCATGTATTTTTTTTATTGGCAAGAGAGACCTCAGTCATGATTCATGTATTTCCTACAAAAATAAATTAACATGAAGAAAGATTGCATAATGTGGGACCTTCCTTAATTAACATAGTTTGTGTGTTTGAACACATTGGATCCTGCTATCAAGTACTGTTTTTGAAGTCGTGTTGTCCCACGTTAATGTAAATAGATAGAGTTTGAAGTTTGAACCCACTAGCTACCTTATTTTTCGATTGAGCTATCAAATCAGAACCCGTTAATATCCTTTTCTGGATGTCATTAATTTCTGATTAAACTTTTGTGTCATCGTCCAGTAGATGCCCCTTGCTGAATTTGTTGAGCAGCCAATCATACAAGCAGACAGCATGTTCAAGAAAATCATATACATCTGCATTGCACGCCTTAGGAAGTGTTATTGTGGACTATCTGTCCATCAAGTGATCTCAAAATTTGATGGGAGATCATCTTCCCTGTACTATAATGTTGTTGAGGCTCAAGATTTCAACTGTGAAGGTGGCTGAAGCCACTCATGTAGTTCCATCCCTCCCTATGGTTATGTATTATATGAATATTTTTTTATTCTGTTTTATGCTTCAATTTGTAAATTGGGATTAAACTTATGATTTCGACATTGAGCAGTTGGGACCTAACCAGAAGTGTATGGAGCACAGAAACGATGATTAATACAATTTGGTCAGGTGTCATAGACCATATTTAACATGTATTTATGAAGATCATTTAATGTACATGTATTTCATAATGGACAATATTGTTATTATACATGTTTACAAACTCTCAAGTGACATCTCTCTCTCTCTTTCTCTCTTGGAGGCTTGATTTTAAAATTCGGCGAAATAAGTCGAATGAATTCTGAATTTTGGATGACTGAATTAAAGTGTACATGTATTAAAATTTTTACACAAATTTACCAAATTAATTCGTTTAATTCGTAAAAATTTGGCTAATTTCTTGAAGTTCAACCTTTTTCGTACAAAATTGCAAAAAATTGTCAATTAAGTTGTTTAATTAAAAGTAAACAGTAAACTTAGAGAAGTTTGGAGAATTTTTGCCAAAACATTGGTAAAATACACTGATTTATAAGGATATGATAAAACATTTATAACTCACTATATCATAAAAACAACTATTTAGAGAGCAACCTCAGCAGGATTAATATCGTTTCACTTAATTGGGCAAAAATTCTCCAAACTTCTAAGTTAGCGAATTTTTACAGAAATTCTCTAAATAATTGAACTTCTCCTAATAAATTCCGAATTTTAACTGAGCGAAATTTAAGGGTAAGTCGATGTTTAGAACTTTGCTTGTAGGTCCATGTGGCTTTGACCTCCTCAAGTTTTAACAAACCTTTTTTTTTTATTTTCTTTCATGTACTTGACTTTCATGATTATGAACATCATTTTGATTATAAGAACACCATTTTAACAACACCACTTTGATTCTCAGATACCTACCACATGTATGGAATACTATTTATCTTTTTATTCTTACTCTAAATGAGTGCTTATTGTTGTATGATAAGTAAGGAGAATATTTTCATGCTTATTTCACCATATCTTGCAATTTCAATGCATATTTCCTATATTTTTCTATATTTTATATGCATTTTTTGCAATTTCCAATGATTTTTGGTGTTTCTACATTGATTGAAATATTTTCATATCCAAGCTAACTGAAATATGTACCAAAATTGATATTTACATGTCCATAAAATGTGGCAAGTGAGACCCATGGTTTAATGGGTCCCACCTACGATATTGATGCCAAAAACCAATTGAATCTGAAAACTATAACCATCCAGTCCATTAGATTGTAAATTTTGAACCTTCTAGAATTACAAGTGCAAAAATAGGGTTATGATGTGCAAGTTTAATACGCGTGTAGGTTTTATAGCTTAACAAGTAATTATTCTCATCAAACTTTCAAGTTCAATGCTAAAGTGGTGTGCAAGTGAGTTGTCTCAATGAGGCAAAGACACCACTACAAACCATGCAGTCCACGTGCGGTCTGAATACCCAATTAATTAAATCCATAAATGCTAATGGGGCATTAGTCAAATGAATGACATCACTAGAAACTCATAATGCTCATAGCGAGTGCAAAAAGTGATCTTCAAAATGTCCTCTCCCTTCACCCTCAATTGGTGATAACCTAACCTCAAATCAATCTTAGAGAAATACTATGATCCCTTCAACTAGTTGAAGAGGTTATCAATTTGCGGCAGTGGGTACTTATTCTTCACAATCACTTGATTTAGTTGCCTATAGTCATTACAAAGCAAAAAATAACCGTCTTTCTTCTTTACAAATAGAACTAGAGTGCCCCAAGGTGAAGTGCTAGGGTGGATGAATCTCTTATCCTAGAGTTCTTGGAGCTGATCCTCTAGTTCTTTCAACTTGATAGGTGCCATGCGATACAACGTAATAGAAATCAGAGCTGTACAGGGGTAGACATCAATGGAAAACTACAATTCTCTCCTCGGAGGTAAACTAAGCAACCCCACTAAAAATACATCAAGAAACTCCTAAACAACTGCGTCGGATCCAGATGAGAACTTCATATTTTCCACACAAAAAACATGTGCCAAAATGCATGAGCTCTCCACTTACCTAAGAAGTGAAAACTTGATCTCCTCGAGATACGGAATGTCACCCTCTTGCTAAAATAGTCCGTTATGGCATGATAAGCCGCTAGCCAATCCATGTCGAGGATCATGTTGAACTTCACTATTCCCGTGAGAACTAGGCCCACGACCAACTCCTGGTTAGCTGTACAAACTATACAGGATTGGCATACCTTATCGAACTCCAAACTTCTCCCCACAGGAGTAGATACACATAACATGACATCAAGGGTTTGGACTCCAAACCTAAGGTACAAGCACATGATGAAGAGATAAAAGAATGGGTGGAACTTGGATCAAACAATACTTTGGCCCATGAATTATAAATTAGTATGGTATCTACGACCACTACATTGGTTGATGTCTGCTACTAGCATTGCGAAAGCCCGGACTTGAGCCCTTGGTCCTTGGTTTCTCGCATTCTACTTCTGTATTGAGGATGTTGTTAGGCCTATTGTTGCCGGGCCCTCTATTAGATATGCTGCTATATCGACACCATATGAAAATAAGTCTTCCGTGGGTCAAAGTGTGTGGTACGGGCTTGGATCAAAATTGTGAGGGTGACCCCCTAAGGTAATTTGATGAGGCAAAGCTCGTGGCAGCCTCCATTTGGCGAAATTCCCCATAGATCTGTCCAAAAGAAAAATTCACTTCTATTTTGGTCATATCCGTAGATTGAAAATGTACCGTTGGGTCATGCGTACTTATATGGGTTGATCGTGTCTGACCAACTACCTGGGCTAATATATTTTAGGTGTTGGTACCTATGGAGTCCAATGATTAACTAAGAATTCAAGAAACACTTGTATATTTTATTAATGATTTTCTTTTCTTTTAATTAAAAGTTTTAAATTTCTACCAAATCTACTATTTCCATTTCGGCTAAGACTCAAATCTCGAGAATAATATTCCTAAGAACAAATCCGACAGTTGTAATTTTCTTGGGGTTTCACATTACTTGTCGACTTCTTTGCTTATTTCCTTAATTTTTCTTTTCAGTCCATGAATGCTTTCCCGATGATGTTTACTCGGCTCAGCGAGGAGGTAAAGGCACTACAAGCTGAGAAAGTTGCTCTCAAAGCCGAGGTTATGGCTCTCAAGGCGAAGGAGAAAGAGATTTTTGCTCAAAACGAGTAGGCATGCAAAGACCTTGTTGATGTCATGGCTGAGAAGCATCGTCTCTTGGGCATCATTCGAGAGCTCAAAAAGAAAGAGCCTACACTCCGGAAGGAGTTTGAAGTGGAGCTAGTGGCAGTGAAAGCCAAGGTTGAAGCCAACCTCAGGGTGGAGTTCGAAGCTCGAGGGGTTCCGCAGACTCCCCGGACCAAATTGCGGGCTGATGAGCAAATCGATCTGATGGCGAAGGACGGCCTGGTGACTCTTGCTGAAGCTGCTGATGCTACCCCCGAGGTCCTTGCTCCTGAAATCCCTCCTGGAGATCGTACCGATCCTTAGGTTTCTATCTTGGCCTGTGGCCGTTCAAACCTTTGGCCCGTGTGGCCGATTAAAATAATTATATTTCTTTCTGGCCGTGTGGTCGATTAGACATTTACACTTTTCTTTGTCTATGGCCCTTCGATTGGCATTTTATACTTTTAATTTCTATACTTGGAGCCCTTCTATGGCTGCCTTCACATGAATGATTCTTATTTATATCATGTCTTCTTGTTGCCATTTATTTCCCTCTACAGTCCGACTCTTCATGCTTTAAATTATCATGCTTTACTCATGCTTATGTTTATAAATCTTATCGTGTGGTCGACTGTACATACATATTCGTTTGTTATGAAACGTAGTATCGGGCTCTCCGTAACCTCTTATTATTGTTGTGAATGATCGGAATCCCGGTTGGTCTTATTATACGATGATCATAATTGTTGTCTATCGGACATCCGACGCTGTCGACTAATCAAGGCCAGATCATTTAGATGGCCGAGGCCAGTCCTGTTCATTTGGATGGCCAAAGCCAGTTCCATTATTTTGGACGGCCGAAGCCAATCCCTTTAGTTTGGAAGGCTGTAATACCCCATATTTTTGAATGGGCTTTTTCGACCCTTTTAGGAGACCATGAGCCCATTTGGAGATCCACGGGCTTCATAATTGGGTTTGGACCCATTACAGATCACTCATCGGGTTGTATTTGGTGCATGAATTCCACCTCGATTCAATCAGACCCATGATTGATCTATAGAACCACTTCGATCGATGAGATCAGCCTTGGATAGTGTGGCTCTATAGAGACCACAAGATCTAATGCCTTTGATCCAACGTAGAAGAATCCAACAATTATATTTGACCTGACAAGCTTATTCCAGAGTTTATCCCTTCATTGGAGTTGTAGACTCTCTTGAATGATCCGTGAGATCGCTTGAATGTTTGATATTAGCCTTCGATCATATGGTCTACATGCACCACATGATCCAAGAGTGGGAAATCATCACCTGTCGATGTTTGTTTTGTGAGTCTACCTCTTGTGTACTACACTTTCTCGGTGTGTACAGGTTCACAGGATGTGATCCTCCCATCATTGGGCCAGTGTGACTCATTTTGATAACTTAGATCTTCTGGTGTGCGTCGAGTTGGCTGAGTTCAATATGCATCAGTTAGTCCAACCAACACGATCAAATCGTGGTATCACCATCCCTAATTGGCCATGGCCTTCATCCTTTTCAACAAACCACTGACTCCATCGTATCCACTACTATGAAATTGCCTCAAACTCGGTATCAACCCATCCTGTCATTCGTAGCAGTCAATTAATTACAAGTGTTGCCACTCTTCCATCTCATTCATACACTTCGTTAACCACCATTCGCTGAACATTACTACTGCCAAACCTACTTCATCTTGGCCCACTTATTCAGGCCCAAACTTTCCTTGGCCCAAACAAAAATATGATGGCCAACAATTGACCGATCATAACCGTGCATCTTCATCATGATCGCATTGAGGTGCTGGATGCCATCTCAATCGTCCACCATTCAGACACTTCAAATGGTCACGAGGTCAAAATCTCCGTCCACGTATGGCCCCTCCACACCATGCATTGCACCCGAACCAATAGTTCATGATCCTTATTTCCATCCAAATCCACCACCGCCTTAGTTCCAACCATGTGGATCAACCCACAAAATTGATTCCAGTCCAACGGTTAGATTGCCACCAGCTGCTCCATTAATACCATGCGGGTAAGTGGCCAGCCCTCCTCTTCTCTCCATTCTACGTGCTTAGCTCCACCTGTTCTCTTATAACTTGTATCCAATCAAGATCTAACACCTTCATTCCCTCTCTTTTAACCATTCTTTATGTATCTAATGCCTATTGGTCTAGCACAATACACCCCACTATCACTCTGGCCCTCGCACATGTGCAATATCCTACCACCTGCCATCATCCCAACCGTTAAACCATCTTCTAACCACCTCCCTGCCCTATGCCCAATCACGACTAGCGAGTGTAAGGGGTATTTTCAGACGACACACGTGGGTTCTTAGGATAATGACACGTGTTCCATAAAACTCTGACCGAATAGCCGACTGTATGAGTTGCCGGCGTGATAACAATGAATGTCTAGCTGACTATATTTGGTTGGCCGACTCTAGTACAATGAAGGGTTGTCGACTTGATATTGACGAAGATCTAGCCGACTTAGCCGGCTCCTTCACAATGAAAGGTTGGCCATCTTGGGAATGAGGAAGTGCTGATCGATTGGAACATGATGAAGGTCTGGCCGACTACGCCGATTACCCCCTATATGATGGCTAGTCGGCCAAATGGAAAGCAGAGCCTAAGCAACGAACGGAAAATAGCCACCTATTGTACTTCCCCAGCAAAACACGATCTACAACAGGTCACATATAAGACAAAGATGTCCAGACTGATTGGTAGGACCTCTATCGTGCTCTTGGACACGTAAAGGGTAGCGCTTCCTATAAATAAAAAGCTACAGTAAGAGGGAAAGCAAGCAATCTGGGGGGGAAAAGGCAAGAAGGGAAGATTTTAGAGGTGCTAGAAAGATTTTGACTTAAACATCGGAAGCTCTACGGTAGATTTTCCACCAATAGAGTTGTTTTGCAGGTGACATCGGACGACTCTGACAAGGAGACAGACGTGCCGACAAGATTATCGGACAACACGGGAGTAAAGACAATCACCTCGAACCAGACATCTGCTTGGTCAGCGGAGCAGTTAGATCAGGCGGATTCAGGATAATCTGATATAGTGCGTATTTCAAGGGGGGTGTGGGATTTTTCCCCTACATCTTTTGGCGCTGTCTATGGGAAACGATAAAATATCGGCTCACGCACTCTATCAGAAGCAGGTCAGATGGAAACATAACAAGGATGCATACCAGATCGAAAGACACCGTTGCTAGGCAAGAAGGCGGTGAGGAGGAGATAGTTAGTTCGGGAGTCCAAAGGATGTTGGACCGAGTCCTTAGCAAGATGTAGAAGATGAGGGAGGAAGTAGAAAGCGTCAGGAAAGAGAACTACCAGTTGAGGCAGCAAATTTTGGAAGACACAGTCGATCAGGACGATATGCCGAGAGACTGAGAGAACGAAGGAAAGGGCAATGTGCTGAGAGCAGGTGCAGAGCTCCAATTGACAGGGAGAGGATCGCCGAGAGAGTATAACTTGGGGGCGAGATGAGGCTCGTGATCAGTAGCCGATTGCCCGAGACACGATCGACCAAGAATGAGTCAACTTGGTTACTATGGAAAAAGTAACGGAGATGATTCAGTTAGATCGAGACACCGGGCTAGTAGTTGGCGAGAAGACGGCTGTAGGAGCCGCTAGAGATGCACTAAAGGGGTTGAGATCATCACCCTTCCTGGAGGAAGTTTTGAGATCTGAAATCCCCAAGAAATTCCAACTGTCGAAGTTCAAACTCTACGACGGGACCTCGGACCTCGGACCCCATCAATCACTTATTCCACTACCGGCATGCCATAGTGTTGTGGGATGCACCCTCGTTCAACGGTTTGCTGTGCCAAATGTTTCCAGCTAGCCTGAAGGGGAACGCCTTGGTATGGTTCTACAGCCTCAGCGAAGGGTCGATCAGGAATTTTAGGGTCTTGGAGGATGTCTTCGCCACGAAGTACATCCACCAGAGGAAGAGGATGCAATGCGTCACTTCCCTCTTGAACGTCAAGCAGACTAAAGTAGAATCACTCCGGGATTACATGATCCGCTTCAGGAAGGAGGTCGAGCAAGTCAACCATTTGGAAGAATGTACAATCGTCTTCGCTCTACAAGTCAGCGTGCTAGTGGGGTCTCAGGCACACAAGGCTCTAGTGGTCCGGAACCCATCCCGGCTTGAAGATGCATACCAGACGCTTGAACAATGCATCCGAGTCGAGGAGGCTATATCAGCTTGGGCCAAGCCCACCAAAGTAAAGGTCAATGAGGTTGGCCAGGAAAGGAAGAGGAAAGAGAGACAAGTCGAATACAAGAGATCGAAGAAGAGAGATTCTAGAAAAAGAAGGCCGTTGGGCAGAAAGAATATACACCATTGAACGAGAAGATATCAATTATCCTGGAGAAAATCTAGGGGGAGGCTTACTTCAAGCCCCCTAAGATAACTTTTGTCGATCGGCCCAACAAGTCATTTTGCGCATACCACGGGACGAGAGATCACCCCACAGATGAATGTTATGCCTTGATGAATCTACTGCAATACTTGGTGAACCAAGGTTACCTCGACCACTTTGTGGCTCGAGAAGACGGGGAAGAAGGAGAGGCCGACCCGATGACCGATTGGGAGGATAGAAGATAGCCGAGAGGTGTGATCAATATGATCTACACCGGATCAACCGACACCTGGAACGCTCACCGAGGAAAAGTCAAGAGGATTATGAGCATCCGAGAAGTGATGGAGGTCTCGACTGAGCCTAGGATGGTGACACCTGAGACGATAGTTGACCTATCCCCGAGAACGATGGTATGGTTCTCCGATCGGGATCTAGAACATGTGGTTGGTCCTCACAACGACACCTTGGTCATCTCCCTCGATATAGGAAATTTTTCCGTCAAGAGAATCATCGTAGATTGTGGTAGCTCCATTGAGATCATGTTCAAGCCGACTTTCGACAACATGGGCATTAGTCGGATCACTTTTGAACCCTCCAGAGCTGCAATCTACAGATTCAACGGGGCTGCTAGAAGAAATTGTGTTACCGATATCGACAGGGCCGGTGACGCTGATGACAAGATTTTTGATAGTCGATTCTCCATCGGTGTACAATGTTATAATGGGAAGGCGATGGGTGCATGGCATGAAGGCAGTACCATCAACCTACTATCAGACAATCCGATTCCTCACACCTTCGGGATTGTATGAGATCAGAGGAGACCAAGGAGCGGCTTAGAGATGTCAAGCCGCCATGATCAGAGACGGGTGGAACACCCATTCGGCGGAAGATAAAGAAGTCAGCCCCTTGACCCAATAGCAATCACAGTTGGCTCCCAATTCGGCTCCTGCGATGGGTAAAAGTGTAGAGGAGGTTGAGCCAGTGGAGCTAGAGGGCTTGGGGGAGAGGAAGATCACATATATCGGTTCCGAGTTGAGCCGAGAAGAGAAATAGTTGATAATGGACTTTCTGAGAAAGAATGCTGACGTGCTCGCGTGGTCAATGAACGATATGCCGGGTATAGATCCGAACGTGGTAAGCCACTGACTGAACATGAAAGAAGGATCAACCCCGGTCAAACAGAGAGTCCGAAGAATTTCACCAAAAGTGGCAACAGCTGTAGCGGCCGAGATCGACCGATTGGCTGAGGCCAGAATCATCAAGGTCCAGTGTCCCGAATGGATAGCCAACATAGTTGTCGTGCCAAAGAAAAATGGGAATGTCAAAGTCTGTATCGATTTCATGGACCTGAACAGATTCTGTCCAAAAGACAGTTACATCATGCCCCGAGTGGACGAGTTAGTGGATCGGACAGTTGGTTTAGAGCTATTATCTTTTATGGACGGCTACTCGGGGTATAACCAGATACTGATGCATGAAAGCAACTGAGAGAAAATAACATTTTATACTGACCGATGGACCTTTTGCTTTCGGCGCATGCCTTTCGGTCTAAAAAACACTGGAGCCACATATCAAAGGTTGGTGGAGAATATGTTATGAGATAAACTTGGGAAAACGATGGAAGTCTACTGAAACTAGGATTTTTCTACGTCGTTAGTTACGGAAACCCTAACTCCAACAATATTTATAATTTTAGATCTGAGACCTTTATCTTACAAAATGATGAGCAGATTTGTATAGGGATTTGTGTTGGATATCGATCCGCACTCGGGGTTAGTTAGTACAATCAAGAACATAAAATGACAGAGATTTTCGGAGAAATGCTACCAAAATTGATGTAGGGATGAGAGAGATGAGTTCAAAAATCTTTTGTTGGTAATTTTAGAAAATTCCTTTTTACCCAGTGCTATTCATACGGAAATGTTAGATCAAAACCAATAATAACAGGAAATTAACATCAATAGACAAACTTTTATTAATCAAAATTAAATATACTTCAATACAATTTGCTTAATAATAAAAAGAAAATAAAACACTTAATTAAAATACCCTAGAAAGTTATAGAGAAGTAAAGAGAGAGAAGAGTGGAGGAGGGAAGGATAAATCCTTGTTCTTTTAGAGATGATAAAAGGTTGGCTTACCTTAATGAAGATGAAGGGCAGTGGGGTGAAGTGGATTGAATATCCAACGGTTAAGAGCTCCAAAGGGGGAGGTTTTCACCGGGCTAGAATGAGGAAATGTGGTGATTGGCTGGCGATCAAGGCATGGATTGTGGTGTAGTAGATGCGTTTGGAAAAAGGATAGAAGATCCACAACCAAAAAAGGAGGCATTAGTGTGAGGCGCACATGTAGATGCAAGGAGAAGGCGGACTGGTGAGGCGGTGGACCAAACCTACAACCCAAAGTTGCAGGTGGTGGAGGCGATAATGGTGGTAGCTGTGATTGGCGGCAGGTATGGTAGAGTGCTCTCCTCATCCTTTCTCTATTCTTCTTCTTATTCTTTCTTCTATTTTTTTTTTTGTTTTGGGCGATCCAGCAATGGAGAGGGTGAGCAGTGGAGAGGGCGAGCAATGGAGTTTCTTGCTGGTTTGCCCAGCAAGAAAGATGGGTCATGGCTGGCGGTAATGGGAGTGCTAGCAAGAAGAGAGGACTCTTCTCTCAAGAAAAACGTGGAGAAGGAGCTGGGATCTGGGGCGGCTTGGGTTCACATGAAGAAGAGAGAAAACGTGGAGAGCTCTTTTAGGATTAGGGTTTCCTTTGGGGATGAGAGGGAGACGACTTGAGGTGGAAATTAGAGAGTGAGGAGATAGAGTTCGGCTGGTGGCGTTTCTTGTTGGTGAAGATGGAGGAGCAGTGGAGGCAGAAACGTGGAGAGCAGTTGCTGCTAGTGCAGCTGGAGGCTTTGGTGATGGAGTGACCAATGGTGGAGGTGTAGGCTAGAGAAGGTACGACCTCTCCTCCTTCTCCCTTCTTCTTCTCTTCTTTTTCTTCTTTCTTTTCTCTTTTTTTTCTTTTGTTTTTCTTGAGAAGAGAATGAGAGAGGAGAGGAGAACGTGTGTGACCAGATTAGAAAGTGGGGGGGGGGGTGCTCTCTTCTCTTTCTCTTCCTCTTTTATATGGGGTGAGGGGTAACGGCTGGGTTTTTGAAAACAACAAGAGAGAGGAACGGCTTGGGTTCCTATTTTTCTTTTAAAACGTTTAGGGTTTCCAAAATTGTCAACGACATGGATCCCTTCTATTTTCAACCCTTTCTTTTGAATCCAACAATTTTCCTTGTGGACCCACACTCCCTATTTTTCAAAACAAAAACTTTTTGTTTTATAAAGCATTCTCTCTTTCCTTTTTCAAAGAAATTGTTTCTTGGTTTTGGAAAAATATTCTTTCTATTTCAAACCATTTTTAATGCCGAGGTTAAGATTTCCAAACCTTAATCCATTTTCCCTTTTTGCTGCCTATCATGGATGAAAAACTTCCCACTCTCTATGCTTAAGATTTGGTAATCTTAAAAAAAAATCCTTCTTCAACTCAGGCCATTGATCATGATCATATTGGTCAAAATTTGTAGCTTGTCCTCATGATTGGAAGATCTAGGAGATGAAAAAGATGATCATTGGATCCTAAGATAGTGAATGATGAGATGATTGGATATTGAGAGGGATGGTGGAGATCGGATGGTTGATCTAATGGTGATCAGACTATAGATGGCGATGATTAGATGGATCATTGGATGGAGGAGATTGGCTAGGGTAGGCTGTAGGATTGAGTGATTATGAAAGGCGAGATGGTCGAATGATTGAGATTTGAGGGTAGAGAGAAAATGGGGGTTAAGAGAGAGGAGAGAGAAAATATTACAAAAATAAAGACAAATTGCTAACAGAGGGTCTTGAACCTTGATCTTTGACTAGGTCTTCTGCATGCTTTATCAACTGAGCAAGCACTCGTCTTTTGTTAGTTTATAAGCTTTAATATCCTTAGTCTCTTCTTTGAGGGCTTGTCGTGCCTTTTCTCTTGGTCGTCCCTCGATTCTTTCGACTCTCTGGCTCTTCCCGTCTTTGGCCTATATCTTCTTATCCTCAGCCTGTTGGCTCTTGAGCTTTGATCCTAGGTTCTGGAAGTTGATTGTGGGTCCGCATTCCATCAAAATCGCCCGATTAGTGCTCTTGCGATAGAAAAGCCACGTAATGAGATTTCTACAAAACATCTTCGCATCTGGGTCAAATAAATTCGTATGAATACATGTGAATATATCATTTGGACTAGAAAAGTGTGTTCTACGCAATGAGAGAAACTCTTACATAGAAAAGTTGATAAAAAATAGTTTTACGTAGGAGAGTGTGATAACACTAGAAGGATAATTGCTTAAAATAAGCACTTTTGAGCGAATATCACAACCCCCAACCAGCATATTGCCAGTCCTTGGCAATTAGTGTGAGATACATGAGCTCAGGAGGGTGATATTCGCTCAAAAGTGCTTATTTTAAGCCATTATCCTTATAGCGATGTCGCATTCTCCTACGTAAAACTTGTCTTTTCATCGACTTTTTCACGTAAGAGTTTCTTCCAATGCGTAGAGCGCAATCTTTAAACAAAAATCGACTATTTGCATAAAATATACGCATTTCGGATAGTCTAGATATGAAGCCGTTTTGATTAAGTCTCATTACGCGCTTTTCTCTCGCAGGAAATTTGATCGGGTGATTTTTGAGACTTACAGGCCACGATCAACCATAGAAGCTTAATATCAAAGCTTAAGGAGTCAACAAGCTATGACAAGAAGATACCGGCCAAGTACGGGTCAAGTCAGAGGATCGTAGAGCCAGATAAAGAACCAAGAGAGAGGCAAAGCTGAAGACCAAGAAACGGGCCAAAGTGATTCAAAGTCGTACCAACTGATTGGTGAAGCCAACAGAAGATTACATTGAAGATCAGGGTTAATGACCCTCTGCCAGCTCTTTTTGCCTTTATTTTGTATTATTTTCTCTCTCTTCTCTCCTAATTCTCTCTCCATCTCTCTAGACTCTAATATCTAACCCGTAGATCATCTCACCCTACCATTAGATCCCCAGATCTACCATCCGATCTTCAGATCGATCATTATAACCCTCTGATCTCCATCATCTAACCTCAGATCTTCTCTCCTGTAGCTTTATTCCATCTCTCATAGTGCTTCTACCGTTAGATCTTCAATTCGACCGTTAGATCATTCATCTGACCGTTGGATCTCATTTGAAATTTGGATTTTCCGTGTTGTTGGTTACGAAAACCCTAAAGTTCAACAATATTTATAATTTCTCCGATTTGGTTCACTTAATCTGCAAAAAATGCAGATTTGCACAGTGGTTCGTGTCGGGTATCGTCCGCACTCTGGGTTAGGGCAAATAAGAACAATAATAACAGAAAATGCTGAGAATTTATGGAAGGGTGAGAATGGTGATATGATCAATTTTTAAAACATTCTTTTGGAATGAGATTAATGAATTATTTGAGCAGGAATAAAATAGAATAGAAAATTCCAAATAATAAAATTCAACTCAATTTATTGAATGATCAAACGAGTTTACAAAAATTTAACAAATAAAGCAAACACTAATTTGGAAAGCAAATAATTGAAATTAAACTCAAAAGTAATGTAGAGAGAGAAAATCAGAAATTAAGGAGAGAGAAAAAGTGAGATAAATTTTTAGAGAGAGAAAGTACTAACTTGACCTAGAGAGAGAAAGCAATGTAGAGAGAGAAAGAAGAGAGAATAAGAGATAAAATGAAAGAATCTAGAAAGAGAAATAAGGTTTAAGAGAGAGAAAATGAAATGAAGAGAGAAGGTTGAGGTTACCTTGGATTGCCAGCCACATGGTGAGATGGAATGTGCTGCCCTGGGGTAAAACGTTGCCTGCTGGAATGGTGCAAGTGTGAAGGAATGATCAGTGGTGTGGAAGGTGACTATGCAACAAGTAGGCAAGCCGTGGAGAATCCAGCAACAACGGAGATCTTTCAAGATGAAGGAAGGTGGTGATCTTGTTGATCTGAAACTCGGTGGTGGTGGAAGGAGGTTGCTGGCCGGAGTGTAAACCAGAGTTGTAGGTACAGGCTGGAGGAAGAGAAGGGTGACCAATCTGCTACTGGAGGCAGCAATGTGTGGTGCCTGAAGTTGGAGGTGGAAAACCGGTGGTGGAAAGTGCATGCAGTCCGGTAACTATGAATGTCGGATTGTGATGCAAAGAGGTGCACTCCTAGATGGATTCGGGGTATAAGGAGGCATGGGATGCAACACTTGTGGCACCGGTGACTGGTGGTGAACCAGTAAGGTGAGAGGAGAATGGGTTGCCGTTCGGGTTGGAGATGCAGGTGCAGCCACGTGGGTTTTTGTTGCAAGCCGGTGTTGATGGGTTCAACACCAGTAAAAAGAAATCAACCTGCTGGTATCGGCACAGCACAGGTTATTGCAACACGGTTCTAAAGGTCCAGCAAGGTTGCTGGTTGTGGCCAGTGATTAAAGGCAATCCGAAGGTGGCTGGTGCACCCAAGAAGATGAGTTGCAGCCAAGATGGTGGGACGGTGATAGAAGAAGGGTGGAGCAAGTTGCTGGGCATTAGGGATAGGACTGTGTACGTGGTTGCAGACCAAGGAGGTCAGCAACCTGTTTAAGGAAAGAGGAGAGGTTGAGAAGGACGGCTTGAGAGGGTAAATCAGCAATGGTGGTCGCCGGACTGGTGAGAGAGCGCCGGAGCTTGCAAGTTCTTAGAAATCTGGTGGAGAAGATGATGAATAGTAACTGGAGAGAAGGGGAGACGAACCAAGTTGCTGGTTCGTTGAAAGAAGAAGAGGGAAAAGGGATCGTGATGGAGGGATTGGAGAGGCTCAAAGAGGAGCTCGTGATGGCTGATGTTCTGTAATGGAATTGGCCGGAAGTTGCAGGTGGCAACTCTGGCGAGCAGAAAATTGAGGAAGGAAGAGAAGAAAAAGAAGAAAAGAATGAGAAGAAAAAGAAGAGGGAAGGTGAAGCAGGTTTGGAGGTGATATTGCAGCTGAACCTGTTGGTCCTGTTGTTCCGATGGTGAAACAAGGTGCTGGCTAGAGTTGCAATGGCAAGAAACCAGTCGAAACTCTTGTAATGGTGGATCTGGAGGTGGTGACAATCTGTGATGCGATACAGGTGAGGAGGACCCCGAAAAGAGCACCTGCAAGTGCTTCTTTTTCTGGTGTTCACAATTACACGGTGATCATGGAGATGAGGTGTTCGCCAGCCGATGTTGCAGGTTGCAACTTCGGGGGGGAAATAAAATAAAGAAGAAGAAGAAGGAGGAGGAAAAGAGAAAGAGGAGATGGAAGAACATGAGGGAGGGAACCAAACTTCTAAGGGAATCGTGGGTTCCTCTTATAGTTTTAGGAGAGAGGAGTAGTGATTAGGAGAGAGAATTGTGGAATAAGTTGGAGAGGTTGAGGGAGAATTGGTCTTGTGAAGACCATTTCTCTCTCAAGCAAAGGTGGTGTGGGCTTCTAATGAATGGGCTTTGGGCCATGAGGTTATTGGGTGATGAATCCATAGGCCTTGGGCTATTAAATGGGTAGGTCCTAGGCCATAGAGTTGGGCCAAGGAAATTGCCACATGTCGGCCAGTGAGCCACAGGGATAATGGATCGAAGGATTGGGTATGGGTCATGGGCATGGGCATGGGCATGGGCTCAAGGATAAGCGCCCTAATGGGCCAAATGGATATGGGCCTCTTGCGAGGCCATGGGTTAGGGTGTGTTTGGCCACCAGGGGAGAAAAAATGGTAAATGAGCCCAAAACACCATGGGCTCTAGGACGGGTTACAAGGCCGTGGGCTTCCAATTTGCTTGTGGGCCACTTGGCCATGGGCTTTGTGGACCACTAAGGCCATGGGGGCCTTTAGATGATGAAACTATGATAATTGGATGAGATGAGGTAGCGGTTTGACTCGGTCCACAATTGGTGGACCGTAGGATCTGAAAAGATCCAACGGTCAGATGAATGATCTAACGGTCGAATTGAAGATCTAACGGTAGAAGCACTATGAGAGATGGAATAAAGCTACAGGAGAGAAGATTTGAGGTTAGATGATGGAGATCAGAGGGTTATGATGATCGATCTGAGGATCGGATGGTAGATCTGGGGATCTAATGGTAGGGTGAGATGATCTACAGGTTAGATATTAGAGTCTAGAGAGATGGAGAGAGAATTAGGAGAGAAGAGAGAGAAAATAATACAAAATAAAGGCAAAAAGAGCTGGCGGAGGGTCATTAACACTGATCTTCAATGTAATCTTCCGTTGGCTTCACCAATCAGTTGGTACGACTTTGAATCACTTTGGCCCGTTTCTTGGTCTTCAGCTTTGCCTCTCTCTTGGTTCTTTATCTGGCTCTACGATCCTCTGACTTGACCCGTACTTGGCCGGTATCTTCTTGTCATAGCTTGTTGACTCCTTAAGCTTTGATATTAAGCTTCTATGGTTGATCGTGGCCTGTAAGTCTCAAAAATCACCCGATCGAATTTCCTGCGAGAGAAAAGCGCGTAATGAGATTTAATCAAAATGGCTTCATATCTAGACTATCCGAAATGCGTATATTTTATGCAAATAGTCGATTTTTGTTTAAAGATTGCGCTCTACGCATTGGAAGAAACTCTTACGTGAAAAAGTCGATGAAAAGACAAGTTTTACGTAGGAGAATGCGACATCGCTATAAGGATAATGGCTTAAAATAAGTACTTTTGAGCGAATATCACAACCCCCAACTAGCATATTGACAATCCTTGGCAATTATTGCGAAATAAGTGAGCTAAAAAGGGCTTGACAGAACATGCTAGAAAACTTATTTGGATTAATCAGAAAAATTTTGTTTTGTCCGATTATTTCAAGGATGTAAGAAATCATTCACAAATTAGAACTAATCAGCAAAATGCAATACTTCTACAAATGGACCTTCAAACAAAAGATTACTCAGACTCAGTGTGTGTGTGTTCAACATCATCCTTATCTGGCAGTAGAGATATTTGGATCTCCTTAGAGACTCTATGCCTCGACCTCAATCCTCACTTGTATATCACTCAAAAGTGAATCACTCAGAAATGATTTTATATTTTTCTCTCAAATTATATGTGAGGAGATGAATATAAAAATTGACAAACGTCTCACATATATAGTTCTTGAATCGAGGGTATAAGAATATTTAAGAAGATCTCATGATTGGAATGTCATATCACTTAAGAACGTCGGATCAAACTCTATAATTTCTCTTTTCTCCATTCTCCACACTTGATGATGGTACAAATCTAGAATCAAATAGGACTTGTATAGGTTGTATTAAGGCTTAGGATAGGTTCAGAAAAGAATGATATTCTGGTATTCAAAAATTCTGAGAGGGTATCTCACTATTCTTTGCAATTTTTCCTAGGGGTAATATTTTCTTGATTTTTCTTCTTTCCTTTTTCCAATTTTTGTCTTTTTGGATATTCTTCAACCTTTTTCAAATTCTTTTTCCTTTCATTCTTTCTTTTTGATCATGTTTCTTTTCAGCACAAACCATTAGTTTTCTTTTCTTTTCTTAGTGTAATGATACCAAATACTCTTTGATCCCTCTCAGAAGTAGGTTATCGTATTGAACTCTTTTTGGGATTGGGTTTTTGGTTGATGGTTTTAACAAGAAAAGGTTTTCATCAAAAGGCCGAAAAATAGTTTCTAATGGTATAGATGTTAGGGAAGCTAAAAAGTCCGATTGGTTAGAAAGATGGCCTATATCATTTTCTAGGATTTGTTCTTTCATCTTCGATGTCTCGAATGGATATAGAGAAGGTTCTTTATGTAATAATCCAAATTTGATGTCGTTCTAAGTTCCATAACCAAAGCAAGGGTTAATGAGATCACTCAATGGAAATATTTGGGAAGTAGAAGAATTGTGAGTCATCTTGTGACTCAGAATAATTTTATTACCCTCAGAAATAATGAAAAGCTCAAAAGCTCACTGGGTTAGGTCTCCACAATTGTTCTTCTTGGATTTCTGGATAATCTAAACTTCGGATAATTCTGACGTTGATATGTGAACATTTTTGCTGAATTTGAGTTTTCAAAGATTTTTCAATCCACTGTAGTAATGTTTGCTTTCAAACTGAATGAAGAGCTAATAAGTGATTTTTCAAAACAAACATCCTTTTCAATAAATAGACTTTCCGAAAATTTTGTACTCATCATTGTAAAGGATTTGAAAAGCATTTCGAAAGTACTCAGAAAACTTTGTAAAACACAGGTTATCACCCTAAAATACATCTTTTTATCATTTTTCTCAAATTTTATTATTTTTATTTATTTATTTATTTATTTTTATTTATTTATTTATTTTTATTATTATTTTTTTTATGAAGACATGAGTTTTGATAAATCCCCACCCCCAACTGAAATACAGCACCGTCCTCGGTGCTCAGACCGGGACAAAAATGTATGAAAACTCTGAATGTGATGCATGTTAGAGGAAGAGTTATACCAATATGGCTGATATTTGGTGATACCTGATGGTAGTGAGAGGAATTGTACCTGTATAGCCATAATAATATATGAAATATAAGAATTATGCATGTGACTCAATGACTTCTAGGAATACCGGAATTGCCTTTCCGAAAGTGCTAAGTTTTATGTCTTCAGCCAGACACAACGGGG
Organism: Euptelea pleiosperma; assembly: GCA_035048495.1. NCBI lineage: Eukaryota > Viridiplantae > Streptophyta > Magnoliopsida > Ranunculales > Eupteleaceae > Euptelea > Euptelea pleiosperma. Next base: position 29,255,484 of record CM068553.1, read on the forward strand.
GTGAAATTCACCCCCAATTAAGTTGGAGCTCAGAGAGACTGACAGAAACATCAGTCTTCATATATTGGATCAATAAGATCTATCTCTAAGGTTTGAATAGATGACACGTCTAATTCTTGAAAAGGTTTGAGACGCTGTCCATTTACCTGGAAGGTTGAATTATCCTTCGGATCCTCAACAGTTATAGCCCCATAGGGGTTGACTTCAGTAACAACAAATGGGCCTGACCATCGGGATTTTAATTTTCCAGGGAAGATGTGAAGTCTAGAATTGTAAAGTAAGACCTTCTGTCCCTGGTGGAAATCCTTCCTAAAAATGCTCTTGTCATGTATCCATTTTATTTTATCTTTATACTTTTTTGACAAGGCATATGAATCATTTCTCAGTTCATCCAATTCATTGAGTTGTAAATTCCTTTCCTCTCCTGCTGCGTCTAAGTCGAAATTGAGTTTTTTGATTGCCCATAGGGCGTGATGCTCAATCTCAACAGGGAGATGACAAGGTTTACCATAAACCAACCGGTATGGAGACATATTCAAGGGAGTTTTATAAGCTATTCGGTAAGCCCATAGAGCATCTGAGAGGCGTGTAGACCAGTCTTTACGAGTTGTATTGACTGTCTTCTCCAGTATCTGCTTGATTTGCCGATTGGAGACCTCGACCTGACCGCTTGTCTGCGGATGGTAAGCAAGGGCAACCTTATGAGTTACACCGTACTTTTTCATTAACTTTTCAAAAACTCTATTGCAAAAATGGCTACCCCCATCACTTATAATGGCTTTGGGGGCTCCGAATCTTGTGAAAATGTATTCCCTCAAAAATCTCACCACAACTTGATGGTCATTGGTTCTCGACCTCAATTCTCACTTGTATACCACTCAGAAGTAAATCACTCAAAAATAGTTTTATTCTTTTCTCTCGAGTTATATGTGAGGAGATAGATGTTTGAAACTGGCAATATCTCACATATATTATCTAGAAATGAGGACAGAAGATTCAAAAGATCTCATGATTGGAATGCCATATTACTCAGGAGTGTTGGATCAAACTCTATAGTTTCTCTCTTCTCCATTCTCCACATTCTGTGATGGTGCTAACCTAGAATCAAATAAGTCTTGCCCTAAGTTGTATAGAGGCCTAGAAAAAGGTTAAAAAGATGAGGGTCTTCAGGGATTCGAGAGTTATGAGAGGGTATCTCACTGTTCTTTGCAGCATTTTCCAAGGGTGGTGACACCAATTCCTTGACTCTTCTTCTACCTTTTTCACTTGTTCATCTTTTTGACTTTTGTTCTACTAACTTTCTTTTTCTGTTTCTCTTTTATTTTCTTCTTTCTTTTCTTTTCATATTTCCTTTTGCTTGATCCACTTGTCTTTCTTTTCTTTTCTTGTTTTCTCTTCATAGTGTGGTCATACCGAAAATTCTTTTATCCATTTCAGAAGTAGGTGTTTGAGTTTTGTTTATTTTTGGGGATTGGATTTGGTTGATGGGTGATCAAGAAAAGGTTTTCATCATAAGGCTCAAGAGGGTTTCTAATGGTGTAGATGTTTAGGTAAGCCAAAAATGTCTGATTGGAGTAGAAAGATGGCTTATATCATTTTCCAGGTTTTATACATTCATCTGTGATGTCTCGAATGGATATAGAGAAAGTTCTTTTTGTAATGATCCGTCTCGGACGTCGCTCCAAGTTCTATGCCAAATTAAGGATTAATGAGATCTTACAAGGGAATAGTTGGGGACTAGAAGAAAGGTGAGTCATCTTGTGACTCAGAGTTATTTATATCCCTCAGAAGTGAAGAGAGGCTTAAACGCTCACTGGGTTAGGTCTCCACAGTTGTTCTTCTTGGATCTCTAGATCGTCCAAACTACGGATAGTTTTGATGTTGATTTATGAAAAATTCTTACTGAATCTGAGTTTTCTAAGAGTTTAACTCTACTGTAGTATTCTTCCAAACTGAACTAAGAGCTAATAAGTGATTTTCTCAAAGTAAACATTCTTTTCAATAAATAGACTTTGCGAAGAGTTTTGACTTATCATTTTAACAATTTTTGAAAACACTTCGAAAATCAATAAAGACACCTTTAAAACTCCGAAAATCACCACAAAATACATCTTTTATTTTTATTTTTTTGAAAGTCACATGAGTTTTTGGTAAAGTACCCACCCCCAACCAAAATATTGCATCGTCCTTGGTGCTCATGACCGGGACAAATAGTGAAAATGATAAGTTCATGATGCGAGTGTAAAGGAAGGGTTTTACCAATTCTGTCGGATATCAATAGTGGGAAGTACCAGAGTAGTGCCAGAGTGATGGTACATGCATGGGCAGAAAATTGTAGCAGTGATAAAGACAATGCATGTGACTCATGAGACTCTAGGAATACCAGAATTGCCTTTCCGAAAGTGCTATGTTTTACGTCTTCAACCAGACACAACAGGGGTGACAGGCACCCCCAACCAAGTTGGAGCACAGGAGACTGAGTGGATCATCAGTCGACATAGACAGGATCGATGAGATCGATCTCAGAAGTCTAAATGAATAATACGTCAAGTTCATGGAACTGCTTTAGATGCTGCCCATTGACCTGGGAAGAGGAGTGATCCTTGGGATCCTCAATAGTGATTGCCCCAAAGGGTGTGACTGCTGTGACCGTAGGGACTGGTCCACCTAGACTTCAATTTCCCTAAGAAGAGATGAAGACAGGAATTATAAAGAAGGACCTTCTATCCTGGATGGAACTCTTTCTTGAGGATGTTCTTGTCATGTATCCACTTCATTTTTGCTTTGTAATTGTTGGACAAGTTGTAGGCATCATTTTTGAGTTCTTCTAACTCATTCATTTGAAGTTTCCGCTCCCCCCTGCGGTTTCCAGGTCAAAGTTGAGCTTCTTAATGGCGCACAGGGCACGATGTTCAATCTCTACCGGTAGATGATAGGGTTTCCCAAAGACCAGACGATAGGGAGATATATTGAGTGGGGTCTTGTAGGCAGTTCTGTATGCCCATAGAGCATCAGTGAGACGACTAGACCAATCTTTACGTGTAGTATTGACTGTCTTCTCCAAGATCTGCTTGATCTGACGATTAAAAACCTTTACTTGACCACTAGTCTGCGGATGATAAGCTAGGGCAACCTTGTGGGTTACCCCATACTTTTTCATTAATTTCTCAACTATCTTATTACAGAAATGGGTGCCCCCATCATTAATGATGGCTTTAGGGGCACCGACCCGGGCGAAGATGAACTCCTTCAAGAATTTGACCACTACTTTGTGGTCGTTGGTCTTGGTGGGAATGGCTTCTATCAATTTGGATACATAATCTACCACAAGGAGAATGTACTCAAAACCATAGGAAACCAGAAAGGGGCCCATGAAGTCTGAAAGTAGGATTTTTCCGCGTCGTTGATTACGGAAACCCTAATCTCAACAAAATTTGTAATTATCCGATTATCCTGCAAAATTGACAGATTTGTATAGGGATTCGTGTCGGATGTCGATCTGCACTCGGGGTTAGTTAGCACGCGTAAAGAACATAAAATGATGGACTTTTTGCTTGAAATTGATGGGGTGAGAATGATGGAGTGATTGAAAACATCTTTTGGTGATTTGTAGAGAGAGAAAATTTCTACAAATATCAAGAGCATGAAGAACCTAGATAAAGTAAAACATGAAATGTAAACTATTGCAATTAAATAATAAAGAAAGACTAAAATTTATTCAAAGTAATTAAATTCTTACAACCATTGATAGAATTAAACTAAGTTTAGAAAGTAACAACTAGAGAGAAAAATAAAGAATTTTAGAGAGAGAAAATCCTAAAATCTAGAGAGAGAATGTTGTTAGAAAGAAAGAAAATATCACTTACCATTAGAAGATTGGCCGGAAAAAATGGTGATGCTCGGGGTGCTAATGATGGAGATGGTGAGGCCATGGCGGTGTGGGGTTGTATAGCCGGTGATGCTACCTAAGGGAGGACAGCATGACAAAGAAGGCAAGTGGCTGCGATGAAAGTTGCTGGAATGACGACTAGCAGGTCGTCAAGATGAACCACCTTTGGTGGTGCTTCTCCTCGGGTACTTGCTGGTGGTTGTGGCGGACAGCATGGTGTGGAGGGTGGTGTGAATAGCAGGTCGTGGTGAGCAGGTGATGCCGGTCGGCATAGAGCATCACGTGAAGGGCGTTGAGGAGAACCAACGAAGTTGGAACCATTGGTGGAAGCAAACGGCAACAGCACTTGGTGGTGCAGCAAGGAGTTGCAGGTGAAAGGAGACGGCGACGTGGAGGGAAATGGCCTCTTGAGCAGAGGTGGATGGACGTTAATGGAGGGGGGATGAAGAGGAGAACGTGGATGAAGAAAATGAAAAAAAGAAAATAAAAAAGATGAGAAGAAGGAGAAGAAGAAGAAGAAGAAGAAGAAGAAGAAGAAGAAGAAGACAACCAGAGAAGGAGGAATGCAGTGGCGGCAGGCGGTGCTGCAGCAGGTTCAGGCGGTGAAGGTGGACTGGTTAATTTGAACCAGTCCGCGGGAGGAAGGAGGCACGGTTTGGCGGCGGTACCGTGGTGCAGCAGCGTTGCGGGGGTGTTGGAGGGCGAAGCAGCAGGAGGAGGAGGAAGAAGGGTATGAAGAAGAAGAAGACAGCCGGAGTTGCAGGCCTGCAACTCCGACGAAGGATGAAGAAGAAGAAGAAAAAGAAGAAGGAAAAAGGAGAAGAAGAAGAGGAGAAAACCTTCGAAAATGTTTTGGGGGAGGAGAGCAAAAGATAGGAGGAGGATTAGGGTTCCAAAGAACCCTTCTCCTTCTCCTTTTAAAGCTCCCTAATTTCCATTAATGGATTGATGATGTCCATCGTCTCACAAGATGATGTGACAGACAGTCTGATGGCGATCGGATGGATGGTGACTTGATTGGGACCCAGATTGGTAGATCGATGGATCTAGAGAGATCCAACGGTCCGATTGAAGATCCAACGGTCTGATGGAAGATCCAACGGTCAAAAAGCTAAGGGAGATGAGATAGAGCCGATGGGCAGGAGTTCTGGGGTTAGGTCAGTAGATTCGAGGACCGAGAGATGAAGAGAGAGAGAGAATAAGGAGAGATGAGAGAGAAAGTATCAGAAAATGGAGATAAAAGTATTGGCAGAGGGTCTGGAACCCTGGTCTTCACTGTGACCATTCTCACGCTTCTCCAATAGAGTAGACTATCATTCCTTGCTGACTCATGTGGCTTTAAACGGTTTGGTCCATCTCTTGGTCATTGGCTCTCCTACTCTCTTCGTTCTTTGGGCTGGCTTTTTGGTCCTCTTATTCAGCCCATATTTGGCCCATATCTTCTAGTCATAGCATGTGGGCTTTTTAAGCTTTGATAATGGGCTTTCCTGATCGATGTGGGCTCGCAAGTTTCGAGAATTGTCCCATCGGGGTTTCCTACGACAGAAGAAGCGCGTAATGAGACTCTATCAGAATGACTTAATGTCTAGACTTCCGAAAATGTGTTTAATGCATGCAAATATACTATTTCGTCCAGAAAAGTGTGTTCTACGCAACAAAAGAGACTCTTACGTAGAAAAGTAGATAAATAGAGCATTTTAACGTAGGAGAGTGTGATAACGCTTAGAAGATAACAGTGGAAAATACGCACTTTTAAGCGAATATCACAACCCCCAACCAGTATATTGCCAATCCTTGGCAATTAGTGCGAAATAAATGAGCTTAAAAGGGCTCTGCACATGCTGCACACTTTTTCATATTAGCTCAAGGAAAACATCGTTCGTCAAATTATTGAATGGATGCAAAAATAGTTACATGCTAGCGAAGAGTTGGAAAGTTTTGGCAAGACTACAGACTGATAATCATGACCCAGAATAGTCAGACTCTGCGTGTGTGTGTGCTCAACATTCTCATCATCCGACAGTAAAGATTTCCAGATCACCTCTAAGTTTTTATGCCTCGACCTCAAATCTCACATGTTTAGCACTCAGAATAGAATCACACAAAAAGGGTTTTCTTCTTTTCTCTCAATTTATATGTGAGGAGATGTGTTGATATATGAAAGCAAAGATCTCACATATATATTATTTAAAGGAAGGACATCTTTAACAGAAAAAGATCTCATGATTGGAATACCACTTCACTCGGGAACGTCAGATCAAACTCTATAGCTTCTCCTTCTCCAATCTCCACATTTTATGATCGTGCTATCCTAGAATCAAATAGGACTTTCCTGGGTTATAATGAGGCTTAGGTCCGGTGTAGAAAAATAAAGGGATATAGGATTTCAAAGATCTTGAGAGGATATCTCTATTTTCTTGTATTTTTCCTATGATGAAGCACCATTATCTGGTTCTCTTTCTTTTTTTGTATTTTTCTTTTTTTCTTGATATTTCTGAGACTGCTTAATTTCTTTTCAGCTCTTTTTCATACTTTCTTTCTATATTTTGTTTTCAGCTTGAACCACTTTCTTTTCCTTTTGATTTTTCTTCTTTACTTTTCTTTTCACGGTACACCCACATCAATTATTCTTTATCCTTCTCAAAAGTAGGGTAGCTAGTAACACTTCGTAGCTGAACTAGGTTTTTGGTTAATGGGCTTAACACGAAAAGGCTTTTATACAAAGGTTCAAAGGGTTTCTAGTGAAGTATAATTCAGGTGAGTAAAAAGGCTGAATGGTTCAGAAAAAATGGCCTAAATCATTTTCTAGGGTTTGCACTATCATGTATACTGTCTTAACTGGATACAGAGAAGGTTCTGTCGTAGTAATCCAATGTTGATGTCGTTTCGAGTTTTATGATCGAAGCAAAAGATAATGAGATCTCTCAACGAATATTGCGGGCATGAAGAATATTGAGTCATCTGGTGACTCAAATTTGTTGTATAACCCTCTGAAATGATTAAAGGCTCGAAAGCTCACAGGGTTAGGTCTCCACAATTCTTCTCACAGGATCTCTAGAATTTCCAAACTTAGGATGACTCTGATGTTGATAGTGTACAATTGTACCGAATCTGAGTTTTTCTAAGTTTTCAAAACTGCTGTAGCCACGCTTGACTTGACTCAAAGCTAACCTTAAACAAAAATTGACATCCTCAATACTGACTTAACGGAGGTTTTCAGCTAATCAAAGTTAGGGTATTTGACACATTTTTGAAATTCTAGAAAACTTTTGGAGAACATTGGAAATCACCCCAAAAATAAGAAATTATTTATTTATTTTTTATTTATTTTTTTTTATTTTTTTTTTCAAAATAAAGACATGAGTTTTGGTAAATACCCACCCCCAACCAAAATACAGCACCGTCCTCGGTGCTCATGACCGGGATATAAAATGATAAAAAATCAGTGATGACGATGCAAAGGTTCAGGGAGGATGTTACCAAGTCGGCAGAAACTCGACAGTGTGTGGTACCTGATTATCGGAAGAATGAATGTACCTGCATTTTTAGAGATATAACAGTAATAACAAATGCATGAGACTCATGTACTCTAGGAATATCGGAATTGCCTTTCCGAAAGCGCTAAGTTTTACGTCTTCAGCCAGACATGATGAGGGTGACAGGCACCCCCAACCAGGTTAAAACTCATGGAGATTGAGTGAATCTACAGTCTTCCTGACACCTAAGGTGGAACGGAAACAACTATCCTATCCCTTGTCTAGGGATACCTGTGTAGAACAGGTCTTTCTCAGTGTAGACTGAGAGATTGACAGTAAGTTTTCTGAGTAGCCCTACTGATATTCGCTCAAAAGTGCTTATTTTAAGCAATTATCCTTTTAGCGTTATTGCATTCTCTTACGTAAAATACTCTATTTACCTATTTTTCTACGTAAGAGTCTCTTCTGTTGCGTAGAACACACTTTTCTGGACGAAATGGTATATTTGCATGCATTAAACACATTTTTGGAAGTCTAGACATTGAGTTGTTCTGATAAAGTCTCATTACGCGCTTCTTCTGTCGCAGGAAACCCCGATGGGACAATTCTCGGGAATGTGGGCCCACAACCAACCTCCAGAACCTACAATCACAGCTCATGAGCCAGTAGGCTGAGGATAAGAAAATGTAGACCAAGAGCGGGAAAAGCTAGAGAGTCGGAAGAGCCTGGGAAAAGACCAAGAGAGAGAAAGAATCAAGCCCCAAGAGAAGAGAATAAAGGCATTAAAGCTTGACCAACTAACACAAGTCAAAGAATTGCTTAGTTGGTGAAGCATGAAGAAGACCAAGTCAAAGACCAGGGTTCAAGACCCTCTGCTAGCATTTTCTCTTTATTTTGTAATATTTTCTCTTTCCTCTAGATCCTCACTCTCTCTCTGCTCACAATCCAAATCATCCGATCCTCTCTCCCTCATTAGTCACTCAATCCTATGGCCTACCTTAGCCAATATCCATCGCCCGATCATCACCATCCATCTCTACCGTACGATCATTCAGTCATTCTCCTGATCATCCATCTCACCATCTCAAAATCCAATGGCTTTCATCACTTCATATTCAAACACTATGGGCCTAAGCCAAGATAACACGCGGGCCCATTAGCAGTGACCAATGGCCTAGTCATTTAGTGTACCCCACAGCCTTTATTATAGAACATCTCTCTATTTCACCCGAAAGGGGAACTCTCCCAAGATTTGGAAATAAAACCCTAGATGTTTTATATATGGCAAATACTTTATCCAAAAGAAGGAAGTTTTAAAAGAAGAAAATCTTGTTACCATTTTGAACAAAACTAAGAAGGTTTGCCAAATAAAAGTTTCTTTTTGTGGGAAGATTTTCTTTTGTAAATGTTCTTCATTAATAAATCATTGTGGGCCCACTTTAAGCTAGAACCGTTGGAGAGAAGGCCTTCCACTTAAGAGAAATTAGAAACCATGGGTTTCTAATAAAGAAACCCACGGTTCCTATAAAAAGGAAGGATATTTCATTGCTGGCTCTCTCTCCTTACATTCACTTCTAATCACCACGTTTCGGGATAAAACCCTAGCCATCACCCACCATCTTCTCCTCTCCACGCTCTCCCATTCCATAGAACCAAAAAAAAAACCCTAGCAGCCGTCCTCCACCCTTCTCTCCATACTTTTTCCTAGTCGTTCCCACTTCACCGCCCACAGCACTTCCATCTTCGCCTCCCTCTCCTCATCTCCTCCACCGTTGTTACTTCACGGTCTGCACATCCAGCCATTGCTGCACAATAAAAAAAAAAAAAAAAAAAAAAAAAAAAAAAAAAAAAAAAAAAAAAAAAGAGTAAAGAAGAATGAAGGTGGGAAGAGGTAAAGCTTCTTGTCTTTAGTTGCTGCCCATCCTTGCTGATTCGTCTCCACTCCAAGGTAAGAGTTCTCTTCTCTCTCTAGATCTCTCCACTTTCTCTCTCCCCCATATTTTCTCTCTCTAGGATAGCCTTCTTCGATGTTTCTCTCTCTACATTTTCTCATTTCTCTCTCTAATTTTTATGGTTTTCTAGGTTAATTTTTGAATTTAGTTTGATTTTGTAAGACTCATTGAGGATGAATAAAATTATTATTTTTGCATTTGTTAGTTTACTTTTGTGTTTTTGATTATTTGTGGTAATTTCTCTCTCTAAAAATCACTAAGAATGTTTTAAATCCATCACCATTCTCACCTCTCCATGTTTTCTTGATAAAAATCCGTCATTTCATGTCGTTGAATTACGCAAACTAACCCCGAGTGCGGATCGACATCCGACACGAGCCACTGTACAACCCTGTGATTTTTGCAGGATTTGAGTGAAAAAGAATCGGATAATTACAAATATTGTTGAGATCTAGGATTTCCGAAACCAACGACGCGGAAAAAACCTACTTTCAAATGGCGCCGCTGCCGCTCGGGTGTTCGGGAGTGCGAAAAAGGACGTAAAGACGGAATTGCAAAGTTGCTGAATCGGAAAGCTGCTCAATTTGGCCAGCCCGACCTTTTCGGGAAACTTTCTATTTTTTGTTTTTGTTGATTTTTAGCAGTTTTTAAATTACTATTTTTAATGCCTCGGAAGGCCGAGTGCAATTTGTAATAATTTAGGAATTTTACTGCTTTCCATATAACTGCTAGATCTTGTTCTAGGGTTTTTTAGAAACCCTAGATTAAGTGAAAAATACCAAAAAAAAATAATAAATTCAAAATTCAAAAAAAATTAGGGTTTTATATTCTGCAGATTTTTAGAAATCACCAATCCAGGATTTGCGATTTTTGGAAAGATTCCAAAATCTTGAAAATCTGCTTAATTAGGGTTTCCCCTCTTAGAAGCTTCCTCTTTAGAAGCATTTCTATCTTTAGAAATCTTCCGAATTTGGAAAAGTCTGCAAAAGGAAACACCCCAAATCTAGCAGAATTTCAATTTTGGGAAATTTCCCAAAATTATAAGGGATCTCGCAATCAAATCTTTCTTGGAAGATCTCCACAATTCGGGAAACTTTCCAATCTAGGTATTTTCCAATCTGGGAATTCCTAAATTTTAACCCATCTCGAATTTGGAAACTAATTCAAAAACTTGCTTAAATTCAGTGCTTATTCTGTGAACCCTAAAAAGGCAAGGATCTTCCAAATAGAATCCCACATACCTAGACCGTGCGATCTAACTGTTTCTGCAGGAACACGATCCAGTGTGGGTAGAGAGCAAAAGCTCAAAGAGGTGGAGTCAGGCCCAAGCCCATTAGGATACCCCTCTCTAACCCACGGAGGAGACCCCGTGGCGTGGCCCACGGGAGGTAAGTCTCTATCCTCGCCTTGAGTGCGATACAGAGCATATTGGGTGCATCATTGCCGCTTGTCTATTTGCTTTCGCATCCATATTCTTCGACTTGCGTGGCATGGCCGTTAATCAATCAACTCTAAGAGAGCAAACCCAGCTCCAAAATTGAAACTGGTGGGATTTCATCACCCACCTCATCACTCCAGCTGAAATTGATCCCCAGGATCCATCTATAAATAAAAAGAATCAAGAAGTAGAGCCAATTAGCCCGGTGTTCGAGGAAAAATCCATACAAAGCGAACCCGCTTAACATCCAATCGAAATAAGACCACGAGCGCGGGTCCCTGTTGTCTAACACACCCATAAGTCCCTGCTACTCAAGTACACTGAGCTCGACGTGGCATCTTGGACTATTCGGCGGTTAGTTGCGTGTGGACTAGGAACACGCACCAACCCTAGCTTAACCCGAGGGAACACTCTTCTTATACACTTGACCAATCCGGTTAGTCTGGGACGTACTTAAGTCAGCCATTGTGCCGCACGTCTGTCTAGGCTTCGGATTGCCTTGTTGTCAACTAGAGTTAGTACTAAAGGATTCGCTCTGAAGAGTGTAGCCTGGTGAGAACCTCTGAGTGCAAAACAGTTAGTCCGGCGGTTAAAAGATAAACCAGTGGTCCGCCCACTGTCATAATCTACTCTAGCCCCAAAACTAACAAAGATAATTCCTAAAATATATCCTGATTGCTTAGAATAGGATTATCTGTGCTTGGTGTGCATCATTTAAGATAGTGTTCCTCTCTGGCAACTTTTTGCCAAGTATTGAGCCTGCCTCATTCACGTATGCCCGTTTGGAATCGTCCGAACAAACGCTTGGTTCGATCTGAGAATCACGTACCTACAGTGGATCCTCCACTGAATTCTTCCCCATCTCTTTCCCCACCCACCTCCCCCAGTACTACTACCTTTGTAGTCATGGCAGTCGAACGACCTCTTATCGAGACGTTCGCTCCTATCTCTGCCAATCCGCCCACTTGCATTGTTCTCCCACCTACTACGGCGGTACAATTTGAGATCAGGCCACAGACGATCCAAATGCTGCCAACCTTTCGTGGTCTCCCAAGAGAAGACCCATATTCCCATATTAGGGAATTCCAACATGTCATCCTACTTTTCAAAAATCAGAACCTCGATGATGACAATGTCCGTCTGCGAGTTTTCCCATTCTCGCTCAAAGACAGAGCCTCAGATTGGCTCTACTCCTTACCCGCTGATTCAATCAGCAGTTGGAAAGAATTGGTGGGCAAATTCATGTCTAAATTCTACCCCATGACTAGGACCAACCAAATGAAGCAACTCATTCAGGACTTTAGACAGAAGTCCGATGAGAAATTTTTTGAAGCATGGGATAGATTCCAAGACTACCTGACTAAGTGTCCCCACCATAGCATCGACAAGGGCAATCTTGTCCACGTTTTCTATAAGGGACTTACTGATGAGTCCCGGACCATGGTAGAGTCAATGTGCCAAGGAAAATTCCTGCACCAAACTCCGACCGATGCATACAAATTCTTGGGAGAGTTAGGAGAAAACTCTCAACATTGGACGACTGACTCAGAGTTCAGTCGAACCACTTCGGTCCAAAGGACAACCAAGGGACATGATGCTACAGCTGATACGGAGCTTCGATCTGTCATACAAGAGTTGAGCAAGTCAGTCTCGGCACTGGCTGTGTCTGTCCAAAAGCCTACTCAACAGTCTACCCCAGTCATGCATGTGGGACACGAGAGCCCTATGGAATCCTGCACCCTCTGTCTGCAACCCTCCCATACTACTGAGCATTGTCCTTTGAATGAAGGATGGTCTAATCCTCTTCAGGAAGAAGTTTGTGCTTTCAGCACATACAAACCACCCACTCAGAACTCGTATAGTCAATCTTATCATCCGGACACGAGAAACCACCCTAACTTCTCTTGGAGACCTCAGTCTACTCAACCACAAGCTCAACCTCCGCGTCAGCCTCAGGGCATGTATCCTCCTGGGTTCAATCAACCCAATAGGCAATTCAATCAGGGACAATACCAGCAGACTCAGTACCCATCTAATCAGAACCAGCAGTTCCAACAGGGTCAATACTCTGGACAACAGAGCACATTTCAGAATCAGCAAAGAGTTCCCCAGAACTTTCAGAACCAACAGATTGTCCCAACTAATTCTTCCGCCTATAACTATAATGCCCCGATGAGCTCGAGTCGCGAATTGGTGCCTCAGCTCCCTTTAGCTGTTCCCCAACAGTCGGTCCCCAAATCTGGTATAGAGGACCTTCTAGCTCAACTCATTACTCAGCAACAACAATCTATGCAACGCCTAGAGCAACAGCAACAGCAATCCATGCTTCGTCTAGAGCAACGTCTAGGTAACTTGGAAGCTGAGAAAGCTAAGGGGATCTTTCCTAGCCAACCCATTGCAAACCCTAAAGGAAATGCCAAAGGGGCAGTATATGAGATCGGATCCCAATCTCAAAGCCAGAATGAGAATTGTCAAGGGGAGGTGCAAGCTGTAACCACCCTACGATCTGGAAAAACTGTGGACATGGGAGTCCAACCACCACCGGTGCCATCTCCGGCACCCATCACTCGCACAGAGGAAACTAGTCCTAATCCTACCTCTGCTTCTTCTACCTCTGCACCAACATCAGATATCCCTGTGCAGAAATCTAAGGCTAAAGACAAATCCATTTGTCGAGTAAAACCTCCTTTCCCGGACAGACTTGTCCAAGATAAGCGGGATCAGCAATTCTCTGAGATCTTAGATGTCTTTAAAGACGTCCAGATCAATATCCCATTCCTTTCTGCTATCAAGCAAATCCCCTCCTATGCCAAATTCCTCAAGGACTTGTGCACAGTTAAGCGGCGTACGCATGTACCCAAAGCTGCCTTCTTGGCCGAAAAAGCTACTGCGTTCATTCAACGCAATAGTGTGATCAAACACAAGGATCCAGGTAGCCCAACTGTCCAATGTGAAATTGGAGACAACTTTAGCTGCACTGCCTTGCTAGATTTAGGGGCTAGCGTGAACCTCATACCATTCTCGGTATATCAGCAGTTAGGACTGAAAGATATGAAACCTACCAATGTCACCCTGAAATTGGCTGATCAGTCCATCAAGATTCCAAGAGGAATCATTGAAGATGTCCTAGTAAAAGTCGCTGACTTTTATTATCCTGTGGACTTTATCATTCTCGACACCGAGCCGTGTCAGGATAACCGCATTCCGGTCATCTTAGGCCGTCCATTCCTTGCCACCGCGAACGCACACATCGGGTGCCGGGACGGAAACATGTCCATTGCTTTTGGTAACCTCAAAGCTGAGGTCAACATCTTTCGTTTAATGCAACAAGATGCCGATCGCGAAGTGACAGATGAAATGTGTGCCGTTGAGAGTCTAATCCCGGACTCCACCGAAGATATTCTTAAGCAGTGTCTAGAACACTTTGGAGCTGACTTTGCAACAGAGTCAGCTATTTCTGATCTCAATGATCTTTTGGAGACTGCTCCACTGATAGCGATCCCCGCTCCTCTCATCGAGTTCGAGCCTCTGATAACCATGGCCAGAGAACCCATCCTTCCTTTACCTACTGAAGTCAAACCTCTTCAATCCGTGTCTTCTGTGACACCTATTTCTACTCCATCTGCTCCAATATTGGAGCTTAAGCCTCTTCCCACAGATCTTTCCTATGCCTATCTTGGTCCTAAGGAAACCTACCCTGTCATTATTGCTTCCGCTTTGTCTGAGAGTGAACGTAAGAAACTTCTCGAGCTGCTCAACGAGCACAAATCTGCGATAGGTTGGACTATAGATGATATTCGAGGCATAGACCCCTCGGTGTGCCAACATCACATCTATCTCGAGGATGAATCCAAAACCTCTCGAGAACACCAGAGGAGGTTGAACCCCGTCTTGAAGGATGTAGTCCGGGATGAGGTCCTTAAACTGTTAGATGCGGGTATCATTTATCCCATCTCCGATAGCAAATGGGTGAGTCCTATTCATGTCGTCCCTAAAAAGGCAGGATTCACAGTTGTGGAAAATGAGAACAAGGAAATGGTAACCCAGCGCCTGAAGAAAGGGTGGAGAGTCTGCATCGATTACCGACGACTCAACACCAACACTAGGAAGGACCATTTTCCTTTACCCTTCATAGACCAAATGTTGGAGAGATTAGCAGGTCACTCCTATTACTGCTTCCTCGATGGTTACTCAGGGTATAATCAAATACCCATCGCCCCTGAGGATCACGAGAAGACAACTTTCACCTGTCCCTTTGGCACTTTTGCCTACAAGCGCATGCCCTTTGGCCTCTGCAATGCACCCGCGACCTTTCAAAGGTGTATGATGAGCATATTCTCTGACATGGTGGAAAAATTCCTCGAAGTCTTTATGGACGACTTCTCAGTCTTTGGGTCATCCTTTGATGACTGTCTGAACCATCTAGGGCTGGTACTTCAACGCTGTCAGGACAAGCGACTTGTCCTCAATTGGGAGAAATGCCACTTCATGGTGAAGAAGGGCATTGTTCTGGGACATGTCATTTCCCATCAGGGCATTGAGGTCGACAAAGCTAAAATCGATATCATCTCGACCTTGCCCATTCCTAAGTCCGTACGTGACATCCGATCCTTTTTGGGACACGGAGGATTCTATAGGCGATTCATCAAGGACTTCTCTCAAATCGCTCGACCTCTGTCCCATCTTCTGGCTAAAGATAGTCCTTTCGACTTTAATGCTGACTGTGTCAAGGCATTTGAGCGTCTCAAATCTGAGCTCACTACTGCGCCCATTATCCGTCCCCCGGACTGGACTCTACCTTTCGAGGTAATGTGCGATGCTTCTGACTACGCATTAGGCGCCGTTCTAGGGCAGAGAGTTGACAAAAGGTCACACGTGATCTACTACGCGAGCAAAACTCTTAACTCTGCCCAAATGAATTACTCCACCACTGAGAAAGAACTCCTGGCGGTAGTCTTCGCCCTTGATAAATTTCGTCAGTACCTCTTAGCCACTAAGGTGGTTGTGTACACTGATCATGCAGCCCTTCGTTATCTCATGTCGAAAAAGGAAACCAAACCTCGATTAATTCGATGGATTCTCTTACTGCAGGAATTCGACCTCGAGATTAAGGATAAGAAAGGAACTGAGAATGTAGTGGCTGATCACTTGTCTAGACTGACTTTAGAGTCATCCTTCAACACCCAGCCCATCCCTGAAACCTTTCCAGACGAACAACTGTTCGCCATCTCTGTTAATCCTTGGTATGCTGACATTGTCAACTACCTTGTCACCGAAGAAATGCCGTCACACTGGTCAAAACAGGACAAAAGCCAATTCCTAGCAAGAGTTAAGTACTACTCTTGGGATGACCCTTATTTGTATAAATACTGTCCTGACCAGATCATTCGTCTCTGTGTCCCTGAGTCGGACCAACTCAATATCTTATCCTCGTGTCATGACCAACCTTGTGGTGGTCATTTCAGCACTAAGAAGACTGCAGAAAAAGTCTTGCAATGCGGATTCTACTGGCCTACACTATTTAAAGATGCCCATATCTACTGCAAAACCTGTCCTAATTGCCAGCATCTAGGCCGCATCTCCCAGAGGAACATGATGCCCCTCACTCCCATCCAGGTCGATGAAATATTTGACATCTGGGGCATCGACTTCATGGGCCCCTTTCCCGTTTCCTATGGTTTTGAGTACATTCTCCTTGCGGTAGACTATGTATCCAAATGGATAGAAGCCATTCCCACCAAGTCCAATGACCACAAAGTGGTGGTCAAATTCCTAAAGGAGTTCATCTTCGCCAGATTCGGTGCCCCTAAGGCCATCATTAGTGATGGGGGCACCCATTTCTGCAATAGGATCTTTGAGAAATTAATGAAAAAGTATGGGGTAACCCACAAGGTTGCCCTAGCTTATCATCCACAGACTAGTGGTCAAGTGGAGGTTTCTAATCGTCAGATCAAGCAGATCTTGGAGAAGACAGTCAATACCACACGTAAAGACTGGTCTACTCGTCTCACTGATGCTTTATGGGCATACAGAACCGCCTACAAGACCCCACTCAATATGTCTCCCTATCGTCTCGTCTTTGGGAAACCCTGTCATCTACCGGTAGAGATTGAACATCGTGCTCTGTGGGCCATTAAGAAGCTCAACTTCGACCTCGACTCTGCAGGGGAAGAGCGAAAACTCCAAATGAATGAGTTAGAAGAACTCAGAAATGATGCCTACAACTTATCCAAGAATTACAAAGCCAAAATGAAGTGGATACATGACAAGAGCATCCTCAGGAAAGAGTTCCATCCAGGACAGAAGGTCCTTCTTTATAATTCTCGTCTTCATCTCTTCCCTGGAAAACTGAAATCTAGGTGGACCGGTCCTTATACGGTCACAGCAGTCACACCCTTCGGGGCAATCACTATTGAGGATTCCAAGGATCACTCCTCTTTTCAGGTCAATGGGCAGCGTCTAAAACAGTTCCATGAACTTGACGTATTGTTCATTCAGACTTTTGAGATCGATCTAATCGATCCTGCTTATGTCGACTGATGATCTACTCAGTCTCCTGTGCTCCAACTTGGTTGGGGGTGCCTGTCACCCCCGTCATGTCTGGCTGAAGACGTAAAACTTAGCGCTTTCGGAAAGGCAATTCCGGTATTCCTAGAGTACATGAGTCTCATGCATTTGTTATTACTTTTATATCTTTGGAAATGCAGGTACATTCATTCTTCCGATCATCAGGTATCACACTGTCGAGTTTCTGCCGACTTGGTAACATCCTCCCTGAACCTTTGCATCATCATCACTGATTTTTCATCATTTTATGTCCCGGTCATGAGCACCGAGGACGGTGCTATATTTTGGTTGGGGGTGGGTATTTACCAAAACTCATGTATTCCTTTTGATAAATATAGATATAGATAAAAAAAAAAAAAAAAAAAAAAAAAAAAAAAAAAAAAAAGTTGTTTTTGGGGTGATTTCCGATGTTCTCCAAAAGTTTTCTAGAATTTCAAAAATGTGTCAAATACCCTGACTTTGATTAGCTGAAAACCTCCGTTAAGTCAGTATTGAGGATGTCAATTTTTGTTAGCGTTGAGTCAAGTCAAGCGTGACTACAGCAGGTTTGAAAACTCAGAAAAACTCAGATTTGGCACAATTGTACACTATCAACATCAGAGTTATCCTAAGTTTTGAAACTCTAGAGATCCTGTGAGAATAATTGTGGAGACCTAACCCAGTGAGCTTTCGAGCCTTTAATCATTTCAGAGAGTTATACAATAATCCTGAGTCAATGGATGACTCACTATTCTTCATGCCCGCAATATTCGTTGAGAGATCTCATTATCTTTTGCTTCGATCATGGAACTCAGAACGACATCAACATTGGATTACTACGACAGAACCTTCTTTGTATCCAGTCAAGACAGTATACATGATAGTGCAAACCCTAGAAAATGATTTAGGCCATTTTTTCTGAACCATTCAGCCTTTTTACTCACCTGAATTATACTTCACTAGAAACCCCTTGAACCCTTCTATAAAAGCCTTTTCTTTGTAAGCCCATTAACCAAAAACCCAGTTCAGCTACGAAGTGTTACTAGCTACCCTACTTTTGAGAAGGATAAAAAAATCACTGATGTGGGTGTACCGTGAAAAGAAAAGTAAAGAAGAAAAATCAAAAGGAAAAGAAAGTGGTTCAAGCTGAAAACAAAATATGGAAAGAAAGTATGAAAAAGTGCTGAAAAGAAATTGAGCAGTCTCAGAAATATCAAGAAAAAGAGAAAAATACGAAAAAAGGAAAAAGAACCAGATAATGGTGTTACGTCGCAGGAAAAATGCAAGAAAATGGCAATATCCTCTCAAGATCTTTGAAATCCTGTATACCTTTATTTTTCTACACCTGACCTAAGCCTCATTACAACCCAGGAAAGTCCTACTTGATTCTAAGATAGTACAATCATAAAATGTGGAGATTGGAGAAAGAGAAGCTATAGAGTTTGATCTGACGTTCCCGAGTGAAGTGGTATTCCAATCATGAGATCTTCTTCTGTTAAAGATGTCCTTCCTTCAAATAAAACATATGTGAGATCTTTGCCTCTTTATATTAAATACATCTCCTCACATATAAATTGAGAGAAAAGAAGAAAACCCTTCTTGTGTGATTCTATTCTGAGTGCTAAACATGTGAGATTTGAGGTCGAGGCAGAAAAACTTAGAGGTGATCTGGAAATCTTTACTGTCGGATGATGAGAATGTTGAACACACACACACGCAAGGTCTGACTATTCTGGGTCATGATTATCAGTCTGTAGTCGTGCCAAAACTTTTAAACTCTTCGCTAGCATGTAACTGTTTTTGCATCCATTCAATAATTTGATGAACGGTGTTTTCCCGGAGCTATATGAAAAAGTGTGCAGCATGTGCAGAGCCCTTTTAAGCTCATTTATTTCGCACTAATTGCCAAGGATTGGCAATATGAAAAAGTGTGTAGTTGAGTATGGAGGGATTGAAGCTTCTCAGTAAAAACTGAGAGGACAGGAGTAGGGGATTCTCTGACCATGGTTAGCAGAGCTGAAAACTCATTGAGTTTAACGGGAACGTATCTGAATGGAGCAGACTCCTGCAGATCAGTAATACCAGAATTGTCTGACTTCAAGATGAAGTCAGGCGCAAAGTGTTCTTGACATTTGGATAATTTATCTTCGGAGAGTCCTGAATTAGACTCTCTACGGCACACGGGTCATCGATAATATCGCCGTAGGGTAGCGGGTGAAAATTATTGACCTCTTCCTCGATGTTTCCTAATGTGATAGGGATGTTGCAATCCCTGCACTCAATATGTTCCTCCTCTGTGGGGACCGATAGGTTCAGGACAGCGGGAGTCCCATGTTTTAGACACGGCTCATCGGTGAGAATGTTTGCATCCAGGGCAGAGAAAGAATTATCAGAGATAGCGATGGAACTGGGTTTCTCTGGGCTCGGTCTAGAAGTTGGTGCTGTTAAGGGCACCATAGATGGAGACACGGGTTCATCACTATTATGGCTCACTCCAAGGGAGGTGGGGAGGAACGGTAGATCTAGCACAATTGGGATCCTACGATCGAGACACAGCTCAGTGTCATGGAGATCGACATCAGGGTCATTAGAGGTAGAGTGAGAAATAGGTTGCTCTGAGGTAAGTTCAAGATTTGGTGCTGTTAAAGGCACCGTATAAGGATACACTGGTTCCTCAATAATCGGGCTTGATCTAGGGGTGGTAACAACTTCTATTTCATCCTGGCAATTCTGGTACTTGGTCCAATTGTGCGACTCCTCATTATAGACAGTGGCCATATCATTCTCCTCAGGATAGGCTATTGGTGGACTAGTGAAGTTGACTTCCTCTCTCTCATTTTCTAATTGAACTAGACGTTGCTCCAAGCTCTCCATAGATTGTTGTTGTTGGTGCTCTAGACTTTGGAAATACTGTTGTTGCTGGGCAATGTACTGAGAGAGAAGTTCCTCTAGACCGGGTTTAGTAGCCAACGGAGGCGGTTCAGCCAAGGGGAGGTGAGGTGCCAACTCTTGATTGTAGTCCGATTGGGTATGAAAGTTGTAAGGCAAAGTGGAGTCTGGGACTAGTTGCTGACTTTGAAAATCTTGAGGGGCCCACTATTGATCAGAATAGTCATTCTGTGGATATGATGGGTACTGGGATTGCGAGTGTTGCCAGTCATACTCTCCATTGGATTGATAGAACCCGGAAGGATAATTATCCTGCGGTAGTTGCTGCGGGAGGGCAGACTGTTTCCAACCAAAGTTATGGTGACTCCTATTATCCGGATAATAAGTGTTGTCATAGGAGGTCTGTATTGGAGATGGAAAGGTACAGACATCTTGCTGGATAGGAGGGAAATATCCTACAGATTGAGAATGGTACACAGGTTGCTGGACCGCGGCACGAAGGGCAGAGACTGAATTTTTAAGCTCTTGGAGTACAGAATTGTGCTCCGGATCTCGGTGATTATCATACCCTGTAGAAGTGTGCGAGACTGGAGTATCATGATGATACGCAGAATTGTCATACCATTGTTGAGAGTGATCACCTCGATTCTCATAGAAACTGTAGTAGGTCTCATACAGAGGCCGTTCATCTGTCATTAGAGGAGATAGAGGGGTGCGGTGGACTAACTCTCAAATCGAGTCAGTCAAAGGTTAGGACAGGTCCAACCGGGCTTCTACTTGAAAAAACAAGCCTAGGATTTGACAAAAAGTTGCCAAAATGAGACTCTGGAGTAGTGATCCGAAATGATGCACACCAAGCACAGATAATCCTATTCTAAACAATCAGGATATATTTTAGGCATTATCTTATTAGTTTTGGGGCTAGAGTAGATTATGACAGTGGGCGGACCACTGGTTTACCTTTTAGCCGCCAAACTAATTGTTTGCACTTAGAGGTTCTCACCAGGCTACAATCTTCAGAGCGAATCCTTTAGTACTATCTCTAGTCAACAACAAGGCAATCCGAAGCCTAGACAGACGTGCGGCACAATGGCTGTCTTAAGTACATCCCAGACTAACCGGATTGGTCAAGTCTATAAGAAGAGTGTTCCCTCGGGTTAAGCTAGGGTTGGTGTGTGTTCCTAGTCCACACGCAACTAACTACCGAATAGTCCAAGATGCCACGTCGAGCTCAGTGTACTTGAGTAACAGGGACTTATGGGTGTTTTAGACAACAGGGACCTGCGCTCTTGGTCTTATTTCGATTGGATGTTAAGCGGGTTCACTTTGTGTGGATTTTTCCTCGAACACTGGGCTAATTGGCTCTACTTCTTGATTCTTTTTATTATAGATGGATCCTGGGGATCAATTTCAGCTAGAGTGATGAGGTGGGTGATGAAATCCCATCAGTTTCAATTTGGAGCTGGGTCTGCTCTCTTAGAGTTGATTGATTAACGGCCACGACACGCAAGTCGAATAAGTTGTTGCTAGAAAACAAATAGACATGCGGCAATGATTCACCCAAATTACTCTGTATCGCACTCAAGGCGAGGATAGGAACTTACCTCCCGTGGGCCACGCCACGGGGTCGCCTCCGTGGGTTAGGGAGGGGTATCCTAATGGGCTTGGGCCCGACTCCACCTCTTTGAGCTTTCGCTCCCTACCCACACTGGATTGTGCTCCTGCAGAAAAGTTAGATCGCACGGTCTAGGTATTTGGGATTCTATTTGGAAGATCCTTGCTTTTTTAGGGTTCACAGAGCACGTATTGGATTTAGGCAAGTTTTTGAATTAATTTTCAAGTTCGAGATGGGTTAAAATTTAGGAATTTCCAGATGGAAAATACCTAGATTGGAAAGTTTCCCGAACTGTGAAGATCTTTCACGAAAGATGTGATTGCGAGATCCCTTACAATTTTGGGAAATTTCCCAAAATTGAAATTCTGCTAGATTTGGGATATTTCCTTTTGTAGACTTTTCCAAATTCGGAGGATTTCTAAAGATAAAAATTCCTCTAAAGTGGAAACTTCTAAGAGGGGAAACCCTAATTTAGCAAAGTTTCAAGATTTTAGAATCTTTTCAAAAATCGCAAATCCTTGATTGGTGATTTCTAAAAATCTGCAGAATATAAAACCCTAATTTTTTTGAATTTTGATTTGTTTATTTTTTTGGTATTTTCCACTTAATCTAGGGTTTTTAAAAAACCCTAGAACAAGATCTAGCAGTTATTTGGAAAGCAGTAAAATTCCTAAATTATTACAACTTTGCACTCGGCCTTCCGAGGCATTAAAGATAGTAATTTAAAAGACTACTAAAAATCACTAAAAAGAAAAAATAGAAAGTTTCCCGAAAAGGTCGGGCTGTCCAAATTGAGCAGCTTTCCGCTTCAGTAACTTTCTAATTTCGTCTTTACGTCCTTTTTTGCACTACCGAACACCCGAGAGGCAGCTATTCTTCTCTCCATTAGTCCTTCTCTTGGTCTCCAGCTATTCTTCTCTCCATTAGTCCTTGTTCCAGCTCTACGATCCTCTAGCTTTGCCCATACATGTCTTCTATCTTTTTATCCTAGGCTACTGGCACTTTAAGCTTTGATAGAAGTCTTCTGGGGTTGATAGTGGTCCCGCCAGTCCTCAAGAATCACCCGATAGGGTCTCTTGCAAGTGAAAAAGCGCGTAATGAGATTCAACTAAAATGACTTGATATTGGACTATCCGAAATGTGTTTATTTCATGCAAATAGTCGATTTTCGTTTAAAGAATGCGTTCTATACAATGGAAAAAACTCTTATGTGGAAAACTTGACGAAAATACAAGTTTTACGTAGGAGAATGCAACATCACTATAAGGATAATGGCTTAAAATAAGCACTTTTGAGCGAATATCACAACCCCCAACTAGCATATTGCTAATCCTTGGCAATTATTGTGAAATAAGTGAGCGAAAAAGGGCTAGGCATAACATGCTAGAAAACTTATTTGCATTACTCAGAAAAATTCCGTTTTGTCAAATTATTTCAAGGATGCAAGAAATTATTCACAAATTAGAACTAATCAGTAAAATGCAACAGTTCTACAAATGGACATTCAAACAAAAGATTACTCAGACTTAGTGTGTGTATGTGTTTAACACCATCCTCATCTGGCAGCAGAGATATCTGGATCTCCTTAGAGACTATATGCCTTGACCTCAATCCTCACTTGTATACCACTGAGAAGTGAATCACTCAGAAATGGTTTATACTTTTTTTTTCTCAAATTATATGTGAGAAAATGAATATAGAAACTGGCAAACGTCTCACATATACAGTTCTTGACTGGAAGGTATAAGAAGATTTAAGAAGATCTCATGATTGGAATGTCATATCACTTAAGAACGTTAGATCAAACTCTATAATTTATCTTTTCTCCATTCACTACACTTGATGATGGTACTAATCTAGAATCAAATAGGACTTGCATAGGTTGTATTGAGGCTTAGGATAGGTTCAGAAAAGAAGGATATTCTGGAATTCAAAAATTCTGAGAGGGTATCTCATTATTCTTTTCAACTTTTCCCAGGTGTAGTAAATCCTTGACTTTTCTTCTTTTCTTTTTCCAATTTTTGTCTTTTTGGATATTCTTCAACATTCTTTTTCCTTTCCACTTTCTTTCTGATCATGTTTCTTTTCAGCTCGAACCATTTATTTTCTTTTCTTTTCTTTTTTTTGTTTCATCTTTTCATGATATAATCATACCAAATACTCTTTGATCCCTCTCAGAAGTAGGTTATCGTATTGAACTCTTTTTTGGTATTGGGTTTTTGGTCGACGAGTTAACAAGAAAAGGTTTTCATCAACAGGCTCAAAAATGGTTTCTAATGGTATAGATGTTAGGGAAGCTAAAATGTAATACCATTATGGTAAATTCACTTAATAATAAAAACTTGAAACTTTTTCAGACTCTTATTATTATTTTTATTGTTTAATATCATGAACGAGCATGTGTATTTAATCTGGTTTCATTCTGACAACTTTGAAAAACTTGCTATTTTTGAAACTCGTTCTTAAGGGTTAAATTCTTACTAAAAATAATGAACCATAACTTACATGGGACTTTTTCTTGCCGCAACTAACAGTCCAGAACTTTTATAAAAAAAATTATTTTATGGGCCCGAGATACCAAAAATATTCTTATTTTATCCTTACCAACTTACCTGTGAAATTTGGAACTTTTTCTGAGGCATGAAAACTCTAGTCGAAGATTTTGGGAGATTTCGACAAAATAGTATTTTCATAATTTTTAAACTTTCCTACCATTCTTATATTTTTCAAAAATAATATTTAATTATATTTTATTGATTTAATAGGAGTGTGGGACTACTTTTCAGGTCATCCGATGTCATCTTGACACTTTTTCGAGGCTTTGAACTTTTTTGTGATTTTTGTATATTTAGACTATTTTATGTGATTTATGTGTGTGCCATGTATCAATACCTTATTGTCTGAACTTTTAAATTATATAATATAATTTAATTGAATTAATTTATAATTATTTGTGTTATGATTGTTGGGTGGGCCCGTATGGCCAATTTATAGGTCTTTTGGGCTTAATAATATTCTTCAATGAAGCCTAGTTGATAAGGCCCATTTCTAACCTATTAGTAGTGTAAAATATAAGTTTTTGAAGGTTAAAAAAGTCATCCATTTGATAATTACGAATTCCACTAAAATAGAAACTCTAATCCTTCCCTAAACCTACTTATGAAAATCCTAAAGCATTCAAAGTTTTTACAAACCTAATTCCATTAAAGAATAGAGAAAGCTCCATTAAACCTTCATCCGGGCACCGATCGCACTCGAGCAAGAAGGGAGAATTGACGAGGACTCCGAATAGAACATATTCCGAGGAGAGGACGATCCGATGACTTTCAAATTTGAAGAAACTTTTGATTTTCATTAAAGTTCAAGAAACCTTAAGGTAAGTGTATTTGATCCATCCTATACTTGTTTTTCTTCAAGATTTTATTTTTCTTTCATTAGGTAATGGTTGATACTCATTATAAATTAATTTCAACAATATTTACTTTATTCTTACTGGGTTGATATTTACTTTAGGCCATCGTGATGGGTTTGGCCATGGTTTCTTTTGCACCTATAACATATGACTATATTCTTTATCATTTTTGTTGTATTTTTATGATTTAAATATTTTTATAATTATTTTTTCTAAATACATATATGAATTTATTTTCCAAAATTGTTTAGTTTGTATTTTTCTGATTTGTATCGATTAAGTTATGATTTTTCTAAGTTGTTGGACTTTAATAAAAAACCTATAATTCTAGATTTTACACAGTCCACTTCACTTGGATTTTGATCTATATTTTTAACCTAAATATTTTTTAATTATTTTTCATAGATACCTCTATCAATCTAGTTTCTAGAACCTTTGAGTTTGTATTTTTTTGATTTGTATTGATTAAGTTATGATTTTTCAAACGTGCTGGACTTTTCTGTAAAACCCAGAATTCCAGATTTTACACGGTCCACTTCACTTAAGATTTCGATCTATATTTTTAACCTACATATTTTTCTAATTATTTTTTATAGATACCTCTAAAACCTTTGAGTTTGTATTTTTCTGATTTGTATTGATTAAGTTATGATTTTTCAAATGTGCTGGACTTTTTTGTAAAATCCAAAATTTTAGATTCTGTCTAACCCACATAATTAAGGATTTTGACCCATATTTTAGATCTGAATATTTTTCTATTTATTTTTCCTAAATACCTCTATAAATCTAGTTTCTATAACATTTGAGTTTGTATTTTTCTGATTTGTATTAATTAAGTTATGATTTTTCAAATGTCCAGGACTTTTTTGTAAACCCAGAATTCTAGATTCTATCCGGTCCACTTAATTAAGGGTTTCGACCTATATTTTGAATCTAAATATTTTTCTATTTATTTTTTCTCAAAACCTCTGTGAATCTAGTTTTTAAATCCATTGAGTTTATATTTTTCTAATTAACATTTATTTAGTTATGATTTTTACAAGATAATATTTTTTTTTTGTAAAAAACCTATCAATTATTAGTGGTTCGGTCATGACTTATTAACTATTAAGGAGTTTAGCCCTTGTTGTTTGACTAAACCCTAGATGGTTTAACCTATACTTGTATACATGGGGATCCCACCCATGTGTCTTGGATCTCTCATAGGGTTCGGCCAAGTGTCTTGGATCTCTTTTTAGGGTTCGACCTTGTGTCATGGATCCCTCATAGGGTTCGGCCATGGAGTGTTGGATTCTCTTGCGATTTTCACTTATATTATTCATCGATGTTGATCGTGATCTTTGGTGATCGTTTATATGTTATTTAACCCTAGTTCATTCCCATGTTATCACTTTTAATCATGAGTTTATTTTATTATTTTATATTCTTATTTAAATGCTAAATACATGTTTGTTTATGCCATGTAACCCTAGTACTATCTTGTTGTCATACCATGATTATCACGTTATTTCATATAAGGGGTGCATAAGAGAATGGGGTTGAAGTATATTATATACGTTTATATTAGTTTTTTCAATTAATCAGGGTTCGGTACCCTAGGGTGAAAGGCCCCAGACGTTATTATATCCTGTAGATGGGTCGATGAGACCGCTCCTAGTGCGAGAAGGAGATAGAGACCTTATGTGGTTATGGGTACTAGTTGCATTTGCATCCTGTACTCATTTGCATTCGTCTTCATATTCATGTCATCCTTATTATACGATCGAGATGCATACCTTGATTAAAAAACTTGTATAGTATGATATCATACCATGCACACTGTTGTATTACTGGACCTCGGCTCACGGTGCTACATCGATACCATTTTCAGATTTTGAGGAGCTGGGTACGTGGGATGATTTTGAGACGGAAGACTCTGGTGTACTCGAGTAGATCGACGAGGATTTGGGAGTCGATCCCACACTTTAGAAAGTTGTATTTTGATTGTTTTAAAACATTACTTATTATTTTCACGGACATGTAGTCCTTTGATTGAGAGCATGTTCTCACATGCATCTCTCCACACTTAATTAATCGATTGAATTGTTTGAGTTATGAATTATTTTTAATTATTTATTTTCTACATCTAGACTCTTTTTTTTACTTAGTCGGTTTTCGAATGAACCTTAGTAGTCTAATTGACCTAATTGGATTACTAGGGGACATTCATTGATCACCTCTGGGTTCGGGTACGGGTTGATCCACGAATTTTTGAGTCGTATCTGGGTATCCGGATTCGGGGCGTGACATAAAAAGTCTAATTGGCTAGAAAGATGGCCTATATCATTTTTTAGGGTTTGTACTTTCATCTTCGATATTTCGAATGGATATAGAGAATGTTCTTTGTGTAATAATCTGAATTTGATGTCATTCTGAGTTCCATGACCAAAGCAATGGTTAATGAGATCACTCAATGGAATATTTGGGGACTAGAAGAATTGTGAGTCATCTTGTGACTTAGAATAATTTTATAACCCTCAGAAATGATGAAAAGCTCAAAAGCTCACTAGGTTAGGTCTCCACAATTGTTCGGATAATTCTGACGTTGATATGTGAATATTTTTACTGAATCTGAGTTTTCAATGATTTTTTCGATCCACTATAGTAATGTTTGCTTTCAAACTGAATGAAGAGCTAATAAGTGATTTTCCAAAACAGACATCATTTTCAATAAATAGACTTCCTAGGAGGTTTTCACTAATCAAGTCAGGGCATTTTCGAAAATCACATGAAATCACACTCAAAAATACAAGGTTTCTCTCTTTTATTTATTTATTTATTTTTTATCAAAATAAAAACATGAGTTTTAGTAAAAACCCACCCCCAACCAAAATATAGCACTGTCCTCGGTGCTCATGACCGGAATAAAAAATTATGAAAAATTGGTAATGATGATGCAAAGGTTCAGGGAGGATATTACCAAGTCGACATAAACTCGACAGTATGTGGTACCTGATGATCGGAAGAATGAATGTACCTGCATGTCCAGAGATATCACAATAATAACAAATACATGAAACTTATGTACTCTAGGAATACCGAATTGCCTTTTCGAAAGCGCTAAGTTTTACGTCTTCAGCCAGCCAACTAGGTTAAAACTCATGGGGTCTAAGTGAATCTGCAGTCTTCTTGATTCCTACGGTGGAAGAGATTGTTATCCTATCCCTTGTCTAGTTATACCTGTGTAGAACAGGTCTTTCTCAGTGTAAACTGAGAGAATGACAGTAAGTGCTCTGAGCACACCCGCAAAAACATTTAGTTCAGCAAGGAGGGATCGAAGTTTCTCAGTAAAAATTGAGAGGAGAGTAGTAGTGGGTTCTCTAACCATAGTTAGCAGAGCCGCAAACTCATTGAGTTTAGCGAGAATGTATCTGAATGGAGCAGACTCTCGCAGATCAATAATACCAAAATTGTCTGACTCCGAGATGAAGTTAGGCTCAAAGTGTTCTAGACACTTAGGTAATTTTTCCTTGGGAGAGTCCGAAAGTAGACTCTCTACGGCACATGGTGTATCCGCAATATCGACGTAAATTGGCTGTTAAAAAATGGTAACCTCTGCTTTGAGGTTATCAAATGCCGTCGACATGTTATCGTCCCCACACCCGATGTGTACATCAACGATGGTGAAGAACGGTAGGGCCAGGACAACTGGGACCACACTATCTAGACAGTGCTCAGTGTTTGGAATGTCTACTTCAGGTGCAGACAATGAAACATCAGAGGTAGAGGATTTCTCTAAGCTAAGTTCAGAAGTCAGCGCTTTGAAGTACACCAAAGGTGGAGACTCTGGCTCATTAATATTGTATTCTGATACATTGTTTGTAGCAACATCAATTTCTTCTTGTAAAGTCTATTATTGGGTCCAATTGTGCGAATCCTCATTATGGACTGTGGCCATGGTATTCTCCTCTGGAAAAGCCATATGTTGGCTAGTGAAGTTGACTTTGTAATACCTTGAACTTTCGTTCTAGGGTATTATGGTAAATTCACCTAATAATGAAAACCTGAATCTTTTTCAGACTTATATTATTGTTTTTATGGTTTAATATCATTGTTGAGTATGTGTATTTGATTCGGTTTCATTCTGACAACTTTGAAAATCTACTATTTTTGAAACCCGCACTTTAGGGCTAAATTCTTACTAAAAATAATGAACCATAACTTGCAGGGGACTTTTTCTTGCTGCAACTAACATTCCAGAACTTTTATAAAAAAAAAATTATTTTGTGGGCCCGAGACACCAAAAATATTCCTATTTTATCCTTACAACTTACCTGTGAAATTTGAAACCTTTCTTGAGATATGAAAACTCTAGTCGAAGATTTTGGGAGATTTTGACAAAAATAGTATTTTCATAATTTTTAAACTTTCCTACCATTCTTATATTTTTTCAAAAAATAATATTTAATTATATTTTATTTATTTAATAGGCGTGTGAGATCCATGAATCACTTTTGGCTCATTCCGATGTCATCTTGACACTTTTTCGAGGCATTGAACTTTTTTGTGATTTTTGTGTATTTAGACTATATTAAGTGATTTATGTTTGTGACATGTGTCAATACCTTATTGTATGAACTTTTAAATTATATAATATAGTATAATTGAATTAATGTATGATAATTAATTTTATAATTTTTGGGTGGGCTCGTATGGCCAATCTAGAGGCATTTTGAGCTTAACAATTATCTTAAATGAAGCCTAGTTGTTATATATGGGCCTTGGGCCCATTTCTAACCTATTAGTAGTGTAAAATATAAGTTTTTGAGGGTTGAAAAAGTCATCCCTTTGATAGTTACGATTTTCGCTAATATAGAAACCTTAATCCTTCCCTAAACCTATTTATGAAAACCCTAAAGCTTTAGAAGCTTTCACAAACCCAACTCCATTGAAGAAAAGAGAAAGCTCCATTAAACCTTCATCCGGACACTGATCGCACTCGAGCAAGAAGGGAGAATTGACAGAGACTCTGAATGAAAGAATATACCCCGAGGAGAGGACGATCCGACGACTTTCAAATTTGAAGAAACTTTTGACTTTCATTAAAGTTCAAGAAATCTTGAGGTAAGTGTGTTTGATCCATCCTATACTTATTTTTCTTCAAGATTTTTTTTTTTTTTTTTAGATAATGGTTGATACTTATTATAAATTAATTTCAACAATATTTATTTTATTCTTATTGGGTTGATCTCTACTTTTGGCCACCGTGATGGGTTTGGCCATGATTTCTTTTACACCTATAACGGATGACTATGTTCTTTATCATTTTCATTATATTTTTATAATTATTTTTTCTAAATACCTCTATGAATCTATTTTCCAAAACCGTTTAGTTTGTATTTTTCTGATTTGTATTGATTAAGTTATGATTTTTCTAAGTTGTTGGACTTTAACAAAAAAAACTCAGAATTCTAAATTTTACACGGTCCACTTCACTTGGGATTTTGATCTATATTTTTAACCTAAATATTTTTTTAATTATTTTTCATAGATACCTCTATCAATCTAGTTTTTAGAACATTTGAGTTTGTATTTTTCTGATTTGTATTGATTAAGTTATGATTTTTCTAAGTTATTGGACTTTACGAAAAAAACCAAAATTCTAGATTTTACACGGTCCACTTCACTTGGGATTTCGATCTACATTTTTAACCAAAATATTTTTCATAGATACTCTATTAATCTAGTTTCTAGAACTTTTGAGTTTGTATTTGTCTGATTTGTATTGATTAAGTTATGATTTTTCTAAGTTGTTGGACTTTACAAAAAAAACTAGAATTCTAGATTTTACACGGTCCACTTCACTTGGGATTTTGATCTAAATATTTTTCATAGATACCTCTATCAATGTAGTTTCTAGAACCTTTAAGTTTGTTTTTTTTTTCTGATTTGTATTGATTAAGTTATGATTTTTCAAATGTGCGGGACTTTTCTGTAAAACCCAGAATTTTAGATTCTGTCCAGCCCACTTTATTAAGGGTTTCGACCTATTTTTGAATCTAAATGTTTTTCTATTTATTTTTCCTAAAAACCTCTGTGAATCTAATTTTTAAATCCATTAAGTTTGTATTTTTTTAATTTATATTTATTTAGTTATTATTTTTACAAGAAATTATATTTTCTGTGAACTACCTATTTCTTGGATTTTGGACGATTAATGGCTTTGGGAACCCTTAGTGGTTCGGTCATGACTTATTGACTATTAAACCTAGATGGTTTGACCTATACTTTTATGCATGGGGATCCCACCCATGTGTCTTGGATCTCTCATAGGGTTCGGCCAAGTGTCTTGGATCCCTTTTAGGGTTCGACCTTGTGTCATGGACCCCTCATAGGGTTCGGCAATGGTGTGTTAGATTCTTTTGCGATTTCCACTTATATTGTTTATCCATGTTGATCGTGACTTTCGGTGATTATTATATATTATTCATGTTTAACCTTAATTCATTCCCATGTTATCACTTTTGATGATCATGTTTCATTTTATATTATTATTTAAATGTTAAATACATGTGTGCTTATGCCATGTAGCCCTAGTACTATCTTGTTGTCATACCATGATCATCACGTCATTTCATATAAGGGGTGCATAAGAGAACAAGGTTGAAGTATATTATATACGTTTATATTGGTTTTATCAATTAATTAGGGTTTGGTACCCTAGGGTGAAAGGCCCCAGACGTTATTATATCCTGCAGATGGGTCGATGAGACCGCTCCCAGTGTGGGAAGGAGATGGAGACCCTAAGTGGTTATGGGTACTAGTTGCATTTGCATCCCGTACTCACTTGCATTCACCCTCATATTCATGTCATCCTTATTATACGATTGAGATGCATACCTTGATTAAAAAAACTTGTATAGTATGACATCATACCATGCACACTGTTGTATTACTGGGCCTCGGCTCACGGTGCTACACCGATACCATTTTCAGATTTTGAGGAACCAGGTACGTGAGATGATTTTGAGGCGAAAGACTCCAGTGCATTCGAGGAGATCGGCGAGGATTTGGGAGTCGATCCCCACACTTTAGAAGACTTTATTTTGATTGTTTTAAAACATTACTTAATTATTTTCAGAGGCATGTAGTCTTTTGATTGAGAGCATGTTCTCACCTCCATCTCTCCATACTTAATTGATTGATGAAATTGTTTGATTTATGAATTATATTTAATTATTTATTTTCTACATCTAGACTTTTTTTTCACTTAGTGGGTTTTCGAATGAACCTTAGTAGTCTAATTGACCTAATTGGACCACTAGGGGACATTCATGGGTCACCTCTAGGTTCGGGTACGGGTCGATCCACGAATTTTTGGGTCGTATCTGGGTGTCTGGATTCGGGGCGTGACAGACTTCCTCTCTTTCAGATTCTAACTCACCTAGACGGTATTTCAAGCTCTCCATAGAGTGCTGTTGTTGGATGATATATTATGAGAGGAGTTCTTCTAGACTAGGTTAAGTAGCAGACTGGTGCGGTTTAGCTAAAGGAAGCTGAGGTGCCAACTCTTGGATGTATTCTGATTGAGTATGAAAGTTATATGATGGATGTGAGTCTGGGACTATCTGCTGACTCTGAAAATCCATCTGGGTCCACTATTGACCAAAAGATTCAATTTGTGGATCTGGCTAGTACTGCGACTGCCAGTACTGCCCATCATATTGTCCATAGGGTTGGTGAAACCCGGAATGATACGTATCCTATTGCAGTTGCTGCTTGGGAAAAGACTGTTGTTCCCATTCAAAGTTATTGCGACTTCCATTGTCCGGATAATACGTGTTATTATAGGAGGTTTGTAGCGGATGTTCAAATGTACTAAAATTACAGACCTCTTCTTGGACATGAAGGAAATATCCCACAGATTTGGAGTGATAAACAGGCTTCTGGACTGCAACATCAAGGGCAGAAACTGATTTTTTCAAATCCTTAAGTAGGGATTTTAGCACTGGATCGCCCTTTGCTTCATATCCCATGGAACTCTGTGAGACTAGAGTGTCATGACGACATTCAGGATAGGTATACCATTGCTTGGAGTGATCGTCTAGTTCTTCAAAGAAATTATGGTAGGTCTCGAATAGAGGTCGTTCAGCTGCCATCAGAGAGATGTGAGTCTCTCAGGGGAGGGAGATAGATTAAGTGAAAGAGACTGGTGCGGTAGACTGACTCTCAAATCGAATCAGTCTCGGGTTGGATCAAATCCAAATGGGCATATGATTGAAAAAGCAAGCCCCTAGAGTCGGCAAGAGGTTATGAAACCGAATGAGCCTAGACGATACACACAGAGCAATAGATAATCTTAACCTAATCAATTAGGATAGTATTATGAATTATCTTGTTAGTGTAGGGATAGTGTAGATTATGACAGTGGGCGAACCACTGGTTTATCTTCAATTACCCGTCGGACTAACTTTTCACTCTGTAGGTTCTCACCAGGATACACTCTTCAAAGCAAATCCGCTAGTACTAACTCAAGTTGACTGTAAGATAATCCGAAGCCTAGCTAGACAGACGTGCGACACATCGGCTGACTTAAGTATGCCCCAGACTAACTGGATTTGTCAAGCGTGAAGATGAGTTTTCCCAGAAGATGAGCTAGGGTAGGTTCGTGTTCCTAATCCGACATTAAGCTAATTCGACAGACAATCAAGGAGGCCACTTACGAGCTTTGTATACTTGAGTAGTAGGGACCTATGGGTGTGTTAGATAACATGGGCCCGCACTCATAGACTTAATCGACTTGATCTTTGAAGGGGTCGCTTTATGTGGAGTTTTCCTCAAACACCGATCTAATTGGGCTCTACTTCTTGACTGATTTTAATTCTTGACTATGGTTGCACAAAAGTTGGAATGATGAGGTGAGTGATGAAATCCCACCAGTTTCAAGTTAGAGCTGGGTTTGCTCTTTAATGTATTTTATTACGGCCAATCTAAGCAGTTCCGATAATGTTTTGCAAAAGCAAATAAACAATCGACACAGTGTTTATACAATGTTCAAGATCGCACTCAAGGTGAGGTGTAAAAACTTACCTACCCATTGGCTACGCACGGGGTCTCCTCCTTGAGATAGGGAGGGGTATCCAAATGGGCTTGGGCCCGACTCCACCTCTTTGAGCTTTTGCTCCCTACTCACTTGGTAAACGTAATTCGTAATCACGTTAGTTCACAATGGTCTATGGTCCAGATTTGGAAGGTATACCGCTTTTGGGGTTTCAAGAAACACGTAATGGTTTAGGGCAAGTATTGTAAATTAGTTTCAATTAGGATTTGCAATTCAACTTTAGCTATTCCCGAATTAGGTTTTGGAAATATCTACTTTCGAATTACCCGGAGTTGAAAACCTTCCAAAATAAATCAAATAACCAATGGTAATATAACTAGAAGTAGTAGAATTAAAATCTAACCCTAATATTTTTTATATTTTTTAATTAATTAATTAATCTAGCAGTTATTATAAAAAGAGAGAAAATAAATCCCTAAGTTATTACAACTTTGCACTCGGCCATTTGAGGCATTAAAATAATAAGTGAATAATGTAAAAAATAAAATGGAAAGTTTTCGATTTAGATCGGATCTTTAAGATTAAGCAGCTTTCCGAATTCCTGTTCGTCTTTTGCAATCTCTTTAATCGAGCGGCAACGGCGCCATTTGAAAGTAGGGTTTTTCCGCATCGTTGGTTATGAAAACCTTAGATCTCAACAATATTTGTAATTTCTCCGAATTGGTTCACTTAATCTGCAAAAATGCAGACTTGCATAGTGGCTCATGTCGGATATCGTCCGCACTCGGGGTTAGGGCAAATGTTTAAACAATAATGAATGGAAAGTGCTTAGAATAATGAAGAGATGAGAATGATGGATTAATCGAGATTTAAAACAATATTTTGGTGGGATTTTTATCAGCTAATCAATGGAGATGAAAATAGAATGAAAACACAATAAATAAGAATTTTTTAAAATAACTTTATTAATTAATCAAAGTGTTACACAAATAAAAATAAATGCTAACCTTTGAAAGCAATTAAATGAGAGAGAAAATTATAGAGAGAGAAATTGGTTTTATCTAGAGAGAGAAAAAGATTAAACTTAGAGAGATGTAGAGAAAAAAGAAGATTTAGAGAGAGAAAATTCAAACCCTGAGAGGTCTTTACTCGTGAAGTGGCTGTGATGAATGAAGGTGATTGCATAATAGATGTGAAGTGGACAGCAACTTGAAAATTGCTATTAGTGAGATGGAAAGGGAGGGCAAGGGATGCTTACCATTCTTGGAGGCAGTGAGTGGTGAAGATTGTGGCTAGGAGGAAAGGCTTTGGCCAGCGCAGTGGTGACACTTGCTGTCCACGAAGGTGAAGCTAAACCTTGAAGTTGACATCCAAAGAGAAGAGGGTGTTTCTGCTAGGTTGCAGGCGTGGTGGAGCAAAGGTGGTGATGCATGCAAGGAGAGGCAGCAACTCGTTGCAAGTTGAGTGGTTGGGAGAAGATCATGGGCATTGCATGTGTGTTTATTGGAGTTGCAGTGTTTGGACGGTAGCCTTGTAGGTCAGCAAGTTGGAGGGGCACGAGGTGCAGCTTGGAGGATGGTGAACCATGGCTGGTGCTTGGAGGATGAGGGGTGCAACCCTTGTAACTTGCTGAGCGCACTAGCACAAGGTGCTCTAATGGAGCTTGCTGGTTCAGGTGGTTGCTGGTCCAACAACTGGTGTCCAACCGGCTTGAGAGTTGGATGTTTGGCTTGCAACTAGTTGACATTGTAGATTGAATGGTGGAAACCTGTGGGATTACCTGCTTGTTGCTAGCGGTTGGTAGCAAGTGGAGAGGAGGGCGGCAACTAGTTGCAGGTGGTGCAACTTGGATGGTTAAGCTTTGGGGGCAGCAAAGGAGGACGAGCAAGGTGAAGGCTTGGCAGATCGTGGGTATTGGGAGGTCGTCCAAACACAAGTTCGAGTAGAAGACCGGCATGTAGGTTGTGAAGGGAATGCAGGGTGCAGGAGAAACCATGAGGTGATAGCACGGTGAACTACCCAGAGGAGAACCGGTGGGGTTTGCAGGAGTTGCAAAACGGTGATGCACAAGTCAAGGGAGATCACCGGTAAGTGGACCACCAGTCGGTGTTTGTAAAGCTGGAATGAATGGAGGCGTTGTGGGTTGCTAATTGCTGCAACGTGCAACACACATGCAGTGGAGATAACTGGAGGAAGAATAGAAGGAGAGAAGCATGAGAGAAGGAGAACCAGACAGCCGGAGTTGCTACCTGCAACTCCGGCGAAGATGGAGGAAGAAGAAGAAGAAGAAGAAGGAGGACAAGGACAAGGACAAGGACTGACCTGCTAGAGAAGGAGCCAAGGATGTAAGGAAGAGATCACCAAGGCGAGGTGAAAGGCCAGCAAGGAGAAGAAGTTACAAACCTGCAACTTGGCCGGTGATGGATATGGTGGAAAGAGGCGGAGCTATCCCTTCTTGGAGTAGCAGATTTCAGTCTGTGAATTCTTGAATAAGAGGAAGGGTAAAGGAAAGAAGAGGTTGAGAGAACCTTGAGATGTTTGCTGCCAAGCAAGTGGTGGATTGCAAGTTTGCAACAATTCCGGTGAGCTTCTCATCGGAATTAATGGTGAAGAGAGGTGATGATCGTTCAAAGGCTGGTGATGGTTGTTTATTATGCAACTGGCAAGGGTGGCTAGAGGAAAGGGAGTTTAGAATGAGAGAGAAGAGAGAAGCTAGGGGGAGGGAACCAATCCAAGATGAGATCCACGATCTCCTTTTAAAGGCAAGGTGGATTTGTTGTACAAAGGGAGACCATTGGATCTAGAGAGCTCCAACGGTTGGGAAGAGGTTAGTCAGGATAGAGAGAGATGGGGGAGAGAAGAATCAGTCAAGTGAGACCGATTCTCTCTTCTAGTTGTTAATGGGTGTGAGCATGGGTCATGGGTATGGTTATGGGCCATGGGTCATGGGTCAGGGGTTATGGGCATGGGTAATGGGTCATTAGTCATGGGCCAAAAATAGATAGAGAGAGAAATAGGAGAGAGGTGAGAGAAAAATACAAAAATAATTACATTGGAGGGTTTTGAACCTTGGTCTTCTTTATTCTCTCTCGTCCGGCTCCACCAACTAGTCAAACTTATCATTTGATGTCAATTGGTGTGGCCTTTAACACCTGAGTTCTTCTCTTGGTCTCCAACTATTCTTCTCTCCCTTAGTCCTTGTTCCGGCTCTACGATCCTCTAGCTTTGCCTGTACATGTCTTCTATCTTTTTATCCTAGGCTGCTGGCTCTTTAAGCTTTGATAGAAGTCTTCTGTGGTTGATAGTGGGCCTGTCAGTCCTCGAGAATCGCCCGATAGGGTCTCCTGCAAGTGAAAAAGCACGTAATTAGATTCAACTAAAACGACTTGATATTGGACTATCCGAAATGCGTTTATTTCATGCAAAGAGTTGATTTTCCTCTAAAGAATGCGTTCTACTCAATGGAAGAAACTCTTACTTGAAAAAGTCGACAAAAAGACAAGTTTTACATATGAGCATATGACATCGCTTTAAGGATAATGGCTTAAAATAAGCACTTTTGAGTGAATATCAATGATCCGAGCAACGGCCGCGTCCTTCAACGCGCTCTAGTCGGCTTTTATCAGCACGCCGTCCCTAGACTTATAGACGGGCTTCCAGTCTAGGGCCACCCGAGCTGAGCAAGGATTGACTACGGAGTCGGATCCTCAGATGACAATACCCCCAGCTACACGAGGCCGAGAGGGTAGCGGGGGAGCACCGGATGATTTCCCGACCTATCGGGGAGTCGAAGCCGGTGTAGGAGCAGGTACGGCCTGGACGACCTGAATAGGGGCCGGTCGAGAACTGGAGGTCCCAGCATCTCGGGGGTGCTTTGCAGTAGCCCGAGGAAGCACCTCCCCCTGCCACTTCCAAGAGAGGAGTCGGCTGAAGGACCATAGATATTCAGTCTCGCCATCTCTTGAGCGTGAAGAAGATCCTGAGAATACTGCTCGGAGAGGAGGGGCTCAGCAGTCGGGTTACTCTGATAGAAGTATCCGAGAGACTGCACCAAATAAGAGAACTCAGGAGGTAATGGATGATGAAACAGGCGACTAGGAGATCCAGACGAGGATGAATCAAAGTCTACAAAAATAATGTTCTGAGTTGGATGTACCTCGGACAAGTCTTCAGCGATGCGGGAATCAACCGGTGTGCCAAAAAATCTCAGAGAAAAGTCAGCTTCAGGGGAGGCTTGGGGAATCGGCTCCTCGCCTGGAATCGGCGCCTCACCTTGAGACCCTGCTTGATCCTCTGCCTCCTGAGCTTGACTCTCAAGGGTGAATCTTCACCTCTCGGATTTGGAGAGAAGCTGATAAGTCAACTCGGAGTCGGGCACCCTCTCTTGCAGCTCATCCTCTGAAGGGGGTTGAGCCTCGAAATGATAGCCTCGTTCGTCAAGCCTGATGAGGTGTTGGTAGACATCGGACAAGAGCGTCTGAAGAGCAATGCACAATGGAAGAATGACCTTGGGGAGTCCCCGAGACGAGTTGCATGAAAACAGAAGTCATTAGTCAAGATATTGTATTCAATATTACTCGGAAATATAGGAGAGGTACGGCGAGTACCTCGAACCCCAAAGTTACTATTGGCAAGTGGGGGCCCATGGTCACTAGGCCCACTTTCCCATGCGCCCGAGACAAAGAGAGGGAAACGTTGCCACCCCTTGTCACTATCTTGGATGGCCTCTAGGATGGGGACCCTGCCCGGCAGAGTGGCCAGGAAGTATAGGGGAGACCCGCAGGTTTTGGAATCACCCCACTTGCACTTCAGAACCACCTTGATGTAGTGTTGATGACGGACATCGTCGAAGGTGATTTCTCGGCCCAGTACGTTCGTATACGATCGAACGCCCGAAGAGCACACCAAAAGTTGCCAGATATCTGGCCTGGGGCTACCCGATAAAAGTTTAAGAGTTCACGGGCAAACGACGAAAGAGGGAGAGAGAGGCCGACGTCAAGCTGGCCGACTGTAATGCAGATAGTGTCGGGGTGAATCACTGTGTGGTGAGAGTAGCAAGTACAAGAAGGGACATAACGAAGACTAACGTCACTGGGAATTCTATAACATTCCCGGACGTACTCCAAGTCAGGGCTGACTTGAGACTCAGCATCGGAGTCTCGGAGAGACAGACTATCGGAAGATGATGCAGCCGACATAACGAAAAGTTTACTTAGTGAAAAAGAGTACCTCGGAGCAAGATATCCTATTGAAAAGATATGTGATCAGAGTAAAAGTGCCGAGTAAGCCGATGAGGTCGAGAGCAAGAAGAAAATGAAAATCGCAGGAGTGGAGACCTATTTATACTATGAGGGTAATTATGATTTTTGACAGCACGTACGGATATCGAAGGGACGTCTGCCGAATCGCCTGTATGAACCAATGAAAGAATGACACATGGCATCAGCATTTAATGCCATGTCAAGTCGAAGAGACGTCACCGAAATACGAAGCGACGGAGAAAGGATAGCATGACACGTGTGAACCTTCTCGGGTAAGGGGTATTTTCAAACGGCACATGTGGGTTCTTAGGATAATGACACGTGTTCCATAGAACTCTGACCGAATAGCCGACTGTATGAGTTGCCGGCGTGATAACAATGAATCTCTAGCCGACTGTATTTGGTTGGCCGACTCTAGTACAATGAATGGTTGCCGACTTGATACTGATGAAGATCTAGCCGACTTGGCCGGCTCCTACACAATGAAAGGTTGGTCGTCTTGGGAATGAGGAAGTGCTGATTGATTGGAATATTATGAAGGTCTAGCCAACTACGCTGAAGACCCCCTATATCACGGCTAGTCGGCCAAATGGAAAGCAGAGCCTGAGCAATGAACGGGATACAGCCACCTATTGTACTTCCCCAGCAAAACACGATCTAGGATAGGTCACATATAAGACAAAGATGTCCAGACTGATTGGTACGACCTCTATCGTGCTCTTGGACACATAAGGGGTCACGCATCTTATAAATAGAAAGCTACAGTAAGTGGGAAAGCAAGCAATCTGGGGGAAAAAGGTGGGAAGGGAAGATTTTAGAGGTTCTAGAAAGATTCTGACTTAAACATCGGAGGCTCTACGGTGGATTTTCCACCAACAGAGTTGTTTTGTAGGTGACATCGAACGACTAAGACAAGGAGACGAATGCGCTGGCAAGATTATCAGACCACACAGGAGTAAAGACGATCACCTCAGACCAAACATCTGCTTGGTCAGTGGGGTAGTTGGATCAGGCGGATTCGGGATAATCTGATATAGTGCGTATTTCAAGGGGGGTGTGGGATTTTTCCCCTACAGCGAGCATCCCTTTCTCAACCATGCGTCAACACATTCTCTGTTTCACACCCTCTTTTTGTCGAAATGTTATTGGTTAGCACACCACTCAACTCTCTCTCCTCTAACTAATCCATTCCTGTCCTAAAACCATTGGACCAGCACAGCGATATTACTCGAGCGCATGCGAACCCAGCTCCTTGTTGAGCGACTCGATTCTGCCATTAAACCTGCTCAGGTTCCCCTCTCTACCACCGAACCCAGCGTCTCTTCTTGGTCACTACCATCTATAGCCAGCGCCAACCTGATTACAAGCAACCCTACTGCAGCTCCTCTTTCCAGCGAGCATAGCTAGTGGTAAACCAAACCCCCAACCTCCATCATCTTCAGCCCGATCAACTCCAATAACCTATGCATGTCTTCTCCGGCAATTTCATGTTGCCGCATGCACATGAGGTGGTCCTCTGTTCCATTCGTGAGTTGTAGTTGTAGGTCCACTTAAAGGGTGGCATTTTGGTCCAGCAACAGTCTCCAACTTCCTCTTAGCCTATCATCTTCAGTCCATGTATTTCAGTGAACCTTGGATGGCACCTAGCCATTATAGTAGTAGCTCCATTCCGAACGCCGTTAGGTCTGCAACCTCTTCCATCACCAGCAACCGTACATCATCCACCATTGATCCTATCAAGATCCGTGCACATCTACACTGACAAGATAGCCAAGCATCCTTGCGTTTCAGTCAAATATCCATGCAGATTAGGCACATGTCCAAACCCTCTACCAGCTCTTGTATGCACAGATATGGTGCTCATCAACCTACGGGTGATTTATGGCAAGAAATTGGCAATTGCAGGCGAGATACGACGTCTCTGTTTGAGGTTCCATTGTGGAAATCTAAAATAGAGTCTCCCTAACTCTGTTTTATTTTGTAAATAGAGAAATTTCAGTGGGCCCATCATGGATAAATAGATAAAATTGTTTTGGGTTAAATTATGTTGATTTATGCTCTAAATCCAACGGTTAGTTTTTACCGTTAGTTATATAGTTGGTGTGTCTGCGAACCGTAGGTGCACCTAGGATGTAGCCTCCAACAGTTAGAAACGGTTCTCATGATGAGAACACAGATCCAACGGTTGGATGTCACCAACCTGGTGATTTTGGGTCCGTCCCACTTAAGTTCTGGCCAAATCCACATGATCAGTTCCCCTCCTTGTAGTGCCGTGTGGTCCACCATCTGTGTGTGCGCTGGACTACCTTGATCATGTGCTAGCCTCCACCACCTTAGCCTCCAACCAGTAAATCTAACCCAATATTTCAGACGCAACCTATGTAAGTGGTCAATCTATAGCTAAAATCAACCCATGTTGGGACCATCCTACGGTTAGGAAATCACATATCAGACTGGCTTAGTTTGTAGGTCCATCTGTAGTGCGGTCAGCAATCCATGCGGCTTGTGTATGTTAGTAAGATCCGTGGTTCATTTTGGGTGGGCCACTAGGTCACTATATATAGTAACATGCATGTGGCAGCACCCTACCGTGTTGCTACACACCATTTTAGTTATCGGTCCACTTGGAATGTGGCCAAATATCCACATGGTTAGTGTATCCTAGGAGTGTGCCATGTACCTATTATTTTAGTGTGGGCCCCAACAAGTAGGGCCCACCATAAGTAGTACATAAGTGATAGTTATTAATTATTTGTTTTAAATAATAACTATAAGTCAGTTGTTAGTTTATTATAATAATAACTAGTGTTATTTTGTTTTATGTTTTTATAAATAAGTGTTAGTTATCATGAATGTTAGGATTTAGTATAATAAATAATGTTAGGGGTTTTATGAAATAATAAAACAAATGTTAGTGGTTTTGACAAGTAAAACAAGAATTAGCTATATTTTGATCATAAATGCTCATGTGATCCTACGATTAAAATTAGTCCATTTAAATGATCCTGATCCAACGGTTAGAAACCACCACAAACATAGTGATTTTGGTATGTGGGCCCCACCACCTATGGGCTCCACTTTTTGGTGGTCCATGGACCCACATGAAGATCACAACACTACCTTGGGTCGGTGGGACCCACCTAGGTCACCTATCATGAGTATGTGTACCATGTATTGTGAGGATTAGAGTATGCCTAATTGACTCAGCGAGTTGACTCAGGTCCCTAGGTGTTTGGCAAAATGCCTAGGACATGCCTAGACAATGCCCAGCACTACCCGTGCATGCCGAGGCACATTGAAAGTAGGATTTTTCCGCATCGTTGATTACAGAAACCCTAGTCTCAATAGATTTGTAATTTTTATCCGATTATCCTGCAAAATATGGAGATATTGTATAGGGATTCGTGTCGGATGTTGATCTGCACTCAGGATTAGTTGGGTTAGTGCATTATCAGAACAATATGACGAAAAATTGCTAGAAATAATGAGGAGGTGAGAATGATGATCACGAGATTTAAAATAAGATTTTTATTTAGTGAATTTTTAGAGAGAGAATCATAAATCCATTATGTACAAAATGTTACAATCAATTGAGATGTAAAGCTCAAACATGAAACCAATTAATCAAAAACTAACTTTTATTTAAATTATTGTACCTTACAATTCAAGAGAAATAAGAGTCTAATAAGATAAACATAAAAGCAATAACCGTAGGGAGAGAAAGAAGAGAGAGAAAAGTAGTAGAGAGAGAAAATGACTAAAGAGATCTAGAGGGAGAGAGAGAGGAATAGTGAAAAGAGAGAGATAGGAAATACCTTCGGACATCTTACCTACGGGGATGAGGATTGGCCAGCAAGAAGAAGACTAACCGTAAGCAAATCATATGCTGCCCGGTCCTTGGAGGATGGTACAAATGATGAAGGCGTGGCTAGAAGGTGGGGAAGGCTTGCTGCACGTTGGTGGTGGATCTCTTGGGAGAGGAGCACGTCCAAGCGAAATCAATGAAGATGCTGGCTGGAGTTGCAAGCATGCAACTCCAGCAACCTTACCGTTAGGAGAAGTGTAGGTTGTGCACGTTGCGGTTTGGAGAACACAGGCTGTGGAAGAAGGAAGCAAGGAGCACCTGCAATGGAGGAGGTGGTGAGCGTGGCAGCCAGCAGGTGGATCTAAGAGAGTGAGACGTGGCAGCAATGGTGGTGGCCGAAAGTTGCAGGTGCAACTCCAGTGAACAAAACGTGGAAGAAGGAAAAGAAAGAGAAAGAAGAAGAAAAAAAATTGAAGGAGAAGAGAATCGAGGAGAAGGGGTGACTGCTTGCTGTTTTGGGTGAGGATCGAAGGAGAAGAAAAAGAATAGGGTGTTGGCTTGCATGGTGTCACAGATCGTGGTTTGCAGGCTCGTTCGTGGAAGGAGAAACACCCGACCGAAGTTGCAGGTGGAAGAGGATGCCTGAACCAGAGGTGGAGATGGATGGTGGAGGAAGAAACAGCAGGTTCAGGTGAAGAGAAGACGCTGGAGCTCACAGGCGGAGGTGTGAGCGGAGACAGCAGTGAAGGAGATAGCAAGTAGAGGCGGAAGAGCAGGGTGCGGCCGGAGAAAAGTAGGCTGAGAAGACGTTAGAGCAGGGTGGAGTTGTTGCAGGCACTGCTACATGCAGCAGAGGCGGAGTCATTGCAGGCGCTGCTACACGCAGCAGAGGCGGAGGAATGAGCAGCGGCTGGTGGAGGAAGGGAAGAAGGGAATGAAGAAGAAGAAGACTGCCGGAGTTGCAGGCCTGCAACTCCGGCGAAGGATGAGGACGAAGAAGAAGAAGAAGAAGAAGAA
Organism: Euptelea pleiosperma; assembly: GCA_035048495.1. Classification (NCBI taxonomy): domain Eukaryota; kingdom Viridiplantae; phylum Streptophyta; class Magnoliopsida; order Ranunculales; family Eupteleaceae; genus Euptelea; species Euptelea pleiosperma. Next base: position 29,299,824 of record CM068553.1, read on the forward strand.
GAAGAATAAAAAGAAGAAGGAAAAGGAGAGGAAGAAGTGGAAAACGTTGGGGGAGTTTTGGGAGAAGGAGAGGTGGAGATGGGAGAGAGATTAGGGTTCCAACGAACCCATCTCTTCCCCTTAAAAAGCTTTCCTATTTCCTTTAATGGAAATAGGGATTTTTCGAAAATAAAAAAATAAGAAAAATAAATTTTTTTTTTTTAAATAAAACCTTACTTTTCTTTGGGGAATTTCTCCATTTAGTGGACCCCCCCTTTTTAAAATTTAATTTAAATTATTTTGAAATCTATTTTACACAGGTATACCTAGACAAGGGATAGGATATTTGTTTCCGTTCCACCTTAGGTGTTAGGAAGACTGCAGATTCACTCAGTCTCAATGAGTTTCAACCTGGTTGGGGGTACTTGATATACCCCCATCATGTCTGGCTGAAGACATAAAACTTAACGCTTTCGGAAAGGCAATTCCGGTATTCCTAGAGTACATGAGTCTCATGCATTTGCTATTAACTGTTATATCATTGGAAATGCAGGTACATTCATTCTTCCGATCATCAAGAACCACACATTGTCGAGTTTCTACCGACTTGGTAACATCCTCCCTGAACCTTTGCATCATCATCACCGATTTTTCATCCTTTTATGTCCCGGTCATGAGCATCGAGGACGGTGCTGTATTTTAGTTGGGGGTGGATATTTATCAAAATGAAGACATGAGTTTTGGTCCGTAGATCCGATGACCAAGAGATGAAGAGAAAGATAATAAGGAGAGATGAGATAGAAAATTAGGGGGAGGAGAGAGAAAATATCAGAAAATGGAGATAAAAGTATTGGTAGATGGCCTGGAACCCTGGTCTTTACTGTGACCATCCTCACGCTTCTCCAGTAGAGTAGACTATGATTCCTTGCTGACTCATGTGGCTTTAAACGCTTTGGTCCGTCTCTTGGTCATTGGCTCTCCTACTATCTTCGTTCTTTGGGCCAGCTTTTTGGTCTCTTAATTAGCCCATATTTGGCCCATATCTTCTAGTCATAGCATGTGGGCTCTTTAAGCTTTGATAACGGGCTTTTCTAATCGATGTGGGCTCGCAGGTCTCGAGAATTGTCCCATCGGAGTTTCCTACGACAGAAGAAGCGCTTAATGAGACTTTGACTTAATGTCTAGACTTCCATAAATGCGTTTAATGCATGCAAATATACCATTTCGTCCAGAAAAATGTGTTCTACGCAACAGAAGAGACTATTACATAGAAAAGTAGATAAATATAGCATTTTACGTAAGAGAATGCAATAACGCTAAAAGGATAATTGCTTAAAATAAGCACTTTTGAGCGAATATCACACATGCCTAGGCAAAGCCCAGCCACGACCAGGCCTTTCCAATGCCGTCTAGCCCGACCCGGCCCAGACCCGACTCGACTCGAGAAAGATAATTGTTTAATAATTAGATAATTAAAACATATACTATAATAACATAATAAATTATGGGGAGCATAAGGATAAATAATAATAAGGTAAAGAAGTTATTAAAAATATAATAATATTAAATTAGGTATTTATTACCCATATTAGTTATGGGGAGCCTAAAATAATTATAAAGAAAATGATATAATATGAAGAAAAATAATATAAACTTATTTAGATATTTTAAATATAAATTAAGCAGAATTGCCTAGATTTCTAAATGAGTTAGAATATAGGGTCATTTTTGTTAAGGTTAAGACTTTTACAAAAAAAAAAAAAATTTGTCTAATCAAAATTATGAGTAACTTAGTCTTAATCAAGTCGAATTACCGAACCAGGATCGTCTATGTTTAATCGAATGGAAGTAGGATTTTCTCTTAGAGTCTAAACCTCCACCTGATCGCTTATGATCAATATCGATTAATCGATTTTACTTTCCCTCTCTTAAAACCCCTCTTATATTCATGATCTTAATTTAGTTTCTCTTAAACTCTTTCATGGCGTCGTCATTCAATCTCGAAAGAGAACAACGAAAAAAAAGAAAAAGAATTTGGAGGCAGCGATCGAAAGCGTCAAAGCCTTGAAGAAGCGGACTTGCAGCTCAACCATCAAAGAGGAATCTGAGTGTTCAATGGTGAGTGGTCCCCCTTCTTCTTCGTGCATTGTATTAGGCCTTCCTAGAATCAAAATTGAATTATCCACCTACCTTTGATATTAAAGAAAATATTCTGCTTTTACTTTATTTGAAGATGATCTTTAAATCAAATGCTTTAACTTGCATATTTGAATTGCATTTATTTGTTTATCAATTATCTTTCTATTACTTGCACATTTTATAATATTTTGATGATTACATAGTTTGATGGGTGGATTGTGGAATTTTAAATGGCATTGCATTTAATAAGATAATCATGCTTTAATTGTGTGATCATGCTTGCCCGATGGGCTATTTAGACGCGAGTGTGGTTTTCTGCTTCACTAGATGAGCTCTGGATCCATGGTTTATCTGTAGTCGTCGACGTATGACCAGCGGTAGATATTGGTCCCGGGACAGACTCCAGTCGGTGATCTTGGGAGCTATGTATTATAGTGGATATTGGAGATGGATTGGTTATGGATGATGGTTACTTGGAGAGAGACCCTGACTGGGGCGGTGAGAAAATTAGTCGCATCTTCTACTTGAGTCTAAAGAAACTTTTGAGACAGGGTCCCGTAATTAAGTGAAAAGATGGTAACGGAGGAATGAAAATTGGATATTATATTGCATGTATGGTAGACTCATGAGTAACGCTTATTATGGGGTGAGAGGTTACGACTTGGGCCTATCACTATTATATTTGAAAATCTGAATCTCGTGCATGCATCTCATGTTCATTTATGTTACTTGGTACATGACTATCAGTTTTATGAAATTGGTTTAACTACTACTGTACTGTTTTACTATCATGGGTTCTATCATATCATGACTTTCAAACTTGTATAAAAGCATGGATTGCTTTTACTCGTATTTCAATGAAATTAGCCTATTTTGTATTTATAAACTGATTTATCCCCTGACATGTTGTTAGAAGTTGAACACACGCTCACCCACTCACAGTCCTCTTGCAGAGAAAAATCAAAAGGCTGGGAAGAATTGAAGAGTCATTCAGATTGATCATGGAGAGATCCAGAGGCAATGGAACAGATTGCAGTTATGGTAGTTTAGTTGGTAGGTTGTTATCTTTAGAATGTTTGGTTTTCCTTATTTATACTTATATTTTATCATTGAATCTCATGTCTTTCTATAATATAATATCATGATGACTCTTTAGGATAATTTAAGTTTATAACTTGTCTTATAATTGTTCAGTTCCATTTGGTAGTCCGAGCATAATCGTAAATCTAGTAGGTTCGTGCTAACGTTGCTTTGAAAAAAAATGAAAAAATTTACTCTGATTTTTGCAACTCTGATTGATGTGCGGATGAGTTTTGCCTTGCATGTCTTGAAATTCAAGCGTTGGATTTAGGACACGTAGCACACACCCCGGGATTTGTGTATTCGAAATCCAGGGCCTGACAAAGGCTGAAGCCAGTTCCATAATTTTGGACTGCCGAAGCCAATCCCGTTTGTTTGGACGGCCGAAGCTAGTCCCGTTTGTTTGGACGGCCGAAGCCAGTCCCATTAATTTTGAACGACCGAAGCTAGTCCCGTACATTTTGGATGACCGAAGCCAATTCCATTTGTTTGGATGGCCGAAGCCAGTCCCGTTCATTTTGGACGGCCAAAGCCAGTCCCTTTACATATGCTTTAATCTGTCTCTCAATCATCTTTATTGATAACATTTTTTCAAATTTTGTACATTCCATGGTTTTTCGATAAGTTTGTCATCCGGGGTCTTCAAGTAGTAGCTCCCTCCGACGCCGACTTCCCTGATTCTATAGGGTCCCTCCCAGTTCATAGCCAGTTTTCAACATTCTTTTCTCGAGTATTCGAGAATACTTTTCGTAGAAATAGGTCGCCCTGCTAGAAACTCCTTGGCTTTTCCTTCCACTGGTATCATCTCTTCAAGGATTGATGGTAACTTTCCAACTTTATCTTGGCCGACTCCCTTCTTTCTTCCGCCATATCGATATCGAACTTCTGAATCTCGAAAGTCAACTCTTGTTTCTACAGCCATGTGCCGAGAGGTGCCGACATTTCCTAAAGGAATTTCTCCACTTCTTGTTCTCGGACCTGCTGTAGGGCTACGGGTTCTACCCATTTTGTGAAGTAGTCGGTCACTACCAACATAAATTGTCTTTTGCTTAGAGACATAGGAAGAGGGCCGACTACATCCAATCCCCAGAGCGCAAACGGCCACGGACTGACTACCAAATTCAATTCTCCTACTGGTGTTCGAATAGTCAGTGCATGTTTCTGGCACTTGACACATTTCCTGATATATTTCTTCGCCTCCTCCTGCATATACGGCTAGTAATATCCTTGGACCCATGCCTTGTGGCCCAAGGATCTTCCCCCGGAGTGATTACCACACTCTCCTTCGTGTATCTCGGCCATAATGAGTTGAGCTTGCTCTGGGGTTATACATTTCAGTAATGGTCATCCGGCAGACTTCCGATACAACTCGCCCCTAAGTAGTATCTGATATCGGTGAGCCTTCTGCTCTATCTGTCTGGCCGTCTTCCTGTCTGGATCTCTTGTCCCATTGGCTAGGTACTTCATAATCGGAGTCATCCAAGTTATGGCTACCTCTATCTAGTTGCACATTTCCATCTCCACATCTTCTAGCTCAATACTCGGATTTTCCTAGAATTCGATGGAGATAGTCATCTTCTATGTTTCTCCCAGCATGGCAGCTACATATGCCAATGCGTCGGCATGTCGATTCTCTCCTCTATTGGTGTGGTGGAGTGCGACTTTTCCGAAGTCTCCCATAATCCGCCCAATAATCTTCAGGTATGTGGCCATTCTCTCGTTCCTTGCCGAGAAGGATCTGTTAACTTGATTGACCACCAGTTGAGAATCACTGAAAATCATGATGGCCTCCATGCCGACTTCAACTGCCATCTGAAGTCTGGCAATAAGGGTTTCGTACTCGTCTTTGTTATTGGAAGCTGGGAATCCCAATTTAATTGCCAACTCAATCCGAGTGTTCTATGGGTTGATGAGGATAGCGCCGACACTAGCGCCAATACTATTTGCCGAATCGTCTAAAAATAACCTCCACCCATTTCTTTGATTCCACGGATCTGGTAAGTCTTGGGTCCCAAGGCCACTGCCATTGTCCCAAGGCCACTACCCACTTTTCCATCCATCCACTTCTCAAATTTTGTCAATACATTCTTCAAGGGGAGGTCGGTGATCACGGCTATGGGATGTGCTTGGAAGTAGGGTCTCAACCTCTAAGTCGAGAACATCAGGGCCAAATCGCCTTTCTCAATCCTCGAATACCTAGTCTTGGCATCTAGGAGGGTCTTACTGAGAAAATTAACTAGCTTATCTCTTTCTTCCTTTTCTCGGATCAATACCGAACTAAGAGCATAATCCGAGACCGAGACGTATAATAGTAACTATTCTTCTGGCTCTAGCTTGGACATAATGGAAAAATTCTAAGATATTATTTCAAACTCTGGAAAGCCTTATCGCACTCTTCCGTCCACTCAAATTTTCTATATTTCTTTAGAAGGTGGAATAGTGGTCGACACCTATCCGAGGATTTTGAAAGAAATCGGTTCAAGGTCGCAATCATCCCGGCAGGCTTCTGTACCTGCTTCTTGTTGCTTAGGGACGACATGTGCTGAAGTACCCAGATCTAGTCTGTGTTTGCCTCTATCCCCCTCTTGGTTACTATGTGACCAAGAAATTTTCCCGACGACACCCCAAATGTACACTTATCTGGGTTTAACTTCATCCAATACTCTCTCAGTATTCAAAACTGTCACGCCCCGAATCCGGATACCCAAATACGACCCGAAAATCCGTGGATCGACCCGTACCCGAACTCAGAGGTGATCCACGAATGTCCCCTAGCGGTCCAATTAGGTCAATTAGACTACTAAGGTTCATTCGAAAACCCACTAAGTAAAAAAAAAGAGTCTAGATGTAGGAAACAAATAATTCAAATAATTTATAATTCAAATAATTCAATCAATCAATTAAATGTGGAGAGATGGAAGTGAGAACATGCTCTCAATCAAAGCCTTACATGCCCGTGAAAATAAATAAATAATGTTATAAAATAATCAAATACAACTTTCTAAAGTGTGGGATCGACTCCTAAATCATCGCCGATCTCCTCGAATGCACCGGAGTCTTTCGTCTCAAAATCATCTCACGTACCCGGCTCCTCAAAATCTGAAAATAGTATCGGTGTAGCACCGTGAGCCGAGGCCCAGTAATACAACAGTGTGCATGGTATGATATCATACTATACAAGTTTTTTAATCAAGGTATGCATCTCAATCGTATAATAATGATGGCATGAATATGAGGATGAATGCAGATGAGTAAGGGATGCCAATGCAACTAGTACCCATAACCACATAGGGTCTCCATCTCCTTCCCGCACTGGGAGCGGTCTCATCGACCCATCTGCAGGATATAATAACATCTGGGGCCTTTCACCCTAGGGTACCGAACCCTGATTAATTGATAAAACCAATATAAACGTATATAATATACTTCAACCCCGTTCCCTTATGCACCCCTTATATGAAATGACGTGATGATCATGGTATGACAACAAGATGTACTAGGGTTACATGACATAAGCACACATGTATTTAACATTTAAATAAAAATATAAAATGAACCAATGATCATTAAGAGTAATAATATGGGAACGAATTAGGGTTAACCATGAATAACATGTAACAATCACCGAAGGTCACGATCAACACGGATGAATAATATAAGTGGAAATCACAAGACAATCCAACACACCATGGCCGAACCCTATGAGGGATCCATGACACAAGGTCGAACCCTAAAGAGGGATCCAAGACACTTGGCCGAACCCTATGAGGGATCCAAGACACATGGGTGGGATCCCCATGCATACAAGTATAGGTCGAACCATCTAGGTATAATAGTCAATAAGACATGACCAAATATCACAATCAACATCGGTGAATAATATAAGTGAAAATCGCAAGAGAATCCAACACGCCATGGCCAAACTCTATGAGGGATCCATGACACAAGGTCGAACCCTAAAGAGGGATCCAAGACACTTGGCCGAACCCTATGAGAGATCCAAGACACATGGGTGAGATCCCCATGCATACAGGTATAGGTCAAACCATCTAGGGTTTAGTCAAACAACAAAGTTAAAACCTTAATAGTTAATAATCATGACCGAACCACGAACAATTAATAGATTTTTTACAAAAAATATATTATATTATAAAAATCATAACTAAATATATATGAATTAGAAAAATATAAACTCAATGGATTTAAAAACTAGATTCATAAAGGTTTTAGGAAAAATAAATAGAAAAATATTCAGATTCAAAATATAGGTCAAAGCTCTTAATTAATTGGGCTGGACAGAATTCGGGATATAAAAAAGTCCCGCACATTTGAAAAATCATAACTTAATCAATACAAATCAGAAAAATACAAACTCAAATGTTATAGAAACTAGATTTAAGGAAGTATTTAGGAAAAAGAAATACAAAAATATTTAGATTCAAAATACGGGTCGAAACCCTTAATGAATTGGGTCGGACAGAATCTGGGATTCTGGGTTTTACAGAAAGATCTAGCACATTTAAAAAATCATAACTTAATCAATACAAATCAAAAAAATACAAACTCAAAGGTTCTAGAAACTAAATTGATAGAGGTATCTATGAAAAATAATTAGAAAAATATTTAGCTTAAAAATATAGATCGAAATCTCAAGTCAAGTGGACCATGTAAAATCTGGAATTCTGGGTTTTATAGAAAAGTCCAGCACGTTTGAAAAATCATAACTTAATCAATATAGATCAGAAAAATATAAACTCAAAGGTTCTAGAAACTAGATTGATAAAGATATTTTTGAAAAATAATTAAAAAAATATTTAGGTTAAATATAGATTGAAATCTCAGGTAAAGTGGACTATATAAAATCTAGAATTTTGGGTTTTACAGAAAAGTTCAGCACGTTTGAAAAATCATAACTTAATCAATACAAATCAGAAAAATATAAACTCAAAGGTTCTAGAAACTAGATTGATAGAGATATCTATGAAAAATAATTAGAAAAATATTTAGGTTAATAATATAGATCGAAATCTCAAGTAAAGTGGACCGTGTAAAATCTAAAATTCTTGGTTTTTTGGTAAAGTCATACAACTTAGAAAAATCATAACTTAATCAATAAAAATAAAAAAAATACAAACTAAACGATTTTGAAAAATAGATTCACAGAGTATTTAGAAAAAAATAATTATAAAAATACAACGAAAATAATAAAGAACATAGTCATCCGTTATAGGTACAAAATAGACTATAGCCAAACCCATCATGGTGGCCCAAAATAAAGATCAACCCAATAAGAATAAAGTAAATATTGTTGAAATTAATTTATAATGAGTATCAACCATTATCTAATGAAAAAGAAACAAAATCTTGAAGAAAACAAGTATAGGATGGATCAAGCGCACTTACCTTAAGGTTTCTTGAACTTTAATGAAAATCAAAAGTTTATTCAAATTTGAAAGTCGTCGGATCGTCCTCTCCTCGGAGTATGTTCTTTTAATCGGAGTCCCCGTCAATTCTCCATTCTTGCTCGAGTGCGATCGGTGCCCGGATGAAGGTTTAATGGAGCTTGCTCTATTCTTTAATGGAGTTTGGTTTTGAAAACTTCTAAAGCTTTAGGGTTTTCATAAATAGGTTTAGGGAAGGATTAGGGTTTCTATTTTGTTGAAATTCGTAACTAACAAAGGGATGACTTTTTCAACCCTCAAAAACTTATATTTTACACTATTAATGGGTTAGGAATGGGCCCAAGGCCCATATACATCAATAGGCTTTATTTAAGAATATTATTAAGCCCAAAAGGTATCTAGATTGGCCATACAGGCCCACCCAACAATCATAACACAAATAATTATAAATTAATTCAATCAAACTATATTATATAATTTAAAAGTCCATACAATAAGGTATTGACACATGTCACACACACAAATCACATAAAAGTAGTCTAAATACATAAAAATCATAAAAAATGTTCAAAGCACCGGAAAAGTGTCAAATGATATCGGAATGATCCGAAAGTGATTCAGGGGTCCCACACGCCTATTAAATAAATAAAATATAATTAATTATTATCTTTAAAAATATAAGAATGGTAGGAAAGTTTAAAAATTACAAAGATACTATTTTTGTCGAAATCTCCCGCTAGGGTTTTTATGTCTTAAGAAAGTTCCAAATTTCAAAGGTAAATAGGTAAGGATAAAATAGGAATATTTTTGGTGTCTCGGGCCCACAAAATAATTTTTTATAAAAGTTCTGTAATGTTAGCTGGGGAAAGAAAAAGTTCTCTGCAAGTTATGGTTCATTATTTTTAGCAAAATTTAGCCCTAAAGAGCGAGTTTCAAAAATAGCAGGTTTTTCAAAATTGTCAGAATGAAATCAAATTAAATACACATACTCAAATATGATATTAAACAATAAAAACAATAAGAGTCTGAAAAAGTTTCAGGTTTTCATTATTAGGTGAATTTACCGTAATACCCTAGAACGAAAGTTCAGGGTATTACAAAAACGTTTCCTCCAGGTCTTCCAAGTTGTGTTGCCGACTAGTACTTTTGACCAACATATCATTGATGTAGACTTCCATCGTCTTCCCTAGTTTATTTCGAAACATGTTCTCCACTTGTAAAGAATATTTTCATATTCTAGTTTTGGCAAAGATTACGTGTGACATAAAACATTCATGTAACCATTTCTACGAGCACCAGTGTAGTATTGAAGATATCATGGTACGCATACTTCATCGACTACGTGAAGACTAAAAGATAAAGACATCAAGAATCAGATGGTTGATGACAGTAGTCATGTGAGTAATTGCACATTTGTCAATTATAGATCGTGTACGCTCGCTTAGGAAGGTAAATGACTTAGTGGCCATAGGAATAGGTTTAAAATGAATAAAATATAATGGTCAAACTTAGTCAATGGACAGACTTGAATCTAAGTCAAGATTATTGACTTTTGAAAAAGTCTGATCAATTGGACTTTTTAGGCCAATCGATTGGACAAATCCCAATCGATAGGAGACCTCTGTGAAATCGATTGGACTCTACGAGATAGAAACATATACAAGTCCGATCAATTGGACACTGGGTAAAATTGATTGGATTTATGAAGAAAAAACCCATCCGTACAAAACCAATCTATTGGACTCAAAGTACAATTGATTGGACTTCATACAGATTGAGTCTTTTCAGATCCAAAATTCTAGTTTCCACTTCCCTCACTTATCAATAGACTCAGGGCTACGAATTCTATAAATATAACCAATCTCTGGACTTATTAAATATATATTGGAATACAGAGAAGAAAGTTTTATTTATCAAGAGTGTCCATTTGAAGAGCAAAAAAGCTTTAGTTCTCATTAATATCTTGTGAGCTTTTTCTTTTCTTGATCAAAGCCAAAACCTTGATCATTTTACTCAGCTTAGGTCTTTCACATAAAAACTTGACCTAGAAGCCTGAGAGTACCAGTGAATCTCAATACTATTTGAGCGACTTAGGGTTTAGGGTGTACTGAGTCCTTCACCTTCAACAAAGGCTGGAGAGTTGAGAATTAAGATCGGAGCGGCTGATAGAAGGTAGGTTTGGGGAGTACCAAACTGAATAAGTGGACAAGGCTTTGAAACAAGGTTTTTTCGGTTGTTGGACGAAAACCCTTGCCTCAACACATTTTTAATGATCCGATTCACGTAAAAATCTGCAAAAATGTAGACTTACACAGTGGCATGTCAGATGTCGAATTCGCACTCGGGTTAGAAAAGTAACATTAAAGAAAGCAAGCAAGGAAATGGTGGAGAGATGAGAATGGTGGAAAATAATTTTTAAAACATTTTTTTATAGGAGAAGACTTACTTACAACATTAATAAAAAAAATAAATATGTAATAGCAGAAAATAAAATGTCAAAGTAAACTTCATTTATTAAAAGAAACTATAACTTACAATGCTTGAATAAAAACTTAACTAGAAAGCAATAAAAGAAGATATTAGAGAGAGAAAGAGATAAAGAAGGAGGAGAGGAGAGCAAACCATTGTTCTTGGACCTGTATTGAGAAGAAGATGATGGAGCCGTTCGATGGAGAAAGGAACGCAAAGACGTCGATTTTTTTATTTTTATTTTTATTTTACCTTTTTTTTTTCTTTTGTGTCAGGGAAGAAAGTAAGAAAGAGATGAGAATTAGAAGGAGGGAATCTAAGGGGAATGAGCCATGAGTGGTCTTTTATAGGGAGAGAGTACCATTTGCGGGTTAATGCCCATCCATCTTTTTTATAAATGTTTTTATTCTAAAAACTATCTTTGTAATTTTAATATCACCTTTTACTATTTTTTGAAAAGTTTCTTTAGAGACAAAATTCCTTTTTTGTAAGAAATTTCCTTTATCTTCAAAGTTTTGGACTTTTCTTGTAAAAAAAATATTTTTAACATATTTCAAGCTTGTGAGTTTCTAAAACCACATGTTAACTCTTTTATGTAAAAGTAAACATTCTTTTTATGAAAGAAAATTTCTTTTAAAAATCAAAACCAATTATATATTTTTAAAATCTTTTTACATCTGAAAGAAAATCTTTATGTTTTGAAAAATCAACATTTCTAATGCATTTGTGATCTAGGCCATCCATTTTGGTGGGCCCTTGATGGATACAGCACCCATGCATGTTAAAATCACATTCTCTCGGACAACCGTTTATATTGTAGATCGTGTGGCGATCGCATGGTGAATGGGTGTGATGATGAAAATTTAGTGGTTGATCGGATGGATGAGCGAGTGGATGATCGGATGGTAAAGATATTGGTGAGAGATGGGTGGTGATGATTGGCCAAGGATTCTAGATGGAGGGAATGGAGAGTAATGATCGGCCAAAGTATGGGGTAATACTAGCAGTAGGATAAAATGATGGTGAGAGGAGAGAGAAAATAAGATAATTAGGAGAAAAATGCAAGCAGAGGGTCTTGAACCCTGGTTTTTGACTTGGTCTTCTGCAAGCTTTTCCAACAAAGCAAGCCTTTGTCTTGTGTTAGTTGATTAAGCTTTAATATCCTTAGTCTCTTCTCGGGCCGCTTGGCTCTCTTTCTCTCTTGATCTTCTCTCAGGCTTTTTCGACTCTCTGGCTCTCCCAACAATTGGCATGTATCTTCTTATCCTCAGCCTGTTGGCTCTTGAGCTTTGGTCCTAGACTCTGGCAGTCAATTATGGACCCGCATTCCATCAAAATCATCCGATTGGTGTATCTGCAATAGAAAAAGTACTTAATGAGACTTAATCAAAACGACTTTACATCTTGACTTCCCGAAATGTGTTTAATTCATACGAATAGTCAATTTTCGTCTAAAGAATGTGTTCTACGCAATGGAAGAAACTCTTACGTTGAAAAGTCGACGAAAAGAGAAGTTTTAAGTAAGAGAATGTGATACCGCAAAAAGGATAGTGGCTTAAAATAAACACTTTTGAGCGAATATCAGGCTTCTTGGCTAAGAGGCTACACCTAGAATTGTAACATTGATTCAGAGGACGTGGACGCATCGACAGTAGGCCTTGGCTAAGGTTGGAAGCTACATTTGCAACGATGCTGCGTAGGTAACCTTTGTTTCGTTTAACTTTTCAGTTAGTGATACTTTCCGTCTTGACGTGGTCCTGTGGTTTTCCTTGACTAAGGTTTTCATGTAAAAACTCTTTGTTTTGTGGATGTTTGATTGTTGTTCCGCTAATTGTATTGATTAAATCAAAGGACGAGAAGACAATATACCACAGAGGTATATTTGATTTGAGTCAGTTGTGATAATCTTTTTATCAATCAACTAAGGCATGTGGGTTTATCACCTTACCTTGACCAGTAAACTTGTGAGAAGTTAGATTAATTTTTGAATACCTAATCGCCCCCTTCTAGGTATTCTTACGTAAAAGAGAACGGACCGGTTATTTCAATTGGTATCAAAGTAGGTTATTCTATTAAAGATTTAATCACCTGAATTTAGATTCCTGCAAAATCACTCTATTTTCTTTATTTACCAAGATGCAAAGAGAATGTGGAAACACATCCAGACCTCCATTGTTTGATGGAAAAGACTATGCCTATTGGAAGGCAAAGATGATGGCTTTTCTAAAGTCTATTGATGAAAGAGTCTGAATGGCTGTAGTGGATGGTTGGTTACCACCCACAATGACCATAGGAGAGAAGACTATTCTCAAGCCTAAAGCCGATTGGAGCAAAGATGACATAGACCAGTATTGTCTGAACAGCAAAGGGCTAAATGTCATTTTTAATGCTGTAGATAGGAATGAATTTCAAAGAATCTCTACCTGCACTTTGGCTAAAGAGGCATGGGACAGTCTCAAAGTCACCCATGAAGGTACGTCGGCAGTCAAAATTTCTAAAATGCAAATGCTAACTACTAAATTCGAATTCATGAGAATGACACATTCACTGAGTTCTATGCCAAACTCAGTGATATTGTGAACTTTGCCCACAACTTGGGTGAGAGCATTCTTGAACCCAAAGTAGTTCAGAAGATTTTGAGATCCTTGCCTAATGATTTCGGGCTAAGGTGACGACTATTGAGGAGAGCAATGATGTTGACTCCCTCAAAATTGATGAGCTGGTTAGGTCTCTCCAAACTTACGAGATGAATTTGAGACAACCAAAGAAATCAAAGGGTATAGCTCTTAAAGTTTTTGAAGCTCAGGACTTACAGTCAGATGTTGACTCTGAAATAGAAATGACACTATTTGTCAAAAAGTTTAAAAAGTTTTTTCGTTCTAAAAATGATAGATTCAAGAATAATAAACCCTTTGATAAATCTAGAGAACATGCCAAACCTCATGAGAAAGGTAGCAGAAGTGAAAGAACTCCAAGGAAAAGTTACTCAAGCGAACCCCAATGTTTCAAATGCCAACGGTTTGGTCACTTTGCAAATATTTGCCCGAACAAAGAAGAATATATAGGCAAGGCCAAAGCCTATCATGCCACATGGGATGAAGAGTCAGAAGATTATTTTGATGACTCTAATATCAATGAAAAGATTGATAAGTATACAATTTTTGTTGCTCGATTTGATAGTCTTTATGGATCTCATGGAGAATCCAAGAAAAATGATGATGAGAGTTCAGAAGATTCTTACAATGGGGATACAGTTGGTGTGAAAGAACTATACTAGGAATCCATAAAATTCATAAAGGCAAATAAAGTCTTATATAGCAGAGTTAAATATCTTGACTCTAAAAATGAAACCTTATTAAGTGACACTGAAAACAAAAGTGTCAATTTTGGATTTAGAACAAGAGAATGAGTCTCTGTTAAAAAGAAACAGGTCACTGGAATGTCAATTTCAAACTTGTACGACACACAAGGAATCCCTTGAGAATGAGCTTCTTAAAATTAAACGGGATGTGCCAGATTCTTGTCAAGCTCTGCAAAGCTTGATGAGATTTTACGTGTAGGAAAAGTCTATTGAGATAAACATGGTCTGAGTTATCTTACTATTAGGCCGATGTGCCAACATCTCTTTCTTCTGTCGAATGGGCTTTCTGTCTGTCTTTGATCATGGCAGCTTGACATCTCTGAGACGCCCCCTGATCTCCTTTGATCTCGTACAGACCCTGTGGTGCCAGAAATTAGATCATCCGATAGTAGGTAGACGAGACAACCTTCATGCCGTGCACCCATCGCCTACCATTATAACTTTATAAGTCAACGGGGCGTCAATTATCAAAAATCTTATCATTAATGTCATCAGTCCTACTGACACCAGTAACACGATTTCTCCCAAGGTGTCCGAGGCGGCCCCATTGAATCCATAGATTGCAGCTCTGGAAGGTTCCAAGGTAGCCCGACTGATGCCCATGTTATTGAAGGCAGGCTTGCACTTTGAAAGTAGGATTATTCTGCGTCGTTGGTTACGGAAACCCTAGAATCAACACATTTTGTAATTTTTATCCGATTATCCTGCAAAATTGATAGATTTGTATAGGGATTTGTGTCGGATGTCGATCCGCACTCGGGATTAGTCGGATTAGCGCGAATAAGAACAAAAACTGACGGACCATCACAAGAAATAATAGATAAAAACAAACTTCATCATTCATTAATCAAAATGTCCTTACAATATTTGAACTTAGGGAATGAGGAAGTAACAAGAACTAAAAGAAATTTTAAGAAGACTAAATAAAAACTTAGAGATAGAGACTAAACTTAGAGAGAGAAAGAGAGATGAAACTATTTAGCAAGCTTACAAAGGAGAGAGAATCGGCCAAAGGGATGAATGGATTGGCCGGATGGATGGCTAGTTACCCTGTGGTTCTTGAAGAAGAGTTCAGCAGTGGCTATGCTCGGTATTGCTCCAGGCGGTGAGTGGTGACAGCAAACATTGGTGATCAAGGGTTGAGGGGTTTCAGCCGTGGGTTTCATTTAGCCCATGAAGAAGCACCTGCTGATGCTGTGTTTCATTGAAAATTGACCGGTGGAGGAGAGCATTGTTGACATTTGAAGATCTGAACTTTGGAGTTGTGATCTTCAACTTGCTGGAAGGCATTGACCACGTTGTGATCTGTACGTGCTGGTGGTGGTATCCACGGTGGAGGAAGAACAGTGGACTGGATGAGGAATTCGTGAGGGTGAACCACGTGGGGATTGCAAGTTTGTTTAGGAGCAACAATTGGAGACGTTGCTGATCAGTGAAGGAGTGGCTGTTGATTGTTGCAGGCGGAGGCGCAAGTGGTGTGCACAGGTGGACTTGCAGCGGCTGTGGAGGACGGTGGTTGACGTTGCTGTGAGAAGGAAGGAGCAGCGGCTTGTGGTGGTGCGAAGTGAGGTGCTGGTTGCTGCAGTAGACGTGGCAGCAGTCAGACAACACGGAAAGGAAGAAAAGGAAGAGAAGAAAGAGGAATAAGAAGGAGATAACGAGGAAGAAACCAAACCAGTTCGTCGGAGTTGCAGGTTTTGCAACTCCAGTGGAAGGCTTGGGAGGAGGACGTTCAGCAGAAGAAGAAGAAGAAGAAGAAGAAGAAGAAAAAGAAGAAGAAGAAAAGGAGGGGGGCGCTCCACCAACTCGTCGGAGAAAAAATCGCCGGAAGAGGAAGGAAGAAGAAGAAAAAGAAGAGAAAGGAGAAAGAGAAGGGAGAGAGAGGGGAGAGAAGTCCTTTCCCTTAGGGTTTTCCCCCCTTTTAAACTAAAAAAGGGGTCTCACCATGTAATCTCCACCGTTGGATATCCACGGTTTCCAAATCGTGGAGATTTCACTAAGATGGGGGCCCGTGCTTAAAGGTCTCGAGTGGGGCCCTTCCAAGAATTTGCCATGGGCCGTGAGCTTAATAATTTATAGGCCCGCATTGGGTTGACCAATGGGCTGAGGAATAGGTTTTTGGGCCAAGGGAGTGCTTGACCACTGGGCCAAGAGATGATGCCACATGTCGGCCAGTGGTCGACCAATGGGATAGTAGACCATGAAATAATGCTAAAACTCGTGGGCCCAGAGTGCATCGGCCATGGGCCAGAAGGTAGGTGAGAAGGATAGTGGGCCACTGGGCTCGATGGATGGGGGTTAGGGTGTGTTTGGTTGCCAGGGGAGAAAAAATGCATTTTCCCCTTGAAATACCCATCAAGGAAAAATGTATTTTCCTTTCTTCGGAAATCGAGCTCTACGCTCTCAGCCACAATCAATCATCTGAGGCATTTCTCTACAATCAAACCTGCCCTAGAGACTGATATTTTACACTGGAGATCGGGTGGTTGATAGGATGGATGATCGACTGATCGATAGCACGATCGGATGGTCGGATGCATAGAATTGATAGATCAGATGGCGATCTATAGAGATCCAACGGCCCGATGGAAGATCCAACGGTCAGAAAGCTAAGGGAGATGAGACAGAGCCAAGGGGCAGGAGTTCTGGGGTTAGGTCAATAGATTCGATGACCGAAAGATGAAGAGAGAGAGAATAAGGAGAGATGAGAGAGAAAATATCAGAAAAAGTATTGGCAGAGGGTCATGAACCCTGGTTTTCAATTGTTCTTCACTTGAGCTTTGCCAGTAGAGCAGGCCCTCATTTGATGTGGCTTTAAATGCTTTGGTCCTTCTCTTGGTTATCAGCTCTCCCGCTCTCGTGGTTCCTTGGGCCAGCTCTTCGATCCCCTTGTTCAGCCCGTGATAGGCTCATATCTTCTAGACATAGCCTGTGGACTCTTTAAGCTTTGATAATGGGCTTTCATGATCCATGTGGGACCACAAGTCTCGAGAATCATCCAATCAGGGTTTCCTGCGACAGAAGAAGCGCGTAATGAGACTTAATCAGAACGGCTTAATATCTAAACTTCTAAAAATGTGTTTAATGCATGCAAATATACCATTTCGTCCAGAAAAGTGTGTTCTACGCAATGAGATAGACTCTTACGTAGAAAAGTGGATAATTAGAGCAGTTTTACGTAGGAGAATGCAATAACGCTAAAAGGATAATTACTTAAAATAAGCACTTTTGAGCGAATATCACAACCCCCAACCAGCATATTGCCAATCCTTGGCAATTAGTGCGAAATAAATGAGCTTAAAAGGGCTCTGCACTTGCTACACACTTTTTCATATTAGCTTCGGGAAAACACCGTTCGTCAAATCATTGAATGGATGCAAAAACAGTTACATGCTAGCGAAGAGTTGGAGAGTTTTGGCAAGACTACAGACTGATGACCCAGAATAGTCAGACTCTGCGTGTGTGTGTGCTCAACATTCTCATCATCCGACAGTAAAGATTTCCAGATCACCTCTAAGTTTTTATGCCTCGACCTCAAATCTCACATGTTTAGCACTCAGAATAGAATCACACGAGAAGGGTTTTCTTCTTTTCTCTCAATTTATATGTGAGGAGATGTATTTAATATAAAGAGGCAAAAGATCTCACATATGTTTTATTTGAAGGAAGGACATCTTTAACAGAAGAAGATCTCATGATTGGAATACCACTTCACTAGGGAACGTCAGATCAAATTCTATAGCTTCTCTTTCTCCAATCTCCACATTTTATGATCGTACTATCCTAGAATCAAGTAGGACTTTCCTGGGTTGTAATGAGGCTTAGGTCAGGTGTAGAGAGATAAAGGAATACAGGATTTCAAAGATCTTGAGAGGATATTGCCATTTTCTTGCATTTTTCCTGCGACGTAACACCATTATCTGGTTCTTTTTCCTTTTTTCGTATTTTTCTCTTTTTCTTGATATTTCTGAGACTGCTCAATTTCTTTTCAGCTCTTTTTCATACTTTCTTTCCATATTTTATTTTCAGCTTGAACCACTTTCTTTTCCTTTTGATTTTTCTTCTTTACTTTTCCTTTCACGATACACCCACATCAGTTATTCTTTATCCTTCTCAAAAGTAGGGTAGCTAGTAACACTTCGTAGCTGGACTGGGTTTTAGGTTGATGGGTTTACAAAGAAAAGGCTTTTATAGAACGGCTCAAGGGGTTTCTAGTGAAGTATAATTCAGGTGAGTAAAAAGGCTGAATGGTTCATAAAAATGGCCTACATCATTTTCTAGGGTTTGCACTATCATGTATACTGTCTTGACTAGATACAGAGAAGGTTCTGTCGTAGTAATCCAATGTTGATGTCGTTTTGAGTTCCATGATCGAAGCAAAAGATAATGAGATCTCTCAACGAATATTGCGGGCATGAAGAATAGTGAGTCATCCATTGACTCAGGATTATTGTATAACTCTCTGAAATGATTAAAGGTTCGAAAGCTCACTGGGTTAGGTCTCCACAATTATTCTCACAAGATCTCTAGAGTTTCAAAACTTAGGATGACTCTGATGTTGATAGTGTACAATTGTGCCAAATCTGAGTTTTTCTGAATTTTCAAATCTGCTGTAGTCACGCTTGACTTGACTCAACGCTAACAGAAATTGGCATCCTCAATACTGACTTAACGGAGGTTTTCAGCTAATCAAAGTCAGGGTATTTGACACATTTTTGAAATTTTAAAAAACTTTTGGTGAACATTGGAAATCACCCAAAAAACCTTTTTTTTTTTTTTGTATCAAACTGAAGACATGAGTTTTGGTAAATACCCACCCCCAACCAAAATACAGCACCGTCCTCGGTGCTCATGACCGGGACATAAAATGATAAAAATTCAGTGATGATGATGCAAAAGTTCAGGAAGGATGTTACCAAGTCGGCAGAAATTCGACAGTGTTTGGTATCTGATGATCGGGAGAATGAATGTACCTGCATTTTCAGAGATATAACAGTAATAACAAATGCATGAGACTCATGTACTCTAGGAATACCGGAATTGCCTTTCCGAAAGCGCTAAGTTTTACGTCTTCAGCCAGACATGATGGGGGTATATCAAGTACCCCCAACCAGGTTAAAACTCATGGAGACTGAGTGAATCTGCAGTCTTCTTGACACCTAAGGTAGAAGGGAAACTACTATCCTATCCCTTGTCTAGGTATACCTGTGTAGAACAGGTCTTTCTCAGTGTAGACTGAGAGAAGGGCATTGAGCAGACCGACAAAAGTACGGAGTTGATCTGGGAGGGATCGAAGCTTCTCAGTAAAGATTGAGAGGAGAGTAGGAGCGGTTTCTCTGAGCAGACCCGCAAAAACATTTAGTTCAGCGGGGAGGGATAGAAGCTTCTCAGTAAAAATTGAGAGGACAGGAGTAGGAGTGGGTTCTCTGAGCAGACCCGCAAAAACATTTAGTCCAGTAGGGAGGGATAGAAGCTTCTCAGTAAAGACTGAGAGGAGAGTAGTAGTGGGTTCTCTGACCGTGGTTAGCAGAGCCGCAAACTCAGTGAGTTTTGCAGGAATGTATCTGAATGGAGCAGACTCCTGCAGATCAGTAATACTAGAATTGTTGGACTCCGAGATGAAGTCAAACTCAAAGTGTTCTTGACACTTGGATAATTTATCCTTGTGAGAGTCCTGAATTAGACTCGCCATGACATACGGTTCATCAACAACATCGACGTAGGGTGACGGGTGAAAACTGTTGACTTCTCCCTCGATGTTTCCTAATGTGATAGGGATGTTCCAATCCCTACACTCAATATGTCCCTCCTCGGTGGGGATCGGTAGGTCCAGGACAGCGGGAGTCCCATGTTCTAGACACGGCTCATCGGTGGGAATGTCTGCATCCAGGGCAGAGAAAGAATTATCAGAGATAGAGATGGAACTGGGTTTCTCTGGGCTCGGTCTAGAAGTTGGTGCTGTTAAGGGCACCATAGATGGAGACACGGGTTCATCACTATTATGGCTCACTCCAAGGGAAGTGGGGAGGAACGGTAGATCTAGCACAGTTGGGATCCTATGATCGAGACACAGCTCAGTGTCATGAAGATCAACATCAGGGGTAGCAGAGGTAGAGTGAGAATTAGATTGCTCTGAGGTAGGTTCAAGATTTGGTGCTGCTAAAGGCACCGTATAAGGATACACTGGTTCCTCAATAATCGGGCTTGAGCTAGGGGTGGTAACAACTTCTATTTCATCCTGGCAATTCTGGTACTTGGTCCAATTGTGTGACTTCTCATTATAGACAGTGGCCATATCATTCTCCTCAGGATAAGTTACTGGTGGGCTAGTGAAGTTGACTTCCTCTCTCTCATTTTCTAATTGAATTAGACGTTGCTCGAAGCTTTCCATAGATTGCTTTTGTTGGTGCTCTAGACCTTGGAAAAACTATTGTTGCTGGGCAATGTACTGAGAGAGAAGGTCCTCTAGGCCGGGTTTAGTAGCCAACGGAGGCGGTTCAGCCAAGGGGAGCTGAGGTGCGAACTCTTGATTGTAGTCCGACTGGGTATGAAAGTTGTAAGGCAGAGTGGAATCTGGGACTAGCTGCTGACTCTGGAAATCCTGAGGGGCCCACTGTTGATCAGAATAGTCATTCTGTGGATATGATAGGTACTGGGATTGCGAGTGTTGCCAGTCATACTCTCCATTGGGTTGATGGAACCCGCAAGGATAATTATCCTGCGACAGTTGTTGCGAGATAGCAGACTGTTCCCAACCAAAGTTATTGTGACTCCTATTATCCGGATAATAAGTGTTGTCATAGGAGGTCTGCATTGGAGATGGAAAGGTACAGACATCTTGCTGGATAGGAGGGTAATATCCTACAGACTGGGAATGGTACACAGGTTGCTGGACTGCGGCACGAAGGGCAGAGACTGAATTTTTAAGCTCTTGGAGTACAGAATTGTACTCCGGATCTCGGTGATTATCATACCCTGTAGAAGTGTGCGAGACTGGAGTATCATGATGATACACAGAATTGTCATACCATTGTTGAGAGTGATCACCTTGATTCTCACAGAAACTGTAGTAGGTCTCATACAGAGGCCGTTCATCTGCCATTAGAAGCGATAGAGGGGTGCGGTAGACTGACTCTCAGATCGAATCAGTCAAAGGTTAGGAGAGGTCCAACCGGGCTTCTACTTGAAAAAGCAAGCCCAAGATTTGGCAAAAGGTTGCCAAAAGGAGACACTGGAGTAGTGATTCTAAATGATGCACACCAAGCACAGATAATCCTATTCTAAACAATCAGGATATATTTTAGGCATTATCTTGTTAGTTTTGGGGTTAGAGTAGATTATGACAGTGGGCGGACCACTGGTTTATCTTTTAGCCGCCGGACTAACTGTATGCACTCAGAGGTTCTCACCAGGCTACACTCTTCAGAGCGAATCCTTTAGTACTAACTCTAGTCAACAACAAGGCAATTCGAAGCCTAGACAGACGTGCGGCACAATGGCTGTCTTAAGTACGTCCCAGACTAACCGGATTGGTCAAGTGTATAAGAAGAGTTTTCCCTCGGGTTAAGCTAGTGTTGGTGCATGTTCCTAGTCCACACGCAACTAACCACCGAATAGTCCAAGATGCCACGTCGAGCCCAGTGTACTTGAGTAGCAGGGACTTATGGGTGTGTTAGACAACAGGGACCCGCGCTCGTGGTCTTATTTCGATTGGATGTTAAGCGGGTTCGCTTTGTGTGGATTTTTCCACTAACACCGGGCTAATTGGCTCTACTTCTGGATTTTTTTTAATTAAATGGAGCCTTGGGATCAAATCAGTTGGAATGATGAGGTGGGTGATGAAATCCCACCAGTTTCAATTTGGAGCTGGGTTTGCTCTCTTAGAGTTGATTGATTAACGGCCACGCCACGCAAGTCGAATAATATATATGCGAAAGCAAATAGACAAGCGGCAATGATTCACCCAAATTGCTCTGTATCGCACTCAAGGCGAGGATAGAGACTTACCTCCCGTGGGCCACGCTACGGGGTCGCCTCCGTGGGTTAGGGAGGGGTATCCTAATGGGCTTGGGCCCGACTCCACCTCTTTGAGCTTTCGCTCCCTACCCACACTGGATCGTGTTCCTGCAGAAAAGTTAGATCGCACGGTCTAGGTAGTCGGGATTCTATTTGGAAGATCTTTGCCTTTTTAGGGTTCACAGAACAAGCACTGGATTTAGGCAAGTTTTTGAATTAATTTCCAAGTTCGAGATGGGTTAAAATTTAGGAATTCCCAGTTTGGAAAATACCTAAATTGGAAAGTTTCCCGAACTGTGGAGATCTTCCAAGAAAGATTTGATTGCGAGATCCCTTATAATTTTGGGAAATTTCCCAAAATTGAAATTCTTGCTAGATTTGGGGCGTTTCCTTTTGCAGACTTTTCCAAATTTGGAAGATTTCTAAAGATAGAAATTCTTCTAAAGAGGAAACTTCTAAGAGGGGAAACCCTAATTTAGCAAAGTTTCAAGATTTTAGAATCTTTCCAAAAATTGCAAATCCTTGATTGGTGATTTCTAAAAATCTGCAGAATATGAAACCCTAATTTTTTGAATTTTGAATTTATTATTTTTTTTGGTATTTTTCACTTAATCTAGGGTTTCTAAAAAACCCTAGAACAAGATCTAGCAGTTATATGGAAAGCAGTAAAATTCCTAAATTATTACAAATTGCACTCGGCCTTCCGAGGCATTAAAAATAGTAATTTAACAAAAAATGCTAAAAATAACTAAAAATGAAAAATAGAAAATTTCCCGAAAAGGTCAGGCTGTCCAAATTGAGTAACTTTTCGCTTCAACAACTTTCTAATTCCGTCTTTACGTCCTTTTTCGCAGTCCCGAACACCCGAGCGGCAGCGGCGCCATTTGAAAGTAGGATTATTCCGCGTCGTTGGTTACGGAAACCCTAGAATCAACACATTTTGTAATTTTTATCCGATTATCCTGCAAAATTGATAGATTTGTATAGGGATTTGTGTCGGATGTCGATCCGCACTCGGGATTAGTCGGATTAGCGCGAATAAGAACAAAAACTGACGGACCATCACAAGAAATAATAGATAAAAACAAACTTCATCATTCATTAATCAAAATGTCCTTACAATATTTGAACTTAGGGAATGAGGAAGTAACAAGAACTAAAAGAAATTTTAAGAAGACTAAATAAAAACTTAGAGATAGAGACTAAACTTAGAGAGAGAAAGAGAGATGAAACTATTTAGCAAGCTTACAAAGGAGAGAGAATCGGCCAAAGGGATGAATGGATTGGCCGGATGGATGGCTAGTTACCCTGTGGTTCTTGAAGAAGAGTTCAGCAGTGGCTATGCTCGGTATTGCTCCAGGCGGTGAGTGGTGACAGCAAACATTGGTGATCAAGGGTTGAGGGGTTTCAGCCGTGGGTTTCATTTAGCCCATGAAGAAGCACCTGCTGATGCTGTGTTTCATTGAAAATCGACCGGTGGAGGAGAGCATTGTTGACATTTGAAGATCTGAACTTTGGAGTTGTGATCTTCAACTTGCTGGAAGGCATTGACCACGTTGTGATCTGTACGTGCTGGTGGTGGTATCCACGGTGGAGGAAGAACAGTGGACTGGATGAGGAATTCGTGAGGGTGAACCACGTGGGGATTGCAAGTTTGTTTAGGAGCAACAATTGGAGACGTTGCTGATCAGTGAAGGAGTGGCTATTGATTGTTGCAGGCGGAGGCGCAAGTGGTGTGCACAGGTGGAGTTGCAGCGGCTGTGGAGGACGGTGGTTGACGTTGTTGTGAGAAGGAAGGAGCAGCGGCTTGTGGTGGTGCGAAGTGAGGTGCTGGTTGCTGCAGTAGACGTGGCAGCAGTCAGACAACACGGAAAGGAAGAAAAGGAAGAGAAGAAAGAGGAATAAGAAGGAGATAACGAGGAAGAAACCAAACCAGTTTGCCGGAGTTGCAGGTCTGCAACTCCGGTGACTGTGTTACAGTCCTGCTACACACGGTGGCTAAGCCCGTGAAAAAAAAAGGGGACCGTTGGGTGATTAGGGGATGCGAAAGGGAACCACGAGCTTGCAGACCTCGTTGCTGTTTGACAACAGTCTGCAAACGTGGAAGAAAGCTTTTGCTGGCCGGAGTTGCAGACCTGCAACTCCGGCTGAAAAGAAGAAAGAAAAGAAGAAAGAAGAAGAAGAAGAAGAAGAAAGAAGAAGAAGAAAGAAGAAAGAAGAAGAAGAAAGAAGAAGAAGAAAGAAGAAGAAAGAAGAAAAAGAAGATGGATAAGAGGGGGGGGCAGTCCGCCGGAGTAGTGGCGAGGATGATGACCGGAGTTGCAGGTTTTGCAACTCCAGTGGAAGGCTTGGGAGGAGGACGTTCAGCAGAAGAAGAAGAAGAAGAAGAAGAAGAAGAAGAAAAAGAAGAAGAAGAAAAGGAGGGGGGGCGCTCCACCAACTCGCCGGAGAAAAAATCGCCGGAAGAGGAAGGAAGAAGAAGAAAAAGAAGAGAAAGGAGAAAGAGAAGGGAGAGAGAGGGGAGAGAAGTCCTTTCCCTTAGGGTTTTCCCCCCTTTTAAACTAAAAAAGGGGTCGCACCATGTAATCTCCACCGTTGGATATCCACGGTTTCCAAATCGTGGAGATTTCACTAAGATGGGGGCCCGTGCTTAAAGGTCTCGAGTGGGGCCCTTCCAAGAATTTGCCATGGGCCGTGAGCTTAATAATTTATAGGCCCGCATTGGGTTGACCAATGGGCTGAGGAATAGGTTTTTGGGCCAAGGGAGTGCTTGACCACTGGGCCAAGAGATGATGCCACATGTCGGCCAGTGGTCGACCAATGGGATAGTAGACCATGAAATAATGCTAAAACTCGTGGGCCCAGAGTGCATCGGCCATGGGCCAGAAGGTAGGTGAGAAGGATAGTGGGCCACTGGGCTCGATGGATGGGGGTTAGGGTGTGTTTGGTTGCCAGGGGAGAAAAAATGCATTTTCCCCTTGAAATACCCATCAAGGAAAAATGTATTTTCCTTTCTTCGGAAATCGAGCTCTACGCTCTCAGCCACAATCAATCATCTGAGGCATTTCTCTACAATCAAACCTGCCCTAGGGACTGATATTTTACACTGGAGATCGGGTGGTTGATAGGATGGATGATCGACTGATCGGTAGCACGATCGGATGGTCGGATGCATAGAATTGATAGATCAGATGGCGATCTATAGAGATCCAACGGCCCGATGGAAGATCCAACGGTCAGAAAGCTAAGGGAGATGAGACAGAGCCAAGGGGCAAGAGTTCTGGGGTTAGGTCAATAGATTCGATGACCGAAAGATGAAGAGAGAGAGAATAAGGAGAGATGAGAGAGAAAATATCAGAAAAAGTATTGGCAGAGGGTCATGAACCCTGGTTTTCAATTGTTCTTCACTTGAGCTTTGCCAGTAGAGCAGGCCCTCATTTGATGTGGCTTTAAATGCTTTGGTCCTTCTCTTGGTTATCAGCTCTCCCACTCTCGTGGTTCCTTGGGCCAGCTCTTCGATCCCCTTGTTCAGCCCGTGATAGGCTCATATCTTCTAGACATAGCCTGTGGACTCTTTAAGCTTTGATAATGGGCTTTCATGATCCATGTGGGACCACAAGTCTCGAGAATCATCCAATCAGGGTTTCCTGCGACAGAAGAAGCGCGTAATGAGACTTAATCAGAACGGCTTAATATCTAAACTTCTAAAAATGTGTTTAATGCATGCAAATATACCATTTCGTCCAGAAAAGTGTGTTCTACGCAATGAGATAGACTCTTACGTAGAAAAGTGGATAATTAGAGCAGTTTTACGTAGGAGAATGCAATAACGCTAAAAGGATAATTGCTTAAAATAAGCACTTTTGAGCGAATATCACACATGATCTCTACGGAGCTGCTGTAGTCCACCAAAATTCTCTTAACCGAGAAATTCCCTATGTCCAGGAAAATGACTAATGCATCATCATGGGGACCTACAACTTGCTCCAGGTCCTTTTTCGAAAACCATATCATCGTTCTCGGAGAGAGGTCGACAGCGGCCTCAGGGATCACCAGCTTTGGCTCTGTCGAGACCTCCATTACCTCCCAGATGCTCATTGTCCTCCTGACCTTGTCTCGATGGGCATTTCGTGAGTCAGAGGAGCCGGTTTAGATCATATTGATTACACCTCTTGGTTGCCTCCTATCATCTCAGTCGGTTCTTGGACCGGTCTCTTCCTGTTCTTCTCGATTATCTTCTCAGGCAATGAAGTGATCGATGTGCCCCTGATTTACCAGATACTGCAACAGGTTCATCAGGGCATAGCACTCATCTGTGGGGTGATTTCTCGCCCCGTGGCACGCATAAAATGGCTTGTCCGGCCGATCGGTATATGTTGTCTTAGGGGCATGAAGTAAGCCTCCCCCGGATTTTCTCCAGAATGATTGATCTCTTCTCGTTCAAGGGCGTATACTCTCTTGGCCCTTCAATTTTCTTCTTCTGCAATCTGTCTCTTCCCCAATCTTTAGTGCCAGATCAGTCTCTTTTGCTTCCTCACTTTTCGGCCGAGGATCCGACTTCGCTGACTTTTGCTTTGGCCGGTTCAGTCAGAGCTGTGATAGCCTCTTCCACTCGGATGTGCTCTTCAAGAGCTTGATAGGCATCCTCCAGCCATGAGGGGTTCCGGACCACTAGGGCCTAGTGCGCTCGAGAACCTACAAGTACACCGACTTGTAGAGCAAAAATGGTAGTCCTCTCCTCAAGATGGTCGACCAACGCGACCTCTTTCCTGAATTGCATCATGTAGTTTCGGAGGGATTCTCTTTTCGTCTGTTTGATGTTGAGAAGAGATGTGACGCATTGCATCATCTTCCTCTGGTGGATGTATTTGGTGGCGAAGACATCCTCCAAGACCCTAAAGTTTCTGATTGATCGCTCACCGAGGGTATATAACCAGACCAAGGCATTCCCTTTCAAGCTAGCTAGGAACATCCGACATAGCATACCATCGAAAAATAGTGCACTCCACAAAACCATTGCTTGCCGATAGTGGAACAAATGGTCAATGGGATCCGAAGTCTCGTCATAGAGTTCGAACATCGACTGTTAGAACTTCTTGGGGATCTCGGATTTCAAAATCTCCTCCGAGGAGGGCAACGATCTCAACACCCTTAGAGCATCCCTGGCGGCTCCAACCACCGTCTTCTCACCTACTACCGATCTATTGTCTGTCTTGCTAGATCATCTCCGTTACTTTCTCCAGCGTGAGGCTGCTGATCTCGAGCCGATTCCGCCCCCAGGTTATGCTCTCTCGGTGATCACCTTCTTACTAGTTGGAGCTTTGTGCCTGCTCTTCTCCGCCTCTCGGCAATGGATCTCTCGGCTCATTATCTCAATCTCTCGGCTGCTCCTTCCGATCGATTGTGTCTTCTAGGATCTGCTACCTTAACTGGCAGTTTTCCTTCCGGACACTCTCTACTTCCTCTCTCATCTTCTATATCTCGGTAAGGACCCGGTCCAACATCTTCTGGACTCCGGGGCTCACTACCTCCTCTTCACCACCTTCCTTCCGCATGGCGGTTTCCTTCGATCTTGTATGCATCCTTCCAATCAATCTCCATCTACTACTAACTTCCGATAGAGTGCGTGAGCTGATGTATTTTCGTTCTCACAGACGACGCTAAAAGATGTAGGGAAAATTCTCAACACCCCCTCGAAATACGCACAAAATCAGATGCTAAGTTCAGAATATCCCTCGCTCGCCTTTACCGAATGTCTTTACTAGGAAGGTCGACTCTCCTGTCGAGTGACCTGGCTCTGATTTCGAGAAGGTCAAGGACGTCGCCGAGTAATTTGACTTCCAAGTCGACAAACCCGATTTCACCTGAAAATGAACTCCGTTGGTGGTAAATCCACCGTAGAGCCTTTGATGCTTAAGTCAGTATTTTGTGTAAGAACTTTTATCTAGTTTTCTATTCAAGATTGTTTACCTTCTTCCTTACTGTAGCTCTCTATTTATAGGATAAGTAACCCCTTACGTGTCTAAGAGAACGATGGAGGCCGTATCAATCAACTCAATAATCTTCGTCTTATGCGTGATCTGTCGTAGATCGTGTTTTGCTTTCAAAAGTACAACAAGTGACTACTTTTTGTTCATTATTCAAACATGTTTCCTTTGGATCTTTGTTTGCCCATCTGACCGACTAACCGTGTTGCCGAGATTCACCTATCCGACTCGTTTTCATCGTAACATTCGACTCCTGTCCTAGTTAAACCGATTCTCGATAAGTCGGTTTGCCCTTCATCCCAAGTCGGTCTGCCTTCATCATCACAAATCAGCCAAGCCTCCATTAGAACTAGTCGACCAAGCATCCATCAGAACAAGTCAGCCCAACCTTCATCAAAACAAGTCGGCCAGACCTTCATCAGAACAAGTCGGTCAAACCTTCATCAGAACATGTCGGCCAAACCTTTATCAGAACAAGTCCGCCAAACCTTTATGAGAACAAGTCGGCCAAACCTTCATGAGAACAAGTCGGCCAAACCTTTATCAGAACAAGACGACCACTCGGTTATATTGTTGGGGGACACGTGTCGTCATTACAAGAATCTACGTGTACTGGTCAGAAAATATCCCTTACAGCTGGTCGGCTAACCGTTGCTTTCTCTGGTGCCCTAACGGGCATGGTTTCTGATAAGCATTCCAGTACATCTAAGGAAATAACAAATTCCTTGTTTTTGTGTTTAATGATTGTCTGGGTTGGGAACTGCCTGGCCCAGCTTTTGTTGATGATTTTTGCTATGGAATGGTCCTACATTGTGAGCGTTGTTCGATCGGTTTCAATGTGTTCCCCTGCCCAGTCCCCCACCACCTTCATCGTTTCAGAATTCCACAAACGGTAAGATATCCCGGAGATACCCACCAACAGGGATGGTCTCATCCTTGTAGGATTCAGAGCTTCTCCACATGCCGTAATCCTCCGTGCATGGTCTCAGCCATACAAGTGTGTCCTCACTTCTTAGGAAGCAACCTTTAATAAGTCTGGCCGGAAATTAATCTCATCCTGGGCGAAGAGGATCCTCACATATTGATTTATGTGGAATGTCTTGGAAATGGCTTTGATTTTAGCCCTTCTAGCCATTATCTCTTCGATTGCCCACCAGTCCGAGCTTGCTCCGGTGGCCACGCAAACAACTGCGGCTTCCCATTTCTTAGCTGCTTTGGATAGTAAAAGAGATGGTTGTATCGATATCAACTGACACATTTGTACTACTTTAAAGCCAAAACCTTGGTTGGGGCGTCCCCCCTCACAAGGGCTTCACAAGACCTCTCGGCATGATTAGTGAATTCAAACCTTTGGATCTTTGTACCCAAAATAATGCTCAAATTCCACGGTTAAAAATCAAACCCTGAAAATGACTCCAATTGAATGCTGAAGAAATCACCAATGCAAGCTGATTTTTTGTATCAGACTCATCTATTTTTAGTCCCACATCGGTTACGTAGAGAAAGAGGTGATGAAGAGGTGTGGGTTATAAAAGGAGGCTTGAGACATAAGAAAAAGCATACCTTTCTCGGCCTTTTGGCTAAGATCAAGTGTAGTATCTGTTCTTATCAGTTTAATATCTGATACGTGGAGCATCGCTCCACATGATATTAAATTAATTTTTCTTGGGGGAGGTCCCATCACAATAGCTTGCTATTGGGGTCCTCGTGTGTCGCCCTTGTGTTGCACTACTGCTTGGGCTGGCGTACCCCTACCAAATCAAAATATAAAATTTCTTTCTTATTGTATCAAGAAGGTTCGAATTTCAGTAATAACAATATTGTCCCTGGTTGTGCAAGGCAAGTAGTTATAAGAGGCTGCTGGAAAGTATCTGGCAAGTCTCTAAACACAGAATGGAAAGTGGCCGGCCTAAAGGACCGGGGTGTTACCGTATATCTGTAATAACCGCCATTATAACGTATATCTGTAATAACGTAAGGGCAAAAATGGAAATAACCCACAGGTAAAAATGGAAAATAACGGTGCTAAAATTCAAAATTTGAATTTCAAAAGTTTAATAAAATTTATAACGGAATAGGATTCACCACCCTCGTATCTACACTAAAAAATATTCATGGGATCTGTTCAATTGACCCCATCTTGGAGGTTCTTATGTTAATAACTGACCCAATTGAATGAAAAGAAGTTTGCTTCTGTGGAGGATCGAAGTGTGCTCACGTTCCACGCCTACGACCGATCCTTGAATTATTTGTCCAACTCCTTTTGCTTGAGGGGTGATTCTTAGCTGTTGGATTTAAGCATCTTTCATCATGGGCTTGAAACTACCAATCAGTCTGATTTTTTGGTGCAGGTTCATCAAGGGACGGGACAAACGTTAATGGGCTTAGTGACCTGAAAGAAGGGCCACATTACATGTTTTTTGGAAGACTGGTGGATCAAACTTTGTAGAGGTATAGAACAAACGGCTTAGATCCTACTTGTTCCATATATTATGTAGAACACATCGCTACCGTCAGATATAACTGGTTGATTAGTTACCATCAGATGCTCCTCGGTTGAACTGTTTTGGTGAGTTGTGTAAAATTAGGCTTTTTCTTTCTTCCAAAGGTTTCAAAAGTTTTGTGGCAATCCCACATCGGAGAAGTATGAGAGAGTGAAATGATGGGTTGGTGTATAAAGGGAGTAGGAAAGGAATTGTTAAAACATACTTACCTGGACGAGGTCGATGGGTGATCAAAAACGCCTATGGCCTAGGTTAGCAGCCTCCATTGCACTTAGGAGGGGTGCTTGCCTAAGATCTCCCCAAGTGGGAGAGTCTACGTCGTAATTTGTGACAGAGGGGGTACGCGTTCGCGCGGCCCCTACCAATTATAAAATCTAAGTCTTTATTTATGATTAATGTCATTCTTTATACCTGTGTTTATATAATCTTTATCAGACGGTGAGATTTGGGTCCAATTTTAGGCAATCTGATGGTGAGGATCATCCTATGGGCTGGAACATGATATCCAGCCATGATGATTGACCATCCAGGAGCCAGGGATTGATCAATTATGTTATGGGATCCATCTACTGGACCAAAACATAGTTCCATATTAGCTGTGAAGATGGTTGTTGTGGCGTGTCGATCTGATCTTGCCGTCGGATCTTGGTCGATCGACACACCCCAAACAAAAATATGTAAAGATATTAGTAACAGATATTAAGCATTAGTATAATCCAAGGTTTAAAGGAGGCCATTTTAACTGTTAAACGGACTGGGGGCGTTACCGTTTAGACCGTTTAAATGGCCGTTAAAACAGATTGAAATGGTCAGGGGCAAAAATGGAAAAAAAATGGGAAAAAATGGAATTAAACGGATTTTAACGGTTTTAACGATTTTAACGGAAAAAGTGGAGCTGAAATTCAAATTTTGAAATTTGAAAATTAAAAAAAAAAACGAAATTTAACAGATTTTAACGGAATTAAATGGTTTTAACGGCCGTTTTTTTTACAAAATTTTTTGAAATTAAACGGCTGTTTAAACGATTTTAATGACCGTTTAAATGATTTTAACGGCCGTTAAAATAAAAAAATAGCCGTTTTTTTCAAAACCGATAAAACGGGTTTAAACGGAAACGGGCTTGGGGCGTTACCGTTTAAACGGCCGTTTTTAAAACCATGGTATAATCAAATAAACAAGAGAGAGAAGAGACGGGGTGTGTACGTGTGTGAGCGGGCAGTTGCCCACCCTCACCTTTCCCTACGTGGTCTACAGTTTGAGCGCAACACGCTTATGTTGCCCACCCTCAACTTCAATGTTTGGCCCATCCCTAGGTGGACCACACTATTTGCCACGTGCAATGCTCTTAGAGACTACTGACAGCATGGTTGTTTGGCCCATCCTTAGGTGGACTTATATACCAAAAATAATGAACCTCATTATAGTTTTATAACCTTTGGATCCAAAAACACCAAATTATGTTTGAATCCAATGGTTAAAATATTCCCAGGAAAGAGTAAAATTCAACGGTTAGAGTAGGCCACATGGCCCATACTATGGACAGTGAAATTGTTACATACAATAGAGTAATGGGATTTTTGGCTTGTCCACTTTAGACGCAATTTGCATCTCACCCAATGTTTTTAAAATATTTGTGTCTCACCCTTTGACCATGCGTTGACCATAGACGCCCATTAACAGTCTCGGGATGGACATCCTAATATTTGTTTAAATAACTATAATGATCTTGGGTGAGACGTAAATATTTTTAAAACATTGGATATGATGCAAATTGCATCAAGAAAGTAAAGGGGACAAGCCAAAAATCCCTTTTCATTATAAAAAAACTAGGAGGCGGCATGCGCATTGCACTTGAGTGATTATAGGGGCCTCATTGATGTGGATGACGGACCGCAGTATGAGTCCTCTGCCACACTCTTAGAGACCACTGACCTTATGGATGTTTGGCCCAACCCTAGGTGGACCTACAGACCAAAAATTAGCCTGATTGTTAATTTTCTAAGCATTGGATTAGAGTCATTTCCTTGGATGATTTTATCCGTAGAATTTGAGCATTATTTGAGTTACAAAGATCCAATGGTTAAAAATCACTAATCAGACTGATATTTGGTATGTAGCTCCAACTAGCGATGGGCCCAACATCCATAAGGTTAGTGACTCTATGAGTGTGCCACATGGCGCATATTGTGGTCCCTCATCAATGATGAGGGACATCGGCGTGCATAAAAACATGCAAAGGTGAGTGCCGTGTGAGCACCATGTGAGTGACGTGTGAGTGGCATGCCCAGACTTAGGTTTTGGCTTAAAAGTTGTAATAGATTAAGCTTATTTAGTCAGTTGAAAAGTAGTTGTATTCCTTATAAGAAGAGGTTTTCAAAAATGGTCTAATTTTTGGTGCCCAAAATTGTGCATGGTTTATAAGGAAAAGGGATTTTTGGCTTGTCCCTTTCAGTTTATTGATGCAATTTGCACCACCCAATGTTTTTAAAATATTTGCATCTTTTTTTTTTTTGATAGATAAATTGAATTTTATTAAAAAGAAGCTAAGAGGACAAGATGGCCTCCCAAGCAAAAGAGAGCAAAACAACAAGAAAAAATAACAAAACAGCAAGAACACTACTACCCAACGGGCAAGGAACAACCAAAGGAAGAAAACAAAGGATAGACAATCCCTCCCTACCCTCCCATATAACAAGCACAGCTCCTTTACTCACGATAAATCAAAGAGTCCCACTTAAAAACCATCTCTTCAAAGAAAATACCTCTCCCCTCCCTGTACAACTTGACCCAAAGAAAAATGAAACCTTGGATCTCTAAACTCAATGCTTCTGACGACATACTTCTCCCCTCAAAGACCCTATTGTTGCGCTCTTTCCAAATGCCCCAGATCATTGCAAGCGGAGTCAAAGCCCAAAGTCTTTTACCAAGACCACTGAAACCTTTACACTCCCACGAGAAAAGAAACTCCTTGGTGGATCTTGGCAACACCCAGGCTACCCCGAAACTCCTCCAAAATACTGACCACACCACCCGAGCCCACTTACAATGAAGAAATATATGATCGCTGGATTCGCCACTCTCCATACAAAGAGGACAATGATTGACCACGTGTATTCCTCTACGCCAAAGAAGATCCATAGTTTGAACTCTTCCCCGAGTTGCACACCACACCAAGAAACGAACTTTCGACGGTGCCTTATTACCCCACACTCGTTTCGTTAGAAACTCTTCTACCCCACAACCGACGAGCACCTTATAGAACGAATGAACTGAGAATGTCCCTTTGTGCTATCAAAGATCCATCTTCTTGCGTCCTCAATCTGGCTAAATGAGGGATTTCCCCCCACCTTGGCTATAAGGTCAGCCAACCGAGATAGCTCCCAATCATATAAGCAACGCCGAAAATTGAAATCCCAAACATTGTGGCCATTAGTGAAAATCTGCATCTCACACACTGTGGCTATTTTCTTGTTAGAAATAAGGAACAAGTCTTGGAACTCAGTCTTTAGAGAACTATCCGAACACCATCTATCCCTCCAAAATAATATTCTATCACCTTTACCCACCTTGAACATCACTCCCTCATCAAACTTTTGCATACCTCTTACAATCCCTTTCCAAACCCCACACCCGTACGGACCTCTAGGCTCTCCACTGGACCAACCCATCATGCTCTCCCCATACTTGCCTACAATGACCCTACGCCAAAGGCTGTCCCTCTCGATCCCGAACCTCCACAACTATTTCCCTTTCAAAGCTTCATTCATACTACGTAGCTCCCTAATCCCTAAACCACCATGCTCTTTGGGCTTAACAATCACTTTCCAGCCCACTAAACTAAGCTTGCACCCATCACCTCTCCCACTCCACAAAAAATTCCTCATTAGCCTCACCAATCTCTTCTCCACACTAACCGGCATCGAAAATAAAGACATGTAATACAACGGGAGACTAGAGAGGGTGCTTTTAATAAGTACAAGTCTGCCCCCCCCCCCCCCGCGACTTTCAAACCTTTCAATGACTGGATCCCAAATTTGCTTATTACGATAACTTGCTCCTAATGGGAGCCCCAGATACCTCGTGGGGAGACTGCCGACCTGACACCCTAAAATAGACGTTGCCTCGTTGATCCCCGACCCCTCCCCTATGCCAAACACCTCAAACTTAGAGAGATTGATGTGAAGGCCCTAAAATAGACGTTGCCTCGTCTTACCCAAGGTCATTATAGTCATTTAAAAAAAATATTGGGATGTCCATCCGGAGACCGTTGATATCGTCTATGGTCAAAGGCATTGACTATGGTCAAAGGGTGAGACACAAATATTTTAAAAACATTGGGTGAGATGCAAATTGCATCAATAAAAGTAAGGGGGACAAGCCAAAAATAAAAAAGAATACATGCTCTGTTTATTATGTTTCTAACATCAATGGGATACAACCGACAGAAACTTCAAACTTGGTCTAGTTCATGCTTTTATCATCTTGGTCCGGATAGAATTGATGCCAGCACTGGTGACACAACACCCAAATTTTCATCTCTTCGAACCACTGTTGTTGAAGGAGTGAAGAAACTATAATCTAGGCCAGGTTCAATCTCCATCACACCCTCTAAAACCTTCACCACCGTGGACATAGAAGGTCTTCTAGAGTGATCGCCTTGCAAACACCACACTGCAATCTTTATCTTCTCCACAGCTTCTTCTCCATGGAACTGCATATCCTCACTATGTTTGTCAATCAAATCAATGAGTTTACCACCCTCCTCTGCTTTTCTACCCAACATACCAAGTAGATGAATATTTTCCTCACTCTGTGAACGATCAAAATTTTTCCGCCCGCACAGCATCTCCAAGAGCACGACCCCAAAGCTATAGACGTCAACTTTCTCCGTTATCACCGAGCTCAACCATTCGGGAGCCAAGTACCCAGGAGTTCCTCTCATTGTGGTCACAACTTGGCACTGGTCCCGGTCCATTATCTTGGATAATCCAAAATCCGAAACCTTGGCATTGAAGTTGTCATCTAAGAGGATGTTTTGGGGTTTAATATCCATATGAACTATTCTTTTTCTGCAATCTTCATGAAGATAGGCAATTCCCTTGGCTATGTCAAGGATGATCTTTCTTCTGGTTTGCCAATCGAGAGAAGGCTTTCGATTTTTCTGGAAAATCCACATATCCAAGGACCCATTACACATATACTCGTAAACTAAAAGCCTGTGTGATTTGTCAACGCAGAATCCAATCAATCTAACCAGGTTGACATGGTGAATACTACCCAGTGTCTTGATCTCTGCTAAAAATTCTTTCTTCCCTTGGCCTATGCCGTCGAGGCGCTTCACTGCAACTTTGGTTCCATCAGCCAAAAATCCTTCAAAAACTGATCCGAAACCTCCTCCTCCAATCTTCTTACAAAAATTCGCCGTGGCTGCTTTCAAATCTTCGTGAGAAAATCTCATCGGCATTCCTGGTAATTCATCTAGATAATCCTCCCCTTCTTCATCTGCATTTGTCTTCTTCTTAAAAAGCACTACACAGACTATGGTTATAAGAAATGAAACAAATAAAGCACTGAGACTTGATCCAACTATTATTGCATTCCGACTTGTTTTCTTTGGCCTTTGTACCTTGATGTCATCAACCACCGTTTCTATACCTTTAACCAATTCATAAACTCTTAGATGCCCATCTGGGTCTACCGTCATATACTGAAGAGATGATGATGATGATATCTTAGGCATGTATGTCACAGAAATCAGGGTGTTTGCCTCTCTGTAGAGAAAGTCAAGCATCCCAGTTTTGAATGACATATGCCTGAGTGGTCCAAAATATGATCGTGGAGGGTCAGACTCGATAAAACCATAGACCCCATCATGAGCAACAGAAAGAGAGAACTGGCATAGAGTCCCATACGCATAGAAATCGGTATCGGTTAGCCTCTGACCGGGAACCAACTTCTGCCCAGGAAGTAAAGTATGCGTTGGGTGATCAAAAGAACTCCAGATGGTCACATGGTTGCTGTCGAAAAGCATGAGATTCCCACGTTCTGTGAGATTCATGCCTACAACACCCTTACCAGATGTGTTGGTAGACCAAACCATCCAACCATCTACATCTCGCAGAATCAAATCTCCATCCTGGGTTAGTTGCAGAGTGGCGTCCTTTTCGACAGGATTGTCTCTGTTTACGGACCAGAGTATATGCCGGATTCCCTTTGTAGTAAACCCAGTATCTGTTGACTGGGCTGCGATGATGCCAAAAATGTAGGAATCACAAGGTGGACTGCAGATGAAACCGCAAAGAAAGTAAGAGCTATTCGAGTTTGCGTTGAGGACAGTTCTCACGAACACATAATCCCTAAAACTTTGCGAACTTTCGAAGAGAATTGAGAGATTGTTAGCCCATGAAGTATTGAGGTTTGCAGTGGGATAACTATGATCGAGGGCATTGAAAAGGTAAGGGAAAGATGAGAGAAGAAGAAGAAGGGGAAGAATCCATTTTACATCCATGGCTTTTGTTCTACTGCTGATAAAATCATAAAACCAACTAAGAGGTAGCTTAGGGGGTACACAATGCCCATACAAGGGTCCACACGCCATCATACTTCATCTCCGACGCCAATAACCTTTTGTGCCCTAACCATCAACAGAGTGTACACTCCCCAATGTCCCCATTCCCTGACCACAAGCTTAGGGAAAAGAGAGGGGTCTTTGGGTAGAAGACTCTCATCCCAAGCTTCCTCTTTGAAGACACACGACCTGCTCGGTCTTGCCGTCCATCCTCAAGTCTCAACTCAACATGGTTGCATAGTCAAAAAGCCAAAAAATAAAGGAGGAAAAAGATGTAACAAGGGATACTGAAACTTTTTGGCGGACGCACGATTCTTGTTACTTAACGCTGCAATCTGGGCCCACAAACCGCATGGATGTTCAGCCCACCCCTTCGTGGATATGCACCCCGAAAATCACCCTGATTGGTAATCTCTAGCAATTAGATTTTAATACTTTTTAAAGTTTGATTCTAGCCATTAAATTCAAACATTATTTCTGAGTCCTAAACAACGGCTAAAAAATCATCAAACAAGCTGATTATTGGTATGAAACTATGAGCAAGGGGTGGACTAAACATCCATGCGGTTAATAGGTCCAGATGGCAGCTGTGAGTAACAAAAATCGTGCTTCCGCACAAAAAAGCACGACCAATTGAAGACAAATTTTAGGCATCACGACCTATGGATTCTTGTTAACAAAAATCGTCCAGATGGAACCTTGTTACAAACTTACATCACGACCCAAAAAAATGCTTTGCCGTTCAAGACAAATTTTCAGTAAAAAAGTGGGTGCAGGACGCTTATCAAAAAGACAACAATAAAAAACAAAAAATATTCAATCGAGAGCGAGTTGACTTGACGAGAGGGAAAGTGAGTAAACCTTGGCGTGTGAAGAAGGCCAATCACAACCCACAATACGAACCACGTGGCACACTCTTAGTGGACGCTGATCGTATGGTTATTTGGCCAATCACTAGGTGGACCTACAAACCAAAAATAAACCTGATCAGTGAATTTCTAAGCGTTGGATTGAAGTTATTTTCATCGTTGATTTTAACAGTAGGAATTTGAGCATTATTGAGAGTTATTTGGATGCAAATATCCAAAGGTTGTAAATCACTAATCAGACTGTTTTTTTGGTTTGAAGGTCACCGAGGAACTGGCCAAACCGAGGTTTAAAGGAGGCCGTTTTATCGGTATAATGGACTGGGGGCGTTACTGTTAAAACGAAAAAAAAAAAAAAAAACAGCCAGGGCAAAAATGGAATTTAATGGATTTTAACGGAAAATATGCCTTCAAATTCAAAATTTGAAATTAAAAATTTCAAAAACGAAAAAAGGAATTTAATGAAAAAATAACGAACTTTAAAAGATTTTAAGGGATTTAACAGCCATTTTTTCACAAAATTTTCCAGATTCTAACGGCCGTTAAAACGAAAAAAAATGGCTGTTAAATTCAAAACGTCCAAATGGATTTTAACAGTTTTTAACGAAACCGGCTTGGGGCATTACTGTTTAAATGGCCGTTTTTAAAACCATGGGCCTAACATCCATACGGTAGGCGCCCTCTAAGAGTATGCCACATGGCTCGAATTGTGGGCTCTGATTGGCTTCGCTCACACCCTGGTGTGAGCTAAGGTATACAATATCTCAATGCTATCTTAATTATTAGAGAGTTGCGGAATGGAACCCAAGAGCTATGTACCAACGTGGTTTGACGTCCAATCCAACCTTTTGACATCCTAACTTGGATGCATGGTTCAAAATCTCAGGATCGGAGGTCGAATCGGTGGGCTTTGATCCCAATCCGGATCGGTCCGATCTAGGGCAACTCAAACGAGACAAACTGAAACTTCTTTGGAAAACATTGATCTAACGGTGAGACAATCCAGTTTTGGATCGGACCAGTGGGGCTCCGATCCAAATCCGGATCGTCAGATCCAAAACATGATCGGCAGAGACTTGGAACCATGCTTGGATGGGCTTCGATCAGAATCGTATTGTTTCGGACGGTTGGCTTTGTGTGGTTCTGCCAAAATGTCCAGATTTGCGCATGTCTCGACACATTCTCATGTAAAGTGTCAAAGCACACCACGTCTATTGTACCCAACGTAAGAAATCCCCTAGGAACTTCCATCTGATAAATTGACATTTTTCTAAAGTTTACAAGAAAATTTTCACCAACCAAATTAAGTAGACAACAGTAGATCTGACCCCTACACTCGCAAGGCTTCGATTTTAATCATGTGATATAAAATAACTATCTTTAAGTCTACGTCCAAGGCGTCATTGACAACCGAGGTAATTGTTTTAGAAAAAATTAAATCGTATTAAATGTT
This sequence comes from Euptelea pleiosperma, assembly GCA_035048495.1. Taxonomy (NCBI): domain Eukaryota; kingdom Viridiplantae; phylum Streptophyta; class Magnoliopsida; order Ranunculales; family Eupteleaceae; genus Euptelea; species Euptelea pleiosperma. The sequence goes on from CM068553.1 coordinate 29,339,648, forward strand.
TCTTAGAAAAAAAAAATGAAAAATTCGCATATTAGGCCCTGTTTGGTATTGTCGCAGATACTTGTTTGCAAACATTTGCAATATGTTTTTTATATTTCTAGGTGCTTGGTTGCACTCCATCATTATTTACCAGGGCAAATATTTATTGTGAGACCATATTTTTTACGATTTGAGCTGCTAATCTTTGCAACCAAAAAGGATTGTAAACTACAAAAAAAAAAGACTTTTCCCAACAGAAGAGTTTACTTTTACCGGGGGTTATAAACTGCTAGTACATTGGAACGGTTTAGATAACACAATAAAACCGCCGTAAACTTATTCGTTTAATTTATTTTGCAAATGACGGCCCCCGTGCCTTAGAATCCTCGAGGAAAGTGTTTAATCGGTGACTTTGAACCGCCAAAGATGTTATGTGCAAATAATAAAAAATAACGCGCGCGAATAGAACTTTTTTATTCGCGCACAACTCTCATTCTCCCCCTTTTCTTTAGAAAGGTAACTCTAATTCATCTTCTCCCTCGTTCTTTTTCAGATCTCTCTCATTCTCGTTCTCCATTAAGAGTGAGCTCTCTTCAATCATAGTCTCTGAAATATAAGAGATATAATCAAGAAAAACGAGATTGAGGAGTCAAGGGAGAGCTCGAAGTAGACCCTAAGAAGGTTCCATTAGGTTTGAGAGTCCCAAAAAAGAGAGATCAAATGGCAAATGATCTTGGAGGGTTTGGAATCATTTTTCCATTGTGAGAGGGAGAGTTTTGGGGCTGAAGCACCACCAATGCCGGATTCAACAGCGTAGCTGATCATGGGTTTGTCCAGCAACTGAATGCTCATTCTTATTCTCTCTATCTCTCTCTCTCTCTCTCTTTCAGTTCTCAATCTCTCCCAGTCCTCTCCTCGTCCGTCTACCACCACCACCCTATGCTGTCGTTCACCACCACTGCTCCAGTAGATTTGCATTTGTTTATCTCTTTAATTTATTTAATTTAATTTTGGTTTTGGGCTAGGGTTATAGTTGGTTAGTTTAGGGATTATCTATTTTGCTTGTAGCTTTGCCTCCTAGGGTTTTTGTTGGACATGTCACTTTCAAAGAGTTGGTTAGGGTTAGGGTTTATCAAACACAAGAACCAGAGTTTCTATTTTGGGCTACATGTTTGACATTCTTTTGTCTTCATTAAAAGAACTTCGTGCTAGAAGAAGTGTAGCATCTGGAGTTCAAGTTGCAAAAAAGAGCAAAACTTGCTGAACAATATCTTCCTTTTAAAGGTGAAATTAACATTATCTTGCTCAATTGATAGTAAAGATTTGCTATATGTTACGAGGAAATGATACGATGTGCGTGATTTTCATTACTTTATACTCTGTTCTTGTTGTAGTTTTTGCTTATCCGTGCATCCTATATCTCTGAATCGGTTTGGACTTGTGAGTGTTAGTACCCTTGTTGAACTTTTGACATAAGTAAGTTGAAAACCATATGTGAGAAGTTGATCATGTGGGGCGATTGATTGCCACATGTTTAAACAAAGTTTATAGTGTAAGGTGGATTTTTTTGGTTTCTAAAGAAAATTTTTGACAAAGTCTTCTTTTAATGTGGATTATGTTGAAAAGTTGTGGTGGAAGATAGAAGAGATTGGGGGAAATTTGATTTTTCAATTTCTTTAGTATCTTAATCGTCAAGTGCAAGGAGGAGACATGTGAGAAATACACCCAGAAGTGCCTCTTAGAAAACATTGTGGAAGCTGTAGGAATACTCATCTCCTACATTTTTTCTTCAATTTATCAATGAATTATGCTCTACTAGTTGGTATTGGCTTAGTTGTTTTGCTGTTGATGGGAAAGTAAAAAAATTACTTTACTTTTTAGAACTTGTGACTTGGTCTTCGCTCATTTTTCCTGAATTATGAATCGGCCAGGTTAAATCATTTCTTGGTCAAGTGTGTGCTTTTGATGACTGATTATTTTAGAATTTATAAAAGAGGAATGCTAGTGTAGTGCTTAAATAATTTTATTATGCTTTTGCTTGGTTTGAGTTGTAGATTTGTAGTGCAGTGAATGAGAATGCAGTGGGATCCTACTTTGAAACTAGTTTTTGCTCCAATTAATGAAATATTTTGGATCCACTGCTACATTCTGGGTTTCAGATCATACCGTTGAACTCAAAAATAGTTGAGTTCAAATCTTCACAACCCAAACCTCCTTTTTTTTTATTTTTATAGATTCTTACTTTTTGAAGACTATAATTCTCCAATAACTAATGAAGTGATAAGCTGGATTCCCTAATACATTGCAAAGAAGCTGCGGGTATTTGTACATGGGTCGGGATTGGGGGACAACCATTTTTGACAACTATTTTTGGCAACCATTTGGCAGACCCACATAGAAGATGAATCGATGGTTGATTTTTGGTGAGGATGATTTCTATGATGAGGAGATCATCCTCACAAAAACTTCAAATCATTCCCATAGTTATAGACAAGTTTAGAAGTTGAAGAATTATGGACGGTCTATTTTTACCATGTAACTTGAAAACCACATTTGATGGGGTTAGAAATATCAGAATGGGCTGATTTTTTGTTGGGGTGATCTATATGGTGAGGAGATCATCCTCACCAAAAATTAGCCATTGATTCATCTTCTATGTAGGTCTGCCAAAATGGTTGTCAAAAATAGTTGTCAAAAATGGTTGTCCCCCGATCCTGACCCTTTGTACATTTACATATATTGATATAAGCGTTTAAGAAATAGAAACACATTATGTTGATCCATCAAAATCAATTGAAATGTTTATAAACATTAGTTTCTACTACTTCTAATAAATTGCAATGTTTATAAAAGTTATATTGTATTACTTCTATTACATGACATTATACCTGCAACAGAATTTTGGAGGCATTGCCTTATGTTAGTAACTTAGTAAGGTGCTTGTGCGCCTTCTAAAAATGTGTATTGCATATGCCTTTTGGTTTCTCCCTCATCAACGCATAGTATTAAATTTGTTATGCAAATTGTGTAGATCTAGAGTAATATGTCTTCTTTTAGGAAATAGCTACTGGCTACTTTTGGCTAATTGTTTCAAATATGATTACCTCTCCATGATTAGTAATGGCTACTAGAAATTAGTATGTCTTGTTGGCTACTTAACGGTCTAAGTTGAGACTATTATTGACGTAGGACGGGAGAACCATTCCGCAATTTGAAAAAGAATGAAGAGGGGATTACTATTTACAGCAATATTCACGTCACTATTCACATGACACTATTTATGCAACACTATTCACAGTGCTATGGTATGATTTGGGTTTTCTTAGATAAAAAATTGACTAAGAAATAAAATAAAGATGGAGTAAGATAAGAGAATACGAGAGAAGAAATAGGGATAGAAAGATAACTTTGGCTTCACACCGAATTAGCTTGGCTTTGTACCAAGAGAGGATGGCTTCACACCACAAGAAAGATTTCTCAAAAAGATTTCTATTTCTTCATTCATAATTTTTCATTATCAAAATCAAAGGGTACATCACCTTTTATAAGACTCCCTACTTGAACTTTCCAAATTCTAATCTAATTAAAATTAGAAACTCCTAATAAAAATCAACTATTACAATCAATAATAAGAATTCTAATTAGAAATAAAATCTAATTTCAATTGAAAATCCTAATTAAATTAAAACAAATTTTTGTGAGGTCCACTTATCTAAAAATAGTAAAATCAGAATTTACTATAAATAGTAAAATGGGATTGACTATAAATAGTAATTTTCAGATTTACAATAAAAAGTAAAAACGAGATTCACTATAAATAGTAAGTCCATTTGCTTGACTGGCATAGATTCGGTGTAACATGGACTATTGTAGTAGATGAAAAATAACCAGGCCGTTCTCTTTAATCGAAAATACCTAAAAAGGAGGGGTGGTTAAGTTATTCAAAAATTAATCTAACCTATCACAAGTTTACTAGTTAAGGTAAGGTGATAAACTCGCATGTCTTAGTTGATTGATAAAAAGGATTATCACAACCGACTCAAATCAAATATTCGTCCGTGGTATATAGATTTAGCGAAACTACAATCAAACATCCACAAGACAAAGAATTTTAGCGTGTAAACCTTAGCCAAGAAAAATCACGAGACCACGTCCAGACGGAAAGTATTACTAACTAGAAAGTTAAACGAAACAAAGGTTACTTACGCAACACCGTAGCAAATGCAGCTTCCAACCTTAGCCAAGGCCCACTGTCATTGCGTCCATGTCTTCTGAATCAACGCTACGAATCCACGCGCGCCCTCCCAGCCAAGAAGCCTTGTCCGCTTGTTCAGTTTGGTACACCCCAAACCTACCTTCGATCAACTACTCCGATCTTAATTCTCAACTCTCCAACCTTTGCTAAAGGTAAAGGATTCAGTACACCCTGAAACCTAAGTCGCTCAAATAGTGTTAAGACGCATTGGTACTCTCAGACTACTAGGTCAAGTTTCTATGTGAAAGACCTAAGCTGAGTAAGAGATTAAGCTTTTGGCTTTGATCTAGAAGAGAAAAAGCTCACAAGATATTTACGATAACTAAAGACTTTTTGCTCTTCTAATGGATACTCTTGATAAAAAACTTTCTTCTCTGTATTCTAAAGTGTGAAAGTGTGTATTGTAAAACCAGAGATGAGTTATATTTATAGAATTCATAGCCCAAATTATTTAGAAAGTGGGATGAGTGGGGACTAGAATTTTGAATCTGAGAAAAACTCAATCCGTGTGAAGTCCAATCGATTGTACTCTGGGTCCAATCGATTGGGCTAAGTCTAATCGATTGTACTTTGGGTCCAATCGATTGATCTTGTATGGATGTATTTTTTCTTCATAAATTTAATCGATTGTACATAATCCAATCGATCGAACTTAAATAAGTTTCTATCCCGTAAGCTCCAATCGATTTCACAGAGGTCTCCAATAGATTGTGCTTTGTCAATCGATTGGTCTAAATAATCCAATCAATCGAACTTTTTAAGAAGTCAATGTCTTGACTTAAACTCGGGTTTATCCATTGACTAGGTCTGACCATTATATTTTATTCATTTAAACCTATTCCTATGGCCACTAAGTCACTTACCTTCCTAAGCGAGCATACACGGTCTATAACTGACAAATGGATAGTTACTCAGATGACTCCTATCGTTAATGGTCTGATACTTACTGTTTCTGTCTTCTAGTCTTCACGTAGTTGGCGAAGTATGCGTACCACGACATCTTCACACTAAACTGGTACTTGTAGGTAAGGTTACATGAATGTTTTATGTTACACGGAATCTTTGCTAAACTAGAATATGAAAATATTCTTTACAATCTCCCCCTTTGACAATTCCATGACAAAAAATATTTAATCATATAGAAGGTAAACAAAGAATATAGAAATATAATCCCACCCTTTTACATGATTCGCTCACAATCTCAATCTCTCGGAGATAACAAACAGATAAAATTAGACGCTTTAATCTATTTTCTGTACATTCCGCCATCAAAATATACTATGTAATATCATCGACAGAAATATATATAAAACTATTAAACATAGTAGTGAGTTAATTATGCACATCACGAGTAGAGAAATAAATAAAATAATGTGCAATTTTACTCCCCCTATCTCATGTAACTACTAGTTTACCTCATATGATTTTCTCTCCCCCTTTTTGTCACAGAATGACAAAGGTAGAGAAAATAAACAGATAAATGGCATGCATAATATATTATCATGAATCACAAGTGCATATAGAACAAAATATCAACAAAATCTACTATGATAAAAAAAAGTTTATAGTCTGGAATATATCAGCAAGAAATATAAAAGAATATAACTACAAGAATAAGAGTTTATCTGAGTACAATGATCTAAAAAAAATACAGATAACTCTAGCAAAGTCTCTCTCGATGAGACTAAGATGATGGTCCAGTACCATCATGCTGGTCCGAGGGTAGGAAATGGACGATGATGTCCGAAGCCCATCACAGTGAACTGATGCTCCATGTACCGCTGCATGTCCATCCAAGTACCAGTCATCCGGTCGAAACCAACATCCTGTCTCTCCTCTAAACGATGGAAGCTCTGTGAAGTCCGCTCCTCATGTGAACTGAGCCGCTGATCAAATCCAATCATTTGATTATGAAGAGACTCTAGAGTATACATAGCATGCATCTCAAGTGGCTGCACGAAAGATGTCTGAGTCTCAGGAGGATGCATCTCAGTGTCTGTCTGATGTACTCCCGGCTCTGTATCGTCTCCCAAGTCATCATCAAAGAAGTCCTCGAAACCAGAAGGAACCTGAGTAACCCTACGAACCTGAGACATACTCTTCCGAATGATAGAAGATGGGTCCCATGGGTGTACACACCTCCTCTGATGGTGAGATCGGTATATCAAGATGAAGAAGAAAAGAACTCACAAGAAGAGGAAAGGGAAGACAAGGATGATTAGACAAGTTGCGAACAGCTCTAGCTATGGCCCGAAACATGAATTTAGGAAGGTCAATCACAAAACCAGTACCAAGATGATAGAATAACTGAAGACGGTCAATGTTCACATGTGCCCCATGGCCAGGTGGATCAATGTTGTACCCACAAATCAAGTGCAACAATCGATAATCAGGAAGCATAGATGTAAGTGGAATATACAACCTCCAATCAAGTGACTGGCCAGTGAGAATCTTAGTCAGTATAACTCTGTTAGTCGTCAAAACTCAAGTCCGATGGAGATACTTATGCGGAGTAGATGGACGAGGAATGCCCAACAAAGTAGAAATCAGATCAGGGGTAATGGTCAAGTGAGCCCCAGAAACATAAGTCTCAAATAATAGTTGACTCTTGTCATCGCACTGGATGGAATGCATGTTGGCATAAAATATTTTAACAAGAGCATGATAGAAGGGCATGTTTAAACGCATAACAGGAATCCACTGACGAGAAATAAAAATAGAATGAACAAAAGATCCCATGATAGAACCGAATTCAACCACCCTCTCACTAGTGAATTTATAAATATTGAAATGTGCAAATCTGTCCTTAGCCAAAGACGATAGAAAATGAGAAATAGGAGCACTCACCGTAGGAGGGTCTATAGGACCAGATCGACCTTGAAATTGTCCAATTGATTGGATTAAGTGACTGTGGGGCAAAAATCCCACAACTTCACAATATCTGAAGTGTTTTCGTTGATGAAGTATGTCTTGCCGGTATGAGTACGAGTTTCGCTCCTTATCGGTTACTTTGGTGAAGTCGGTGCAGGGCGGACGAGTAGACCGAAGACAGTTGATGAACGAGGGTACCTGAAACAGAACTCTGCTAGTGGGATTCCACTTTTAGAGCCTCCGATGATTATATCAGTTTCTTTCTTAAGCTTTTTCAAGTTTTGTTTTGTGTTTTGCCTGCCTTTTTGAGTTGATCGAGTATCCTATTTATAGGATAGTCTCATCCTGACGTGTCAAGATGCTCATGCTTGAAATATCTATTTGGTTGGTTAGAGATCTTTTGTCTTTTGCATGACGTGTATTATGACATGTTATGATCCGTACCCTCGATGATGAATATGGTTTATCTGTTATTGAAGTGAGGTCTGTCAGCTCGGTGCTATCGGTGGTCTCAGTATCGTCGGATCTTTCTGGCACTGTATACCTCATTCGCCTCAGTTTATCTCGATCACTCTTCATCTCGATTATCTCGGTTATCTCGGTTGTAGCTCATCTCGGCCATCTCGTTATACCTCATCTCGGCCATCTCGGTTGTACTTCTTCATCTCGATTATCTCGGATATTGCATAAATGATTTATATCCTTCCTAAAATAGTACCCACGATAGCCCCCACTTGGTAGTTGGTACCTTTGGTATACATGTCTAGAGTCCGACTTCCAAGTAATGCCACGTGGCCCTTTATATCCATGTTCAATAAGAATTCTGATGTTCTTTCCGAAATAGCCGACTTCATGGCTCTACCACGTGTCATATACACGTGTTACATTATTGATTTTTTATAGACTTCTTTTACATGGCCAACTTCATGGCTTTGCCACGTGTCATTTTCTTTCTGACTGCACTGTCTTCTCAATACGTCATGCGCAATAAATATTTTTTTGTGTCGCTATTTAATTGGATTTCAGTGACAGAACCGTCTTTTGACTCTTCGGTTCTCACGGGTGGTGCGGTCATGGCTATAAATACCTCATCTCTTCACAATATTTTACTTTTCACTTCTTACTACGGTAACTCAATTCTGTTTTTTACTTTGTTTTTTCTCGGTGATCTCGTCACGTCTTCTATATCGGCCCCTCGGTGATCTCGTTCAAGTCCTTTATATCGGCCCCTTCGTTCATCTCGTTGATATTGACGTCAAGGTACTTTCTAAGCTTTGTTGTTTGAAATTTCTTTATGGCTCCTAAAAAATCTATTAAGTCATTTGTCCAAGGGGCCGACAACTTTTCACCTCCCATTATCCAAACTATAGTGTATTTCTTATGTACTTTTCACTCTTTTCTGAACATTTTTTTATAAAATACTTGGTGGAAGATCATAGAGCAAAAAGGAGATAGAAGAGAAGAAACGAATATACCACAAAGATCTAGTTTAAAGAATAGATGTAGGTTATTTCATCCATTTATTTCCATTGTTATTTTCTTATAAATTGTATATATGATATATTCATATTACAATTTTTATTAGTTAAAAATCATGTATTTTTGTTAGAAATACGTGTATTATGTTTCCAAAAGCATGATTAGTTATATTAGAAGGAATTTGAGCATGTGTTTAAAAATAATTGTTATCTTTTTAAAATTCGGATTTGTATATTATTTGTATATTGTTTGAGATCATGTAGTTTTATTATGGTCTATGAATATATGATGGACTATTGGACATTTATGAGACTGAAAAAGAAGATTGAAAGTGTATGGACACCGGTTAGGGTTTCGTGTCATGTTATGTACCAAACCCCTTAGGATTTTTTCTTAAAGAACAAGGAGGGCCCAGAGCCTTAGGGTACAAAGCCTCAACCCCCTTGGATCCGTGTGATATTTGATATTTTAGTCCGCTATTTGTATAAAGTGTGTCCCGTAGTATTTATGTCATGCATGCTCATCGAATTTTTTTTAATGTTTAAACTCGATTTGATTATTATTATCCTATTGCATTATTCATATCATGTATTATTCCCATTGACTATCTGTGGTTAGTCTCTCATCCCCATGGTAATAAGGATGATGGAGCGTACCTATTGGGCTTTGCAGCTCAACCTATTTATTATGGATCTGGGTTATGGATGGCGGGTCAGACTAAATTGTTATGAGTCGGTTCTGGTAGACCCAGGTTCGGGACGTGACAAAGATTTCTCACCTCTCTTATGACTAAGGGCTACGAAACTCTATAAATATAACCTTTCTTTGGACTTACAAATTACGCATTAACACTTAGAAGAGAGTTTTATTTATTAAGAGTTGTCCATTCGAAGAAGAAAAGTTCAAAGTTTTATTACTACTTTTTGAGAGCTTTTCTTTTCTCTTTGATCATAACTTAGAGCTTGATCCCTACTCAGGTTTTCTACTTAGAAACTTAAACCTAGCAAGTCAAGAGTTCTAATGCGTCTCAACACTATTTGAGTGACTTGGGGTTCAGGGTGTACTGAATCCTTCACCTTTAGTAGAGATTGGAGTGTTGAGAAGTAAGATTAGGGAATACTGATCGAAAGTAGGTTTGAGGCGTTGATTCAGGGGACGTGGATACATTAGTAGTGGGCATTGGCTAAGGTTGGAATCTGCATTTGCAACGGTGCTGCATAGGTAAATTATGTTTCGTTTAACTTTCCATTTAGTGAGACTTTTCGTCTGGACGTGGTCTAGTGGTTTTCCTTGGTTAAGGTGTCCAAGTAAAAAACTCTTTGTCTTGTGGATGTTTTATTGTGATTCCGCTAATTGTATTGATTAAATCAAAACGACGAACAGACAATATACTACGAAGGTATATGTGATTTGAATCTGTTGAGATAATCTTTTTACCAATCAACTAAAGCATGCAAGTTTAACATCTTACCTGGACTAGTAAACTTGTGTTAGATTAATTTTTGAATACCTAATCATCCCCCATTTCTAGATATGCTTGAGTAAAAGAGAACGGACAGGTTATTTCAGGTATTGACACATGTCATACACACATAAATAATGTAAGATAATCTAAGTACATAAAATTGTATCAAATGGCTAAAGTCCATGAAAAGTGTCTAGATGACCTCGGAATGACCCAAAATTTATTCTGTGGGTCTTGTAATTATTTTGAATTTATTTAAAAATAAATTTTAATATTTTAAATTTAATATATAAAATGGCCGTAAAATTCAAAAATACATTTTTTGCTAAAAAAGTTTGTTATAGTTTTAAAGTCTCTCTACTAGGTTCAGAAACCTTAACATGCGAGTCTCTACTAAAATTTAGCCTAAAAGTAAGAAAATAATTTTTGTCAAATTATTGAATATTTGAGATCTATATAAGTATATGATCGGGTCAGAATCATCTGTTCGTCGATCGAAGGTCAAACGAATTTTCTAGAAAGAGTTTTAATCTACTTTTGTAGGGCCTACAAAATTTTAATTTTTTAAAAGTTGTTGGAATAAAACCAAATTAAATACACATACTCAAACATGATATTTAACCTTAAAAATTCTAATAAAAGTCTGAAAAAGGTTTAAGTTTTTATTTTAGTTAAATTTACCATAATACCCTAGAACAAAAGTTTATGGTATTACGCTATAACATCTCTATTTATGCATGAATGTCGAGGTGTGAGTTAGAAAAATAACATAATGAGAATATGGGTCTAACGGATGATCGTATCACATCATATAAATAAGATGAAACTCTAACTTAATGCAATGCTTATAGAAAGGGTCCGATGAATAGACGATCAAGCGATCACTTACTATAGCAGCCTTTTTACCCAATAAAATTTATGGTCATACATACCAGCCAATCATGCTTAGCCTACTTATAATACATCATATCATCGTGATAATTAAAGTAATTACATGTTTGGTGACATAGATATATATTCACATATTTACTATTAACTAAATGACTAACATGCTTTATAAACATATGTAGATCTATCATATAATATCGCGAATTTAATCAAGAACTCATAGTAAAAATCATGCATTTCAAAAGTACACCATTGGGGCTTGCACACAGCCCAAGGTGTGCATAAACAAATTTAAAGAGTCAAAATAGACTTCCTATACAAAATATGCATGGTAGAATTGGTCAACCCTTCAATATTTTTGGTAGATCTAATAGATCTATTTTCTACCAATTTAATCCGACCAATAAATTGGATCCTTTCAGTCAATGGCCTGACAATCATATTCTCTGGCTATCAATTCGATCGATCAAATCAATCTTATGGGCGAAAGGAACCACATATAAACTTAAAAAAATCACCAAAAATTCTAAAAATACAATCCCAAAAGGTGTTGGAACCAAGAAAAACTCTTGTTTCAATAAACAATATTAAGAAAGATATTTTGATTCATACAGTAAATAAAATTAGGGATTAAAACGAAATCGTGAATAGTTTAAAAAAAAGAAAATAAGAAAACTCAAAGGAAACTGTAAACATAATTGTCTAATATATTAAAACCATAATCATGTCTATAGAAATATGCAATAAAATATTTCAGAACACAAGAAAACAATAAAGGTTTACATTGGATTAATAAAAAAAAATATAATAAATAATGAGGGACAAGGCATGGAACACACCAAAACATGATTAATTTTCTAGCATAGACGCATATATACAATAATCAAAACACCAATAAATAAAAGAGCTAATGAGGATTCACTTGCCTGAATATGCTAGTTCATTAATCATAGAGAAAAAATCCACCAAATATCTAATGATTTTCACAAACCCTAGCTCTAGAGAGAAAGAAACAGAGAAAAAGTGAGTAGAGAGATGTATTTTTCTAATCAAGTAAAAAGTGATTTTTGTTACTTTTACTTAGACTTATATAAAAAGATCAAAAACTTTAATTTAGGTCAACTTATGGGCCTAAGGCCCAAGTGTATCAATTGAGTGTGATTCAGAGTTGGACCAAATCGATACATTTCAGGATTGGACCAAATTGTTACAGTTCGAGGTTGGATCGGATTGTAGAAAGAAGATCAGGGCTAGATTGATTGAAAGGTAAATTCAGAGATGGACTGGACTGAATCGTGAAGAACGTCATCCGGCAAGGGCACTTCATTGACTTGTTGCGTGGTATAAAAGGAGTGCGAATAGCATCGGCAGTTGGCTCAAGGGTTGGGCTTGAGTTATATGCTGTGAGTAACAACTTTCACATGTATGTAACACAATGTTCTTAACATTGCTCATAGTCTTCGTTGGTTTGTTCATCAATTAGTCGTAAAGAATGCTATAAGGACTCCTCGTTGCTCAGGTTTGTGTGCAAACTTAATCGTGCTAACTATGGACTGTGGCAATCTCCATGGGTGTTTCATTCATCTGATTTAGTTCTTTTTAGATAAGTTGAGCTTTTCATGCAACTCCGATTCTTCTATGTTTGGTCGTTGCACTTCTCATGGCATCATTATTTTATTACTATATGTGTGATATCATTCATATAGGTTTTGCTCTAGAGTTCATGTCATCGTTAATTGCTTGACTTCAGTCACAACTTGCTATGAAAGATTTTGCAGATCTTAATTTTGTGTTCGCATTGAAGTCAAATGTCAGGGCATTGATCTTGTTCTTACTCAGATCAAATAACTATTGCATGTTCTAAAGCAGACTAATATAAGTGAGGCCAAGCACATTTTGATCCTTGTTGTTTTTGGGTCGAAGCTGTCCATTTTAGATGGGGATCCACTTGCTGATATTCTATTATAGCATGATATTCACTCAAAAATGTTTATTTTAAGCTATTATCCTTTTAGTTGTGTCACATTCACTTACGTAAAACTTCTCTTTTTGTCGACTTTTCTACGTAAGAGTTTCTTCCAGTATCAAGCCATTTTGGTTGAATCTTATTACGTGCTTCTGTTATTGTAGGGACACTATTTGGACAATTCTGATGGATTGTAGGCCCACAACTGACCTCTAGAGCCTATGGCCAAAGCTAAAGAGCTAACAAACTAAAGACAAGAAGCTATAGGCCGAGTACGATTAGAGCCAGATGATCAAAAAACCTGAGAAACGACCAAGAGATAAGGAGAGTCAAGCCTCCAGAGAATAGACTAAAGAGATTAAAGCTTAAACAATACTAAATGAAGACTTGCTCAGTTGGTGAAGCTTGCAGAAGGCCAAGTCAGAAACTAGGGTTCAAGACCCTCAATCAACATTTTTATCCAAATCCTCTCTATTTTCTCTCTCATCTCTTTAAACCCCTATGATCTACATCCAACAATCATTCTTCATTCTCTCTCTCTTCTAGATTCAACTGTTCACGTATCCTCTACCCATCCATCATCGGATCGGCCAACAGATTGTCAGATCACCCATCTACCATCTGATCATCATTATCATATTTTATACTTTAGTCGATCCTATCCCAACCATCCGTTCTCATTTTCTACTAATTTAGTGGTTATATCGCCATCTCCTAAATTCGTCGCAAACCTCTTGCCCCCTAGTTTGTGCCCAACATCATATAAACTCTCTTATGGCACACAGCTCACTCTCTCATGACCCACTCCACTCAATCCTGAAACTCAATGGCCCATGAGAGAAAATGTCACACTTAACCTTTTCTTCCTCATCATTTATTTTTTTCTCTCCTTTCCAAAAGAGGAGATGATTCTCTCTTCTCCCCATTTCAAGAGATGCTCCCACCTAATCGTAATCCTTATAAAAGAGGGATGGCTTTACAAGCCAACCCTCTCTCTAAAAATTGTGGCTCTCTCTCCCCCTCTTCTCTCTTCTCAACCTCACTTTCTCTCCCTTAGGTTGCACTCTGTCCCCCCCCCCTATTGTTAAGAAAGTCATCAGATTCAGAATAAATCTGGTTCATAAAGGCATCCAGATTCACTCTGCAATTGCTCTTTCTTTGCATTTGTAAGTTCTTTTCTTTCTCTCTAATCTTCTCTTTTCTCTCTCTACTACTATTTATTTCTCGATCTAACCTCTATCTCTTTCCTACCCTCCTTTTACATGCTTTCTAATGTAATTTTAATGATTTCCAGTATTTGATGTTTGATTTAATTTATATAAGGATTCTTTTATGATCAATGCAATTGTTATTTTTTTTCATTTTTAATTGATTTATGTTCTTTATGTCTTTGAGTATTTCTAGTAGTTTGTTACTCTAAAAACATCAAATATATTTTTATTACTTGATTCGCCCATCTCATCCCTCCACCATTTCTAACATTTTTATGGTTTCCTTATTCTTTATTTTTGCTAACTTTTCCGAGTGCAGATCGACATCCAACACAAGCCCTATACTAGATTTTCATCTTTTATAAGATTTGAGTTAATCAAATCATAAATGTGTTGAATCAAGGGTTTCTGTCCAAAGACCAGAAAACCCCCTAAATCATAGTGTATCTTTTATAAGATTTGAGTTAATCAAATCATAAATGTGTTGAATCAAGGGTTTCTGTCCAAAGACTAGAAAACCCCCTAAATCATAGTGTAGTTGGCGAACATCACTATACTACTATGACTCATCTGGATCAATCAATCAAGCCCGCCATTTTATGCTTCAGCCCATGACTACCAACCCATTAGGCATTCATGAAACATATTCTACGGTATCTCAATGGTAGTTTATGATTTGGTTTGTGTATCAAGCCAACAACCAATATTCATATCTCTTTTTAATTATAATGATGCTGATTGGGCCAAGTTTCCTAATGATCATTGTTTCATTTCTAATTCCAACAATTTCTTAGGACTGAATCTTATTTCCTAGCACTCCTAAACTTAGAACATGTTATCCAGATTCAATACAAAAGTGAAGTATGGTTCTCTTGATCATATGGATATAGAACTTGCATGGACTCAATTCATGTTAAAGGACATTGAGTTTTTCTCACGGGCCCCTCCGACATTACTTTTCAACAAGATTTCTGTTTTTGCTTTATATTCAAACTTGGGATATACGCAATGCATCACATCGAGGTTGATTATTATTTATTCGTAACGTGTGGTTCATGGTCAGCTTCAAGTTGTATGTCTCAACTACGGAACAAGTCACAAACATTAAGGGTCTCGCATTGTCTCATTTTCAAACATTGCGCTCCAAGCTAACTGTTATTTTCACATCGTATTTGCTTGATTAAAGAAATTAAGGATAAATCTTTCTCCTCTTGTTTTGACTGCCTTTTAACTTTCCTATATTTACCACCCATTAGTTTCAGTCGTAGAATAGGACTCTTGTTTGCCTGATTTAGGATGTATTCTAGCTAATCGTGTAACAGTTTCATAAAATAAATAAACGCCTAATTGAACCAAAGAGGTCACGGCAACATATATTCCCAACCTTTTATGATTCCTTCAATCTTTCATTTGCTGCAATTGAAAAAAAGAAAGAAGACATACACTATCTTTTAGGAGAGGAAATAAAATGAAAAAGAGGAGTGAGACTAGGAATGAAGAAATTAAAAAAATTAAAACGTAGGACTAAAAGAAATTTTCCTCTCTCTTTTCGAAGCATGCTAAATAAATAATTAAATCATGGAAGTCCTATATTTTTCGATAGGAAAAATGTAGGACCCAGTAAGCCAATGCAGTCATGGAGGTTTACTTTTCTTGTAACATTTTCTCTCCAGCATGTACATACAGTTTGGTTTTTCTTCATAGTGAATTCAATATGCATAAGACTAGTGTGGGGTCAACATCAGTCAAACCTGCACAGATTTTGACGAAAATCTAAATCAAGCAGAAGAGAGGTGGGCCATCAGATATGATCTGATCTGGGCAAGATTAGATATAGTTACAGGTGCACGTTTGTGGCCTTAATTCAGGAAAAAGTTAAGCACATCTCGAGGAAAAGGCCAAGTTGAGAGGATAGTGAGCATTGGATCCTCTCATCAAAGCAATATATCTGGAAATTAAAAGTTAGCCCCGTACGTTTAGAGCAAATAAAAAATGATGTAAATGTCAGAGAAAGGATGCATGAATCTCAAGGACTCATAATGGAGGGTTCGGATTGACCTAATCACAAATCAGATCACGAAAGTTAGCCACATATGTCTAGATCATCAAATAAAAACATATTCTAAACGCGTGGACTTAAATCTAAAAGAAATTACACAATTTTCAAGGAATCAAGGCTGATCAAGTGCTTAGAATGGAGGGTCTAAATTGACTTGATCACAAATCAGATCAAGAAATGGAGGGTTTGAAAATTCCCTATGGGTGTGAGTTGGACGGATTTTGAGATATCAAGGTTGATCAGATGGTTAGAAATGGAGGGTTCAGATTTGGACAGGTTCAGAAAATTTATGCTAGGACTGTCTAGTAAATGTTTAGAACCGGGCTCAAGCTGACTTATTTTTTGCTAATTAAACTCAAAATGCACCCCATAACTAGGCATGGCCGAGCTAGATATAGTACATCTGGTCCTTCAGCCCATGTACCAACTATTTTAGTGTCCAAGCCCGCCTGGAAACCTGAAATGCGATGTGAGGTGGTCTAATTTTTGGGCACTTGATTAGGAGGTAGTGGGCCACAGCTACAAATAGTAAGGATGGGATCATTCCATCGAGGATGATAGGCTCTTCTCTCCATCATCCCGATGAGAACTGAGAAAAGTTTTGATCCAGGTGTCCCGGAACCACATAAAACTGTAGCGTGCATGGTACACTCTTAGAGACTAATGACGATATGGATATTGTTAGAGACTAATGACGATATGGATATTGGACCCATCTCTAGGTGAATTTACAGACCAAAAAATCAACTTGATTGGTTATTTCATACCGTTAGATCTGAGTACCTCGAAATAATACCCGAATCCCACGGTTGAAAATTAATTAACCCATGAAAAAGACTAACTCTTAATGGTTTATAATCAATTTAGATGATATTTGGTCTGTAAGTCCACATAGGGATGGACCAAACATCCATACGGTCATTAGTCTCTAAGAGTGTGGACCAAACATCCAGAATCAAAAAGTTTCTCACGAGAAATAAAGAAGCATTTCTCCCCCTCCCCTACACACTCTCTCTCTTAATATTAAAGGGTAACTCTACGTGCACTCACCTCTTTAAGCTGTGCACCCACACAACCCCCCTCCCCCACCCCACCCCCACTCTCTTTCTCAAACATGGAGAGAGGTGTGTCGACAAGCCCTGCTGACATAGTTAAGGTGCATGTTGTCGACAGGGCCTGCCAACACCACCTCTCCATGTCGGCTTTAAAGTACCGACATGGGCAGTTTGAAATTGATTTTATTTTTTAATTTTGTTGAGAGGGAGAGAGAGAGAACGGTGGGGTGTGTGGGTGGATTTTTTTATGGTGGGTGTCCAAACTAAAAACATCAATGTAAATTTGGTCCAAAACCAGATGTTTTTAGGTGGGTACCCAGCTTAAAGAGGTGGGTGTGGGTCAAGCATCCCAAGATTAAAATTGGTGAAAACCCTAAAAGAAAAAAAATTAAATGAACAAAGAAAAAATAAACAAAAGACGGAAACAGAAAGCCTAGAGAAATTGCTAGTCATCTAGCGCAGAAAAATGCTGCCAAAAACCTCGAAAGAAATGCATTGGCTTTTGGATATTTTATTTTTATGACCCACACTGCAACATGATGTGCCTTTCCACTTGTGACTGTAGGCCATAGCTAAAAATTTTCCCATTTCAGGTGTTGCCATTTTTAAACATGGTAAAGTGGGAGTACATGATTTGGCAAGAAAACACTTTTAAAAAGTTAGAATATTCCACTCTACCACATCCTCGGCGGACTTGAGATGAATCCATATAGAAAGAAGATCCACATCAAAAATTTACTCCACATGGGCCTACCAACACACGTCTCTCCATATCTGCTCTGAACTGCCGACATGGGCAGTTTAAAATTTGTTTATTTTTAATTTTGTTGTGAGGGAAAGAGGGAGAGGGAGAGAGAGAGAGAAAGGTCTAGAGAGGGAGGACGGTGGGGTGCATGGGTGGTTTTTCTTAGGATGGGTGCCAAACTAAAAACATCTAGGTATTTTGGTCAAAAACCTTGACGTTTTTAGGTGGGTGCGGGTACAGTGACCCAAGATCGAAATCGGCGTGAAAACGCTAAAAAGAAAATAATGAACAAAGAAAGAAAGAACAAAAGACAAACGGAGACATAAATAGAAACAGAAAGCCTAGAGAAATTGTTAGTCATCTAGCAAGCTTAAAAACGCTGCCAAAAACCTCGAAAGAAATGCATTGGTTTTTAGATATTTTATTTTTATGAACCATAAGGCAACGTGATGTGCCTTTCCACACGTGACTTCCTGTTGGCCATAGCTAAAAATTTTCGCATTTCATGTGTTGACATTTGTGGACATGGTAAAGTGGGAGTACATGATTTTGCATGAAAACACTTTTAAAAAAGTTAGAATATTCCACTCTACAACATCCTTGCGGCGGACTTGATCAGATGACTCCACAGAGAAAAGGGTCAAGATCAGGGGACACAAAATTTCACATCAAAAAATCGGTTGGGGCCAATATATAAATTAGAAGTTTTGGAATAGGATTATTTTTTGTCAGGATGGTCTCTATGGTGAGAAGATCAATCTCACAAAAATGCAAATCATTCTAATATTCGTAGCCTGGTTTACAAGTTGAAGAATTATGGAACGTTTATTTTATACTGTTAACTTGAAACCCACATTTGATGGGGAAAGAATTTTAGAATGGGCTGATTTTTTGTAGGGGTGTGTCAAATTCTAAGGAAAAAAGTGGGAGACTTGTCCTTCGAATACAAGATTTCAATTTAACTCAATTCTCTTATCCAATAGATTGATGGCTAATGCAATTACCTTAGTCACTGGGAACATTACATTTTAAATTGTAAATACATAAATATAGAGAATGTGTGGATCGACATTCATCAGAAGTTTTAAATTCTTGGACCACCGTTGGATCTTACCTATCCTTATTCATCATGCATTGCTAGAATGCAAATGGAGGCCGAGATTTCAATTGGATTTCATTGGATCCTCTCCACCAACTGCCTCATAAATCTTTTGAAAAGCTTCATTTATGCATGAAACAAGTAGTTGGGAATAAATAAATTGCTTCTCTGCGGTCACGACCAACTTTATTTTTTCCATGTAACTTACTATAGTAAACACAAGGCTCTGCAATCAAACACATCAATTAGAACAAATATAAATGAATATGTATGAACTAGGGTTTGCTAGGGATGTCAATAGGTATCTGAATACTCAATACATATGACCCGATTATATCTAGAATGGGTCAGTCTTCTTAGTCAAGATTAGGTTTGGTGTACGAAGGAATACTTGCCTAGAAAGGGAAAAAAATTTCGAGAAAATTCATCTAAGAAAATACCTTAAATGGTTATTTGATTGCACTAAAAAAATATGCATTTTCCAGTTATGGGAGAAAATAATATAGTATTTTGGCATGGAGATGAATTTTTATCTATGTGGAAGGGAAATGAATTCCAGGCTAAGATAGGAAAATCTTATATTCTTCAGAAACATTTTTAGATTTAAAATTGCTATCGAACTATGGAAATTTGCGTTTTAACAAGAAAATGTGATTTTCCCACAAGAAAAATTGGCAGTCAAACATGCCCTTACAAAAATAGAAGAAAACAATTAAGATTAGTGAAAGAGTGAACTATATATGCCCTTCATCAAGGGGCTTGCAGCTAGAGTTAGTTATTTTTGCACTAGTTTGGATTGTCATTTTTGCACCAAGAAGAAAAAAAAAATTTGATGCAAAAATATCTTTCTTGGCGCAAAAATAGTGATCGAAACATGCATAAAATAAATAAATTTTTGTTTTTATGCTCAAAATTTCATCATAAAAACATAGTTAAGCAAATCAAAGAATATAAAATACTTGAACTTTGTTCTACCTGAGGTACCCCTGGCACTGTGAAATACATGCTATTAAGTGGATGGCCTGCCATTGTCACTTTCTCCATCGGACCAATCACATTTGAAATCATGATGCTTGTGTTCTCCAAGTTTGAATGGATGTACTTAGCTGCTGCCTGCATCAACAAAAGGTTGAGTTATTCTTTTTCAATATTGGAAATGTGTGCTTAAAGAATTTTGCTAATAGGTAAGATCGATTCTTAACCTCCGGGCCTCTTATGCTCTTCAACATGTTTAGAAGTTTACTAGTGAAATAAATAGCCAATGAATTCGTCTTTCTCTTCATCTCTTTCTTTGCTTTGACGATGAACTCTAAGGGATCAACATTTTCAACATCACTAAATGAAGGAAGTGATACATGCAAGAAGCCAAAATGATTGCCCCATATATTGCTCTTAACATCTCTTCAACAGTTTGAAACCCTTTCAACATCCTCATGTTCATAACAATCAATGGGGTGGTTTGTTTATGATCAGAAACTTGCCCCATTCTCTTTATGTATAATTCGAGTGCATAGGATATTAACCCAGTGATCACATCATTCACCGTCTGTTCAATAGACAAAAGGATTAGTTTCTCAAATTGAAATCTAGTTCCAATATATGGAGAGATATTTGGAAAGAAAAGCTAGGGTTAAGGTTAATTCCATCAATTGTTTTACAGCCCAATAAGCTCCAAAATCGTCATAAGCATAAGTTGTTTTTTAGAAGCTTCTGCTAATTGCTTTTGCGGAAAGCTGTTCTTACAAAAAAAATTTTTACAAGTTTAAACTTACAAAAATTAATACCAAAATTATCCTTTTTAAGCTCCCAAGTGTTTTTAAGTGCGTTTAACTACTTGTAAGAGTAAATTAGGTATTTGGCAGCTAAAAATACACTTTTACCTACGGTTACAAAATAACCAAAACAACTTAACTCAAGCACTTTACATGTAAGTGCTATTAAGTAAGACTTAAGGTAAGATTTATGCTTATCCAGAAGTAGAAACATATCTCTTAGAGCATCTCCAACCGAGATATCTATTATAGAGATCAAAAAAATATATTTTAATGAAAAATACTTTTAGAGCACCTCGATTCTAACTTCGACTCCAACTACCCATCTCTAGACCTCATCTTTAAAACACTAGTATTCCTAGATTTTCCTTTAAAAACTCACTTAGATTGGATTGGATTGGCATTGACCTATTTTCTTATCAGACCAGGTCTGGATCAGCACTGATCTGAGTCAAACTCGATTCATTGCTAGTCCTAATGAATATATAATAAAAAAATATATTATTTTTTAAAACATATGTTAAAAAAATATTCAATATTGGTCTCATTTTAATTAAACGATTTTAATTTTAGAAAAATTGAATTTGTAGATTAAAAGTTATACTAATTTTGTAAAAGTACAGTTTAAAAGTAAAAAATGACATATCCAATATCAAGTTATATATTAAACTTAATACATGAAAATGGTAAAGTAGGAATTCTAACTTAATGAAGAGCAATAGAGATTGTTTTAGAGTCATATCCTCTCTCTATCTCTCTCTCCCTCTCAACTCAAAATATTAAAACTGGTGAAAACAAAAATAGAAACCCTAGAGAAATTGCTAGTCATCTAGCACATGAAAAACGCTGCCAAAAACTCGAAAGAAAAGAATGGCTTCTGGATTTTAAGTTCCAAGTCAAATCGTAGGGTTTGCAGAGGATTTATATACCAACAACTAACCTGATTTGTGATCTCTAGCCATTTTGGAGTCGAACGTTTTCATCAGGTTATATCTAGCCATTGGACTTGAACAATTGTTTGGATATGTACGTACTCACATTCAATGTTTAGAGATCATGAATCAGGCTACATGTATAGATGTGCAGCCCTACTTCCATAAAGAAAAAAAATGTCCTACACTTTGTTAACCCACTTACCCCTCCAACCTTGGACTTGACTTCTCGTATGTGATCAAGGGAAAAGGTAACAGACGAGATGGCGACTAGCTCAAACTCCACATGGGGCTTCCCCGATCGGATTGCTGTCTTATCGTCTATGAAAAGCTTGTCTTGCAAAATGCTATGGGTAAAATCAAAAACAGTGTTGAGGCTTTTAGAAATGAAGGAAGAAATTCTTGAGAAATTGTTCACTCGTCCATGCAATCTTGAAGATGAAGAAGGGAAAGTAAGGGAAGAGAAGGATTGTCTGCCCTTTTAACGCAAGAAACTAGCCCACCGATGAGCGAGTAGCCATCTCCTATTGCATGGTTCAGCTTGAAAACTAAAGTCCCAGCAGCATTGCATGTTGGGTACATGATTAAGTGGACTTGCCATGGAGGACAACTCTCGGGAAGCTGTTCCATGTAGATCTTCGAGATATACTCTTTTAATTCTACGTCGTACTCCTCTGACGATAACCCAGAAGGGAAGGTTGGGACGATAACATGATCTTCGATCATAATCCCAACTTTCTTCCATCTTTGCTCACCCTTCTCATCTGTGACGATGATTGAGGAGAAGCGTGTGCTACAGGGTACAAAAGCATCTCGGAGAAACTCGATTGTTTGAGGCTTGTTTAATGGGATCTCTGACTCGTAAACTCCAATGATGTAAAAACTAAGCGTGGAACTGTTGATATATTGTGAGAGTGGGCTTAGAGGTGGGAGTACTCCGTGTGCCATCGATGCTTTTTCTCTACCTTGTTTTTATCTCATTCTGGTCTTCCAGCACCGTTTAAATAGAAGCAGGTCGCAAGCAAAATTGAAATTTTCTTAAATTTTATGGTCGAACTTGACTCCTAGCGAAAGGGACTGGTCATTGGTGCGGTCATCCGAGGCCACAAAAAAAACATTTGTCACATGGAGCAAGCAAAACCAATGACCATATTGATATTTGGCCCATCCATGGGTGGACCTACAGAATAATGTAATTAAACCTGACCTGGCCCGGTCTATCCAACCGGTGACTCGTCACAAACCCGTGTTGGGTTGTTCTGAAGTTTTAATTTTTAAACTTTCTTAAAAGGTCTTGATAAAAACAGGGTGGGTAATTGTGGCTGAGGTGGTGGTGGGTAATGGGTAGAGTGCCTATCCCCATCAATCAAAAAGTTCAGAAACATTCATTCGAAAGTAGATTCTTATTTACTTGGAAATTTGAGTAGAACGCAGCCAGAATTGAAGATTTTCTTATTAACTTGGGAATTTGGGTAAAACGCAACCACTATAAGCTAACTTATAGCTTATAAACTGCACTCCCAAACACAGCCTAAGAGTGCGCCTTGTGGCTTTTTAGGTATGGCCACCCTATCCCGGCAACTAAAAAGGGAGTAAGACTTGCCTGACCACCCACAATATATAGCTACACGGCAATTTATTAGAGGACACTGACCGTATAGATGTTTGACCAATCCCTAGGTGGACCTATAAACCCAAAATCAACCTGATCAGTGATTTCTAATTGTTAGTTGAAGTCATTTTCGTTGGTTGATTGTAACCGTAGGAATTTGAGCATTATTTACCATTATTCCCTTACAAAGATCCAACGGTTTGAAATCACTAGTCAGGCAGATTTTTGGTTTGTTGGTCCACTTATGGATTGGTCAAACATCTATACGGTCAGTGTCCTCTAATAAATTGCCACGTGACTTATATTGTGGGTGGTGGGGCAAGTCTTACTCCTAAAAAGGCTAGGATCAAAAAATTTCTCCCGAACTTTTTTGGTATGAATAAAACTTCTATCACAGCCTTTTGACAGATGCATCTGTCACAATGAAAATCACAGGCCACGTGGCATACTCTTAGTGGACGCTGACCATATGGATGCATGTGTGGCCAGTCCCTCAGTGGACCTCTAAACCAAGAACGAATCTGATTAGTGATTTACAACCTTTGGATCTTTACACCCAATATCGCTGAATAATGCTTGAATTCTTACCGTTAAAATCAACCCACGAAAATAACTTCAATCGAATCGCATAGAAATCACTAATCAGGCTGACTTTTGGTCTAGAGGTACACTGAGGGACTGGCCAAACATCCATGCGGTCAGTGTCCACTAAGAGTGTGCCACGTGGCCTGTGATATTTCATTGTCGCGTCATCCATCCCACGTCATCTGTCTGCAATGGAAAAAAACTTACCTAAAAAAGCTGGGGCTATATAATATGGGGAATAACTATGATACCGGAAGTCCCTCAATTTGCCACGTAGTAGACTCTTTCGGGCCCACTACCTCCCTGAATGTTTTGTCCACACTTTGATGGACCCACAAACTAAAAAGCAGTGCGATTAGTGATTCCTAGCCATTGGATTGGAACACTTTTTCATCATGGGCCAACTCATAGGCCTGTTCATAAAGCTCATAATGAAAAACTGCTCAAATCCTATGGCTAGAAATCACCAATCATGTTATTTTTTGGTATGTAAGTCTATCATAGTTTGTGGACCAGACATTCAAGGGGCAAGTGGGCCCGAACAAGTTTGGTATGTGTTTGGTCAGGCCAAGTGTTTACAACTGTCATAGGCAGTCCGGTCCACTGTCATCAAACAGCCCACTGGTAACAGTCCACTGTCATCAAAGTCTTACTCGAAAAAAAACGACTAATCAGAGAAAGAAAGGACCTCATCGTGGTTACATTGTCGCCACATATCCACGGATCCACGTGTATAGAGCTACATCCATTTCTTAGATCCAGTGGTGGAGCCCACAACTGGATCATCATTTGCCCATGACGATCATCATCACCCAAAATAAATCCATGCACGTTGCTAACCATATAAAAATTTATGAAAGGAACCAGACAACAACAATTCAAACATAAAGGAACCGGTGTCGGCGACATCAGTGAAATAAATAAGCTAGCATCCAATTTCTATTTCTTTCCAAAATTTCTTCCTTTTAATTCCTTCCCAAAAATATTTTGTCTCTACTTAGATACTTTCCAAAAATCACTTTTCATAAAATGATGCGTCTTTTGGAAAACTTACCAAAACGTTTTGATAAAGAATCTTTTAAATGCATGCATGTTTCAATCACAAGGTTCCCCTAGCCCACACATGATCCACTTCTCTAGGTGGTGGATATGTTGAGATGTGTTGATCGTATGATGATGGGTATCTGATGGTTGATCGGATTGATGACCGGGGGGGAAAGATCTGATGGATGAACTATTGACGATCGGATGATAGACAATGATGGTGATGATCGGATAGTGGAAATTGTCCAAGGTAGGCTGTAGGATTGAGTGAGAGGATCGGATGATTCAAATTTGAGAGTAGAGAGAGAATGATGGTTTAGAAAGAGGAGAGAGAAAATATTACAAAATAAAGAGAAAATACTCGAAGAGGGTCTTGAACCCTGGTCTTTGACTTGGTCTTCTACATGCTTTACCAACTGAGCAAGTCATCATCTTGTGTTAGTTGGTAAGATATAATCTCCTTGGTCTCTTCTTTGAGGGCTTGTCTCTCCTTCTCTCTTGATTTTCTCTCAGGCTTTTCCGACTCTCTAGCTCTTCCCGTCTTTCGCTAACATCTCCTTGTCTTGGTCAACTGGCTCTATATACTTTGATCAAAGGCTCTGGCAGTCAGTTATGGGTCCACAATCCCTAAAATTTTCCAATCGGGTTTCCTGCGACAAAAGAAGCGCGTAATGAGACTTAATCAGAATGACTTTATATTTAGACGTCCGAAAACGTGTTTAATGCATGCAAATATACCATTTCGTCTAGAAAAATGTATTTTACGCAATAGAAGAGACTCTTACGTAGAAAAGTGGATAAATAGAACAGTTTTACGTAGGAGGGTGCGATAACGCTAGAAGAATAGTTGCTTTAAATAGCACTTTTGAGCGAATATCAATCTCCGCCCTTCACTAATCGCGCACCACAGCAACACCTCTTGAACGCCTTGCAATAAGGCAGTGCCCAAAGCTTCTTCAATGCTCCACCCCTCACCAAGCACCCATCCTCCTAACTCCCTGTTGTGTGCACGCCTGGAAGCACCTTAGTAGCTCATTAACGCCGCTGCACTCATCCCTCTAGCAACATCTGCAACCTTCCATTCCGATGAGCACCTCCCTCTTCAATCACCTCCTTTAACACCCAAGTGCACAACAGCATCACCATCTCTCCTTCATGGTTGCTGCCATCCCTCGATCTCCATCGTGATGACCTTCTCCATTGGGTAGGTTAATGGTAAGTCTCTCTCCCCTCTAGTTTCTCTCTCTAGGTTCTTTTCTCTCTTATTCTCTCTCCATTTTCTCTCTCTACAAATCAGCTCTCTCTCTAGATTTTATACATTCTTTAGTTTCTTTTACTTTGTTTTTAATTCTTATAGTATTTTGATTTTGAGCATTGTAAAAGATAGTAGATTTATTTATGAAGATCGTAGTTTACTTCTCTTTGATCAAGCTTGATGTGTGAAGTTATTTATTTTATTCTTGGTGTTAGTTAATGGCTCTTTCTTTAAAAATTAACTCAAGAATGTTTTAAATCCCGATCTCTCACCACTCTCACCCTTCCACCATTTGCAGCAATTATTCTGATTATTCGTGTTCTTGAATGCACTAACCCTAACTCTGAATGCGGATTCGACATCCGACATATCGCTATACAAAGTCTGCGTCTTTGCAAAAATTTAAGTGAACTAGATCTTACAAATATTGTTGATCTAGGGTTTGTGTAACCAATGACGAGGAAAAACCCTAGTTTCACCCACCAATCCGATCTAAATCAGGCTCTATCTCGTCTGAGATCACTATTTTACAAAGGATTCTCATTTTGTCATGGGCAAGATGGGCCAATCCTCGTCTGATCCAGATTAGGATCGGAGCCCACCAATCCAGCCTCCAATCTCGAGACTTTCATCCTTGACCTCAACTAGGGCAATCAAACACACAACCCTTGCATGATAAAATATGTGGCTGGAGTTCATGACGTGTGAACTGAAGAATTAAAACATGATTTTTGTAAGTGCAATCCAACGTGTTTTTGCAATGGGTTATGGATAAGTGAAATAAATAAGCTAGCATCCAATTTTTATTTCTCCTCTTAATGAGTCATGATCTACTAGGTTCACAATAAAGGTGATGGTATAATAATTACCACAAAATGTTAAAGTGGAATCGACACATCGAGTAAAACTTTGATGACAGGGGAATTGAATCCAAAGAATGACGGGGGAGCCCGTGTTACACAAGGGAACCTCTAGCCGAGTAGTGCGGAGACCATTAATGCACTTGTGTAGTACTACATGTACTACGTGCCCCCCTTGTGTGGTTGAAGTCCACTATTATCGAAGTGGTCGACACCAATTCTGAATGGTGTACGTCCTGTCAAATCATCTGGGCTGTACAAATATGCACATGTGGACCTTTTTGATTGTTAGAGCATGTCATCAGGTCACATGCATGGGTTGCATGCGTAGGTACAAAATTTTTGACCAATCTATGATCATTCTAGAAGAAATGGACAATTCTCCTATCCTTGTGGGTCACATGTAATGTACAAAGAGATTATCTCCAATCAAATGAGTTGATATTAGCTATAGCATAAGGTTAAAGGACAGCCAAGGATAGTTTCCATTTTAGATAAAACTCTTTGAGATATCTTTGTATTATGTAATTGATGTTTGTGTTTTGTTGGATGTGTAGTTAACATATAAATTAGCACTGCAAATTGGACCGGCTCAACTCGACCTCGACGGGTTGAGCCCGACATTAAATGAGCTATATTTTTTGTTTGTAGGTCCACCTAGTGTGGGACAAACATCCATACGATCAGCGTCCACTAAGACTGTGCCACGTGGCTCAGTATTGTGATAGAAGTTTTACTCCTCTATGGGCAAACGTCCTTTTAAAGGGCTTTTGTCAGCCCTTTTCAGCTTTAATGTCAGCCTTAATTTTGTCAGGGAGAGCGCACTTTCAATGGGTGTTTAGTTACTTTTTTCGTAAATGTCAGAACGATGTTTTTGTTTTTGTAAATACATTTAAATATATTTTCGTTTAAAAAATTTTTCGATAAATAAATCATGAAGGTCCTGTGTTCGGATAGAAGACATGTGGGACCCACTAGGCTAATTCAGCCAAATAAGTTCTTATTTCTTATAACTTTTACAGTTTGATTTCGGTTCATAGCTAGTCAATTCCACATGCATAAAAGTATAAACAAAACATTAAGATACGAGGTGATTGTCAAAATGTTTAAAATTTGATGCAACGAATCCTACCTCCACCCTGGTTCAAAGTCTTGCTCGATCCCGATCTGGATCGAGCAACTAGATCAGGATAGAAGCCCACCAATCTGATGCAAAGCCTGAACCCCAACCCAGCCCAATAAAGACAGAGTTTGTGCCTCTCTTTATTTTTAAAGGACAATGAATAAATAAATAAAAGAAAATTTTCTTAAACCAAAATAAATATAATTTATTTACAAAAACTAAAAAAGCTTTTTGACATTTACAAAAAAAGTAACTAAACGCCCTTTGAAAGGGTGTCTATCCGTGACAAAAAATAAAAGTAAAAGAGTTAAGTTCTCCTCTCCTATTTATAGAGTTTCAAGCCCTTGACTAGAGTGTATAAACTTACACTCAAAACAATGTAAGTCATGCCTGATATTAAGGTTATAATTGTGCGTATACTCGTAATGGCTATGGTGTGTTTCTTAACACTTAAGTCAATATAAGTCAGACCTGATATTTAGGTTATTATAGTGCGTATACTCGTAATGGCTATGGTGTATTTTTTAACACCTAAGTCAATACAAGTCAAGCCTGATATTAATAAAATATCTATGAGTTGAAAAAGGTTGACAAACGCCCTTTTAAAGGGCGTCTGTACCTGACAGATGCTCTTTAAAAGGGTGTTTGCCCATAGAGCAGTAAAACTTCAATCACAATACGGGCAACGTGGCACACTCTTAGTGGACACTGACCTTATGGATGTTTGGCCAATCCCTCGGTGGACCTACAAACCAAAAATCAGCCTGATTAATAATTTACAACCTTCGGATCTTTGTACTCAAATAATTCTCAAATTCCTACAGTTAAAATCAACCCAAGAAAATAACTTGAATCCAATGCTTATAAACCATTGACCATGTTTATTTTTTGTTTGTAGGTCCATCTAGTGTTGGACAAACATCTATACGGTCAGCATCCACTAAGATTGTGCCACATGGCTCAGTATTGCAACAGAAGTTTTACTCTTCTATTGGCAAATGCCCTTTTAAAAGGCATTTGTCAGCGCCTTTTTCAGCTTTAATGTCAGCTTTAATTTTGTCAGGGAGAGCACACTTTCAAAGGGTGTGTAATACCCTCAACTTTTTCAAATGTATTTTTGACTTTTTATGAGATTTGACCAAGGTTGACTTGTTTACTTGACCTTATAGATGATTAATTGAAACCCTAATAAACTCTTATACCTAATTGGTTTAGGACACTAAAGTCATCTAGGCCCCGGTATAGCTTATTTTTAACTTTTATCGTATTTAGAGCATTTCAAATATTTGTTTGTTTATTGCATTGTGTTGGTCATTATGTGTCTTTGAACCATTAGTCATATTTTAGTTAAACCCTAGGAGAGGTCCACCAAGTTAGGGAACCTAACTCTAAGTGTAGGTTAAGTTTTGGACCATTTAGTGAGGTAGGTGCCCAAACCCTAATTGGGATGTGCCCTGAATGAGAGATGTATGTGGTGAGACTTTATTATTAAGCTACATAGATTATATTATATTAATAATTATGTATTTAATGTTTTGTAATATTATTTAATGTTTTAGAGACTTTTTGGGCTTATAAATAATCTTAAATGAGGAGGCCCATTTTTAAATCATAATTAGCCTAAAATATAAGTTTTAGAGGGTTGAAAAAGTCAACCCTAGGAGAGTTATGAAAATCACTAAACCCTAATTCTTATAAGACCTATTCCTTCATTACTTTCTATTTTATTTAAGCTTTCTTCCTCCATTATTCTCTATACTTAATATTTAACCTAAAATTCAAGCTTTCATCTACACTCTTCCACCATTAACACCACATCTTCTTCTCCAATCATCACTAAACCCTAGGATAGTGTTCATCTCCCTTCTCTTATAAACATATATCACTTTGGGAGCAAAAGATCAACAAAGGAAGGACTTTTCAAGCGATTCAAGAATTTTTCATTAAAGTTCAAGAAACCTTGAGGTAAGTGTGTTTGATCCATTCTATACTTGTTCTTCTTCAAGATTTTATTTTTCTTTAATTAGATAATGGTTGATACTCATTATAAATTAATTTCAACAATATTCACTTTATTCTTATTGGGTTGATCTTTATTTTGGACTACTATGATGGATTTGGCCATGGTCTCTTTTGTACCTATAACGGATGACTATGTTCTTTATCATTTTTGTTGTAATTTTATGAGTTGAATATTTTTATAATTATTTTTCCTAAATACTTCTATAAATCTATTTTCTAAAATCGTTTAGTTTATATTTTCGGATTTATATTTATTTCATTATGATTTTTTTAATTTGTTAGACATTACCAAAAAAACTAGAATTCCAGATTTTACATGGTCCAATTTACTTGAAATTTTAATCTATATTTTTAATCTAAATATTTTTATAATTATTTTTCTTAGATATCTCTATCAATCTAGTTTCTAGAACCTTAGAGTTTGTATTTTTCTGATTTGTATTGATTAAGTTATGATTTTTCTAAGTTGTTGGACTTTATCAAAAGAACCAGAATTTTAGATTTTATACGGTCCACTTCACTTGGGATTTTGATTTATATTTTTGATCTAAATATTTTTTTAAATATTTTTTCTAGATACCTCTATTAATATAGTTTTCAGAACCTTTGAGTTTATATTTTTATGATTTATATTTATTAAGTTATGATTTTTCAAACATGCTAGACTTTTCTATAAAACCCAGAATTTCAGATTTTACACAGTCCACTTCACTTGGGATTTCAATCTATATTTTTAATCTAAATATTTTTCTAATTATTTTTCATAGATACCTATGTCAATCTAGTTTCTAGAACCTTTGAGTTTGTATTTTTCTGATTTGTATTGATTAAGTTATGATTTTTCAAATGTGCAAAATGTTTCTGTAAAATTCAAAATTTCAAATTCTTTCTGGCTTAATTCATTAAGGGTTTCGACCCATATTTTGAATCTCAATATTTTTCTATTTATTTTTTTTAAAACCTCTATGAATCTAGTTTTTAAATCCATTGAGTTTATATTTTTCTAGTTAATATTTATTTAGTTATGATTTTTACAACGCAGTATATTTTTTTGTAGAAAAAAACCTATTAATTATTAGTGGGTCATGATTATTAACTATTAAGGTTTTAACCTTATTGTTTGACTTAGACTTGTGTGCATGGGGATTCCACCCATGTGTCTTGGATCCCTCATCGGGTTCGGCCAAGTGTCTTGGATCCCTCTTTAGGGTTCGACCTTGTGTCATGGATCCCTCATAGGGTTCGACCATGGAGTGTTGGATTCCCTTATGGTTCCCACTAGTATTATCTATCTGTCTTAGTCGTGATATTTGATTATTGTTTACATATTATTAATGTTATTTAATTTTAGTTCTATCTATATCATTACTTTTGATGTTAATGTGTTCATTTTTTTTATTCTTATCAAATGTTAAATAAATGTGTTTATGCCATGTAACCCTAGTGTCATATTGTTGTCATACTATGATCATTACGTCATTTCATATAGGGGGTGCATAAAGGAACGGT
This sequence comes from Euptelea pleiosperma, assembly GCA_035048495.1. NCBI lineage: Eukaryota > Viridiplantae > Streptophyta > Magnoliopsida > Ranunculales > Eupteleaceae > Euptelea > Euptelea pleiosperma. The sequence continues at coordinate 29,371,434 of CM068553.1, forward strand.
ATTGAAGTATATTATATACGTTTATATTGATTTTATCAATTAATCAGGGTTCGGTACCCTATGGTGAAAGGCCTCAGACGTTATTATATCCTGCAGATGGGTCGATGAGACCGCTCCTAGTGCGGAAAAGAGATGGAGACCCTATGTGGTTATGGGTACTAGTTGCATGTGCATCCTGTACTCACCTTGCATTTACCTTCACTTTTATACCATCCTTATTATATGATTGAGATGCATGTCTTGATTAAAATCTCGTAAAGAATGATATCATACCATACACATTGTTGTATTATTGGGCATCGGCTCACGGTGTTACACCGATATCATTTTAGATTTTGAGGAGCCAGGTGCGTGGGAGGATTTTGTGATGGATGACTCCGGTATACTTGAGGAGACCGGCGAGGATTTGGGAGTCGATCCCACACTTTGAAAGAGACTTTATTGATCATTTTAAGACATTAGTTATTTATTTTTCGAGCATATACGCCTTGAATTGAGAGCATGTTCTCACCCTCTTTTCTCCATACTTATTAATTACCCATTTTCTGCAATGGATATACTTATTACTGATTTTAATAACTCAAGTAGAATTGTGGTTAACCTTATGACACCCGATCGATTGATTCAACTTTCTTTTGATTCTCTTGACTTAATTGACCTAGTTTGACTCTGTGGACTTCTTGATCTATGTTGACCCTTTTTTTACTTAACCTTGGTGGATTCATTAACTTGATCATGATTATATAATTGGACATAGATGAATATAACTCTATTGCTTAATTGAAACAATCGGACATGATTTGACGATTAGAGAATGTACTTAAATATCCCCTTATAACTGAATCTCTCATAGGATTGTGTTAGGCCCGTTAACGCTTGAACATCGATTTGTTTCTTGTTTGTGGAGTGAGTCTTGATGGTTTAATTACATCATGTGGACCATTAGAAATCATTCATAGATCACCTCCAAACTCAGGTTATGGGTCAACCCATGGACTTTTCGGGTCGAATTTGAATACCCGGGTTCGGGGTGTGACAGGGTGTTTAGTTATTTTTTTTGTAAATGTTAGAAAGATGTTTTTGTTTTTGTAAATACATTTAAATATATTTTCGTTTAAAATTTTTTTTCATAAATAAAACATGAAGGTCCTGTGTTCGGATAAAAGACATGTGGGACCCACTAGGCCAATTCAGCCAAATAAGTTCTTTTTTCTTGTAACTTTTACAGTTTGATTTTGGTTCATAGCTAGTCAATTCCACATTCATAAAAGTAGAGAGAAAACATTTAAGATATGAGGTGATTGTCAAAATGTTTAAAATCTGATGCAACGAATCCTACCTCCACCATGGTTCAAAGCCTTGCTCGATCCCGATCTAGATCGGGCAACCAGATTGTAGCCCACCAATCCGATGCAAAGCCTGAACACCAACCCAGCCCAATAAAGACAGAGTTTATGTCTCTCTTTATTTTTAAAGGACAATGAATAAATAAATTAACGAAAAATTTCTTAAACCAAAATAAATGTGATGTATTTATAAAAACTAAAAAAGCTTTCTGACATTTACAAAAAAGTAACTAAACGCCCTTTGAAAGGGTGTCCCTCCCTGACAAAAATTAAAGCTGAAAAAGGCTGACAAACGCCCTTTTAAAGGGCGTCTGTACTTGACAGATGCCCTTTAAAAATGTGTTTGCCCATAGAGGAGTAAAACTTCTGTCACAATATGGGCAACGTGGCACACTCTTAGTAGACGCTGATCGTATGGATGTTTGGCTAGTCCCTCGGTGGACCTGCAAACCAAAAATCAGCCTGATTAATAATTTACAACCTTCAGATCTTTGTACTCAAATAATTCTCAAATTCCTACGGTTAAAATCAATCCAGGAAAATAACTTCAATCCAACGTTTATAAACTATTGATCATGTTTATTTTTTGTTTGTAGGTCTACCTAGTGCTGGACAAACATCCATACGGTCAGTGTCCACTAAGACTGTGCCAAGTGGATCAATATTGTGATAGAAGTTTTACTCCTCTATGGGCATTTGTCAGCCTTTTTTAGCTTTAATGCGAGCCTTAATTTTGTCAGGGATAGCGCACTTTCAAAGAGTGTTTAGTTACTTTTTTTGTAAATGTCAGAAAGATGTTTTTGTTTTTGTAAATACATTTAAATACTAGTGGGTGGCCCGTGCCCACGGCACTCCCTGACAAAGCATTTGCCAAAATTGGGCGTGAGTGGCTGAGATCCACTATCCAGCTGGGGGATAAGATCTTTGCCCTTGTTTATTGAAGCCTATAAGATAGGATAAGATCTTGGCCCTTATGGGTTTGAGGGGTTACGCAAGCAGAAGTAAAAGAGGGATTTAAGAGGTTAAGATCCACCATCCAAAATGTTATACATGGATTGATATGGGCCATCGATAATGAAGCCTATAAGATGGGGAGATAATCACTATGCCTTCGACACTCCTCGACCAAGAATTTGCAAAATCAGGTGAGTGGCTGAGATCCACCATCCATTTGGGGGATTAGATCTCGGCCCTTCTTTGTTGATGCCTATAAAAGAGGTATAAGTAGGGGGACAACCACTGTGTTTTGTTATATAGAATAGTAAATGGCCCGTACCCACGATACTCCCCAAAAAATGCATTTGCAAAAATTGGGTGCCTTCGGCACTCAAACGGTATAACAGATTGGGGGCGTTATTGTTATTTCCGTAATAGCGGATTGTAATGCACATGTTCAACAACGGAAAATAATGGAAAGGAACGGAAATAACGGTACTAAAATTAAAATTTTTATTTTCAAATATTCACTAAAATTTATAATAGAAAACAACTGAAAAATAAAAGAACTAACGGATTATTTTTAACAAATGTTTTCAAAAATAACTGTCGTTATTTTCGTTATAATGGAAAAATGTTATTTTTCTGAGCGTTAAAACAGTACATAACATAATGAGGGAGGTCCAAACCCGTTATAACAGCCGCTATTCATAGCGTACACCAAATCTCTTTACTTTTGGGCCCATGAACCCTATTTATGTTCAGCGCATATATGGTGGACGTACACCAAATCCAAGTCTGTACAGTGAAGGTTCAGATTTCCCCGAAAATCATGGCATGAGGTGAATAAATGAATGAGGTGAGTGGTTGAGATCTGACCATCCAACATTAGATGGATGGATTTGATCCCAACCACTCTTTATCTTATGAAGCTAGATAAGATAAGGGATAAGACAACCACTATGTTTTGTTATATAGATAGTGGGTGGCCCGTTGCCCTCGGCACTCTGTGACAAAGTGTTTGCCAAAATTGGGTGTGCGTGGCTGAAATCCACCATCCATTTGGAGGATAAGATCTCAGCCACTCTTTGTTGAAACTGGATAAGATAATTTAAGAGATAAGACAATTGTCCTATTTTGTTATATAGATAGTAAATGGCTCGTGCCTACGGCACTCCACGAAAAAAGCGTTTGCAAAAATTGTATGGCTCCGGCACTCAAATGGTATAACGGACTGGGGCGTTATTGTTTTTTCCGTTATAACAGATTGTAACGCACAGGGGCAAAAATGAAAATTAACGAAAATAACTACATTAAAATTCAATTTAAGTTTTCAATAAAATTTGTAACGGAAAATAACTGAAAAATAACGTAAATAATGGATATTATTTAACAAAAAAATTTCAAAAAATAATGGTAAAACTTTTTAATAAGGGAAAAATAACAGAAAATAATGGTCTTTAAGCATTAAAACGGTACATAACATAATGGAGGAGGTCCGAATCCATGCTACCCGCACATATTTGGTGGACGTACACCAAATCCTTGCATGTATAGTGAAGTTTCAAATTTCCACAAAAATCATAGCCTGAGACGAATAAATGATCAGGATGATTGAGTGACTGAAATTTGATCTCAACCACCTCTTATCTTATGAAGCCGGATAAGATAAGAAATAGGACAACTTCCCTCTTATGTTATAAAGATAGAAGGTGGCCCATGTCCAGGGTACTCCTCCACAAAGCTTTTGTCAAAATTGGGTGTGAGTGGCTGAGATCCACCGTCCATTTGGTGTGATAAGATCTCGACCATCCTTTATGAAGTCAGATAAGAGGGGAGGACAACCGTCCTGCTTTGTTATATAGATTTTATCGTTTAAAAATTTTTTCGGTAAATAAATAATGAAGGTCCTGTGTTCGGATAGAAGACATGTGGGACCCACTAGGCCAATTCAGCCAAATAAGTTCTTTTTTCTTGTAACCTTTACAGTTTGCTTTCGGTTCATAGCTAGTTAATTCCACATCCATAAAAGTAGAGACAAAACATTTAAGATATGAGGTGATTGTCAAAACGTTTAAAATATGATGCAACGAATCCTACCTCTACCACGGTTCAAAGCCTTGCTTGATCCCAATCTGGATTGGGCAACCAGATCAGGATTGAAGCCCACCAATCCGATGCAAAGCCTAAACCCCAACCAAGCCCAATAAATACAGAGTTTATGTCTCTCTTTATTTTTAAAGGACAATGAATAAATAAATAAACGGAAAATTTCTTAACCAAAATAAATTTAATGTATTTACAAAAACTAAAAAACTTTCTGACATTTACAAAAAAGTAACTGATATTCGCTTAAAAGTGCTTATTTTAAGCCATTATTCTTTAGCGTTATCACACTCTCCTATGTTAAACTTCCCTATTTATACACGTTTCTACGTAAGAGTCGCTTTCATTACGTAGAACACACTTTTCTGGACGAAATGGTATATTTGCATGCTTTAAACGCATTTCTGGAAGTCTAGATATGAAGCCGTTTCGATTAAGTCTCATTACGTGCTTTTCTCTCGCAGGAAACCCGATCGGGCGATTCTTGAGACTTGTGTGCCCACGATCATCCATAGAAGCCTAATATCAAAGCTTAAAGAGCCAACAGGCTACGACTAAAAGATATAGGCCAAGTACGGGTCGAGTCAGAGAATCATAGAGCCAGATAAAGAACTAAGAGAGAGGCAAAGCTAAAGACCAAGAGACGGGCTAAAGTGATTCAAAGCTGTATCAAATGACGGCTTACGTGATTGGTGAAGCCGATTGAAGATTAAATTGAAGATCAGGGTTCAAGACCCTTCTGCCAGCTTTGTTGCATTTATTTTGTATAATTTTCTCTCTCATCTCTCTTCCATCTTTCTAGCTGCCCACATTTCACCACCCGATCATCCATTTGACCATCCGATCATCCGTTCCAACCATCCGATCAACCTTATTTGTCATCCTAACCCTCCGATCTCCATCATCTAACCCCCGATCTCATCTCCTCTAGCTCTATCCCATCTCACATAGCTTTTCCACCATTAGATCTTCTTTCTGGCCGTTAGATCATCCATCGGACCGTTGGATCTCTCCAGATCCGACGGTTGGCTAATCTTGGCCCATCCCCATTAGAAACCTTAATATCCCATCTTAGTGGCTAAGTGGCCCACAAGCCTAATGGCAAAAAGGGCCCACTAAATAAGCCCACGGCCTAAACAACTTAAAGCCCATGTTGTGGCCCATAATATACACCCATGAGGGAGAAAAGGTCATTCTTGACCGATTCTCTCTCCAAAAACTCCTACGGTTTCTACAACCGTGTATCTCTCTCACCTCTCTTCCACGTCATCCTAAGTTTTCTCTAACCTCTCACACACATCTCCTAATTAAGTCCTAACCTCCTCTCTAATCTCCCAATCTAAGCTCTCTCTTTTCTCTCTCGGGAGGATCTCAATGGAAGGAAACCATCATCTTTCCTCCACTTTGTTGGCCGGACCTGCAACTCCGGCCAGCAACCACCGTTGCAACTCTCCATGCTATTCTCACAGGCGTTCCTCCTCTCCTCCACGCTGTCTTCACTTGGAAAGCCAGCAGCACCGAACCTCCTCCTTCTCTCTTGTGTTACTGTATGAACGGCAGCCACCGTGGAGAACACCTCCATCTCCGGCACCCTGCACGTGCTCTATTCTCTTCCACGTTCGGCCTCCTTAACCTACAACTAGCAGGCTGGATCTTGATCTCCACCACCTTTTCATGCAAAGTAGATCCACTGATCTGATGGTCCCCTCCCCCTTCTAAAAACCTATTCCATTAGAGTTCTCTAACCCCTTCTTACTCTCCTTCATCTTCTTCATCTATTACCGGAGTTGCAGGTCTGCAACTCCGGCAACCAAAACGGTGGTCAGGACCTCCTCCATACCACTAACACCACCGTCAACAGCCACCACCTTCTTCTCTCCATTGGGTTCACCATCACTGCCCCTCTCACATGCTGCAACAGTCCACGTTTGCAATTAGTTCAGTGGTTTTGAACCTTGCTGGCCGTTCAGACTGCACCACGACTTCACAAATCCTCTTCTCACATGCACGGCCTGCAAGCACCTCCAACAGCACCTTCTTCCCCTTCACAAACCCGTGTTCAGCTTCCCTTTCACGGTTTGCACAACCAATGTGCAACTATGGTGGCTCCTCCTTCTCTCACCGGAGTTGCAAAACCTGCAACTCCGGCCGGCCAACAACCCAGCAACCACTGCTTACTTCCTCATAGTCTTGCCGGACCAGTTCACTTACAGTCCGCAAACACCACCAACAATGACGTGCCCATCCTCTCTACCGTCCTCTTCTACTTCTTCCTCTTTCACCTGTGTTGACTGGAGTTGCAGGTTTGCAACTCCGGTCTTCTCTTTCTTCAACTCGGAGCTCCTCCTCCACGTTCTTCCTCTTGCTGGGGGGCAACTTCAGCACCCTCCTCACCTCGTGGTTCTTTTCTTCTTCATTCAACTGAAACGGCAGGATCTCTCGTGAACTCTCTCTCATACGCCTCTTATCTTGGGGGCTACCGGTTGACAACCGGTGGCAACCTGTTGTTGGTTGCTGGCTGCTGCTCACCATGAAGCTAGCAACCTGTAACTCAAGGTCGTTGCTGCCCCACTCTCCTACGGACAGCCAGCAATGCACACCACAACCCAGATTGTTGCTGTTTGAACCTGCAACACCGATTCATGCAACTCCAATCAAGCACCAGCCAGCACCACAGTCACTGATATTCGCTCAAAAGTGCTTATTTTAAGCACTTATCCTGTTAGCGTTATCGCACTCTCCTACGTAAAACTGCTCTAATTATCCACTTTTCTACGTAAGAGTCTATCTCATTGCGTAAAACACACTTTTCTGGACGAAATGGTATATTTGCATGCATTAAACACATTTTCGGAAGTCTAGATATTAAGCCGTTCTGATAAAGTCTCATTACGCGCTTCTTCTGTCGCAGGAAACCCCGATGGGACGATTCTCAAGACTTGTGGGCCCAAATCGATCATGAAAGCCCATTATCAAAGCTTAAAAAGCCCACATGCTATGACTAGAAGATATGGGCCAAATATGGGCTGAATAAGAGGACCAAAAAGCCGGCCCAAAGAACGAAGAGAGTAGGAGAGCCAATGACCAAGAGACGGACCAAAGCGTTTAAAGCCACATGAGTCAGCAAAGAATGATGGTCGACTCTACTGGAGAAGCGTGAGGATGGTCACAGTGAAGAACAGGGTTCCAGACCCTCCGCCAGTGCTTTTTTCCATTTTTTTTGATACTTTTTCTCTCATCTCTCCTTATTCTCTCTCTCTCTTCATCTCTCGATCCTCGAATCTACTGACCTAACCCCAGAACTCTTGCCTATCAGCTCTATCTCATCTCCCTTAGCTTTCTGACCGTTGGATCTTCCATCGGACCGTTGGATCTTCAATCGGACCGTTGGATCTCTCTAGATCCGTCGATCTACCAATCTGAGTCCCAATCAAGTCACCATCCATCCGATCGCCATCAGACTGTCTGTCACATCATTCTGTGAGATGATGGACATCATCAACCCATGAGGGCCAATAGCCGGGCCCATCTTCATCGACCCGCTGACCGACCAGTTAGTGGACCCCGCGAATTTCAAAAATAATTTTAATTAAATGGGGGGTCCACTAATTGGGGAGATTCCCCATAGAAAAGTAGGTTTTTACTTAAAAAAAAAAAAAAAAAAAAAAAAAAAAATTATTTTTTATTTTCAAAAAATACCCTATTTCCATTAATGGAAATAGGGAGCTTTATAAGAGGAAGGAGAAGGGTTCGTTCGAACCCTAATCCCCCTCTTTTCTTCTCTTCTCCTTCCCCGAATCTTCGGCCCACCGTTTCCCTTTCTTCTTCTCCTTCTTTTTCTTCTTTTCATTCTTCATCTTCGTCATCTTCTTCACGTTTTCACCGGAGTTGCAGGCTGCAACTCCGGCCGACAACTCTCCCACGAGCTCTTCTCTCCCCACCTCTTCTCTCCCTTCTATCCCTCTCTAGCACGTCCTCTTCTTGGGGACGTGTTCTCTGTTGGCAGGTGGTGGCAATCTCATCTCCAACAACCCCCCGAAACGTTGCTGCACCAACGGTACCGCCTGCAACCACCGCCTGCAACCTCCGCCTGCAACATCTCCGCCTGCAACATCTCCCCCTTGCTGCTGCCGCCTCCTTCTCACCTTACCGCCCCCATCTCCATATCTCTATCCCACCAGAAAACCCAGCCGCATGTCTCATCTACTCCTCTAAAAAAATCGTGACCTCTTTCTTCAAAAATAGAAAACGAAAAAGAAAAAAAAGAGGAAGATGAAGAGAGGAGGAGAAGTGGAGTGCGCCCCTCATTGACTCCATTGCTGGATTGAATCTGACTCAGTCTAGCTCGTCCGAACGTTGCAGTCCTTCTTCACCTTCATCGCCTTGCTCCAGCCACCAAGAACAACCATAAACCGTTGTGCATCCAACGGGGCTGTCCTCTAGCCGCCGCACCAGCATCCTTCCAAGCTGTGTTCACGCCCATCTCACAAGGAGCGAGCTCTCCTCTACCCCTTTCACATGCTTCATCCGCAAATTCCCACAGCCTAGTTTGGGCAAGCACCATCACCTTGTTGAATGGCCATCAACATTATCTTCATCTCTTGGTGAGTTTTATGGTAGGATCTTTCATTTTCTCTCTCCTCTTCTTTAGACTCTCTCTATAGTTTCTCTCTCTACCCTTATATGTTTTCTAGGTTAATGCTTACTGCTTTTTAGTTTTAGGATAGCTAAATTTCGTTCAAGATTCCATGTAATGGTTGTCATATTTTGATTATTAATAAAGTGAGTTCGATGAATGAGTTTTATGGATATTAAAGGTTTACTGTGAATATAGTGTCCTCCATTTTTAATTATTAGTGTCCATGTCTCTCAAAAAAATTCCCAAAGAATGTTTTAAAAATCCTCATCACCATTCTCACCCTTCCATCCTTTTATTTTTAACAATTTCTGAGAAAAATCCGTAATTTCATGTCCATTATTGCGCTAATCTGACTAATCCCGAGTGCGGATCGACATCCGACACAAGCCACTGTGCAAAATTGCTCATTCTACAGGTTAAAAGTTTCGGATTAATTAAAAATGTGTTGAAGTTAGGGTCGTTCTCTCAACGACGGAAAAACCCTACTTTCAGTCACCTCCACCGGTCTAACAGCAAACCATCCACGTTGCTGCCTTTTCCTTTGGCAGCAACGTCTAGATCTCCTTCTCCACCACGCTACCATCGATCTTCTCCCATTAGATCTCATCCACGGTGTTGCTAGTGCGCCTTTTCAACCCGCAAGATCTTCCATCCACGGTTCCAGATCTTCTCCACCACCTGCCACACCATCTCCTCCTTGCTGCCTACCCATGTGCAGGTCAGCAACGTTACACCACATCACGGCCAGCAAGCAAGGTTGCACCTTGGGCCGGTCACTCACCTCTCCAAATGCCATCACCAGGCCGTCTTCTTGGCCGATCAGTCCACTTGGCCGACCATCACTTGCATGCACTCCACCTTGCTGCACTACCAAGGTGCTGCCATGTCCATACCGGACTGCCATCAAAACCACCACGTGGTGCAATCCGGCAACCACTAGCGTGCTCACATGGACAGCACCCCTCTTTCCCTTTAGTGCACCACATGCACCATCTCCTTGCAAGCTATCCAACAACCACTTGGCCGGGTCCATCTCCTCCTTCATGGCGATCTCTGCCTCTTCCCTTGGCCATTGCTTCCATGTGGCCGTTTCTCATGCACCGCACAACAACTCCATCTTGGCCGACCACTCACGGGGCCGTTTAACCCAATGGTAAGTACTATGAGGTACTTTCTATCTCTTCTCTCACTTTCTCTCTCTAGGATTTCTCCTCTTTCTCTAAAAATCCTAGTTTCTCTCTCTACATTTCATTTTCTCTCTCTCTTTCTCTAACGGACATAGAAGGGACGTCTCATCCCTAAACCTGTGTCCAAACCCTCACTTTCTCTCTCTAGAGTTAGTGACTTTCTCTCTCTACCTAGTTTCTCTCACTTTCTCTCTCTAGACGACATGGAAGGGACGTGACATCCCTAATCCCATGTTCTCTCTCTAGAGTGAGATTTCTCTCTCTAAGTCTATTTTCTCTCTCTAGATCCTCTCACTACTTTCTCAGGCCGATCGCCTATTCACTTGGCCGACTCCTTTCGACGAGTGAAAAGGTGAGCTTCTTAGGGCACATCATTGTACATTTGCCAATTCACATCTACCTTGTCGGCCGGTAAGAGTCGACGTGGATTCCACGATTGAACAGCATTCCATGAAATTTGGACGGTCCTCTTCTTGATCGGTAGCGCCCTTAGCTCCAAAGGTCATGGGATGCTTCTCTGTCAAAACCCTTCTCCACGATTGAAGCATTCATCGGAGTCTTGGACGGTCCTCTTCTTGATCGGTAGCGCCCTTAGCTCTGAGATTTCAATGGACGTTTCTTTCCCTTACCCCTTCTCTCGATTGAGTAGCATTCCATGAAATTTGGACGGTCCTCTTCTTGATCGGCAGCGCCCTTAGCTCCAAAGGTCATGGGATGCTTCTCTGTCAAAACCCTTCTCTTGATTGAAGCATTCATCGAAGTCTTGGACGATCCTCTTCTTGATCGGTAGCGCCCTTAGCTCTCAGATTTCAATGGACGTTTCTTTCCCTTACCTCTTCATCTCTCATCCCTTTACATGCTTTCTTACATGCTTTCTTTATTTTTGTTATTTTGATTTATGTACGTACTCTTTGATGATTAATGAAGTTGTTTTTGATATCTTGGTGTTCTGAATCTCAAATGAATGTTGTTTTTAAATCGACTCGCCCTTCTCATCTATTCCACCATTCTCATTTCTCTTTGTATATTATTTGTCAGTTTTAATTCCTTATTGCGTTGACTCACACCGAGTGCGGATCGACATCCGACACGTACTGCTATACAAGTTACATTTTGCAGATAATCGGATTTTACAAATATTGTTGAAGTTAGGGTTTCCGAATTGACGACACGGAAAGAACCTTCTTTCAGTAACTAAATGCCATTTGAAAGGGCGTCTCTCCCTCACAAAAATTAAAGCTGAAAAAGGTTGACAAATGCCCTTTTAAAGGGCGTCTGTACCTGATAGATGCCCTTTAAAAGGGTCTCTGCCCATAGAGGAGCAAAACTTCTATCACAATACGGGCAACTTGGCACACTCTTAGTGGACACTGGCTGTATGGATTTTTGGCCAGTCCCTCGGTGGACCTGCAAACCAAAAATCAGCCTGGTTAATAATTTACAACTTTTGGATCTTTGTACTCAAATAATTCTCAAATTCCTACGATTAAAATCAACCCAGGAAAATAACTTCAATCCAACGGTTATAAACCACTGATCATGTTTATTTTTGGTGTGTAGGTCTACCTAGTGTTGAACAAACATCCATACGGTCAACGTCCACTAAGACTGTGCCACGTGGCTAAGTATTGTGATAGAAGTTTTACTCCTCTATGGGCAAACGCCCTTTTAAAGGGTGTTTGTCACCCTTTTTCAGCTTTAATGTCAGCCTTAATTTTGTCAGGGAGAACTCACTTTCAAAGGGTGTTTAGTTACTTTTTCTGTAAATGTCAGAAAGATGTTTTTGTTTTTGTTTTTGTAAATACATTTAAATATATTTTCGTTTAAAATTTTTTCCAATAAATAAATCATGAAGGTCCTGTGTTTGGATAGAAGACATGTGGGACCCACTAGGCCAATTCAGCCAAATAAGTTCTTTTTTCTTGTAACTTTTACAGTTTGATTTCAGTTCATAGCTAGTCAATTCCACATCCATAAAAGTAGAGACAAAACATTTAAGATATGAGGTGATTGTCCAAATGATTAAATTCTGATGCAACGAATCCGACCTCAACCATGGTTCGATCAACCACACCCACGTGCAAGGGTAACAATGTGGCTTACGTTCTTCATGGATGTGTGCGACGGATCAGTAAAATAAAATAAGCATCCAATTTCTCTATCTCTTCCTCTCAATGAGTCGTGATCTACAAGGGTTCACAAGAAAGGTGATGGTACAATAATTACCAGAATATGTGGAGGTGGAGTCGACACCACTTCCCATTGTTCTTCTTTTAAATCATTTGGGTCGCGCGCACATCCACATGTGGTGGTTGTTAGAGCATGTCATCAGGCCACGTGCATGGGTTGCACGCGACGTACCAAATTATTGACCACGTTTATGATCATTCTAGAAGAAGTGGACAGTTCTTCTATCCTTGTGGGTCCTATGTAATGTACAAAGAAGATATCTCAAGGATGTAACCCAATTAATTCTAAAAATCCACGTTTAATTAAAATAAATCGTGAATACGACTCTAATCCAATCGATAGAAATTACTAATCTGGCTTCAAGTTCATGGTTGAACTGGTCAAAACAATGCTCTTTGGCCAACTGGCCCTAAAATCAGTCCTAATGGACTCTGAACTTAGTGTCAAGCGACTCCAAACACAGGCCTTTTGGCCCATCAATCAGCTCACAAAGGACTTTTCAACCAAATTCCAAACAGGCCCAGACTTCACTCACAGGCATAGGCCTAACAAAAATCTAAAATGGACTCCCATAGTGGGCCCAAAGGCCTGGACCATGTCCACTGGTCCCTTAGCCCACAATTTTCAGTCCAAATGGACTTCCAAAAGAAAGGTCTTTGGGCCTAGACCATGTCCACATGCCTTTGGCCCACAATTACAGTCTTAATGGGCTTCCAAGAGTACTGCCCAAAGTCCTTGACCATATCCTCTGGGCCTTTTGCCCAATATTTTCCGTCCTATTGGACTTTCAAAAGTAAGGCCCAAAGGCTTAGAATATGTCTATTGGCCCTTTGGCTGACAATTTTCAATCCTAATGGACCTAAAAGTAAGGCCTGGACCATGTCCGCAGTCCCTTTGGCAGACAATTTTCAATCCAAATGGACTTCCAAAGAGAAAGGCTCAAGGGCCTGGACCACGTCCACATGCCCTTTGGCCACAATTTTTAGTCCAAATGGAATTCCAAAAGTAAGGCCCAAAGGCCTGGACCATGTCCATAGGCCATTTGGCTCAGAATTTTCTATTCAAATGGACTTCCAAAAATAAGACCCCAAGTCTCAGACCATGTCCACATGCCATTTAGCCGACAATTTTCAGTCCTAATGGACTTCCCACAGTAAGCCCCAAAGGTATGAACCACGTCCACAGGCCCCATAATTTTCAGTCCAAATCGACTTCTTAAAGTAAGGCCCAAAGGCCTGGACCATGTCCACAGCCCTTTTGGTCGACAACATTTAATCCAAATGGACTTTTAAAACAAAGGCCCAAAGGCCTAGATGATGTCCACAGGCCCTTTGGCCCACAATTTTTAGTCCAAATAAACTTCCAAAAGAAAGGCCTAAAGGCCAGGACTATATCCACAAGCCCTTTGGCCCATTATTTTCAATCTTGATGGATTTCCAAGAGTAAGGCCCATTTAGAGTTGACCAACAAGCTGGGCTCCAGTGGTAAAGCATGCAATGAGAAAATCTCTCTCACTATCTCTTTCTAGGTCGTCCTTTTTTGGGAAAATCCAGCCATAAATTTTAGTACTTTTTAGGATTGATTCTAGCCATTGAATTCAAGCATGTTTTTTGAGTAGTTCCAATGGCTAGAAATCATCAATCAAGCTGATTTTTATTTTTTATTTTCATCATGGACTTGGAACCAAATGGTTTTACCTGTAGTTCTGTTCGTGAAACCTAGGAGAAAAGATTGATCAAATCCAACAGCTAGGAATCACGAATCTAGCTGATTTTTTTTGTGTCTTGGAGCAATAATGGTGGACAAAACATTTAAGGGATTACCCGGTCGAAAAGTGTGCCACGTGGTGAGATTTGGTGCGACAAAAATGGATTAGTTTTCTGAGAATGAAAAGTCACAAAAAATTATGTGTCAAGCACCTGCTGCAGAACACGTACACCTGCCGACGGACAAATCTAGTCTGCAACCCTTTGCAGACTTAAAAGTATGTAAACATCGCATCCACCATTGAATGCTCATTGAAAAACGTGTTCCTAATTTATAAAATATAATTTTTTAAAAACATTGAATTAACACTTGCCGACGAGTAAAACTTCTTTCACAACGCACAATACGACACCTCTTGTTGACTCGTTGTCAGCTGTTCCTGACAAACACGTTCGAGTTCGAAACCGGAGTAAAACTTCTATCACAAGAAATTGTAAATCACACAATCACAAGCCAATGAGTTCTCGGCACGTATACAAGTGCTTTGCAACGTACCATGTGTTTTGCTTTTAGGTGTACGTGCCGAGAACTCATTGGCTGTGATTGTGTAAACCGGACTCCAGATCCTTGGCCTTTCTTGGTCTTGATACCTGACCACCCACAATATAAGCCACGTGACATTTTATCAGAGGAAAACCAAAAATCAGCCCGATTAGTGTTTCAAACCTTTGGATCTTTGTACGGAAATAATGGTAAATAATGCTCAAATTCCTACAATTAAAATCAACCAACGAAAATGACTTCAACTAACGATTAGAAATAACTGATCAGGTTGATTTTGGGTTTGTATGTCCACCTAGGGATTGGTCAAACATCTATACGGTCAGTGTCCTCTAATAAATTGCCACGTGGCTTATATTGTGGGTGGTCAGGTAGCTAGTAGTCAGGCAAGTCCTGCTCTTGATGAGGGATTGTGTTTTTGCTTTTTTAGACTAGGGCGGCACGTGAGTTGTGACTGTAGGTGTGTCTTTGGAAGAAGTCGCACACAATTAGAGACCTCTGACCTTATAGATGTTTGGCCCCCAGGTGGACATAAGTACAAAAAATCAGCCCGAATAGTGATTTCTAAGCATTCGATTGGAATCATTTTCATGAGTTGATTTTTAACCTTGGATTTCGTGAATTATTTGGAGTACTTAGATCTAAAGGTTATAGGATGTTTTTTGTTACGTAGGTCTATCTAGGGACAGGTCAAACATCCATATGGTCAGTGGTTTTTAAGAATGTGTGACGTGGCTCACACCTGTCGTCCATCATCAACATTGATGATGGCCCCCTCATCAAAGTTTTGCTTTTGCCCAAAGTTGCAGTGTGAAGCCCGGCCAAACCTAAGTTTTGTCTTTTATGCTTTTGCTTTTTACCTTTTTTCTATATAACACGTGGCGAAAAGGGAAGGTGAATGTCTTGTGAAGCCCCTGTGAGGATAAAACATTTTATATCTCGCTCACATAGTCCCTGATGAAACAACCATTGTATCAGGCTTGATGAACAAGTGACTGAATCTGTCAGATGAAGCTTTGTTCCTCGATCTCAACCACAACTCTTCTTAGGAGATGTTGACTTCCACGCAAGGATGGATGTATCCTCCAAAGACACTCCGACACCCAAGTTAGTGGATCTGCATTAGTAATAAATAACACAATTTTAGCAAGATCCAAATGTTCCCTAGATCTAGGCTCAAGGAAGAGGAGAAATCCTCTAGGAACCAACGAAGGGGGGGGGGGTTAGATTCCTCTTCTTTTTTGGTGTCTGGTACCCAACCCCTATTTCAGAAGGATCTCTTTCCTTTTTATAGTAGATCCTCCAGAAGGATACAATTCTGTTAGGGTTATACGCTCACATGCTCCTCCCCTATTGGCTTGGCTTTCAAGTCCACTTTATGCGTAGCATTCTGTCCTTGCTAGCTGTCATTCAATTAGGATTTGCAAATATTTGCCAACTGGAATTCGGTTAGGATTTGCCAATTGGCATTCGAGGTACTTGGAGCCTATTATGGAATTAAGCATTTTCAAATGTGGGATCGCGCTAGCCGACTGCTGATATGTCTAGTGTGCGATATGCCTACTATGGTGTCAGGCTGGGAGATCTTTTCTTGAGACATGGAGTCAGGCTCAGAGATCTTCTTGTGAGACTTGTAGAGTCAGGCTTAGAGATCTTCCTGTGAGACATGTGGAGTTAGGTTGGGAGATCTTCCCATGAGACATGTGGATTTAGATTGATATATAGATCTTCCCATGAGACATGTAGAATTAGGCTGAGAAGTCTGGGAGGTCTTCCCGTGAGATAGGCTTGCTATGGATCCCGCGAGTTGGACGATCTCTCGGGATTTATCATGTATGCTCTACTGGATAGTTTAATTGTACTAATAAATGCCCACGCCATGTGTTGATTGTTGAGTGGCCTGAAAAATATGACACCCACATTGCCCCCCTTATCGAGGAGTCCGAACGAAGCACGGATCTGTACGGCTGCTTGAGAAGCTTTTTGATTTTTCCACTGAAAAGGACGGAACAACTAGTGAGCGCATTAATTTTTGCATCTTGAATTCGAAATCGTGGAAAACTTTACCATCGCGTGGAAACTTTAATCCTCTCGGTCACCCCTTACCTGATCATCCCCCTCGCCCAGTCATGACCCTCCTCTGACCTTGATCATCTTTGTAAAGAATAATTTCATATTCTAGTTTGGCAAAGATTCCGTGTGACAAAAATTTTTCTTAAAACCGTTCCTACAAGCACCAGTGTAGGGTTGAAGATTTCGTTGTACGTATACTTTGCCGACTATGTTAAGGGACTAAAAGACAGAGACATCAAGAATCAGACGATTGAAGATAGGAGTTATCTGAGTAACTGCCCATTTGTCCATTAAAGATCGTGTGCGCTCTTCTAGGAAGGTAAGTGACTTAGTGGCCATAGGAATAAGTTTAAAATGAATAAAATATAATGATCAAACTTAGTCAGAGGACAGACCTAAGTCTTGTCAAGATTTTGACTATAGGGGTATGTCCAATCAAATGGACTTTTGTAGACATCCCATTTTGGCACGATCTTCTAACTTAGCGATCGACGGTCTCGAGCTTCTTCTTTATTGGTCGAGGGATTACTTTACGAATCTCAACCCTTAGGATATTCCTACCTAATCGTAGAGCCTTAATTAGAACCATCAACCACCCTTAGATAATATTTTTAGAACCCAAAACCATCATTAGGAAGCCCTATCATAAGCTATGAGAATTTAATCAAAGGTTTGACTTTTGTTGATAAATGATCAAAAATACTTGTATCTTTGATTTTACCGTTAGATTTGATCAAAATCAAAAGTATTTGTTTTTAACTCCTTTATCTTTTAAAAGAAAAGTGATTTCATTAAAATCTAATGGCTCGATCATAAGGTCATGGCTTTTGTTGGACTAATTTGTAAATGATCTCAATTTTTGATAGTTTGTGTGTCAATGAGATGTCTACCTTTGAAAAGTACTTTGAATGATCTTTCAAAATATTTTTGTCTTGTCAATTTTGGACTTAAAATGAGTATTTTATCAATGATTGATCAAAACTCTAGATATATGGTCTTGATATGTGTAAATGTACCAAGGTTCATACATCATGACACACTTTGATGATATTACTTAAGCTTATCCATCCAACTCACCAAACTCCCATACTTTCCCATTTTATCCACACATTTTTATTTATTCTTCACACATAAATTTTCTACAACTTTTTAACTTTCTAGATTGCCCAACTTTTTCCTAACAAATTAGAAAATTCCTTAACATATCCATATAGGACAAATCCCATTTTTACCTTTTTTCCCACAAATGACTCAACTACCATTTCTCTTATTTCCAAACTACCCCAAACCTTTATTTTTCACCTATAAATACCCCCTCACTCCTTTTAGAAATCCATCCCTTTAAGCCATCTCTTTAGGCCTAGAAAAACTCTTGCAAAATAGTTTCTTAAGCTCTCTAAAAACCCTTAGAAACCTCAAAAATCTTCCAAAGACCTTGTTTTAAGAGATTAAGTGAAAGGAGGAAGAACTTTTGTTCTTGCTCACTTCATTTTTTCTTTTTTTCAAGAACAAGAAGAAGAGAAAGAAGAAGAAAAGGCCAAAGAAAGAAGAATGACCATTTACAAGGTACAATACAAACAACATAAGTTCTTTCTCTCTCTAACAATGTAACCACATGGGAAGGCTATGCCACCCTATTCTTTTTTTCTTTCTTTATTTATCTTTTATTTTATTTACTTAGTTCTATATTATTGTATGATTAGTTAGTTCTTTACTTTAGTTTATCTTTCTTGTTTTCCTTATGTTGTCTTTTTTTACTTTCTCTCTCTAGTATATGTGGAGAACCCAAAATGCTTGCATAGTAGGGTATTCCCATATTTTCTCTTATGTTATCTCTTTTTCTCCCTAATATGTGGCGAACCCGAAATACTTGCATAGTAGGTTATTCCCACATATTTCTTTTATGTTCTTTTATATGTAGATTCTTCTTTTTCTTAAACGGTAACTTGAGAGGATGATTGAGGGTACAAGAGTAGGTAACCATTTTAAATACGGATAAGTTGGGATGCCTAACACCTTCCCCAATTTATAAATGACTCGCTTACCTAATGATCTCTCAAATGGTTAGTAGATCAATGGAGTCACTAATTTGCATTTTGCTCATTTTAAAAAGGTTGTTATCTATTTTCAAACCCGATGGCCAATCACACCGTTAAAAAGGGGTTGGTGGCGACTCCATAAGATTTGGCCCTTTTTTGTGCCTCTAGAAAGATTGTGCTATCTCACAGTTGGCGACTCCACTGGGGAAAGGGTCAAGCCAAAATTGGCTCTCTTGACTCTCAAGTTACCGATTTTATTGAACTTCTTTATTTATTTATTTTTTTTAAATAGTTTGTTTAATAACTTAACATTGCATATATACATATTGCTTGTTTGCACCTTTGATTTTCTAGTTTTTCTTATGTTACTTTATTGTAATAAATTGGATCAAATGTTGCATGTTTATCACTCACCTCATATGCATCATGTCATGTCCCAAAACCTATTAGGAGGGATGCAAGTAAGCTTACGGCTAGAGGGTCGATACCCCTAGTGTCGGTGTTAAAAGCCCCAACCATATCACCAACTAAAGATCCACTTGTGTCTTTGCACTTGTGGGGAGGTTTGAAGATATGGAGCCAAACCTTTTATAGATTCATATCCCAACCTCATGAGCATGTATGGAATTGGTTAGTCCTATTCTATGATTAATTTTAGGACACAAGTACAATCACATTGCCTCAACCCTTTACATGGTGTGTTTCATTATAAAAAAAAAAAAATCAAAATGTCAACATTCTCTTAGGGTCTTTTTTGGGTTCATTTTTTTTTTTTAGGTTGTGTATATAAAATTTTTAGGTTTAGGATCTTCTTCTTTTTGTCCACACTTCATGTTAGTTGTGTATAGAGTCCAATCTTCTTTATAACATCTATTCATCTTTCAAAAAAAAAAAATCTTTCATTTCACATCTTTACCAACTCTTTTTAGAATTTAATGTTTTCCTTCAAACATGTCATCAATCTTCTATAAAAAAAAATCATCTTTTAGTTTTTTTTAATAGTTTGTTTTCTAATAAAATTTATTCCCTCATTTTGCTTCTTTAGGGAGGAAGTGAAGGTTGTGATGGCCAATTTGCATCCTCAATCCGACGGTCTAATTGCTCCACATTTAAAGCTCCCTAATCTTAAGAGGCACTCTTGTTGCAATCACAAGTTATTAGAAATCATTGATGGTTGGCAATGCGATAAATGACTCACTTGGAGACAAACAAATCACCTTGGAGCCACTCTCAAATTAGCAAAAGTAGAACTCAATTGGCATCTTTTGGAAGCTATGGTGAGGTGTTGGGACCCGGATCATATGATTTTCAAATTTGGAGTTCATGAACTTTGTCCTACATTGGAAGAGTGCTCTCAACTCTTATGTATGCCTCTTGATGGTGGTCTCATCTTTCCTCCATTAAAGCAAGGTTACACTAAGGAAGTGGAAGAGTTTCTCTATGTTCCTAAAGATAAGTTGGAAAAGGACAATAATGGGCAATGCAAGACATGCTCAATGAATTTTCTCATAAATAGGTACTTGAATATGGGTGATCCCACTCAACAAAAAGTGAAAATGGGTCATGCAAATGCATTGGATCTAGCAATTGTTGGGCACATTCTCCTTCCTCGAAGTACTACATATGTTGATGCCTCACTTTGCAAGATTATAAAAGAGGTTAGAACCGGAAAGACTTTGGTACCTATGATCCTAGCGGAGATTCTTAGAGGGTTAACGACTTCCGCACGACATGGATGCATTAAGCTCAATGGGTGTATCTCGCTTCTTCAAGTTTGGGATTATGAACATTTGCCAAGTTTGGTAGCCATGAGAGATGTTACATTTGGCCATTTTAATCTCATAAATAATCATCTCATACGTAAACCTTGTCCTATTCCAAAGAATAAGGTGGAGTGGTATAAAGGTTTAAACTCTTTGAAGACGGAAGAGATTCAATGGAAGTGCACTTGGCTCTCTCGGGGAGAAGATGTTTACTTACGGGTTCCTGGTCGACAAGGTTTAGTGCTTGCCGGGCTTCACGGTTCTACTCCATATACACCACTCCGGGTACTTCGTCAACTGGGGTATGTCCAATTTAATCCCACTATTGACGACATCAAATGTGACTATGCCGATTTTACAACGTACTCGGAGAAGCTAGAAATGCGCTTTGTGGATTTTTGGAAGCGGAGTAATAGACCCGTTCTTGAATTAGTTCGTAGTGATGTGCCGACAACAACTAAAGAATACTTGCTTGGTTTGGAGATGCCCGATATTGAGTCACTCATGCCTAAACCCGATTTTCTTCATACTCTTCTTATAGCTCCAAAGGAAGATAAAGTGCCGGTTGCTTTGCCCATTATGGATGTTTTCAAGAATGTTGCTCTCCGATTTGCCAAACGCCGTCGTGAGTTTGAAGAAGAGCGGGGAGAAACGCATGAAAAGATGATCATACAAGCAAGAAAGAAAATGATGTACATTGCCGAAAATAAGTGCTTAAAGAAGAAGATTGTCAAGCTCGAAGAAGAAAACCTTTACCTCAATGAGTTAGAAGAACGGTGCAAGCATGTTGAAGAACTTGAGGAGCAATGCAATTTCCTTAAGGAGGTTCATCATCGATGTGAAGAAGATCGTCGTAGCGCCATTGCAAATCGAGATGCTATATTGGGGGAATTGGACCGTATGGAAAGGGACCATAAAGATAACGTGGTCATTTATGATCAAACGGTTACATGGCTTGATGCATACAATATTACCTTGGAAAGGCAAATTATGTCACTTGGCCATAAGCCGGTTACGGCCCCACCTCCTCCCTAATGAATTCTTAGTTGAGCAAAAAAAAAAAAGAGACTACTTTGTATTTTGTGATTTTAAATGAATGAAATCATCTACTTTGGTCATGAAAGCTTATAGTCTATTGTTTTTCTTCAACTTTCAAAAATTAGAATGTTCATCTTGTAGTTTGGACTTCCCTTAAGGAGCCTTTGCCATTTTCAAAACCAATTTGGGTTACTTTTAAGGAACCCTTGCCATTAAAAAAAAAAATGATCAAGTTTGTAGTTTGGGTTTCCCTTAAGGAGCCTTTGCCATTGTCAATATCAATTTGGGGTTTCCATTAGGGAGCCCTTACAATTAAAAAAAAAAAAAAAAAAAAATCAAAAAGATCAATTGTGTAGTTTGGGTTTCCCTTAGGGAACCATTGCCTTTTCAAAAAAAATCAACTGTATAGTATGGATTTCCCTTAAAAAACCATTGCATTTTCAAAATCGATCATATAGTATGGGTTTCCCTTAAGGAACCATTGCCTCTTCAAAACTGATCATTGTAGTTTAGGTTTCCCTTAAGGAACCTTTGCCTTGCAAAAAGTAACCATGGTCTCAATTACCATGTTGACTAGGTGCTAGGCTATCCCACCTAGTATTCTTTTGTGGATTTAGGGGATCCTAGCTCACTTATCCACTCTTGGCATAAGTCCAATATATATGGCCGCCGTCGCATCTTCTAAAAACTTCAATAGTTTGGTTTCCCTTAAGGAGCCTAGCATCTTCTAAAGCCACTTCAATAGTTTGGTTTCCCTTAAGGAGCCTGGCATCTTCCAAGCTACTTCAATAGTTTGGTTTCCCTTAAGGAGTCTGGCATCTTCCAAGCTACTTCAATAGTTTGGTTTCACTTAAGGAGCATTGCATCTTCCAAATCCACTCCAATAGTTCAAGTTTCCTTAAGGAGACTTTTTTTTTTTTCTAGTTGTTTTAATTCTCTTAAGACTTGCATCCCATATTCACTTTTGAGGAGCCTCTCATCTTTCCATTTTCAACTTTTAGGATCATTAATAACATCTTTTAAAAAAAAAAAAATCTCATCTTTTAAAGTCTAAAAGTTTCTTAGATTGTAGCATTTTCATGTTTTCTTACAAAACTTTTTTTCTTTTTTTCAAAAGGGATTGACGTCATCCATCATCATAGGGCCGAGCCAGCGACCTCCGAAAGGGAGATCCGTGAATCCGCCACTTCCTCGAAGCACTATTTTGACACGTTCAAAAACACGAGCAATGGAGCATAATCACCATCCTGGTTCTGATCCTCCAAACACCAGTGAAGTGATAGGGACTGCTGTCATCCCTCTTGACACTTCGACTTCTCCGGTAATTAGTCTCACTGACATTCCGTTGCTCAAAGACATGATCCAAGAGCTAATCCAAGCCTCCCTCAATAATCTAATGGCTGCGCAGAGCCAATCTCAGTCCATTCCCCAAAACCAACCTTCCATTTCCCCATATCAACTGAAAGTAGGGTTTTTCCGCGTCGTTGGTTACGGAAACCCTAGAATCAACAAGATTTGTAATTTATCCGAGATTCCTACAAGATTTAAACAATTTGCACAGTGGGAAGTGTCGGATGTCGATCCGCACTCGAGGTTAGTTCGTGCAACCAAGAACATAAAATGACGAATTTTTATCAGAACTATGGAGAGGTGAGAGTGGTGGAGAGTTAGGTATTGAAAACATTCTTTTGAGTTGATTGCTGGGCAATGTACTGAGAGAGAAGGTCCTCTAGACCGGGTTTGGTAGCCAACGGAAGTGGTTCAAGCCAAAAACAAAATATGGAAAGAAAGTATGAAGAAGAGCTGAAAAGAAATTGAGTAGTCTCAGAAATATCAAGAAAAAGAGAAAAATACGAAAAAAAAAGGAAAAAGAACCAGATAATGGTGTTACGTCGCAGGAAAAATTCAAGAAAATGGCAATATCCTCTCAAGATCTTTGAAATCCTGTATCCCTTTATCTCTCTACACCTGACCTAAGCCTCATTACAACCCAGGAAAGTCCTACTTGATTCTAGGATAGCACGATCATAAAATGTGGAGATTGGAGAAAGAGAAGCTATAGAGTTTGATCTGACGTTCCCGAGTGAAGTGGTATTCCAATCATGAGATCTTCTTCTGTTAAAGATGTCCTTCCTTCAAATAAAACATATGTGAGATCTTTTGCCTCTTTATATTAAATACATCTCCTCACATATAAATTGAGAGAAAAGAAGAAAACCCTTCTTGTGTGATTCTATTCTGAGTGCTAAACGTGTGAGATTTGAGGTCGAGGCATAAAAACTTAGAGGTGATCTAGAAATCTTTACTGTCGGATGATGAGAATGTTGAGCACACACACACGCAGAGTCTGACTATTCTGGGTCATGATTATCAGTCTGTAGTCTTGCAAATACTTTCCAACTCTTCGCTAGCATGTAACTGTTTTTGCATCCATTCAATGATTTGACGAACGGTGTTTTCCCGGAGCTAATATGAAAAAGTGTGCAGCATGTGCAGAGCCCTTTTAAGCTCATTTATTTCGCACTAATTGCCAAGGATTGGCAATATGCTGGTTGGGGGTTGTGATATTCACTCAAAAGTGCTTATTTTAAGCAATTATCCTTTTAGCGTTATTGCATTCTCCTACGTAAAATACTCTATTTACCTACTTTTCTACGTAAGAGTCTCTTCTGTTGCGTAGAACACACTTTTCTGGACGAAATGGTATATTTGCATGCATTAAACACATTTTCGGAAGTCTAGATATTAAGCCGTTCTAATAAAGTCTCATTACGCGCTTCTTCTGTCGCAGGAAACCCGATGGGACGATTCTCAAGACTTGTGGGCCCAAATCGATCATGAAAGCCCATTATCAAAGCTTAAAGAGCCCACATGCTATGACTAGAAGATATGGGCCAAATATGGGCTGAATAAGAGGACCATAAAGTCGGCCCAAAGAACGAAGAGAGCCGGAGAGCCAATGACCAAGAGACGGACCAAAGCGTTTAAAGCCACATGAGTCAGCAAAGAATGATAGTCGACTCTACTGGAGAAGCGTGAGGATGGTCACAGTGAAGAACAGGGTTCCAGACCCTCCGCTAGTGCTTTTTTCCATTTTTTTGATACTTTTTCTCTCATCTCTCCTTATTCTCTCTCTCTCTTCATCTCTCGATCCTCGAATCTACTGACCTAACCCCAGAACTCCTGCCTATCAGCTCTATTTCATCTCCCTTAGCTTTCTGACCGTTGGATCTTCCATCGGACCGTTGGATCTTCAATCGGACCGTTGGATCTCTCTAGATCCGTCGATCTACCAATCTGAGTCCCAATCAAGTCACCATCCATCCGATCGCCATCAGACTGTCTGTCACATCATTCTGTGAGATGATGGACATCATCAACCCATGAGGGCCAATAGCCGGGCCCATCTTCATCGACCCGCTGACCGACTAGTTAGTGGACCCCGCGAATTTCAAAAATAATTTTAATTAAATGGGGGGTCCACTAATTGGGGAGATTCCCCATAGAAAAGTAGGTTTTTACTTAAAAAAAAAAAAAAAAAAAAAAAAAATTATTTTTCTTATTTTTTTATTTTCTAAAATCCATGGAAATAGGGAAGCTTTAAAAGGAGAAGGATAGGGGTTCATTCGAACCCTAATCCCTCTCCCCTCTCATCCTCTCTTCCCCCCTTTCAATCCCCCCCACGTTCTCCCTCCACCGGGCCGTTTTTTTTCTTTCTTCTTCTTCCTTTCTTCTTCTTCATCTTCTTCTTTTCCGGCAAGAACCTGCAACTTCGGCAGGTTCATCTTCCACGCCTTCTTCTTCTCTTCCGCCCTTCTCCTCTTCTATCTCACCACCATCACCACACCACGAACCGTCATCCCCTTCTCCTTTTTCTTTCTTCTTCTTCTTCTTTTTCTTCTTCTTCTTCTTCTTTGCTTCCGCCGGAGTTGCAGGCCTGCAACTCCGGCCGTTCTTCTTTTCACTTCTCCCCCACGGCTTACCCCCTCGCCTGCCATGCTGAACGACCTTCGTTTTGCCTCCACCTGCTAGGATGCCTGCTGCTGCTCGTGCAGCACCGTTGCTGCTCCGCCCAACTCCTCCTTCACGTTGCTCCACCGTCCAACGCCGGCAACACCACCACCGCACAGCTACCTCCATTACCGCCTCTGCTCCACCGCCTCACCACGACCTGCAACGCTGAGTTGCAGGCCTGCTTCTCCAAGACGTTGACGTTCAAAAAAAAAAAATAAAAAAAGAAAAAAAGAAAGAAAAGAGATAAGAGAAGAAGAAGAGAAGAAGAGGAACGCCTACCTGCTGTTCCTCTTCACCTCGATCAGCACCTCCGTCAGCCACCACCACCATCTTCAGCCATCTCATCGTCTTCCAAATCTGCATCCTCTGTAGCAGCAAGCGTCCACCACACCACGGCCTGCAATCTCCCCCCAACCATCACGCCTCTCACCTTCTCAATGCCGTGGAGAATCCAGCAACTCCACGCCATGAACCTTGCTGCCCCACCACCTTATTCGCATAGGTTACAGACCAACCTGCGCTTTTCCATGTGCTGGTTTGGACTGCAATCACTCTCACTTTGATGCAAACCGGCTCATCCCCTCCATCAACACCTCGCAACCAGCACCTTTACATGCACCCCACACATGTGCAAGATCCACGTGGCTGATGCAAACATTTGGTAAGTCTAAGGTATAGTTCCTCTCTCATCCCTTTTCTCTCACTCTCTCTCTCTAAGTTTTTTTTTATCTCTCTAGATTTCTCTTTCCCTCTCTAAATCTCACTTTTTCTCTCCTCCCTTAGTTTCTCTCTCTAGTTCTCTCTAGGTTTCTCCCATTCTCTCTCTAGCTTAGTTTTAGGTTTGGTTTTTACTTAAAAAAAAAAAAAAAAAAAAAAAAAATTATTTTTCTTATTTTTTTATTTTCTAAAATCCCCTATTTCCATTAATGGAAATAGGGAAGCTTTAAAAGGAGAAGGATAGGGGTTCATTCGAACCCTAATCCCTCTCCCCTCTCATCCTCTCTTCCCCCCTTTCAATCCCCCCCACGTTCTCCCTCCACCGGGCCGTTTTTCTTCTTTTCTTCTTCTTCTTCTTCTTCTTCTTCTTCTTCTTCTTCTCCCTTCTCTTCTCCGGCGAGCTACTCCACCAAGCATCTACGCCCCTGGCCCTTTGCTGCAACGCCTCCACAGTCCATCCACGACTGCCTGGTGCAGCCCATCATCCATCCACGACCGCCTGGTTGCAGCACAAGGTTTCATACCGCCTTCCTCTTCTCACGTTTTTACCGGAGTTGCAGGCTGCAACTCCGGCAGGTCACGAACTCCACCACCAGCGCCTCCATCACCGGTTCTCTTCTCCAAGAACCGTTGCTGCATCTCCAAGCCGTCATCACCTCTCTTCTCTTGGCCACAAATAAAAAAAAAAATAATATAAAAAAAAAAGGAAAGAAAAGAAGAAGATGAGGGGAAGCCATTAACGTCCCTCCTCGGAGCTTGCTGGGTTGTTGCCCTGGACAACGCCACCAGCGTCTCCACTTTGCTGCTGCTCTCACCTACGAACACCACCTTGCTAGTGCGTCCTCCATCCTCCACATCTCGTCGGGCTGGGTGCAGACCTCCCTTGCTGCTCCTCCTTTCCAAGCGACTCCCAATGTCCAAGAACCTGCAACCCATCTCTGGCAGGCTGGGTCAAATCTCCTCCAAGCCGTTCAGATCTGGATGTTCAACCCGTGCTGCTATCACGGCCTGCTACATCTAGGCCGAAGCCCATCTCCTCTAAGGTGGAGACCGCTTCACTCCACCCACCTCACACCGCTGTCTCTCCACTACGGACTGCAATGTTGATCTTTGTCCCTTGGGCCGATTCCAGCCACCCATTTTAGCCACCACGAACCACCAAAACTCTCCCTCAAGCCTGGAATGCCATCTACAAACCATGTATCCATGGCCGATTCTCCAAACTTTGAGCAGCATGTCATCTTCTCCGGCCGATCCTATCTCCGGTAAGTAGAGAGAGGTAACTTCCTCCCTCTATCTCCATCCCTTTCTCTCTCCTCCCTTAGTTTCTCTCTCTGGTGAGGCGGTGGAGCAGAGGCGGTAATGGAGGTAGCTGTGCGGTGGTGGTGTTGCCGGCGTTGGACGGTGGAGCAACGTGAAGGAGGAGTTGGGCGGAGCAGCAACGGTGCTGCACGAGCAGCAGCAGGCATCCTAGCAGGTGGAGGCAAAACGAAGGTCGTTCAGCATGGCAGGCGAGGGGGTAAGCCGTGGGGGAGAAGTGAAAAGAAGAACGGCCGGAGTTGCAGGCCTGCAACTCCGGCGGAAGCAAAGAAGAAGAAGAAGAAGAAAAAGAAGAAGAAGAAGAAAGAAAAAGGAGAAGGGGATGACGGTTCGTGGTGTGGTGATGGTGGTGAGATAGAAGAGGAGAAGGGCGGAAGAGAAGAAGAAGGCGTGGAAGATGAACCTGCCGGAGTTGCAGGTTCTTGCCGGAAAAGAAGAAGATGAAGAAGAAGAAAGGAAGAAGAAGAAAGAAAAAAAACGGCCCGGTGGAGGGAGAACGTGGGGGGGATTGAAAGGGGGGAAGAGAGGATGAGAGGGGAGAGGGATTAGGGTTCGAATGAACCCCTATCCTTCTCCTTTTAAAGCTTCCCTATTTCCATGGATTTTAGAAAATAAAAAAATAAGAAAAATAATTTTTTTTTTTTTTTTTTTTTTTTTTAAGTAAAAACCTACTTTTCTATGGGGAATCTCCCCAATTAGTGGACCCCCCATTTAATTAAAATTATTTTTGAAATTCGCGGGGTCCACTAACTAGTCGGTCAGCGGGTCGATGAAGATGGGCCCGGCTATTGGCCCTCATGGGTTGATGATGTCCATCATCTCACAGAATGATGTGACAGACAGTCTGATGGCGATCGGATGGATGGTGACTTGATTGGGACTCAGATTGGTAGATCGACGGATCTAGAGAGATCCAACGGTCCGATTGAAGATCCAACGGTCCGATGGAAGATCCAACGGTCAGAAAGCTAAGGGAGATGAGATAGAGCTGATAGGCAGGAGTTCTGGGGTTAGGTCAGTAGATTCGAGGATCGAGAGATGAAGAGAGAGAGAGAATAAGGAGAGATGAGAGAAAAAGTATCAAAAAAATGGAAAAAAGCACTAGCGGAGGGTCTGGAACCCTGTTCTTCACTGTGACCATCCTCACGCTTCTCCAGTAGAGTCGACTATCATTCTTTGCTGACTCATGTGGCTTTAAACGCTTTGGTCCGTCTCTTGGTCATTGGCTCTCCGGCTCTCTTCGTTCTTTGGGCCGACTTTATGGTCCTCTTATTCAGCCCATATTTGGCCCATATCTTCTAGTCATAGCATGTGGGCTCTTTAAGCTTTGATAATGGGCTTTCATGATCGATTTGGGCCCACAAGTCTTGAGAATCGTCCCATCGGGTTTCCTGCGACAGAAGAAGCGCGTAATGAGACTTTATCAGAACGGCTTAATATCTAGACTTCCGAAAATGTGTTTAATGCATGCAAATATACCATTTCGTCCAGAAAAGTGTGTTCTACGCAACAGAAGAGACTCTTACATAGAAAAGTAGGTAAATAGAGTATTTTACGTAGGAGAATGCAATAACGCTAAAAGGATAATTGCTTAAAATAAG
Source organism: Euptelea pleiosperma (assembly GCA_035048495.1). Lineage (NCBI taxonomy): Eukaryota > Viridiplantae > Streptophyta > Magnoliopsida > Ranunculales > Eupteleaceae > Euptelea > Euptelea pleiosperma. The sequence continues at coordinate 29,400,671 of CM068553.1, forward strand.
CACTTTTGAGCGAATATCATCAACCTCAACCTAACCCAACATTTCTCCAACCCACCATTTCCAATCCTCTCTTTCACATGTCCATACAACCTACTATTCCCAATCCTCCTGCACCAACCATTTCTCAAACTAATCTTCACACTACCTCTGTTCTAACTCCAGTTTTTACCTTTTCATCAATGCCCACAGTTACACCCCGTCCTACCCAACAACCAGCGCCTAGACTTCCACTCTACCACCCATCTCCCTCTTATTTTGAAAATATTGATCATTATGAAGAAGAGGGCAGACAAAATCATAGTAGCCATAACCATCCTATTTCAAATATCCTAGCACCCTTGGCAGATCCTCATAGAGAAAGATTTGAGAAGATGGAAGCAGAAATTAGGAAGCTGAAAGGAACTCACAATGTGGGGGTCACAGATTTTAATGAACTATGTTTATATCCTGATGCAGAATTACCTGAAAAGTTCAAGATGTCTGAGTTCACTAAGTATGATGGAAGAGGATGTACACAAACTCACTTGAAGGGATATTGTGGGGATATGTTTCAATATGGGAAAAATGAAAGGTTACTTATGCAGTGTTTCCAGAAGAGTCTCAATGGACCTGCCCTTAGATGGTACACTACTTTGGATCACACCAAGATCAAGACTTGGAGAGATATCTCTGAGTCGTTCCTAGCCCATTACGCTTTCAATATGGATTTGGTTCCTCAGAAGGATGACCTAGAGAGAATGTCGCAAAAAAATAATGAGACCTTTACAGAGTATGCATTTAGATGGCGAGAAGCAGCAGCTCAGTTAAGGACTTCAATGACCGAGGAAGAGATGATCCGATCATTTCTAAAAACCGTTGGACAACCATACCATACTCTCCTGATAGCACAAACGCTACCCACATTTGCTGCTATGGCCCAAAATGGTTCGAGGATTGAGGCATCAATCAGGGATGGCACCATTGCGGATCCCTCCGCAGTGCAATCGATGGTCTATGGAAAGCCTTCTGGAACAAATATAAAGAAGAACGACAACAAGAAGAGAATGCCAGATGGAGAGGTGCAAATGATCAATCCGACATCTCAACCATCGATTCATCGAATACCTCAACAACAATATGCTCAACGCGTTGTTCATCCTCATTTTATTCATCAAGTCCCACGCCAACAAGTTCATGCAATGGGACCACCTCCGCAACAACCCTTTACTTCACTGCAACATCCTCAACAGTCTACACACCAGCAATATTTCCAACAGACCCATAGAAGGCAAGAGGGAATACCACAACAACAAATGCAACAACTTCAAGGAAATCGAATTGAGGAAAGAAAGAGAAGAGAGTTTACTCCCTTACCATTGACTCTTTCACAATTGCTTCCACAACTCCTTGAACAAGGACTTTTGGTCCTCCAATCTCCCAAACCGGTGTCAGACCCGCCTCCAAGAGGTTATGACCCTAGTGCATGGTGTACGTATCATCAGGGTCCCGGGCATTGGACTGATAAGTGTTGGAATCTCAAGCATGCTGTACAGAACTTGATAGACCAGGGAAGAATTGCCCTTCCATCTCAGCAACCTGGCACATCTGGCATCATACAAAATCCCCTCCCAAACCATCCAGAGCAAGGCCCCAACACTTCAAAGCAAATCAATGCCATATCGGTAGGTTCTTATACCTTTGACCCATCATGTCTTATTGGACCAGTCGAAAAGGATTTTGTTATAAACATCAATTCAAAATTTGAATTATCTAGTCCACTGGTCGGTACCTTGACTGATCAATCTTCATTGTTCAGAACAGAAAACCACGGTACCCAGCTTCAACCTACCACTCAATTTCGACTATACCTGCCCAAATCAATTGTTTCTACCCCCACTCATGTAACTCAACTTCCACCTTTTATGGTACAACCACCCATCAACCCAGTTCTATCCACGCCTTCTATCACCCTTACTCCAGTTCAACCTCCTATAAACCCAAACTCCTCTACCCAAATTGTCAAACACCTAGCACCATCACTACTGCCATCACCTTTTCAGATTTCTTACCCACCAAAATCTATTCCACCACCAATACCCAAACCTTTTATCATTCAAGTCCCTCCAACTCAACCCATAGCCAACCTATCCAAGGTGCCGTGGAACTATAATGATCAGACAGTGGTAATGGAAAGAAGAGCAGATGAAGGGGAATGCCATGAGATTGGTAATATGACGAGATCAGGAAGGTGTTTCAAGTCGACAAATCTAAGGACTGAAGGAGAAAAAGGAAAAGAGAAGGAAACAATGGCTAATGATAATGATGATAGTGCCTTCTATAAAGCCTTGAAGAAATCAGAGTACAACATTGTTGAACTTGTGAAGGTGCCAGCTCAGATTTCGATATTGGGGCTACTATTGCTAACCTCAGAACATCATCGGGCTCAAATGATGGAAGTATTGCAGAAAGCTCATGTTATGGCTAACATCACTCCTGAGAGACTGGCAAAGTTGGTAGGAATGATCATGGCCCCTCGGGTGATAACATTTTCTGATGATGAGATCCCTGGAGAAGGAACCGGACACTTGAGGCCCTTATATATCACAGTGACATGTCAGAATCAGAAAGTGCATGCGGTCCTGATCGACAATGGCTCGGGCCTAAATGTATGCTCTTTGAATACTATTAAGGCCATAGGACTTGGCCTCTCTGACATCAGAAGGAGACCCATGACAATTAGGGCTTTTGATAATTCTATCAGACAAAATGTTGGAGAAATCGATCTTGATGTGATCATAGGCCCGTATTCATTCAAGATTAACTTCCAAGTGTTGGACATGGAGGCATCCTTCACTTTTCTCCTTGGCAGGCCATGGTTACATTCAGCCGGGGCAGTCCCATCTTCTTTGCATCAAAAGGTGAAATTTGTTGTTGATGATCAGTTGATTTCAGTAACCGGTGATGAAGAGCTTCATATCCCACCAGGGCAACACACATATGCAGTCCAACACATGGAAACTGCATCAAAAATCTTCTCTTATCAATTTGAAACAGTGAGTTGCATGTCCATGAAAAGAGATGAAGTTGTTGAGCCATGTTGGAGGATGATGTACAACATGAACTTCCACCCTGGCAAGGGATTAGGAGTGAATGAACAAGGGATGCTGGAACCAGTAAAGAAGACAAAGTACCAGCCAAGATTTGGTAATGGGTACAGACCGCGCGCTGAGGACTACATCAGACAAGCGCAATTGAGAAGAAAAACTCAATTAGCAAGAAGAAACGGAGTTGACCTCATCGAGGATCTGCCAAAGCCCATTCCTCTCCTCAATGCAACTTTTCCTGTAGGAATCTTTCGTGATGAAGATTATAACCCTCTTTCAAATCCTAAATCCCCATCTTTTCCAAAATCTGCTATGACTCCTTCAAAGCCAAGCCATTCTCCATCTGTGCAGTCAAAAGATTCGAAGGTCGAGCACGAGCTCGATATTCCTGATATCTCAATCTTATTCTTAAGCGGGGAATGTCAGTCTGCTTTGATTTTAGAGTCTGAGTCCAGCAAGTCAACAGGCACGGTGGTCGATGGGATAACAAAGTCCAAAGATGATTTCAAGTTAGACTAAGCAATAGAGATACCATATGGAGAGCAAGATGGAGACAAAATGATGTATATCGATTGGGAAGCAGTTCAGATCCCGAAGAATCTACAAGAAGAACTCATGATCTCACTGCAAGAAGCAAACATGTTTGATGAGGAGGAGATAGAGATGGAATATGAAGATGTCATGATGATCTATGCCAACAAAAGGAATATTGATCCAACCAATCTGATTCATCAGTTAGAAGGAGAATTGTCGAACTGGGAATCTGTCCCACTAACTGTTGAGGCTTGCCAAATTGTAACAAGAACAATGACCCCTTTTAAAAAGGTCTGTGGTAGCAAATGAACTAATTAATGAAATCCTTCACCCTTGGGTGTTGTTTTATCAAAAAGTTTAGTTTTTTCTTTCTAAATAAATGAACTCTCTCATTATGTTTTTGCAAAATTAATTTTTTTTTCTTCTAATTCAATCAAGGTTAATTAGCAGGAAGAATCTGATAATGAGCTTGAACCATATGATTTCGATCTGGAATTAGACTTTGAGCTCATGGGGATAGAATGTGAAGAGGAACAAGAAGAAGCTAACACAGAACTTTTCGATCTTCTTGAGCATCATGAAAAGGGGGTTCAACCTAACATTGAAGATACAGAGACCATAAATCTTGGTACAGAAGAAGATCCAAAAGAAGTGAAGATTGGTGCATCTCTTTCCCCATTTGAGAGACTTAAAATGGTCAGATTCCTTAAGAATTATAAAGATGTATTTGCTTGGTCCTATGAAGACATGCCCGGGCTCGACACAAATCTAGTCGTCCATCGTTTGCCCTTAATACCTGGGGAAACCCCCGTCAAGCAAAAGCTTCGAAGATTGTGTCCGGAATGGGCTTTGAAGATCAAAGAAGAAGTGGTAAAGCAGTACAAAGCCGGTTTTCTGATGGTTTCATCATATTCAGAGTGGCTTGCAAATATAGTACCTGTGCCAAAGAAGGATGGGAAAGTAAGGATGTGCATTGACTTTCGAAACTTGAATAAGGCTAGCCCAAAGGACGACTTTCCATTGCCTCATATAGACGTCTTGGTGGATAACACTGCAGGCCATGAATTGTTGTCATTTATGGATGGATTCTCGGGATATAACCAAATTAAGATGGTAGAGGAAGATAGAGAAAAGACTGCGTTCATCACACCTTGGGGCACCTTTTGTTATAAAGTTATGCCATTTAGATTAAAAAATGCAGGAGCAACGTACCAGCGGGCTATGACAACACTATTCCATGATATGATCCACAAGGAAATGGAAGTGTATGTGGATGACATGATCGCCAAATCATGGAAGGCTGAAGACCATCTCACCATCTTAAAGAAACTATTTGAAAGACTCCGTAAATTCAGGCTTCGTCTCAATCCTGCAAAATGTGTTTTCGGTGCAACATCTGGGAAGCTGCTTGGATTTATTGTCAGCAGGAGAGGAATTGGAATTGATCCAGCCAAAGCCAAGGCAATCATTGATATGCCCCCCCGAGGACGGAGAAAGAAATCAGAGGTTTTCTTGGGCGTTTACAGTACATCAGCAGATTTGTAGCACAACTCACTCCCATTTGTGAACCCATTTTCAAGTTGCTTCGTAAGAACAGTCCTAAGGAATGGAACGATGAATGTCAAGTTGCTTTCGATAAGATAAAAAGGTACCTCCTAAATCCTCCAGTCCTAGTGCCACCTAAGCCAGGACGTCATCTTTTACTGTACCTATCAATAACTGAGACCTCTATGGGTTGTGTATTGGGGCAACATGACGAATCAGGCAGGAAAGAGCGAGCAATTTATTACTTGAGCAAGAAATTCACTGACTATGAGACTCGTTACACGTCTCTAGAAAAAACTTGTCTTGCTTTAGTATGGGCTACACAACGTTTGCACCATTACTTATTGTCTTATCCGATGTTGTTAATATCTCGCATGGATCCGGTGAAGTATTTGTTAGAAAAGCCTGCTATTTCTGGAAGAACAGCTCGTTGGCAGATGTTATTATCAGAGTTTGTCATCACTTATGTCACACAAAAGTCAGTTAAAGGTCGGGCAATTGCAGAGCACTTAGCAGAAAATCCACTGCCTGATTATGAACCCATGAGGACAAATTTCCCAGATGAAGCCATAATGACAGTTGAAGAAGATGTAGTTGAGTCAACAAGATGGAAAATGTACTTTGACGGTGCAGTCAACCAGAAGGGACGGGGAATTGGGGCAGTAATTATATCACCGAAAGGTTCTCACATTCCAGTTTCTGTTAAAATACAGTTCGGATGCACAAATAATGAAGCAGAATATGAAGCTTGCATTGTTGGACTACGAGCAGCTTTGGATATGGAGATCAAAGATATAGATGTGTTCGGAGATTCATCTCTAGTCATATGCCAGACAAATGGTAGTTGGGATACGAAGGATGAAAAATTAATCCCTTACCACGAATATCTAGAAGGGCTCACTTCAAAGTTTGAAAGGATCACGTTCACCTACATGCCGAGGACCAAGAATCAATTTGCTGATGCACTTGCCACTCTTGCCTCAATGATCGAGATTCCAGATGGGATAGATATAAGGCCGATTGAGGTTGCACAAAGTTTTGAGCCAGCCTATTGCAACACCATAAATGGAGGTGCACTAGATCAAATGCCGTGGTATACAGATATAAAGAAATATCTTGAAGAGCAAACATTTCCTTCAGATGCCACCATTAATGATCGACGAATGATTCAGCGGTTAGCCTCACAATTTCTTATAATTGGCGGTGTATTATACAAACGGTCACCCAATCAAATCCTTATGAGATGTCTTGATGAAAAAGAAGCAAAAGAAGTCATGGAAGAAGTCCACGAAGGAGTTTGCGGTCCTCACATGAATGGACACATGTTGGCAAAGAAAATTTTGAGACTTGGATATTACTGGTCAACTCTTGATTCGGATTGTTGCAAGTACGACCAAAAATGCCATCAGTGCCAAATCTATGCTAACAAGATCAATGTGCCACCATCAGAGTTGCATAACATGACCACACCGTGGCCATTTTCTGTTTGGGGAATCGACATGATTGGCCCTATTACTCCAAAGGCATCAAATAATCATCGATATATATTGGTGGCAATAGATTATTTCACCAAGTGGGTAGAGGCAACTTCATACACCATTGTTACAGCCGCACAAGTAAGAAAATTTATTCGAAAGGAAATCATTTGTCGGTATGGAGTGCCTAGTGAAATGATCTCAGATAATGGGTCAATTTTCAAAGAAAAGGAGACGAAAAAGTTGTTAGCTCAATTCAAAATCAAGCATCATTTTTCTTCCCCTTATCGCCCTCAGACAAATGGAGCAGTTGAGGCAGCTAACAAGAACATCAAGCACATCATCGAGAAAATGACAAACAATTATTTAGCATGACATGAGATGTTGCCATATGCTCTTCTTGCCTACCGCACATCAATCAGGACTTCAGATGGAGCTACACCATATGCCCTTACATATGGGATGGAGGTAGTTCTCCCTATTGAGGTTGAGATCCCGTCTCTACGTGTTCTTATGGAAGTAGAGCTGGATGAAGCTGAGTGGTTACAAGCACGATATACCCATTTAAATTTGATCGAAGAAAAGAGACTTCGAGCAATCTGTCATGCTCAAGCATACCAACGTCGCATGGCCAAAGCCTATGCAAAGAAAGTCAAACCTTGAGAATTTAAGGTTGGTGACTTAGTTTTAAAAAAGATTCTTCCTCATCAACAAGATCCATGTGGGACGTTCAAGCCCAACTATGAAGGCCCATATATCGTGAGGAAAGTCTTTTCCGGTGGAGCTTTAATCTTGGGGCGAATGGATGATGAAGACCTCCCAGAGCCAATCAATACAGATCAAGTCAAAAAATACTTTGTGTGATAGATGTGTCTTAATATTTTGTACCTTCAATGGATCTTGGAAATGAAAATGGCTGTATTTTTTCTTTCATACCTCACTCTATCATTTTTCCTCAAACTTTGAGCCTTCACTTCTTTTCCTAAGAGACAACATAACATATACTTTCAGTCATACAAAGAAAAAGAAAAAAAAAACTCAAAAATGGCAAAGATAAAAAAAAAAAAAAAAAAAAAAAAGCAAAAGCAAAATAAAGAGATTGACACAAGTTTGACACATCAATACACCACTCCTGGCCCGCAAGAGTATAAACTGTGAACGGCTTTACTTTTTCCCTAGTCCTCACTTCTCATCTTCTTCACCAAGACCAAAACCTTTCTTTTCATCCCACAATAAAGCCTTTTTTGATCCAAGATTAATTGAAGGTATATTTGGTTAAGGCATTTCTTGTTTTCATTTCAATCAAATGGCAATGAAGGGAGATGGTAATCTATAAAATATAGCATGACTCGAAAGGGCGTGGTGAAAACCCGAAAGGGCATCACGAGTAAAAATGTCGAGTCATGGCAAGATCCAACACCACGGGCATAGTGAAAACCGAAAGGCACTAGTGCGCAACAATCACGTGGACCCAGCCCTGGTGAAAACCCTTATGGGCATCAGGGGCAAAAAAGGGAAAAAAATAAAAGAAAAAAAAAAAAAATAAAAAAAAAACATACACACACACACACATAGACACACAAGGGCAAGTCGTGGAAACATTTACGAAAAATGGGATTACCATTCAGGGTCCATGCATGAGCAAGTCATGAACGAAGATTCGAACCTGACATGATGCTTGAGTAAGATTACTTACACCCTATCACTTGCTATCCTTAGAAGAAATTCATGATTGATTTTCCTATGATTGAACCTTGTTTTTTTTTAAAAAAAAGGGGTACACACTTCTAGGAATGAAGGCCCTTTTGCATTTCTTATTTTTCTAGTTCACTCGCTAAGACAGGTTGATTAAAAGGGGGGAAAAGGCTGCAATCTTGGCAAGCATTATAATGGCATCATCCACTCCAATGAACTACGAAAAAGGAACTAAGTCCAATACACTCAAGGTCGCAGGCTCCGAGAGAATGATGAGGATGACGTCTTTCCATAAAAATAAAAAAAAATAAAAAAATTCTGTCATCTCCCGCTGTAAATATTTTATACCCCCTTAGAATCATTTCACTATCTTTTCTTTGTAGAATCATCTTTCAACCCTTCGTAAAAATTTTAAAAAAGAAAATCATCATACATTTTGCATTCGTATTTGCATTTATACATTCGTGACCTACTTTTGTGCATGAGTGGCCTAATATGCTAATTGGTTCCTCATACCTCTTAGTAGAATACCGTGCAAGATTAAGGTAAGTCTGATTGTTGTTTCTTGGTTAGATGTTTGTATGGGCTCTTATGAAGCAATCTAATCCATGTTGTCATTTATAAGACCCACATTGTGTCTTGTTAATGTTGCTAAAATCGTATATAGATCAAATTCTACTTAAATATCGAGACTGAAAATCATTTAGTTAAATGAAGAATCATAAAGTAATGTTTGAGGAATCTCAAAAGATGGACATTTTTAATCATCCCATCATAAGTTGATTTTAAACTAGGGCCCTCAATTAAAGTTAAATTTTTTCTGTATGACTAGTGACCTTGTAAGTACCCAAAATGGGCTAAGACTCTAATCATACAATTGCACTAAGTTTTCCTAAATTTGAGAGGACTCAAACGAAGCCAAAAGATTCCTAAAGAAGCTAGTGGAAACAGTCTCGATGTTTAATCATTATTTGGTATATATAAGCTTCTTTGTGCCAAAATGTTCTTTGTTGTCTAAAAAAATCTTTGTCGTTCATGGGTCAACCAATTTCGCCAAAGAGGGGCAACTGTAGACATCCTATTTTGGCACGATCTTCTAACTTGGCGATCGACGGTCTCGAGCTTCTTCTTTATTGGTCGAGGGATTACTTTACAAATCTCAACCCTTAGGATATTCCTACCTAATCGTAGAGCCTTAATTAGAACCATCAACCACCCTTAGATAACACTTTTATAACCCAAAACCATCATTAGGAAGCCCTATCATAAGCTATGAGAATTTAATCAAAGGTTTGACTTTTGTTGATAAATGATCAAAAATACTTGTATCTTTGATTTTACCGTTAGATTTGATCAAAATCAAAAGTATTTATTTTTAACTCCTATATCTTTTAAAAGAAAAGTGATTTCATTAAAATCTAATGGCTCGATCATAAGGTCATGGCTTTTGTTGGACTAATTTGTAAATGATCTCGATTTTTGATAGTTTGTGTGTCAATGAGATGTCTACCTTTGAAAAGTACTTTGAATGATCTTTCAAAATATTTTTGTCTTGTCAATTTTGGACTTAAAATGAGCATTTTATCAATGATTGATCAAAACTCTAGATATATGGTCTTGATATGTGTAAATGTACCAAGGTTCATACATCATGACACATTTTGATGATATTACTTAAGCTTATCCATCCAACTCACCAAACTCCCATACTTTCCCATTTTATCCACACATTTTATTTATTCTTCACACATAAATTTCCTACAACTTTTTAACTTTCTAGATTGCCCAACTTTTTCCTAACAAATTAGAAAATTCCTTAACATATCCATATAGGACAAACCCCATTTTTACCTTTTTTTCCCACAAATGACTCAACTACCATTTCTCTTATTCCCAAACTACCCCAAACCCTTACTTTTCACCTATAAATACCCCCTCACTCCTTTTAGAAATCCATCCCTTCAAGCCATCTCTTTAGGCCTAGAAAAACTCTTGCAAAATAATTTCTTAAGCTCTCCAAAAACCCTTAGAAACCTCAAAAATCTTCCAAAGACCTTCTTGTTTTAAGAGATTAAGTGAAAGGAGGAAGAACTTTTGTTCTTGCTCACTTTATTTTTTCTTTTTTTCAAGAACAAGAAGAAGAGAAAGAAGAAGAAAAGGCCAAGGAAAGAAGAATGACCATTTACAAGGTACAATACAAACAACATAAGTTCTTTCTCTCTCTAACAATGTAACCACATGGGAAGGCTATGCCACCTTGTTCTTTTTTTCTTTCTTTATTTATCTTTTATTTTATTTACTTAGCTCTATATTATTGTATGATTAGTTAGTTCTTTACTTTAGTTTATCTTTCTAGCTTCCTTTATGTTGTCTTTTTTTACTTTCTCTCTCTAGTATATGTGGAGAACCCGAAATGCTTGCATAGTAGGGTATTCCCACATTTTCTCTTATGTTATCTCTTTTTCTCCCTAATATGTGGAGAACCCGAAATGCTTGCATAGTAGGGTATTCCCACATATTTCTTTTATGTTCTATTATATGTAGATTCTTCTTTTTCTTAAACGGTAACTTGAGAGGATGATTGAAGGTACAAGAGTAGGTAACCATTTAAATACGGATAAGTTGGGATGCCTAACACCTTCCCCAATTTATAAATGACTCGCTTACCTAATGATCTCTCAAATGGTTATTAGATCAATGGAGTCACTAATTTGCATTTCGCTCATTTTAAAAAGGTTGTTATCTATTTTCAAACCCGGTGACCAATCACATTGTTAAAAAGGGGTTGGTGGCGACTCCATAAGATTTGGCCCTTTTTTGTGCCTCTAGACGGATTGTGCTATCTCACAACTTTCCAGGCCAATCGATTGGACTTGTCCAATCTACGGAATAGAAACTCTTTCAAAGTCCGATCGATTGGACTCTCCTGGTCAATCGATTGGACCACTCTAAGGACATAACTCATTCAAAGTCCGATCGATTGGACCCTTGGTACAATCAATTGGATTTACGAAAAAAAAACTCATCCGTACTGGCCCAATCAATTGGACCTAGAGTATAATCGATTTGACCAAAAACCAAATCGATTGGACTGTGCACGAATAGGTCTTTTCAGATCCAAAATTCAAGGTTCCACATTCCCCACCTCTCTTATGACTCAGGGCTATGAAACTCTATAAATATAACCCTTTTCTGGACTTACAGATTACACATTAACACTCAGAAGATAGAGTTTTATTTATTAAGAGTTTTCCATTCGAAGAAAAAAAGTTCAAAGCTTCATTATTATTTCTTGAGAGCTTTTCTCTTCTCTTTGATCAAAGCTTAGTGCTTGATCTTCACTCAGCTTAGGTTTCCCACTTAGAATCTTAAACCTAGCAAGTCTGAGAATACCAGTGTGTCTCAACACTATTTGAGCAACTTGGGGTTAAGGGTGTACTGAATCCTTCACCTTTAGTAGAAACTGGAGTGCTGAGAATTAAGATCGGGAAGTACTGATCGAAGGTAGGTTTGGAGTGTACTAAACTGAACAAGCGGACAAGGCTTCTTGATTGGGAGGGCACCTGTGGAATCGTAACGTTGATTCAGAGGACATGGACGTATTAGTAGTGGGCCTTGGCTAAGGTTGAAAGTTGCATTTGCAACGGTGCTGTGTAGGTAACTTCTGTTTCGTTTAACTTTCTAGTTAGTGATATTTTCTGTCTGGACGTGGTCCCGTGGTGTTCCTTGGCTAGGGTTTACACGTAAAAACTCTTTGTCTTGTGGATGTTTGATTGTTGTTCCACTAATTGTATTGACTAAATCAAACAATGAAAAGATAATATACCACGGAGATATATTTGATTTGAGTCGGTTGAGATAATCATTTTATCAATCAAATAAGGCATACGAGTTTATCACCCCCCCCTTCTAGGTATTCTTGTGATAGGCTAGATTAATTTTTGAATACCTAATCACCCCCCTTCTAGGTATTCTTGAGTAAAAGAAAATGGATCGATAATTTCAATTGGTATCAGAGCGGGTTATTTTATAAAAAGTTTAATCACCTGAACTTAGATTCCTGTAAAACTAGTCTATTACATTTACTAAGATACAAAGAGAAGGCGAAAACACATCCAAACCTTCATTATTTGAGAGAAAAGACTGCATATTGGAAGGCTAAAATGAAGGCATTCCTCAAGTCTATTGATGAAAGAGTCTGGATGGCTGGTCATCACCCACAGTGATAGTAGAGAAAAAAAGTTAGTCTCAAACCTAAAGCCGACTAGAGTAAAGAAGACATAGATTTGTGTTGTTTGAATAGTAAAGGGCTAAATGCCATTTTTAATGCAGTAGACATGAATGAGTTTCGGAGAATCTCTACCTGCACTTTGGCTAAAGAGGCATGGGACATTTTGTGAAAAGCCTACGTTGTCAAATCCCAGGAATGCTTAGTTCTTCGGTAATATATATATCGTTGTGTCTCGAATCCCCTGAAGACTGAAGTGTCAAAGATCAAGTGGTCTTCGACAAAACAAATCAAAACAAGATTAAAGCAGAAGAAAAATTAACCCAAGTGTTCAAGATCAACTGAAGACAAAATCAAGATTATCAAGCTCAACCGAAGACAAAGTCAAGTGATCAAGCTCGACTGAAGACAAAGTCAAAAGCTCAAGCACGTTCTCACTCAACGAACGTTCAACTATGAAGAAACTCGTGTTGCGGTTACTTACGCAAATCTGATGGTAAAATCGCGCGTTGCCAGCGGATATTGATTTACCCTAGATGGTTCAATGTTAGTTAGGGATCGTGTGTGTGACGATAAGAGAAATTCTAAAAACTTTGGTAGTATTCGGTTATGGACAAAGTGGTCTAGCCGACTGGCCTTAATGAGCGGGCGACCGAAGTTTCGGCCGACCGACTAAAAGGGTCCGGTCGACCCTAACTCTCGGGTTTAGGAATTTGATATGAAAACCTGAGTAGGCGACCAACTAAAGGCTCAGTCGACCGAGGTCTAGTCGACCGGCCAATAGTGCGGTCGACCCCACCCGTTTCGAATCTCGTTTGACAAAATCTCTTTTGTGATTATAAGCGCATTTTGGCCTTTCAAATAGCTATATTCGGTATGGTTCTATTGATGGGAGGCCTGCTTATAAATTAGAGCCATCTCCCTTCATTAGAATTAACCCAATCAAGAGATCTCTACTTTACTTTCTTTGATTATCATTCTTTGAGTCTGGAGATTTGGAATTTGAAAGAGCTTTACCTGTGCGAATTTGTACATCCTTTGTGAAGGCTCTAGATTGTTTGAGAGAGCTTCACATGAGCAAATTCGGTTCATCAATTGTGAAGGCTGCTCTAATTGTTTAAAGAGACTACGAAGGGTATTGTTTCCTACAATCATCTTCTTCCAAGAAGAGGATCGTCATTGGCAGAGCGTCTCTATGGCAAATTCTTCTACGAGGATTTACCATTCTATCGAATTCGTCAAAAGGTAAGTATCTTCTAGAACAAACCTTTTAGAGTGAATTGAATATTATCAAACCTGAATTGTTTGTGATTGGTAAATGACTGAGTACTCATCAAATTGAGTTGAGGAAGGTGGAATCCTTTAGAAATTCATTTCTTTAAAATACTACGGGCCTAGTGTGACTCTCTAGGTGAATTGAGAAGTGATTCTCGTATAGATCGAGTTGAGGATTGTAGATCCATGAGAAGAAGGCTTCTCCAAATAAACTACTGGCCTAGGCTAACTCTCTAGGTGAGCGAGAAGCAATTCTAGTTAGATTGAGACTAAGTGAATAATAGTTGGTTGATTATTTCTTTCAATTGAAAATGTTGTAATGCATGATTTAAATAATATAATGTTATTAGTGGTGAGTATTGGAGAGTGGACGTAGGTGCAGAGTCGCCGAACTACTATAAATCTGAGTCTTGTGTGATTGTGAATGTTTGCATATATTTGTCCCAAATTTTTTCATATCTATTCTCTATGGATGATTCGTATTTTAATTGTTTGATCCTTTTTTGTTTTGTATGATCAATAATTTTTTAATCCATAAAGAATTCGCAGAGGAATTAAAAATTGTCCTATTCACCCCCTCTAGAACTTAACCTGGTAATTAAAAAGAAATTTTAATTGGTATCAGAGCAAGGTCACTTTGTGAAGGGCTTAACAACCCAAGTGTGATCCTTAGTTCCCTTAGAATAACCATGAGTCAAGAGAGATACTCTGTGTCTGTGCGGTGGTGGTGTTGCCGGCGTTGGACGGTGGAGCAACGTGAAGGAGGAGTTGGGCGGAGCAGCAACGGTGCTGCACGAGCAGCAGCAGGCATCCTAGCAGGTGGAGGCAAAACGAAGGTCGTTCAGCATGGCAGGCGAGGGGGTAAGCCGTGGGGGAGAAGTGAAAAGAAGAACGGCCGGAGTTGCAGGCCTGCAACTCCGGCGGAAGCAAAGAAGAAGAAGAAGAAGAAAAAGAAGAAGAAGAAGAAAGAAAAAGGAGAAGGGGATGACGGTTCGTGGTGTGGTGATGGTGGTGAGATAGAAGAGGAGAAGGGCGGAAGAGAAGAAGAAGGCGTGGAAGATGAACCTGCCGGAGTTGCAGGTTCTTGCCGGAAAAGAAGAAGATGAAGAAGAAGAAAGGAAGAAGAAGAAAGAAAAAAAAAGGCCCGGTGGAGGGAGAACGTGGGGGGGATTGAAAGGGGGGAAGAGAGGATGAGAGGGGAGAGGGATTAGGGTTCGAATGAACCCCTATCCTTCTCCTTTTAAAGCTTCCCTATTTCCATGGATTTTAGAAAATAAAAAAATAAGAAAAATAATTTTTTTTTTTTTTTTTTTTTTTTAAGTAAAAACCTACTTTTCTATGGGGAATCTCCCCAATTAGTGGACCCCCCATTTAATTAAAATTATTTTTGAAATTCGCGGGGTCCACTAACTAGTCGGTCAGCGGGTCGATGAAGATGGGCCCGGCTATTGGCCCTCATGGGTTGATGATGTCCATCATCTCACAGAATGATGTGACAGACAGTCTGATGGCGATCGGATGGATGGTGACTTGATTGGGACTCAGATTGGTAGATCGACGGATCTAGAGAGATCCAACGGTCCGATTGAATATCCAACGGTCCGATGGAAGATCCAACGGTCAGAAAGCTAAGGGAGATGAGATAGAGCTGATAGGCAGGAGTTCTGGGGTTAGGTCAGTAGATTCGAGGATCGAGAGATGAAGAGAGAGAGAGAATAAGGAGAGATGAGAGAAAAAGTATCAAAAAAATGGAAAAAAGCACTAGCGGAGGGTCTGGAACCCTGTTCTTCACTGTGACCATCCTCACGCTTCTCCAGTAGAGTCGACTATCATTCTTTGCTGACTCATGTGGCTTTAAACGCTTTGGTCCGTCTCTTGGTCATTGGCTCTCCGGCTCTCTTCGTTCTTTGGGCCGACTTTATGGTCCTCTTATTCAGCCCATATTTGGCCCATATCTTCTAGTCATAGCATGTGGGCTCTTTAAGCTTTGATAATGGGCTTTCATGATCGATTTGGGCCCACAAGTCTTGAGAATCGTCCCATCGGGTTTCCTGCGACAGAAGAAGCGCGTAATGAGACTTTATCAGAACGGCTTAATATCTAGACTTCCGAAAATGTGTTTAATGCATGCAAATATACCATTTCGTCCAGAAAAGTGTGTTCTACGCAACAGAAGAGACTCTTACATAGAAAAGTAGGTAAATAGAGTATTTTACGTAGGAGAATGCAATAACGCTAAAAGGATAATTGCTTAAAATAAGCACTTTTGAGCGAATATCATCAACCTCAACCTAACCCAACATTTCTCCAACCCACCATTTCCAATCCTCTCTTTCACATGTCCATACAACCTACTATTCCCAATCCTCCTGCACCAACCATTTCTCAAACTAATCTTCACACTACCTCTGTTCTAACTCCAGTTTTTACCTTTTCATCAATGCCCACAGTTACACCCCGTCCTACCCAACAACCAGCGCCTAGACTTCCACTCTACCACCCATCTCCCTCTTATTTTGAAAATATTGATCATTATGAAGAAGAGGGCAGACAAAATCATAGTAGCCATAACCATCCTATTTCAAATATCCTAGCACCCTTGGCAGATCCTCATAGAGAAAGATTTGAGAAGATGGAAGCAGAAATTAGGAAGCTGAAAGGAACTCACAATGTGGGGGTCACAGATTTTAATGAACTATGTTTATATCCTGATGCAGAATTACCTGAAAAGTTCAAGATGTCTGAGTTCACTAAGTATGATGGAAGAGGATGTACACAAACTCACTTGAAGGGATATTGTGGGGATATGTTTCAATATGGGAAAAATGAAAGGTTACTTATGCAGTGTTTCCAGAAGAGTCTCAATGGACCTGCCCTTAGATGGTACACTACTTTGGATCACACCAAGATCAAGACTTGGAGAGATATCTCTGAGTCGTTCCTAGCCCATTACGCTTTCAATATGGATTTGGTTCCTCAGAAGGATGACCTAGAGAGAATGTCGCAAAAAAATAATGAGACCTTTACAGAGTATGCATTTAGATGGCGAGAAGCAGCAGCTCAGTTAAGGACTTCAATGACCGAGGAAGAGATGATCCGATCATTTCTAAAAACCGTTGGACAACCATACCATACTCTCCTGATAGCACAAACGCTACCCACATTTGCTGCTATGGCCCAAAATGGTTCGAGGATTGAGGCATCAATCAGGGATGGCACCATTGCGGATCCCTCCGCAGTGCAATCGATGGTCTATGGAAAGCCTTCTGGAACAAATATAAAGAAGAACGACAACAAGAAGAGAATGCCAGATGGAGAGGTGCAAATGATCAATCCGACATCTCAACCATCGATTCATCGAATACCTCAACAACAATATGCTCAACGCGTTGTTCATCCTCATTTTATTCATCAAGTCCCACGCCAACAAGTTCATGCAATGGGACCACCTCCGCAACAACCCTTTACTTCACTGCAACATCCTCAACAGTCTACACACCAGCAATATTTCCAACAGACCCATAGAAGGCAAGAGGGAATACCACAACAACAAATGCAACAACTTCAAGGAAATCGAATTGAGGAAAGAAAGAGAAGAGAGTTTACTCCCTTACCATTGACTCTTTCACAATTGCTTCCACAACTCCTTGAACAAGGACTTTTGGTCCTCCAATCTCCCAAACCGGTGTCAGACCCGCCTCCAAGAGGTTATGACCCTAGTGCATGGTGTACGTATCATCAGGGTCCCGGGCATTGGACTGATAAGTGTTGGAATCTCAAGCATGCTGTACAGAACTTGATAGACCAGGGAAGAATTGCCCTTCCATCTCAGCAACCTGGCACATCTGGCATCATACAAAATCCCCTCCCAAACCATCCAGAGCAAGGCCCCAACACTTCAAAGCAAATCAATGCCATATCGGTAGGTTCTTATACCTTTGACCCATCATGTCTTATTGGACCAGTCGAAAAGGATTTTGTTATAAACATCAATTCAAAATTTGAATTATCTAGTCCACTGGTCGGTACCTTGACTGATCAATCTTCATTGTTCAGAACAGAAAACCACGGTACCCAGCTTCAACCTACCACTCAATTTCGACTATACCTGCCCAAATCAATTGTTTCTACCCCCACTCATGTAACTCAACTTCCACCTTTTATGGTACAACCACCCATCAACCCAGTTCTATCCACGCCTTCTATCACCCTTACTCCAGTTCAACCTCCTATAAACCCAAACTCCTCTACCCAAATTGTCAAACACCTAGCACCATCACTACTGCCATCACCTTTTCAGATTTCTTACCCACCAAAATCTATTCCACCACCAATACCCAAACCTTTTATCATTCAAGTCCCTCCAACTCAACCCATAGCCAACCTATCCAAGGTGCCGTGGAACTATAATGATCAGACAGTGGTAATGGAAAGAAGAGCAGATGAAGGGGAATGCCATGAGATTGGTAATATGACGAGATCAGGAAGGTGTTTCAAGTCGACAAATCTAAGGACTGAAGGAGAAAAAGGAAAAGAGAAGGAAACAATGGCTAATGATAATGATGATAGTGCCTTCTATAAAGCCTTGAAGAAATCAGAGTACAACATTGTTGAACTTGTGAAGGTGCCAGCTCAGATTTCGATATTGGGGCTACTATTGCTAACCTCAGAACATCATCGGGCTCAAATGATGGAAGTATTGCAGAAAGCTCATGTTATGGCTAACATCACTCCTGAGAGACTGGCAAAGTTGGTAGGAATGATCATGGCCCCTCGGGTGATAACATTTTCTGATGATGAGATCCCTGGAGAAGGAACCGGACACTTGAGGCCCTTATATATCACAGTGACATGTCAGAATCAGAAAGTGCATGCGGTCCTGATCGACAATGGCTCGGGCCTAAATGTATGCTCTTTGAATACTATTAAGGCCATAGGACTTGGCCTCTCTGACATCAGAAGGAGACCCATGACAATTAGGGCTTTTGATAATTCTATCAGACAAAATGTTGGAGAAATCGATCTTGATGTGATCATAGGCCCGTATTCATTCAAGATTAACTTCCAAGTGTTGGACATGGAGGCATCCTTCACTTTTCTCCTTGGCAGGCCATGGTTACATTCAGCCGGGGCAGTCCCATCTTCTTTGCATCAAAAGGTGAAATTTGTTGTTGATGATCAGTTGATTTCAGTAACCGGTGATGAAGAGCTTCATATCCCACCAGGGCAACACACATATGCAGTCCAACACATGGAAACTGCATCAAAAATCTTCTCTTATCAATTTGAAACAGTGAGTTGCATGTCCATGAAAAGAGATGAAGTTGTTGAGCCATGTTGGAGGATGATGTACAACATGAACTTCCACCCTGGCAAGGGATTAGGAGTGAATGAACAAGGGATGCTGGAACCAGTAAAGAAGACAAAGTACCAGCCAAGATTTGGTAATGGGTACAGACCGCGCGCTGAGGACTACATCAGACAAGCGCAATTGAGAAGAAAAACTCAATTAGCAAGAAGAAACGGAGTTGACCTCATCGAGGATCTGCCAAAGCCCATTCCTCTCCTCAATGCAACTTTTCCTGTAGGAATCTTTCGTGATGAAGATTATAACCCTCTTTCAAATCCTAAATCCCCATCTTTTCCAAAATCTGCTATGACTCCTTCAAAGCCAAGCCATTCTCCATCTGTGCAGTCAAAAGATTCGAAGGTCGAGCACGAGCTCGATATTCCTGATATCTCAATCTTATTCTTAAGCGGGGAATGTCAGTCTGCTTTGATTTTAGAGTCTGAGTCCAGCAAGTCAACAGGCACGGTGGTCGATGGGATAACAAAGTCCAAAGATGATTTCAAGTTAGACTAAGCAATAGAGATACCATATGGAGAGCAAGATGGAGACAAAATGATGTATATCGATTGGGAAGCAGTTCAGATCCCGAAGAATCTACAAGAAGAACTCATGATCTCACTGCAAGAAGCAAACATGTTTGATGAGGAGGAGATAGAGATGGAATATGAAGATGTCATGATGATCTATGCCAACAAAAGGAATATTGATCCAACCAATCTGATTCATCAGTTAGAAGGAGAATTGTCGAACTGGGAATCTGTCCCACTAACTGTTGAGGCTTGCCAAATTGTAACAAGAACAATGACCCCTTTTAAAAAGGTCTGTGGTAGCAAATGAACTAATTAATGAAATCCTTCACCCTTGGGTGTTGTTTTATCAAAAAGTTTAGTTTTTTCTTTCTAAATAAATGAACTCTCTCATTATGTTTTTGCAAAATTAATTTTTTTTTCTTCTAATTCAATCAAGGTTAATTAGCAGGAAGAATCTGATAATGAGCTTGAACCATATGATTTCGATCTGGAATTAGACTTTGAGCTCATGGGGATAGAATGTGAAGAGGAACAAGAAGAAGCTAACACAGAACTTTTCGATCTTCTTGAGCATCATGAAAAGGGGGTTCAACCTAACATTGAAGATACAGAGACCATAAATCTTGGTACAGAAGAAGATCCAAAAGAAGTGAAGATTGGTGCATCTCTTTCCCCATTTGAGAGACTTAAAATGGTCAGATTCCTTAAGAATTATAAAGATGTATTTGCTTGGTCCTATGAAGACATGCCCGGGCTCGACACAAATCTAGTCGTCCATCGTTTGCCCTTAATACCTGGGGAAACCCCCGTCAAGCAAAAGCTTCGAAGATTGTGTCCGGAATGGGCTTTGAAGATCAAAGAAGAAGTGGTAAAGCAGTACAAAGCCGGTTTTCTGATGGTTTCATCATATTCAGAGTGGCTTGCAAATATAGTACCTGTGCCAAAGAAGGATGGGAAAGTAAGGATGTGCATTGACTTTCGAAACTTGAATAAGGCTAGCCCAAAGGACGACTTTCCATTGCCTCATATAGACGTCTTGGTGGATAACACTGCAGGCCATGAATTGTTGTCATTTATGGATGGATTCTCGGGATATAACCAAATTAAGATGGTAGAGGAAGATAGAGAAAAGACTGCGTTCATCACACCTTGGGGCACCTTTTGTTATAAAGTTATGCCATTTAGATTAAAAAATGCAGGAGCAACGTACCAGCGGGCTATGACAACACTATTCCATGATATGATCCACAAGGAAATGGAAGTGTATGTGGATGACATGATCGCCAAATCATGGAAGGCTGAAGACCATCTCACCATCTTAAAGAAACTATTTGAAAGACTCCGTAAATTCAGGCTTCGTCTCAATCCTGCAAAATGTGTTTTCGGTGCAACATCTGGGAAGCTGCTTGGATTTATTGTCAGCAGGAGAGGAATTGGAATTGATCCAGCCAAAGCCAAGGCAATCATTGATATGCCCCCCCGAGGACGGAGAAAGAAATCAGAGGTTTTCTTGGGCGTTTACAGTACATCAGCAGATTTGTAGCACAACTCACTCCCATTTGTGAACCCATTTTCAAGTTGCTTCGTAAGAACAGTCCTAAGGAATGGAACGATGAATGTCAAGTTGCTTTCGATAAGATAAAAAGGTACCTCCTAAATCCTCCAGTCCTAGTGCCACCTAAGCCAGGACGTCATCTTTTACTGTACCTATCAATAACTGAGACCTCTATGGGTTGTGTATTGGGGCAACATGACGAATCAGGCAGGAAAGAGCGAGCAATTTATTACTTGAGCAAGAAATTCACTGACTATGAGACTCGTTACACGTCTCTAGAAAAAACTTGTCTTGCTTTAGTATGGGCTACACAACGTTTGCACCATTACTTATTGTCTTATCCGATGTTGTTAATATCTCGCATGGATCCGGTGAAGTATTTGTTAGAAAAGCCTGCTATTTCTGGAAGAACAGCTCGTTGGCAGATGTTATTATCAGAGTTTGTCATCACTTATGTCACACAAAAGTCAGTTAAAGGTCGGGCAATTGCAGAGCACTTAGCAGAAAATCCACTGCCTGATTATGAACCCATGAGGACAAATTTCCCAGATGAAGCCATAATGACAGTTGAAGAAGATGTAGTTGAGTCAACAAGATGGAAAATGTACTTTGACGGTGCAGTCAACCAGAAGGGACGGGGAATTGGGGCAGTAATTATATCACCGAAAGGTTCTCACATTCCAGTTTCTGTTAAAATACAGTTCGGATGCACAAATAATGAAGCAGAATATGAAGCTTGCATTGTTGGACTACGAGCAGCTTTGGATATGGAGATCAAAGATATAGATGTGTTCGGAGATTCATCTCTAGTCATATGCCAGACAAATGGTAGTTGGGATACGAAGGATGAAAAATTAATCCCTTACCACGAATATCTAGAAGGGCTCACTTCAAAGTTTGAAAGGATCACGTTCACCTACATGCCGAGGACCAAGAATCAATTTGCTGATGCACTTGCCACTCTTGCCTCAATGATCGAGATTCCAGATGGGATAGATATAAGGCCGATTGAGGTTGCACAAAGTTTTGAGCCAGCCTATTGCAACACCATAAATGGAGGTGCACTAGATCAAATGCCGTGGTATACAGATATAAAGAAATATCTTGAAGAGCAAACATTTCCTTCAGATGCCACCATTAATGATCGACGAATGATTCAGCGGTTAGCCTCACAATTTCTTATAATTGGCGGTGTATTATACAAACGGTCACCCAATCAAATCCTTATGAGATGTCTTGATGAAAAAGAAGCAAAAGAAGTCATGGAAGAAGTCCACGAAGGAGTTTGCGGTCCTCACATGAATGGACACATGTTGGCAAAGAAAATTTTGAGACTTGGATATTACTGGTCAACTCTTGATTCGGATTGTTGCAAGTACGACCAAAAATGCCATCAGTGCCAAATCTATGCTAACAAGATCAATGTGCCACCATCAGAGTTGCATAACATGACCACACCGTGGCCATTTTCTGTTTGGGGAATCGACATGATTGGCCCTATTACTCCAAAGGCATCAAATAATCATCGATATATATTGGTGGCAATAGATTATTTCACCAAGTGGGTAGAGGCAACTTCATACACCATTGTTACAGCCGCACAAGTAAGAAAATTTATTCGAAAGGAAATCATTTGTCGGTATGGAGTGCCTAGTGAAATGATCTCAGATAATGGGTCAATTTTCAAAGAAAAGGAGACGAAAAAGTTGTTAGCTCAATTCAAAATCAAGCATCATTTTTCTTCCCCTTATCGCCCTCAGACAAATGGAGCAGTTGAGGCAGCTAACAAGAACATCAAGCACATCATCGAGAAAATGACAAACAATTATTTAGCATGACATGAGATGTTGCCATATGCTCTTCTTGCCTACCGCACATCAATCAGGACTTCAGATGGAGCTACACCATATGCCCTTACATATGGGATGGAGGTAGTTCTCCCTATTGAGGTTGAGATCCCGTCTCTACGTGTTCTTATGGAAGTAGAGCTGGATGAAGCTGAGTGGTTACAAGCACGATATACCCATTTAAATTTGATCGAAGAAAAGAGACTTCGAGCAATCTGTCATGCTCAAGCATACCAACGTCGCATGGCCAAAGCCTATGCAAAGAAAGTCAAACCTTGAGAATTTAAGGTTGGTGACTTAGTTTTAAAAAAGATTCTTCCTCATCAACAAGATCCATGTGGGACGTTCAAGCCCAACTATGAAGGCCCATATATCGTGAGGAAAGTCTTTTCCGGTGGAGCTTTAATCTTGGGGCGAATGGATGATGAAGACCTCCCAGAGCCAATCAATACAGATCAAGTCAAAAAATACTTTGTGTGATAGATGTGTCTTAATATTTTGTACCTTCAATGGATCTTGGAAATGAAAATGGCTGTATTTTTTCTTTCATACCTCACTCTATCATTTTTCCTCAAACTTTGAGCCTTCACTTCTTTTCCTAAGAGACAACATAACATATACTTTCAGTCATACAAAGAAAAAGAAAAAAAAAACTCAAAAATGGCAAAGATAAAAAAAAAAAAAAAAAAAAAAAGCAAAAGCAAAATAAAGAGATTGACACAAGTTTGACACATCAATACACCACTCCTGGCCCGCAAGAGTATAAACTGTGAACGGCTTTACTTTTTCCCTAGTCCTCACTTCTCATCTTCTTCACCAAGACCAAAACCTTTCTTTTCATCCCACAATAAAGCCTTTTTTGATCCAAGATTAATTGAAGGTATATTTGGTTAAGGCATTTCTTGTTTTCATTTCAATCAAATGGCAATGAAGGGAGATGGTAATCTATAAAATATAGCATGACTCGAAAGGGCGTGGTGAAAACCCGAAAGGGCATCACGAGTAAAAATGTCGAGTCATGGCAAGATCCAACACCACGGGCATAGTGAAAACCGAAAGGCACTAGTGCGCAACAATCACGTGGACCCAGCCCTGGTGAAAACCCTTATGGGCATCAGGGGCAAAAAAGGGAAAAAAATAAAAGAAAAAAAAAAAAAATAAAAAAAAAACATACACACACACACATAGACACACAAGGGCAAGTCGTGGAAACATTTACGAAAAATGGGATTACCATTCAGGGTCCATGCATGAGCAAGTCATGAACGAAGATTCGAACCTGACATGATGCTTGAGTAAGATTACTTACACCCTATCACTTGCTATCCTTAGAAGAAATTCATGATTGATTTTCCTATGATTGAACCTTGTTTTTTTTTAAAAAAAAGGGGTACACACTTCTAGGAATGAAGGCCCTTTTGCATTTCTTATTTTTCTAGTTCACTCGCTAAGACAGGTTGATTAAAAGGGGGGAAAAGGCTGCAATCTTGGCAAGCATTATAATGGCATCATCCACTCCAATGAACTACGAAAAAGGAACTAAGTCCAATACACTCAAGGTCGCAGGCTCCGAGAGAATGATGAGGATGACGTCTTTCCATAAAAATAAAAAAAAATAAAAAAATTCTGTCATCTCCCGCTGTAAATATTTTATACCCCCTTAGAATCATTTCACTATCTTTTCTTTGTAGAATCATCTTTCAACCCTTCGTAAAAATTTTAAAAAAGAAAATCATCATACATTTTGCATTCGTATTTGCATTTATACATTCGTGACCTACTTTTGTGCATGAGTGGCCTAATATGCTAATTGGTTCCTCATACCTCTTAGTAGAATACCGTGCAAGATTAAGGTAAGTCTGATTGTTGTTTCTTGGTTAGATGTTTGTATGGGCTCTTATGAAGCAATCTAATCCATGTTGTCATTTATAAGACCCACATTGTGTCTTGTTAATGTTGCTAAAATCGTATATAGATCAAATTCTACTTAAATATCGAGACTGAAAATCATTTAGTTAAATGAAGAATCATAAAGTAATGTTTGAGGAATCTCAAAAGATGGACATTTTTAATCATCCCATCATAAGTTGATTTTAAACTAGGGCCCTCAATTAAAGTTAAATTTTTTCTGTATGACTAGTGACCTTGTAAGTACCCAAAATGGGCTAAGACTCTAATCATACAATTGCACTAAGTTTTCCTAAATTTGAGAGGACTCAAACGAAGCCAAAAGATTCCTAAAGAAGCTAGTGGAAACAGTCTCGATGTTTAATCATTATTTGGTATATATAAGCTTCTTTGTGCCAAAATGTTCTTTGTTGTCTAAAAAAATCTTTGTCGTTCATGGGTCAACCAATTTCGCCAAAGAGGGGCAACTGTAGACATCCTATTTTGGCACGATCTTCTAACTTGGCGATCGACGGTCTCGAGCTTCTTCTTTATTGGTCGAGGGATTACTTTACAAATCTCAACCCTTAGGATATTCCTACCTAATCGTAGAGCCTTAATTAGAACCATCAACCACCCTTAGATAACACTTTTATAACCCAAAACCATCATTAGGAAGCCCTATCATAAGCTATGAGAATTTAATCAAAGGTTTGACTTTTGTTGATAAATGATCAAAAATACTTGTATCTTTGATTTTACCGTTAGATTTGATCAAAATCAAAAGTATTTATTTTTAACTCCTATATCTTTTAAAAGAAAAGTGATTTCATTAAAATCTAATGGCTCGATCATAAGGTCATGGCTTTTGTTGGACTAATTTGTAAATGATCTCGATTTTTGATAGTTTGTGTGTCAATGAGATGTCTACCTTTGAAAAGTACTTTGAATGATCTTTCAAAATATTTTTGTCTTGTCAATTTTGGACTTAAAATGAGCATTTTATCAATGATTGATCAAAACTCTAGATATATGGTCTTGATATGTGTAAATGTACCAAGGTTCATACATCATGACACATTTTGATGATATTACTTAAGCTTATCCATCCAACTCACCAAACTCCCATACTTTCCCATTTTATCCACACATTTTATTTATTCTTCACACATAAATTTCCTACAACTTTTTAACTTTCTAGATTGCCCAACTTTTTCCTAACAAATTAGAAAATTCCTTAACATATCCATATAGGACAAACCCCATTTTTACCTTTTTTTCCCACAAATGACTCAACTACCATTTCTCTTATTCCCAAACTACCCCAAACCCTTACTTTTCACCTATAAATACCCCCTCACTCCTTTTAGAAATCCATCCCTTCAAGCCATCTCTTTAGGCCTAGAAAAACTCTTGCAAAATAATTTCTTAAGCTCTCCAAAAACCCTTAGAAACCTCAAAAATCTTCCAAAGACCTTCTTGTTTTAAGAGATTAAGTGAAAGGAGGAAGAACTTTTGTTCTTGCTCACTTTATTTTTTCTTTTTTTCAAGAACAAGAAGAAGAGAAAGAAGAAGAAAAGGCCAAGGAAAGAAGAATGACCATTTACAAGGTACAATACAAACAACATAAGTTCTTTCTCTCTCTAACAATGTAACCACATGGGAAGGCTATGCCACCTTGTTCTTTTTTTCTTTCTTTATTTATCTTTTATTTTATTTACTTAGCTCTATATTATTGTATGATTAGTTAGTTCTTTACTTTAGTTTATCTTTCTAGCTTCCTTTATGTTGTCTTTTTTTACTTTCTCTCTCTAGTATATGTGGAGAACCCGAAATGCTTGCATAGTAGGGTATTCCCACATATTTCTTTTATGTTCTATTATATGTAGATTCTTCTTTTTCTTAAACGGTAACTTGAGAGGATGATTGAAGGTACAAGAGTAGGTAACCATTTAAATACGGATAAGTTGGGATGCCTAACACCTTCCCCAATTTATAAATGACTCGCTTACCTAATGATCTCTCAAATGGTTATTAGATCAATGGAGTCACTAATTTGCATTTCGCTCATTTTAAAAAGGTTGTTATCTATTTTCAAACCCGGTGACCAATCACATTGTTAAAAAGGGGTTGGTGGCGACTCCATAAGATTTGGCCCTTTTTTGTGCCTCTAGACGGATTGTGCTATCTCACAACTTTCCAGGCCAATCGATTGGACTTGTCCAATCTACGGAATAGAAACTCTTTCAAAGTCCGATCGATTGGACTCTCCTGGTCAATCGATTGGACCACTCTAAGGACATAACTCATTCAAAGTCCGATCGATTGGACCCTTGGTACAATCAATTGGATTTACGAAAAAAAAACTCATCCGTACTGGCCCAATCAATTGGACCTAGAGTATAATCGATTTGACCAAAAACCAAATCGATTGGACTGTGCACGAATAGGTCTTTTCAGATCCAAAATTCAAGGTTCCACATTCCCCACCTCTCTTATGACTCAGGGCTATGAAACTCTATAAATATAACCCTTTTCTGGACTTACAGATTACACATTAACACTCAGAAGATAGAGTTTTATTTATTAAGAGTTTTCCATTCGAAGAAAAAAAGTTCAAAGCTTCATTATTATTTCTTGAGAGCTTTTCTCTTCTCTTTGATCAAAGCTTAGTGCTTGATCTTCACTCAGCTTAGGTTTCCCACTTAGAATCTTAAACCTAGCAAGTCTGAGAATACCAATGTGTCTCAACACTATTTGAGCAACTTGGGGTTAAGGGTGTACTGAATCCTTCACCTTTAGTAGAAACTGGAGTGCTGAGAATTAAGATCGGGAAGTACTGATCGAAGGTAGGTTTGGAGTGTACTAAACTGAACAAGCGGACAAGGCTTCTTGATTGGGAGGGCACCTGTGGAATCGTAACGTTGATTCAGAGGACATGGACGTATTAGTAGTGGGCCTTGGCTAAGGTTGAAAGTTGCATTTGCAACGGTGCTGTGTAGGTAACTTCTGTTTCGTTTAACTTTCTAGTTAGTGATATTTTCTGTCTGGACGTGGTCCCGTGGTGTTCCTTGGCTAGGGTTTACACGTAAAAACTCTTTGTCTTGTGGATGTTTGATTGTTGTTCCACTAATTGTATTGACTAAATCAAACAATGAAAAGATAATATACCACGGAGATATATTTGATTTGAGTCGGTTGAGATAATCATTTTATCAATCAAATAAGGCATACGAGTTTATCACCCCCCCCTTCTAGGTATTCTTGTGATAGGCTAGATTAATTTTTGAATACCTAATCACCCCCCTTCTAGGTATTCTTGAGTAAAAGAAAATGGATCGATAATTTCAATTGGTATCAGAGCGGGTTATTTTATAAAAAGTTTAATCACCTGAACTTAGATTCCTGTAAAACTAGTCTATTACATTTACTAAGATACAAAGAGAAGGCGAAAACACATCCAAACCTTCATTATTTGAGAGAAAAGACTGCATATTGGAAGGCTAAAATGAAGGCATTCCTCAAGTCTATTGATGAAAGAGTCTGGATGGCTGGTCATCACCCACAGTGATAGTAGAGAAAAAAAGTTAGTCTCAAACCTAAAGCCGACTAGAGTAAAGAAGACATAGATTTGTGTTGTTTGAATAGTAAAGGGCTAAATGCCATTTTTAATGCAGTAGACATGAATGAGTTTCGGAGAATCTCTACCTGCACTTTGGCTAAAGAGGCATGGGACATTTTGTGAAAAGCCTACGTTGTCAAATCCCAGGAATGCTTAGTTCTTCGGTAATATATATATCGTTGTGTCTCGAATCCCCTGAAGACTGAAGTGTCAAAGATCAAGTGGTCTTCGACAAAACAAATCAAAACAAGATTAAAGCAGAAGAAAAATTAACCCAAGTGTTCAAGATCAACTGAAGACAAAATCAAGATTATCAAGCTCAACCGAAGACAAAGTCAAGTGATCAAGCTCGACTGAAGACAAAGTCAAAAGCTCAAGCACGTTCTCACTCAACGAACGTTCAACTATGAAGAAACTCGTGTTGCGGTTACTTACGCAAATCTGATGGTAAAATCGCGCGTTGCCAGCGGATATTGATTTACCCTAGATGGTTCAATGTTAGTTAGGGATCGTGTGTGTGACGATAAGAGAAATTCTAAAAACTTTGGTAGTATTCGGTTATGGACAAAGTGGTCTAGCCGACTGGCCTTAATGAGCGGGCGACCGAAGTTTCGGCCGACCGACTAAAAGGGTCCGGTCGACCCTAACTCTCGGGTTTAGGAATTTGATATGAAAACCTGAGTAGGCGACCAACTAAAGGCTCAGTCGACCGAGGTCTAGTCGACCGGCCAATAGTGCGGTCGACCCCACCCGTTTCGAATCTCGTTTGACAAAATCTCTTTTGTGATTATAAGCGCATTTTGGCCTTTCAAATAGCTATATTCGGTATGGTTCTATTGATGGGAGGCCTGCTTATAAATTAGAGCCATCTCCCTTCATTAGAATTAACCCAATCAAGAGATCTCTACTTTACTTTCTTTGATTATCATTCTTTGAGTCTGGAGATTTGGAATTTGAAAGAGCTTTACCTGTGCGAATTTGTACATCCTTTGTGAAGGCTCTAGATTGTTTGAGAGAGCTTCACATGAGCAAATTCGGTTCATCAATTGTGAAGGCTGCTCTAATTGTTTAAAGAGACTACGAAGGGTATTGTTTCCTACAATCATCTTCTTCCAAGAAGAGGATCGTCATTGGCAGAGCGTCTCTATGGCAAATTCTTCTACGAGGATTTACCATTCTATCGAATTCGTCAAAAGGTAAGTATCTTCTAGAACAAACCTTTTAGAGTGAATTGAATATTATCAAACCTGAATTGTTTGTGATTGGTAAATGACTGAGTACTCATCAAATTGAGTTGAGGAAGGTGGAATCCTTTAGAAATTCATTTCTTTAAAATACTACGGGCCTAGTGTGACTCTCTAGGTGAATTGAGAAGTGATTCTCGTATAGATCGAGTTGAGGATTGTAGATCCATGAGAAGAAGGCTTCTCCAAATAAACTACTGGCCTAGGCTAACTCTCTAGGTGAGCGAGAAGCAATTCTAGTTAGATTGAGACTAAGTGAATAATAGTTGGTTGATTATTTCTTTCAATTGAAAATGTTGTAATGCATGATTTAAATAATATAATGTTATTAGTGGTGAGTATTGGAGAGTGGACGTAGGTGCAGAGTCGCCGAACTACTATAAATCTGAGTCTTGTGTGATTGTGAATGTTTGCATATATTTGTCCCAAATTTTTTCATATCTATTCTCTATGGATGATTCGTATTTTAATTGTTTGATCCTTTTTTGTTTTGTATGATCAATAATTTTTTAATCCATAAAGAATTCGCAGAGGAATTAAAAATTGTCCTATTCACCCCCTCTAGAACTTAACCTGGTAATTAAAAAGAAATTTTAATTGGTATCAGAGCAAGGTCACTTTGTGAAGGGCTTAACAACCCAAGTGTGATCCTTAGTTCCCTTAGAATAACCATGAGTCAAGAGAGATACTCTGTGTCTAGACCTCCTCTATTCAATGGTACTAATTATGCCTATTGTAAGGCTAGAATAAGGATTTTCTTAAAATCCCTAGATAAACGGATTTGGGAAATAGTAAAAGTGGGATGGACATCCCCTACTGTAGCAACGACTGTTGGTGAATCAACTACTATTGCTATCAAACCAAAAAGAGATTGGAGTATAAGAGATAAAGATGCATACCAGTATAATAATCATGCATTGAATGCAATACATTGTGCTTTATCTCTTAACGAATTCAAAAGAATAATTTCTTGTGAAACCTCAAAACAAGCATAGGACATTTTGGAAATGACCCATGAAGGAACAAATTCTGTTAAACAGTCAAAACTTCAAATGCTCACAACTCAATTTGAAATTATTAGAATGAATGAGGATGAAAGTTTCACAGACTACTATACCAAGCTAAGCGAAATAATTAACTCCGTGTGGGATCTTGGTGAAGCTATTCCTGAACCAAAAATTGTTAGAAAAATTCTGAGATCATTATCTGATAGGTTTCATCCTAAAATTATAGCTATTGAAGAAAGTAAGAATGTTGATCTAATAAGATTAGAAGAACTAATACGATCAATTTAAACATTTGAACTGAAACTTCATACACCTCAAAAGAAAGGATTAGCGCTAAAAACCTCTAAGAAACAATTGAGAGAAGAAAGTGACTCTGATGAGTCTAAAAACATTGATGATGAAGTTGCCCTCTTTGATAAAAAATCAGAAATAAAGATAAGAAAAATTTTATACAGAGGAATAGGAAACCTTTTGGAAAACTTGATAAATACAAAAATGAAGATAACAACATAGATGATATACAATGTTATAATTGCAGGGGGTTTGGTCATATCTCTACTGACTGTCTTTGAAATTAGGGTTTTTCCACGTCGTTGGTTTCGAAAACCCTTGATTTCAATAATATTTGTAATTTCTTCGAATTAGTTCACTTAATCTGCAAAGATGCAGACTTGCACAGTGGCTCGTGTCGGATATCGTCCACACTCGGGGTTAGGACAAATGTTTGAACAAAAATAATAAAAAAAATGCTTAAAGAATATGGTGAGGTGAGAGTGGTAGAGAAATAGAGGTTTTAAAAATAAGCTTTTTGAGTGAGATTAATGAACTATTTGAGCAAGAATTAGAGAATATAGAAAATACTAAAAAATATAATCAAATTAAATGCATTAATGAATCAAACTTGTTTACAAAAATTCAACAAACAAAAGTAAATTAACTAGAAAGCAATTAAAGGTAGAGATAGAAAGAGAGTAGGAAGGTTAGAAAGAGAAACAAGTAGAGAGAGAAAGTAATAGATCTAGAGAGAAATAAGGCAGAGAGAGAAATAAGTGGTAGAGAGAGAAAGTGAGCTTTAGAGAGAGAAAATTAGAGAGAGAAAATTCAAGAGAAAGGAAATTCAAGAAAGAGGAAAGGGATTACCTCTTGAGACTTACCGGGATTTGGCCATGGATGGTTCGGCCAAGTGTGGAATGGATCAGTCAGTCTAACAGTCTTGATGAGAGATGGAGGCTGTATTGGCAGCAAGTTTGAGAGACGTTGCTGGTTCAATGGTATTGCAGGGTGATGAGTGAGAGGTGCAGCACATGCACTTGCAGCTATGGATCTCACTGGAGAGAACGGTGGGGTTGCAGCCTTAAGAGCGTTGACTGCAATGAATGGTGGAGGAGTGAACCTGCAACCAATGGAAGAGCTGTCCACGTGGAGGAAAATTCAGCAAGTCTTCTATTGCTCGAGGTAGGGGTGTTGCACCATAGGATTGGAGAGATGGATCATTGCTGGTTTGTAAGTCAGCAAGTGTGATGGTTTCCTTGGTGTTGCAACGGTGAAGGAGGTTGTCTACTACAACCACAACCGGCTCACTCTATGGTAGCATATTGCCTCAAGTTGTGAAGGAGAGGACAGCAAGGATGAACAGACCTACTGGAAGTTGAAGTTCCGATGATTTTGCAGCGGTGAAAGAGGTGGCCTGCCACCAGAAGTTGCAGATCTGATCGTTGAAGTTGCAGCAGGTGGTGGAGCTTATGTTGAGCAGCAACGGTGATGTACGAGCAGCAAGGAAGGAGGCTAAAATCGTGGTGGTAACACACCAGTCTGCTGGTGTGAGGTGGCGGTGAAGAAGGAGGAGGATCTGTCGTTCAAGGAGGGAATGCACCTGTGGAGTCCGATGGAGAAGAAGAGCAGCAAGTGGAGGAAAAAGGGGAGCTCGTGTAGCACCGTTTGGAGAAGAAATGGAGAGAGAGAGAGGGGTGAAACGATGGAGCACCTTGTGCTCACCGTGGAGGCAGGAGGTGGTGGTGGCGCAATTGCAGAGGTGACCGGAGTTGCAGACCTGCAGCTCGGTGAGGGAGAAGATGAAAGTGAAAGAGAAGAAAACAAAGAAGAAGAAGAAGTTGCAGGTTGCAGGTGGAGGCACACTGCAACGTCTGGGAGGATGAAGACGCACTTGCAGGTTGCTGCACCTTGCGTCACTGCCGGAGTTGAAGTGATGGAGGCCGTGAGAGGGAGTAGACGCAAGCTAATCCAGTTCGTTTGGAGAGAACAACCAGTCCGAAAGGAGCACCTGCAGGTGCTTCTTCTGCTGGTGTTCACAGCAACATGGTGGTCATGTGGAGGAGGCAGACCACCTCCAATGGAGGTCAAGCTTGCTGCCGATGTGGAAAATAACGACCTGCTCTCTTGCAGGTCCTGACTTGAAGGATGAGAGAGAGGAGTTAGCAAGGGGAGACGTTGAGAGTTGTGGGGGAGGGAACCCAGCAACGTGAGAGAGAGATGAGTGGCTGTAGTGGCAGCAATTTTATGGTTGTTTTCGTCGGAGAAGGTGAAGGGAATGAGCAAAACTGTGATCCAGACAAGAGAGGGGAAAGAAGATAGAATTTTAGAGGGGGAGGGAACCGATCTTGATCTTGGGTTTCCCTCTCTCTTTAAAGGATAGAGAGAGAGTGAAATGCGTGGATGGTTACGGGGTGGTTACTTGAGATGAGGGAGAAGTGGTCAAAAGAGACCTTTTCTCCCATGGGCTTAAGTAATGTGGGGGCCCAAGAAGGTAGAGAGACCATGGGCCTCTAAGTTGCATGCGGGCTAGACCATTGGCTTGGATGCGGGCTTGTGAGAGCCCGTAAGTTTGTAGGTCGCTAAGGATTGTGGGCCAATGGACTTGGGCCACGAACTTTGGAGCCCATGAGAAATAGTAGGACATGGGTCATTACAAGGATAATTGACCCGTGGGCCTTGTGACCATGATTCAATGGGTATGGGCATGGGCTCAAGGATAAGTAGGCTAATGGGCCAGATGGATATGGGCCTCTTGCGAGGCCGTAGGTTAGGGTGCGTTTGGCTGGTAGGGGAGAAAAATGGTAAATGAGCCCAAAACACCATGGGCTCTAGGACGGGTTACAAGGCCGTGGGCTTCCGATTTGCTTGTGGGCCACTTGGCCATGGGTTTTGTGGACCACTAAGGCCATGAGGGTTGTTAGATGAAGGAACTATGATAATTGGATGAGATGAGGTGGTGGTTTGACTTGGTCCACAATTGGCGGACCGTAGGATCTAGAGAGATCCAACGGTCAGATGAATGATCTAACGGTCGAATTGAAGATCTAACGGTAGAAGAACTATGAGAGATAGAATAAAGCTAAAGGAGAGAAGATCTGAGGTTAGATGATGGAGATCGGAGGGTTAGGATGATCGATCTAAGGATCGGATGGTGAGATATAGGCAATTCGATCATGGAGAGGGGGATCGGATGGTAGATCTGGGGATCTAATGGTAGGATGAGATGATTTACGGGTTAGATATTAGAGTCTAGAGAGATGGAGAGAGAATTAGGAGAGAGGGGAGAGGAGAGAGAAGAGAGGAGAGAGAAAATAATACAAAATAATGGCAAAAGAGCTGGCGGAGGGTCATGAACCCTGATCTTCAATGTAATCTTCCATTGGCTTCACCAATTACGTAAGCCATCATTTTATGTCAGTTGGTGCGGCTTTGAATCACTTTGGCCCGTCTCTTGGTCTTGAACTTTGTCTCTCTCTTGGTTCTTTATCTGGTTCTACGATCCTCTGACTTGACCCGTACTTGGCCGGTATCTTCTTGTCATAGCTTGTTGACTCATTAAGCTTTGATATTAGGCTTCTTGGTTGATTGTGGGCCCGCATGTCTCAAAAATCGCCTAATCGGGTTTTCTGCGAGAGAAATGCGCGTAATAAGACTTAATCAAAATGGCTTGATACTAGACTATCCGAAATGCGTATATTTCATGCAAATAGTCAATTTCGTCTAAAGAATGCGTTCTACGCAATGGAAGAAACTCTTACGTGGAAAAGTCAACGAAAAGACAAGTTTTACGTAGGAGAATGCGACATCGCTATAAGGATAATGGCTTAAAATAACCATTTTTGAGCGAATATCAGTCCTAACAATGTTAAGAAAGGAAAAACTAAAGCTATGAAGGCTATCGCTTGGGACATAAATAGTGATGAATCCGATAATGAAACGAACACGTCAAGTGATAGCGGAGAATCATCTAATGTTAGAGCTTTAATGACTATTGCTAATCTTAATGAAAATTGTCACTCTAAGAATGCTAAAATTGATAATGAAACTGACTTAAGTGATGATACTGTAAGGAATATTTTCATATTCAATTTGGCAAAGATTTCGTTTGACATAAAAATATTTTTGTAACCGTTTCTACGAGCACTAATGTAGTGTGGAGATGTCGTGGTATGCATACTTCGCTGACTACATGAAGACTAGAAGACAGAGACAACAAGAATCAGACAGTTGACGACAAGAGTTGATATTTGCTTAAAAGTGCGTATTTTTCACTGTTATCTTCTAAGCGTTTTCACACTCTTCTACGTTAAAATGCTCTATTTATCTACTTTTCTACGTAAGAGTCTCTTTTGTTACGTAGAACACACTTTTCTGGACAAAATGGTATATTTGCATGCATTAAACACATTTTTTGAAGTCTAGACATTGAGTCATTCTGATAAATTCTCATTACGCGCTTCTTCTGTCGCAAGAAACCCCGATGGGACAATTCAAGAGACTTGCGAGCCCACATCGATCAGGAAAGCCCATTATCAAAGCTTAAAGAGCCCACATGCTATGACTAGAAGATATGGGCTGAATAAGAGGACCAAAAAGTCGGCCCATAGAACGAAGAGAGTAGGAGAGCCAATGACCAAGAGACGCACCAAAGCGTTTAAAGCCACATGAGTCAGCAAGGAATGATAGTCTACTCTATTGGAGAAGCGTGAGGATGGTCACAGTGAAGACCAGGGTTCCAGACCCTCTGCCAATACTTTTATCTCCATTTTCTGATATTTTCTCTCTCATCTCTCCTTATTCTCTCTCTCTTCATCTCTCCATCCTCGAATCTACTGACCTAACCCCAGAACTCCTACCCATTAGCTCTGTCTCATTTCTCTTAGCTTTCTGACAGTTGGATCTTCAATCGGACCGTTGGATCTCTCTAGATCCGTCGATCTACCAATCTGGGTCCCAATCAAGTCACCATCCATCTGATCGCCATCAGATTGTCTGTCACATCATCTTGTGAGACGATGGACATCATCAATCCATGTGGGCCAGTAGCCGGGCCCATCATCATCGACCCGCTGTCCGACCATTTAGTGGACCTCGTGAATTTCAAAATAATTTCAATTAAATTTTTAAAAAATGGGGGGTCCACTAAATGGGGAAATTCCCCAAAGAAAAGTAGGGTTTTACTTAAAAAAAAAGAAAATAAAAAATTATTTTTCTTTATTTTTGAAAAATACCCTATTTCCAAAGGAAATATGGAGCTTTAAAAGGGGAAGGAGAAGGGTTCGTTTGAACCCTAATCCCCCTCCAATCTCTTCCATTCTTTCCCCAAAACCCTTCCCCACGTTTTCCCTTCTTCTTTGGCCCCATCTTCCTCCTCCTTTCTTCTTCTTCTTTTTCATCTTCTTCATCTTCACCAAGTTGTTGCCGGAGTTGCAGGCTGCAACTCCGGCCGATCAAGAGCTCCTCCACCATCTCCTTGCTGCCATTCTCTTCCACATTCCTCTCTCTCTCACATTTTCCTCCAGCCCTCCTCTCTCTTGTGCAAAAGAGAGAAGGAATAGAGAAAGCCAAGGGGAACTCCGACCTTTGACTTGCAGGCCGTCCTCTTCCTCCACTGCCACCCCTTTCATCACCATCATCAACACCCTTCTCTTACCACATTTTTACCCTAATCTCATTCTCTCCATCTCCTTTCAACGAGCTGCAGTCTGCAACTCACTACCGCCCCTTGCTCTTCTTGCTCCACCAAAAAAAAAAAAAAAAAAAAAGGAAGAAAAAGAAGATGAAGAAGGGAAGGTCGTAGGTACCTACCTGCTGGTGCACCTCCCCTCTCCACCATCTTCATCCTTCCAACACGACAGCACCTGCAACTTTGGCGCGTCCCTCTCTCATAGCCGCTGCTGCTACAAAAGAAAAGAAAAAAAAAAAAAAAAAAAAACCAAAAAAGGAAAAGAAAAGAGAGGAAGAAGCTAAGAAGAAAGAGGAGGAGGGTTGATCCTCACCTCTTCGCTGCTTGTTCTTACCACCTCCACCACGACCTGAGTTGCAAGTTAGCCTGCACCTCCACACGGTGACCGTATCCATCTCCTTCATCAATTTTCTGCATCGCCTGGAACCACTACCATCACCACCGTTTCCATCCATCCTTGCTGCTACTGTCGACAGCCTCCATCTGCGCCTCCGCCTGCTGCACACTGGTGCTCCCTTTTCCTCCGATAGCCTTCCACACTAGCAACATTCCTCCCTGGTTAGCCCACGGTTTCAAACTGTGGTTGATCCACGGGTTCATCACTTCACGCTGGTTTCTTATCCACCCCCTTACTGCCGCCAGTCAGCACCTGCAACTCGCCGGCGAAACCCTTGAAAGTCGAGCACTTCAACTCCCCAACATCACCGGTCGGGCACCTCTCTATTCTCTTTCTCAGAAAGGAAACTAGTAAAAAAAATAAAAAAAATAGAGAAGAAAAAAGAAGAAGGAAAGAGGAGAGGAGGCTTACCTCCACAGCACCTTCTTGCTCCACCTCCTGTAGCCAACACCAATCCGGCTAGCCGCCACCCAGCAACTCTCCCAACGCTAGGTGGTACACCATAGCTCCACCACGGTGCACCCTCTTGACCATTGACCTCTCGCTGGCCATCCAAGACCTTGTGCCCGATCTCTCCTCACAATCCACAGTGAGTGCCTTGTCTCTTTCATCGATTTCAAGTGTGCCGTGATCACCACCACCAGTCATTGCCTTTGATCGAATCATTTATGATCATTGATCAAGGTTAAGCGGGTCCCCATTCATCAAAGGTGAACTCTCTCTCTTCTTCATTTCTCGCTCTATGTTCTTCTCTCTCTAAAAATCTTATAGTTTTAATTTTCTCTCTCTAAATCTCCTGTCTCTCTCACTAGCTTATCTCTCTTACTACTCTCTCTATCGCTTTCTAGTTTAGTTTTGATTATTGCATAGTTTAATTCAAGTCTTGTAAGAACTTTTCAGATGAATGAATTTAATTACCAGTTTGTTTCTTTAATTTTGTTTTATGCTTTTCTTAATTACAGTAGTTCATCTTTCTAAAAATCACAGAATCCTATTTTAAAAATCTATCTCACCATTCTCATATCTCCATCCTCTGTAGCATCAATTTTTGGCTAAAATATCCATCATTTTATATTCTTCAATAACGCGAACTAACCCCGAGTGCGGATTTGACTCCGACTTTCCACTATGCAAGAATTGTAATATTTTGCAGGTTCTAAGTTCGGATTAATTACAAATATTGTTGAGATTAGGGTTTCTGTCCCAACGACGCGGAAAAACCCTACTTTCAAGAGTCATCTGAGTAACTGCCCATCTGTCAGTTAAAGATCATGTACGCTCAATTAGGAAGGTAAGTGACTTAGTGGTCATAGGAATTGGTTAAAATGAATAATTTATAATGGTCAAACCTAGTCTTTGGATTAACCCCAGTTTGAGTCAAAGATATTGACTATTGGGACAGTCCAATCGATTAGACATGGCCCAATCGATTGGAGGACTCTGTGTAATCGATTGGAAGCTACGAGACATAAACTTATTTCAGCCCAATCGATTGGAGACTCTGTGAAATCGATTGGAGTCTTCGGGACATAAACTTATTTGAGTCAAATTGATTAGAGACTCTGTGAAATCGATTGGAGCCTTCAAGACAAACTTATTTGAGTAAAATCGATTGGACATTTATCCCCAATCAATTGGACCCAGAGTACAATCGATTGGACCATGCATAGAATCAGTCTTTCTCGGATTTAAAATTCTTGGTTCCATTATCCCACATTCTACACGACTCAGGGTCATGGAATTCTATAAGTACAACCCTTCTATACCTTCTCTAAACACACAGAGACACAGAGTGACTCAATCTTCAAGAGAGAGAAGAAAATGTTCTATTTATTTGAGTGTCAATTTGAAGAGCAATAAAATTGTTTTCCATTCACATATTGTGAGCTTGTTCTCTTCTTGATCAAAGCCGAGTGCTTGATCCTTTCCTTAGCTTAGGTCTTCCATTTCTATATTCGACCTAGTTGCCTGAGTGTACCAGTGTGACTCAACACCATTTGAGCAACCTAGGGTTTAGGGTGTACTGAATCCTTCACCTTCTGCAAAGGCGGGAGTGTTGAGAATTAAGATCGGAGGAGCCGATTGATGGTAGGTTTGAGGTATACCAAACTAAACAAGCGGACACGGCTTCTTGGCTGGAAGTGCGCGCGTGAATTCGTAGCGTTGATTCAGAGGACGTGGACGCATCTGCGCGTGAATTCGTAACCTTGGCTAAGGTTAGGAGCTGTATTTGCAACGGTGCTGCGTAGGTAACCTTTATTTCGTTTAACTTTTCAGTTAGTTATACTTTCCGTCTGGACGTGGTCTTGTGGTTTTTCCTTGGCTAAGGTTTCCACGTAAAAATCTTTTATCTTATGTGATTGTTTGTTTGTATTCCGCAATCTATCTTGATTAGATCAAACGACAAAACAAAATATACCACGGAGGTATATTCAATTTGAGTCAATTGTGATAATCTTTTATCAAACAACTAAGGCATGCGATTTTGTTTCCATACCATAGACTAGTAAAACTGTGTAGGTATAAATAATTTTAAATACCTAATCAACCCCCCATCTTCAAAGTATATTGGATTAAAGAGAACGGACCGGTGAAATTTCAATTGGTATCAGAGTGGGTATTTTTATTTAAGGTTTAATCACCTGAATTTAGAATCCTGAGAAACCAGTCCATTTTCATTAATTTGTCAAAATGCAAAGAGAATGTGGAAACACATCCAGACCTCCATTGTTTGATGAGAAGACTATGCCTATTAGAAGGCTAAGATGAGGGCTTTTCTAAAGTCTGTTGATGAAAGAGTCTGGATGTCTATAGTGGATGGTTGGTCACCACCCACAATGGCTGTAGGAGATAAAACCATTCTTAAACCTAAAGCCAACTGGACCAAAGAGGACATAGATTGTTGTTGTCTAAATAGCAAAGGGCTAAATGCTATTTTCAATGCGGTTGATAAGAATGAGTTTCGAAGAATCTCTACTTGTTCTTTGGCTAAAGAAGCATAGGACATTCTTAAAGGCACACATGAAGGAACGTCAGCTGTTAAAATCTCTAAACTTCAAATGCTGACTTCTAAGTTCGAATCCATGAGAATGGAGGAGAATGATATATTCACTGAGTTCTATACCCAACTTAGTGATATTGTGAACTCTGCATACAACTTGGGTGAGATCATTCCTGATAGATTTCAAGCTAAGGTCACTACTATTGAGGAGAGCAAAGATGTTGACTCTCTCAAAATTGATGAGTTGGTGGGGTCTCTACAAACTTATGGGATGAATTTGAGACAACCAAAGAAATCAAAAGGTATTGCTCTTAAAGTTTCTGAAGCTCAAGATTCTGAGTCGGATGTTGACTCTAAAGTTGAAATGGCATTATTTGTGAAAAAGTTCAAAAAGTTTTTTCGTTCTAAAAACGATAGAGTCAAGAACAATAAAATGTTTGATAAATCTAAGGAACATGCCAGACCTCATGAGAGAGGTAGCAGAAGCAAAAGGAACCCTAGGGAAAGCCGCTCAAGCGAACCCCAATGTTTTGAATGTAAGGGTTTTGGTCACTTTGCTAATGTGTGCCCAAACAAAGAAGAATATTAGGGCAAGGCAAAAGCCTTTAATGCCACATGAGATGAAGAATCAGAAGATCATTCTGATGATTCAAATAGCAATGAAAAGACTGATAAGTATATAGCTTTTGTTGCTCGTTTTAATAGTCCCTATGGATCTCATGGAGATACCAAGAAAAGTGATGATGAGAGCTCAGAAGACTCTTATAATGGGGACTCAGATGACTTGGCAGTTAGTATTAAAGAACTGTACGAGGAATCGATAAAATTCATTAAGGCTAATAAAGTTTTATCTAATAGAGTTAAATGTCTTGACTCTGAAAATGCTGCCTTATTAATTGATACTGAAAAATTAAAAGTGTTGATTACTGATTTAGAACAAGAGAATGAGTCTCTGCTAAAAAGAAATAAGTCACTGGAATGTGAATTCCAAATTTGCTTGACACATAAGGAATCCCTGAAAAATGAGCTTCTTAAATCCAAGAGGGATGTATTAGGATTCTCATCTAGCTCTGCAAAGCTTGATGAGATTCTTCGTGTGGGAAAAGTCTATGGAGACAAACAAGGTTTGGGTTACAAAAACAATCAAGAAAAATGGACTTCTTCTAAGACGATTTTTGTTAAAGCTCAAGCTATTCCCACTCAGATCAATGACCAAAGCAAAAATGTCAAAATAAATCGTCAGTGCACGTACTGCAAAAATTTGGGTCATGTGATTAGAAATGGTCATAAGTTGAGAAGAGGACATCAAAATTCTCTAGAGAAAGTGGTGAATTCAACTCAGAATGTGAAGAGTCAAAGATTTCCTATGTAGACACATTATGGGAAAAACTATTTGCATGTGCTATCTACGAAGATGAAAGATCTACTGGAAAGGTCTAGAGAATTAATCAAGGAGATTGAGTCTCTGAGAAATTCAAACATTCTCAGAGTTCTATAACTCAAAAGAGGAGAGATCCTAAGAGAATTGATCTATCCACCAAAATCACATCTGTGTGGGTTAGGAAAGATTCTCTGAAGGAGAAATATTCGACAATGTCCTATCTCTGAGCAGTGTGCTCTTTATCCCCTCGTGTTTTCCATTCTTATTTTTTGAGGGATAGTTTTTTCTTTCTTTTTGATTTTGCTTCGTTTTGAAGAATAAAAATTAAAAATTTTCTCAGAAAATCAAAAGATCGATTGTACAGAAGAATATTAAAATTATTATTTAATTATATGATTTTGATAAGCAGTAATTTCTGAGAACATTCAAAGAACAAGAACTTAACTATGTTAGTAAAATTTTGATAATATGTGTATTATATCTTTTAATTATTATGATTGGTTAACTTTTACTAGTGTGCATTAAAAGATAATTGAAATAGTATATCTCATATTTTTCACATGCAAACCGATTATTTATGTGGGAATGGATTTGATAGAGGTATGAGATCTTGTATTATTGGAATTAGGAATAAACCGTTACTGATTATAACTTCAAATTAGTAGTGTTCCTGCCTTCAGTTGATTTCGAAATTGCACTATAGTGGACTATTGGCTTCCTAATGAGAGTTATTCTAAGGAAACAGCTACCTCCACAAAAATTAGAATGAAAGCCATCTGTATGGCCCTGTTTGAAATTAAAATTTGATTCTCATTGCTGCAGAAAAGGGCTACCTACATGGAGAGTGAAAGCTACTTATATTCAAAGTGAATAAAAATGGTGTAAAAGACAGCCAATTTGTTAAAAAAATTCGTATCCATCAGCAAATACCCGTATACATGAGTGTATGTGAGAACCCTTAATAACTCTAATGAGGATTTTATGATCGGATACAAGATACCTCCAGGTTCTGATCTTTATGAGAAATTATTGCTAAAATCTTATCTGGTACCACAGATAGACTCAGATCACTTATACTAGATGATATTACTGTTAATTTTTGAATCTATAATTACTAGTGATTTGTGACTTGCGCTAATGTCTAAAAGAGTTAATATTTCTGATGAAGCAAAAGATTGAACTAAGTGTTAGTTATTTTTTTCAGTTAGAATCAGTGTTTAGTGCTTATCAAGATTGACTTCATGAATTGAATTCTAACATTTTTTGAATTTTATCTTGGTGAATTATCTTTTCGTGAGCAGTTTCAAAATGATTTTTTAGCTTGAAAAGATTTATTTTGGTGTCCTGGAGAATGAGCCTCTTGGTTTTAAATTTTTTAATTTTATTCGAAACCAGTCCAATCGATTGGACATTACAGACCAATTGATCGGATATCTCCAATCGATTGGAGAGTACAGTCCAATCGATTGGCCACTTAGCCCAATCAATTGGACAGTGCGACGTTCCATTTTATAAAACCCAAAACGGGTCATTTTCAACCCCAATCAATATGATCGCCTTCCAGATTTCTTTCAATCAATCGTAGATGCCCGATCTACTGTTCCCATTAGGTTTTGTGGAATGATTCTCTCGATTTCCCCAGTTTTCTACTTCATCCTCTTCGTTGGTTTTTTAAGAGTTTTTTGGGTGAAAATGGAGCTAGTTTGGTATTTTCTTCCATTTTTAGTTCTTATGGTGACAAATTCTCGTCGTAGAAGAACCATTGTTGTCTTAGAAGAGGAGAGTGCCGATGATGAACCCCTTGCACAACGGACCCAATCTCGCGTAAAACGAGGTGGTCGACTTAATGGTTCTCGGCATTCTGAGCGGGGTGAATCATCTGAAGGCTCTAGGAGAGCTCATTCTCAGGGTCGTTGCGGACATACCGAGATTCCTTGGGTGAGTGCTCCCATTTCCCCATTTATTTCTGATTCTGTTAGAGATCGTTTTGAGCATTTCTCTGGCCGCAAATTCACTACTGAGAGAGTAGTTCAATTTAGCACTATTTTGGGTATTATGGTTCATTCCCTGTTCGTATCTCGCGAGTGGATTCCTGCTACTTGGTTGAATATCTTATTTTATCCTATTGTGGTTAAACTTTTTTATGCCAACACGCACTCCATTTAGTGTGATGACCCGAGTGAGCTATCTTTTCAGACTTATGTCTCTGGGGCTCACCTGACTATTACACCTGATATGATTTCTACCTTGTTGGACATACCTCATCCTCCTACATCATATGAGTACCTTCCTAGAACTTGTGAGATGACGACTGCTAGAGCCACCTTGACCGAAACTCTCACAGGGCAGTTATTTGATTGGAGTACTTTTAGTCCTCTTACCTCTCTTCTCCCTAAGTATCGGTTGTTACACCTTATCTATGGGTACAACATACATTGATCGGCTCTAGCTTCTTTATCATCTTGGTACTGGGTTTGTCATTGACCTTCCGAGTTTCATGTTTAGAGCCATAGTTAGAGTGGGTAGCCAATTGGCTAACCATCCGTGTCTTTCATTTCCTTTGCTGGTAAGCTCTATTCTACATCACCTAGATGTACCGATTCTAGCTTCCGATGAGATTTACTCTCCCATGGGGCCCATTGGACCCTCCACTATCAAGAAGAGCATGTCTCAGGTTTGGAGAGTGACAGATGTTCCTCCACACTTTGATGATATTTTTGATGAGGACTTGGGAGATGATATTGAGCTAGGCGGCCAGCAGACAGATACTGAGATGAATCCTCCAGAGCCACATCCATCCTTTGTTCAGCTTCCAGAGATGCCTGCTCCTTACTCTTTTGAGTCTCTTCATCATCAGATGGT
Organism: Euptelea pleiosperma; assembly: GCA_035048495.1. Lineage (NCBI taxonomy): Eukaryota > Viridiplantae > Streptophyta > Magnoliopsida > Ranunculales > Eupteleaceae > Euptelea > Euptelea pleiosperma. The sequence goes on from CM068553.1 coordinate 29,445,148, forward strand.
GGGATTCAACCAGCGTCTCACATCTCATAAGGAGTGGACGGCTCAGAGCTTTCGCCGTTTAGAGGAGGGTCAGGAGAGGATGTCGGGCTCCCTGTCAGATATGCAGTGTTATATGGAGTATCAGTTTACCATGATGGGCTTTGGACAGCATTCACCATTTTATGGTCCAGATCAGCAGGATGGTACTGGTCCATCGACCTAGTCTCCCAGAGAGAGACTTCTTGAGAGTTATCTGGTGATTGTTTTATTTTGTTATTATTGTACACCGATAAACTCAGATTTTGTATGGTTATACTCTGGTTGTGTTACTTGTCTATTACAGGGTATAAACTAGTTTGTATTTTGGTTGGATATGTATATATGCACTTGTTCTTCATGATGACATTCATTGCATGCTTATTATTTGCTTATATTTATATACCTTTGTCAATCTGTGACAAAAAGGGGAGAGAAAATCATAAAGAGATAAAAATAAGTTGATGCATGTGATAAGGGGAGAGAAATTCAGGGGGAGAAATTTTTTTATTATTATTTCTCAATTTCTCTATTTGTGATGTGCATAATTAACTCGCTGTATTTTAATGATTTATTGATTGCCGATGATATTACGTGATATGTATTGTTGGTAGAGTGTGCATGAAACAGATCAAAAGCCATTCCATTATCTGTTCCATTATCTCCGAGAGAGTGTGAGATAGTGAGTGAATCATGTAAGAGGGTGGGATTATATTTTTTATTTTTTTTTACCTTCTATATGATTAAATATTTTTTTGTCATGGAATTGCCAAAGGGGGAGATTAAAAGAAATATTTTCATATTCAATTTGGCAAAGATTCCGTTTGACATAAAAATATTCTTGTAATCGTTCCTATGAGCACTAGTGTAGTGTGGAGATGTCGTGGTACGCATACTTCGCCGACTACTTGAAGACTAGAAGACAAAGACAGCAAGAATCAAACGGTTGACGACAAGAGTCATTTGAGTAACTGCCCATCTGTCAGTTAAAGATCATGTACGCTCGATTAAGAAGGTAAGTGACTTAGTGGCCATAGGAATTGGTTAAAATGAATAATTTATAATGGTCTAACCTAGTCTTTGGACTGCCCCGAGTCTGAGTCAAAGATATTGACTATTGGGATAGTCCAATCGATTAGAGGACTCTGTGTAATCGATTGGAAGCTACGAGGCAGAAAGTTATTTCAGCCCAATCAATTGGAGACTCTGTGATGAAATCGATTGGAGTCTTCGAGACAGAAACTTATTTGAGTCAAATTGATTAGAGACTCTGTGAAATCGATTGGAGACTTCGAGACAGAAACTTATTTGAGTCAAATTGATTGGAGACTCTGTGATATCGATTGGAGCCTTCGAGACAGAAACTTATTTGAGTCAAATCGATTGGAGACCTCTGTGTAATCGATTGGAGCCTTCGGAATAGAAAATTTATTGAGCCCAATCGATTGGACACTTATCGCCAATCGATTGGACATGGCCCAATCAATTGGACCTAGAGTACAATTGATTGGACTATGCACAAAATCAGTCTTTCTCAGATCTGAAATTTTTGGTTCCATTATCCCACGTTCTACATGACTCAGGGTCATGGAATTTTATAAATACAACCCTTCTATCCATTCTCTAAACACACAGAGACACAGTGACCCGCAGTTCTTGCCCACAATGATAGGTCCAGCAACTATGTCTAGGTTCTGTGGTCCAATTTGTTGACAAGTCCGCTATTGGCTTCTGTGATTGGTCAGGGGATTATCAATACTTCTCGGGTCCCGAGAATTGTTCTGATAGGGTTGCTTAGTTTACTAACTCAGCTCATCGGTCTTCTTGTTCAGTCCGTATTTGGCCCATATCTTCTAGTCATAGCCTGTGGGCTCTTTAAGCTTTGATACTGGGCTTTAATGATCGATGTGGGCCCACAAGTCTCAAGAATCATGAAATCGGGGTTTCTTGCGAGAGAAAAGCACGTAATGAGACTTAATCAAAACGGCTTTATATCTAGACTTCCGAAAATGTGTTTAATGCATGCAAATATACCATTTCATCCATAAAGTGTGTTCTACGCAATAGAAAAGACCCTTACATGGAAAAGTGGATAAATAGAGTAATTTTACGTAGGGGAGTGCGATAACACTAAAAGGATAATTACTTAAAATAAGCACTTTTGAGCGAATATCACAACCCCCAACCAGCATAATGTCTATCCTTGGCAATTAGTGCGAAATAAATGAGCTTAAAAGGGCTTTGCACATACTATACACTTTTGTATATTAGCTCAGGAAAAACACCGTTCGTCAAATCATTGAATGGATGCAAAAATAGTTAAAGGCTAGCAAAGAGTTGGGACATTTTGGCAAGACTACAAACTAATAATCAGGACCCAGAATAGTCAAACTCTGCGTGTGTGTGTGCTCAACATTCTCATCATCCGAAAGTAAAGATTTTCAGATCACCTATAAGTTCTTATGCATCGACCTCAAATCTCACTTGTAAAACCTTCAAAAATGAATCACTCAAGAATGATTTTCTTTTCTCTGAATTTATATGTGAGGAGATGTGTTGATATATGAAGCAAAGATCTCGCATATGTATTATTTGAAGGAAGGACATCTTTAATAGAAGAAGATCTCATGATTGAAATATCACTTCACTCGGGAATGTCAGATCAAACTCTATAGCTTCTCTTTCTCCAATCTCCACATTTTATGATCATGCTATCCTAGAATCAAATAGGACTTTCCTAGGTTGTAATGAGGCTTAGGTCAGGTGTTGAAAAATAAGGGAATACAAGATTTCAAAGTTTTGAGAGGATATCTCTATTTTCTTGTATTTTTCCTACTAGTGTAAAATAAGTTTTATGTTTCTTTTCTTCCTTTTATATTTTTCTCTTTTTTTGATTTCTGAGACTGTTTATTTTTTTCCAGCTCTTTTTCATATTTTCTTTTCATATTTTGTTTTCAGCTTGAACCACTTTCTTTTCCTTTCGATTTTTCTTCTTTTCACGGTACACCCATATCAGTTATTCTTCTATCCATCTCAAGAGTAGGGTAGCTTAGTCATCCTTCGTAGTTGGATTGGGATTTTGGTTAATGGGCTTAACAAGAAAAGGCTTTTATAGAAACATTCAAGGGGTTTCTAGTGAAGTATAATTCAGGTGAGTAAAAAGGCTGAATGGTTAAGAAAAATGACCTAAATCATTTTCTAGGGTTTACACTATCATATATACTGTCTTGACTAGATATAGAGAAGGTTCTGTCGTAGTAATCCAATGTTGATGTCGTTCTGAGTTTTATGATCGAAGCAAAGGATAATGAGATCTCTCAACAAATATTGCGGGCATGAAGAATAGTGAGTCATCTTGTGACTCAGAATTATTGTATAACCCTCTGAAATGATTAAAGGCTCAAAAGCTCACTAGGTTAGGTCTCCACAATTATTCTCACAGGATCTCTAGAGTTTCTAAACTAAGGATGACTCTGATGTTGATAGTGTACAATTGTGCCGAGCAAATCTGTATTTGCTCGGACCAACAGAAATCTTGGTGATAGAATATTAATGCCTCGTAGAGGCCACAACAACTGAAGTACTTACCTCTCTAGATGCAAAGACGAGAGGGCACAAGCTGTTGAGCAAGCTTATCAAGTGGTGTAATGACGTGTCGATCTCGATGATGGATTATTTCAGAAGTCAATGAACGAAATCATACCGTATGCACCAACCAAATCTCTGACAACAGGTTCTCGAGTAACGAAATAAGCAGAGATTAGGTTAACCAAGATTGAATTCTCAAGCACAAAAACTCAAAAGGGTATTCTCTTTTCTTTAAAGGAATTTTCTTGTCCAAAAATTCACCAAGGGATGTTTATATTGACTTGGGAAAAATGGTCAAAAATCACTCAAAAAAGAAAGTGCGGGGTCGACCGTGAATACCTCGGTCGACCGCTTCAAAGGAGCACAGTCGACCGACTAAAGAGAGGTCGCCCGTCGCCTGTGATTTTTTCTTTCCGAAGCAGGATAAAAAGGGGTCTGAGTAGGGTCGACAAAAACTAGTGCGGTCACTTGACAAAGTCGGTCGACCGGTACTAACTCAGTTGCCCGCTCTAAGGTATGCTTCTGTCTTAAGATTTATTAAGTGAAATGTATAGGCAGTCGCCCGAAAGAACTTCGGTCGCCCTACCTTCAGTCGACCAACACTCTTTCTGTCGCTCGATCATATGCATGCTTCTGTAAATGAATTGCAGAAAAACCACGTAGAGGCAATCACCTGAAGTAGCTTCGGTCGCCCGGTCTACTTAGATACATCCTTTCTCTACCTGCAGTCTATGTGCAAACCAACTAATAACCTGCTCCATACCCAACAAATAAGATAAGTTAACCAAAGGGAACTTAAGCCCTTACCTTGACTTAAGTTAGAGATACTTACCTGTGTACTTGTTCTTCATCAGTTCTTCAACTCATCTCTTAGCAGCAACTGGGTAGCAGACTTACCGACTCCAAAAGACAAGCATCATGGAATTTTGACAAAACATAAATACAAGGTTTTTCAATGTTCGTCGTTTTGTGTGTCGTATTCTTAGAAAATTTAAATGGTGGATTTCGTCTGCCGTTTAGTAACTTAATGAACAACGGATAACATCCGCCGTTTTTTATTCCCGGCACATATTTACGACAGACTTGGTCTGCCGTTTTTAATGAAAAGCGACGGTTTTGGACAGTCATTTTTTTGGTTTTTTGGTGTAGTGAGAGTCATTGAAGCTATTACATCGTTATGGAGCCACCATCAAGCCACCTTGAAGCCATGCAAGCCACATGGGAGTTTCTCAAGCCATCTAAGCCACCTCCAAACCACATATAAGACCTCATATGTATAATGGAGACACAACATGGGAGACTTTTGATATTCGCTAAAAAGTGCTTATTTTAAGCCACTATCTTTTTTGCGGTATCACATTCTCCTACTTAAAACTTCTCTTTTCGTTGACTTTTCAACGTAAGAATTTCTTCCATTGCGTAGAACACATTCTTTAGACGAAAATCGACTATTCGTATGAATTAAACACATTTCGGGAAGTCAAGATATAAAGTCATTTTGATTAAGTCTCATTAAGTGCTTTTTCTATTACAGAGACACCAATCGGACGATTTTGATGGAAGGCGGGCCCACAACTGACTACCAGAGTCTATGACCAAAGCTCAAGAGCCAACAAGCTGAGGATAAGAAGATATATACCAAATGCTAGGAGAGCCAAAGAGTCGGAAAAGCCTGAGAGAAGATCGAGAGAGAAGGAGAGCCAAGCGCCCCCAAGAAGAGACTAAGAAGATTAAAGCTTAATCAATTAACACAAGACAAAGGCTTGCTTAATTGGAAAAGCTTGCAGAAGACCAAGTCAAAGACCAGGGTTCAAGACCCTTTACTAACATTTTCTCTTTAATTTAGTAATATTTTCTCTCTTCTCTCTCTAGATCATCATTCTCTCTCTACCTTGAAATCTCAACCACCCGATCCTCTCCTTTCACAATCTCCCTCTGCGATCACTTGATTCTACGGCCTACCTTGGCAGACCTCGACCGTCCGATGATCCATCTGATCATCCCCATCTTCGTCTTTCGTCTGATTGCTAGTAGATCATTCATCCTATCATCACCCATCTCAAAATTCGACAGTTATCTTTTTCTTCTTCTAGATCCTATGGTCACGACTTGACCTATGTGATCATGACTCCTACAAAGATGGATGGCCCATATTAAAGATTGACTTGTTTTTACGAAAATGGAAATGTTCTTTAAAGAAAATGGCAAATCGAGTTTTGTAAAGTATTGAAAATCAAAAGTTTTTATTTTATTTTTAAAACTTATGAAAGATTTCTTGGATGAGGTGGCATTAAAGGGGATTTCATGCGGTTTCTATTATAAATAGGGAGCACATTTTCTAAAAGAAGCCCCCCCTCTAATTCACATCTCTTTCTTACTTTCTCCCCTAGCACAAAAGAAAAAAAAATTAAATAAAAATTAAAATAAAAAAATTGGCGTCTCTGCCTTTCCTTCTCCATCGAATGGCTCCATCATCTTCTTCTCAATACAAGTCCAAGAACAATGGTTTGCTCTCCTTTTCCCCTTCTCTATCTCTTTTTCTCTCTAATATCTTCTTTTATTGTTTTCTAGTTAAGTTTTTATTTGCTTTATTTATTTAAGCATTTTTAATTCAAGCATTGTAAGTTATAATTTTTTTTTAGTAAATGAAGTTTACTTTGGCATTTTATTTTCTGTTATTACATATTTATTTTCTTTTATTAATGTTGTAGGTAATTCCCTTCCTATAAAAAAAATGTTTTAAAAATCATTTTCCACCATTCTCATCTCTCCACCATTTCTTTGCTTGTTTTCTTTAATGTTACGTCCCTAACCCGAGTGCGGATTCGACATCCGACATGCCACTATACAAGTTTGTATTTTTGCAAATTTTTAAGTGAAACGGATCATTAAAAATGTGTTAAGCCAAGGGTTTTCGTACCAACGATCGGAAAAACCTTGTTTCAACTTTAAAATTCAAATAAGTCAAAGCTCTCTTGGGAAGACCCAACAAGGGAGAAGTTGCACATTTTTCTCTTTGAAAGACCAACTAATCAAAAGCCAACACACCCAACTCCTTGGAAATCAAATCTACCACCTTTTTTAAGGCTATCCTTACACTAGGCTTGTATAAATCCCACCCCCCCCCCCCCCCCCGTTGGTCACATTTTCCAACCATTGACTCTTTTTTCCACCTTATCTCTACCTATCACTCCTCTACATCACCTTTCACCTCATCACCTCCCATTTTCAATATAAGCTTACTTTGAGCTTATGAGAAGGTCTTCTTTTCTCTTGTGAGTCTTCTTGAGAGAGACAAAGAATACCAAACAAGTCTCTTCCCCTTTCTCATTCTTCTTATAATTTTCTCTTTTTAACTTATATTTCATGGCCAACCACACTATGCTTGGCTAGTCTTCTACTTGGGCATAGAGAGGAAGACATCCCCTCTCTCTTAGGACTTATGAAGGATCTCACCAATGAATGAGCTTATTGTTGTAAAGGGTTTTCTTAACCTTCTTTTCATATTGTTTTCACTTTCACATGTTGTATCATGTACATCTTGTAGTTTGTGATTATATTTATAAATAAATTAAGAGAGGTATTTTTATCATTTCTTAACTTGTGAAATCTTTTATAAATGTTTTTAACTTTTTATGTCATGCATGCATAGTCTTTTAGTCTCATATTTGTTCCCCTCTTATCTCTAAAACACTTCTTAGTTCTAGTTTGCTTTTAAAGTTTGGAAATATCTCTTAGTAGAAACCTTACTTTTTAATGTTTATGAGCTAGATTGTTACATTTTTGCTGGGGTGAACAACTTAGTAGTTGATTCTCTTCCTTCGTGAGCTGTTTCCATAGGGACCAAGATGATGGGATGGGCCAAATCTTAATGTCTAAGCTCTTATCTCTTAATTTTCTTTCAAATATTTTACTTGTCTTGTTATTTTCTAGCACACTACCTACTTCTTTAACTTTCTTGCATTCACTCACACACTTCATCTCTTAACACACACCTCTTCCATTTCTTTACCCCACAATGCTTGTAGTAACCTAGTTTTAGAACATCATACCCCAATCCTTGTGGTTCGACCTTGGGGATTTCCTTAAGTTTTTAAACTTGTTGCATATACTACACTTCATACCCTAGTTACACTACCACTTTGTTGCACATTAGGCTTTAATATCTACGGTTTTGATTTAGTGCATTCATGACTTTATGTTATCTAAAGATTACATCTTTGTAATTCCTTAGTGTTTTAAGTGTGCACATTAAAGTAAGCAACAGTGTGTTGACACATACCCCAATATTATACATATGGTTTATGTATATGTCATCTAATGTACATGCATGCATTAATTAATTTACTAAAACTTATTTTAAAATGGCCACGACAAACATAATGTAATACTAATAAAAGAGAATTAAATCAACTATTAGCACAATATAAATGAGCATCAGAATAGCCCCCTTTAATGGGCCTTACAAATGTCCATTTAGGCCCAACAATGAAATTACCAAAATACCCCTCAACATGAAAATTTTCAAAAATATCCCAAAAGTTGTAGATAACACACAATACTATTCTATGATCATATACACTCAAGATAAGTGAAAAAACCTAAATTACCCTTAATAGCAGGAAGAATAAAATGCCCCTAATGGATGAAACTACTAAAATACCTTAAATACAGAAAAGAAATGAGCTGGACATCAATCATCATGGTCAAGGAAATCCTCTTTAGAAGGGTAGGACCCCCTCGAAAGAGGGGGGGCTTTAATTGTCACAACTCCTGGCAAACACTTCACTCCAACCCTAACATGAGCGTTGGAGTGTCTTTTGCAAGAAACTTGCAAAATTTACTCTTCTATCATTCAAGATCGACCAGCCCGTCAGTTTGCTTCGACAACGATGCTCTTAAGCTTCCTATAGTTTTCACCTAAAGTTTGAGCATCTAGTTCTACCTTGAATTTCCCGGGAGCCTTGGGGATTGTGTGGACTAGATTTGTCCCCACAATCCCTAAACAAATCTATGGCTTTAACGGCCAATATATAAAGGCGCACACTACGGCCTTTGTGGTAGTTCTGGATAAATAAAAACTCTTTGTTCAATAAATAGCCTTTTCGGAAATTCAAATCCATTAATGAAGAATAGAAAATCACATGTCCAGTAGCAAGAAATTTGAAAAATATAAACTCAATTTTAGTAGATGAGGAAAGTCCAATTATTTTTATCATCTGGGTCCTGATAGAATTGATGCCAATACTGATGACGGGAGACCCAAATTTCCATCTCTGTGAACTGCTGATGTCGGAGTGGTGAAGCTATAATCTAGGTTAGTCTCAACCTCCATCACACCCTCTAAGACCTTCATCACCATCGACATAGAAGGCCTTCTAGAGTAATCACCTTGCAAACACCAGACTGCAATTCTTATCATCCCTACAACTTCTTCTCCATGGGACTGCATATCCTCATTATTTTTGTCAACCATATCAATGAGTTTGCCCTCCTCAGCTTTTTCCCTCAACATATTGAGTAGATGAATGCTTTCTTCAGGTTGTGAACGATCAAAATTTTTCCGCCCACACATGATCTCCAGGAGCACAACCCCAAAGCTATAGACGTCAACTTTCTCAGTGATCACCGAGCTCAACCATTCGGGAGCCAAGTACCCAGGAGTTCCTCTCATTGTGGTGACTACTTGGCCCTGCAGGTTCCGGTCGATCATCTTGGATAGCCCAAAATCTGAAACCTTGGCATTTAATTTGTCATCTAAGAGGATGTTTTGGGGTTTAATATCCAAATGGACTATTTTCTGTCTGCAATCTTCATGGAGATAGGCAATTCCCTTGGCTATATCAAGAACGATTTTTTGTCTGGTGTGCCAATCAAGAGCCTGCTCTTGGTTTTTGTTGAAGATCCATGTATCCAAAGATCCATTACACATATACTCATAAACTAAAAGCCTGTGTGATTTCTCTGTGCAGAATCCAAGCAGTCTAACCAGGTTGACATGATGAATACTACCCATTGTCTTGACCTCTGCTAAAAATTCCTTCTTCCCTTGGCCTAAGCCATCAAGGCGCTTCACCGCAACTTTAGTGTCATCACCCAGAAGTCCTTCAAAAACTGATCCGAAACCCCCTCCTCCAATCTTCTTAGAAAAATTCTTTGTCGCAACTTTCAATTCTTCGTAAGAAAATTTCATGGGCATTCCTGGTACTTCGTCTAGATAATCCTCGTCTTCTTCATCTGCCTTTCTTTTCTTCTTGTATAGCACTACACAAAGGATGGCAATAAGGAATGAAACAAATAAAGCTCCAACACTTGATCCAACTGTAATTGGATTCAGACTTTTTCTTTTCTTTGGCCTATGTACCTTGATGAACATCGGTGATCTATTATAAGATGTTGATTGTCTCTTCATTGAAAAGATCTGTGATTGCAAGTAGCATTCCCCATTTAGACCATTCTTAAAATACTCAAACTTAACACCTTTGCAAGAACAGTTATTCAAACAGGCTTGCTTGCAGCTCTCCAAATCCATAGTAACAAGGGCAGGGGAAGAATTGAAATAGGAGACATCTTGAAGCTCCAGAAAGTGGTGATATTGGTGTTCTTGGCAAGAAAAAGGGATAATTTCAGTACACCCAAGCTTGGGTTGATCAACATCTAATGGCTTAAAATAGTCATGATCTTCATCAGTTCCAACAGGACAAGTGCAATTCCCGTTTGTGCAGAACCCATAGTTCCCACAGAACATAGGATAATCACAGTCTTCTAAATATTGCTTCAAAATATCATGATGCACCAAATTTTCCGCCCCATTAGCCAATTCATAAACTCTCAGATGCCCATCTGACTCCAGCCTCATAAACTGAAAAATTGATTTTGGTTTTGTAGAAATGTAAATCACATAATTCCCCCTGAAAGCCTCTGCACGGAGAAAATCAAGCCCCCCAGTTTCGAATATCAAACTGTTGGGCGCTGTGAAATATGATTGAGGGGGGTCAGAGTCGATAAAACCATACCACCCATCTTCAGTAACAAATAGATAGAACTGACCTCTAGTCGAATTTGATGTGGAAACGCTTGCAGTTAGCCTCTGCCCTGTCACTAACTTCTGCCCAGGAAGCAAAGTGTCGGTAGGATGATCGAAAGAGTTCCAGAGGATCACATGGGTGCTGTCGACAAGCACGAGGTTTCCACTTTGAGTGAGATTCATGCTTACAACACCCTTATGAGATGTGTTGGTCGACCAAACCGTCGAACCGTCTGCATCTTGTAGGATCAAGGCTCCATCCTGGGTTAGTTGAAGACTGGCTTTCTCTTTAATGGGATTGTCTCTGTTTGCTGACCAGAGTATATGATCTGATCCAGCTGAGTTTGCCCAGATGGCAAAAAGGTAGGAATCGCAGGCTCCAGTACAGGTTAAACCGCAAAAAAAGTCTGTGGCATTCGAGTTCTTGTTTCTAAGGACGGTTATCTTATTCTCCATGGCAAAATAGGAATCCCTGTCGTTGGTAATCATCCATGAAGTATTAAGGTTTGGAATGGCAGTGGGATGATCTCTATACTCTTGGGCATTGAAGAAACAAGGGTAAAAGGAGAGGAAGAGAAGGTGGAGAACCCACTTCACGGTCATGATGGCTTCTTGCGAAGTTGCGCTGCTGTAAAACAAGCGGTGAGTGAATGAGTTGTTCAATTCTTGAAGAGAGAGAGAGAGATTCTCTCGTCATTCTTCTGAAGTTTTTGAACCATGAGTAAAACTTCTATCACAACAAATTGTAAATCACACAATCACAAGCCAATGAGTTCTCGGCAGGTACACAAGTGCTTTTGCAACGAACCCATGTGCTTATTGCTTTGAGGTGTACGTACCGAGAACTCATTGGCTGTGATTGTGTGATTTGCAACTTTGTTGTGACAGAAGTTTTACTCTTGAACCATGACCCCACAAGCAATGTATAGGGTCCGCATTCATAGCTCCATCCACAGTGCATAGACAATTATGGTCCTTCGATTCATCATATAATACCTCTTTGAATTCCATGCAAGTGTGCAACCTACCCTTCCACACTCCCATTCAGCGAGCAAAACTTCACTGACAGCTGTTAGTCAGCGAAGCCAATGACAGCCCACAAAATGAGCCACGTGTCACATTCTTAGAGGACACTGACCGTATGGATGTTTGGCCAATCCTTAGGTGGACCTACAAACCAAAAATCAATCTGATTAGTGATTTTTAAGTATTAGGTTGGAGTCATTTTCACGTGTTGATTTTAACCGTGGGAATTTTGAGCATTATCGACCATTGCGTGGGGTACTAAGATCCAAAGGTCTGAAATTACTAATCAGGCTGATTTATGGTTTGCATGGTGCACCTAGGGATTGGCCAAACATCCAAACGGTCAGCACCCTCTAAGAGAGTGCCACGTGGCTCATATTGTGGGCTGTCATCGGCTTCGCTGACTATGGCTGTCAGCGAAGTTTTACTCCCCATCAGCTTAGATCTCCTATGCTAATAATCAATCAAACCAAATCTAACTGTAATAATCTGATCTTTGTATGCACATTTTTCTTGTTTATCCATCCGTGTGTGTGTTTTCATTTGGTGCTCCTAGCATCCGACGGTTAAGATTTATGAACACATGTGCAACGTCTATAGTGCTGGTCTTTGAGTAAAACCTTCCACCACTAATTTCCATGAAAAAGCAGTGATTACAAGTCAAGTCATTAGGCGCCGTTTACTTGACCGACAACATGCATGTGTGGTCTATAATCTCTACATAGTCTGTGGGTTTGTTTGGGTTTTCTTTTTCTTCCCTGATTAGGCCAAAACAACGAAGTTGGAGATTTAGAGCTTTTGATCATGGTTTTAAAAACGGCCGTTTAAACAGTTTTAACGGCCGTTTAAACGGTAACGCCCCAAGCTCGTTTCCGTTAAAACCGTTTAAATACGTTTTATCGGTTTTAAAAAAAAACAGCCATTTTTTTTATTTTAACAGCCGTTAAAATCGTTTAAACGGCCGTTTAATTTTGAAAAAAATTGTGAAAAAAATGGCCGTTAAAACCATTTAATTCGGTTAAAATCCGTTTAATTTCTGTTAAAATCTTTTTAAATCCTTTAAATTCTATTTTTTTTTAATTTTCAAATTTCAAAATTTGAATTTCAGCGCCACTTTTTCCGTTAAAACCGATAAAATCCGTTTAATTCCATTTTTTCCATTTTTGCCTCTGACCGTTTCAATCTGTTTTAACGGCCGTTTAAACGGTAACGCCCCCAGTCCGTTTAACCGTTAAAACGGCCTCCTTTAAACCTTGCTTTTGATTGTCTTTGGAGAAATCAAATAATTATTGATGGGTGTTTGGGGTCTGGGTTTAGATGGTCCAAGTCTATCTATTAAAAGAAAAACCAAAATCCAAAATCTCAATTTTTAAAGGGAAAATTTTCAAATAATTACAAAAGTTTTGAAAAACTCAGATCGTTAAAAAGTTTTCAAAAATGCTCAGATTGTTACTTTGGTACGAAAATGCCCTCACCTTTACCATCTATCCCCACCCCCAAAAGTTGAGCGTTGTCTGCTCGCACCTTTTCGTCGTACGCACGCATTACAGAAACTTTAACCGCCTCTATCCGTGTCTATTAGCTGCTTGATCTTTCCATCATATGGTCCAAAATTTATAACTACAAAGGGGGGGATAGAAATCCGTCACAATTTACGGTATAGAATGCAAGAAATGATTCAAAATACAAATTTCTTCCACCATGTTCAAAACACTTTTTTGTAGAACTTGGCAATTGTTATTTCGGAAACAGATTCATTAATAACAGTTGACAAGTTCATCAAAAACTATTGTCAAGATTGGCAAAAACATTGAGAGCCCACGGTTTTTAGTGTTATCAACAATAGTTGACAAGTTCATAAACCATTGTTGACAAGTTCGTGAATAACTATTAACAAGTTCTCAAAAATCAGGATTTCTATCGAACTTCTCACCTGTTGTTGATGTACATGTCATCTATTTTTTTAAGAACTAGTCACCCACTTTTGTTGAACTTGTCTGTAAAGAATAAATTTATATTCTAGTTTTTGCAGAGATTTTGTTTGACATAAACATTCGTGTAACCATTCCTACGAACACCAGTGTAGTTTTGAAGATGTCGTGGTACGCATACTTCGTCGACTACCTGAAGACTAAAAGACAGATCGTAAAAATCAGACTGTTGACGACATTAGTCATATGAGGAACTGCTACTTGTCTGTTGAAGATCGTGTTCGCTCACATAAAAAGGTAAGTGACCTAGTGGCCATAAGAATAGATTTTTAATAGAGAAAAATATAATGGTCGCGCCTAGTCACAGGACAGACCCAGGTCAATATGCAAAAGAAGTAAAATATTGACTAAGAGAAGTCCAATTGATTAGCGGTTACTCTACAACCAGTTCAATTGATTGGACTATGAGAACCAATCGATTGGACCCTATGGGACAGAACACTCCCAATGTACAATTGATTAGAGTTTACTCTACAGTCGATTAGACAAGTCTGGTCGATTGGACTGTGAGAACCAATCAATTGGATCATCCGGGGCAAAACTCCCGAAGTGAACAATCGATTGCAATTAAGAACAGAAAACCCATCCATACAGTACAATCGATTGGACTGGAGTCTGATCGATTGGACTTTGTAGAAATTGTCAAATTTCAGATCCAATTTTTGTGATTCCACTTTTCCATTACTTGCACAACCCTGGGCTTCTAAACTCTTATAAATAGATCTCCTTTTAGGCTTTCTTGATTACATACTGACAGACAACAAGAGTGAGTTTCTAAAGAAGAATTGTCAATTACGAAGAGGAAAAGCCCAGTTTCCATTGTTATCATGTTGAAGTTTTCTCTTCTCCTTAGATCAAAGCTTAGTGCTTAATCTCCACTCTACCTAAGTTTTCCATCTAGAATCATAACCTAATAAGTCATAGTGTACCAGTGCGTTTCAACACTATTTGAGTGACTTTGGGGTTCAGGGTGTACTGAATTCTTCACCTACGGTAGCAATCGTTGCGTAAGAATTAAAATCAGGGTGTACTGATCGACGGTAGGTTTGGAGTGTACCAAACTGAACAAGCGACAAAAGCTTCAACCCTGTTTGGGAATGCTTCTATAGAAGCACTGTGGAAAAGCGTTTCTGCAAAATTGAAATTAGGGTTTTTCCGCGTCGTTGGATCGGAAACCCTTGATTTCAACAATATTTGTAATTTCTCCGAATTGGTTCACTTAATCTGCAAATAAGCAGACTTGCACAGTGGCTCGTGTCGGATATCGTCCGCACTCGGGATTAGTTAGCAAAATAAGAAACAAGAATAATCAGAAAATGCTCGGAATAAATGGAAGGGTGAGAATGGTGGAGGTTGATTAAAAATATACTTGAGATTGTTGTTAAAACTATTAGAATAAAAAAACATAAGAGAAACGAGAATGAAAAACACAATAAATGAAAACAACTTAAACTTGAATTTAAAACTTTTTCATTAAACTAAAAACAAATGCTTACAATGCTTATTCAAATGCTTTACAACGGAAATAACATTAAACCAAATTAATCTAGAAAGCCATTAAAATATTACCATAGAAAGCATGTAAAAGTAAAGAGGGAAAGAAGATAGAGAAAGAAGATAGGAAGATTAGAGAGATAAATTAGAGAGAAGCTTACCATTGAAGAGGTAGATGGTGCAACTTCGATTGGATCGACCTCAATAGGATTGAGGATTGTAGCCTTTGATTGTGGCGGATGGAATGGGCGATAAGGAACGTTGTTGTTTGACGCTTTGCACCTCGAGGTGGAGGCGATAATGGTGAGCTCGCCGAAGTTGTTCGCCGGAGAAGAAGGGTGAAGAAGAAGAGAAAGAAGGAAGAAAGAGAGGAAGAGAAGAGGGAGGGAACCAACCCAAGAAGGAGAGATCGTAGATCTCTTATAGACTTTTTTTTTTCTTTTTGCTTGTTGTAAATGATGACCGTTAGATCTAGAGAGATCCAACGGTTGGGAATGGGTTAGTTAGATGAGAGAGAGTGTGACTAGGATAAAGAGATATGGAGGAGAGAAGAATCGGTCAAGTGAGACCAATTCTCTCTTGTTGTTGCAAATGGGCATGAGCATGGGTAATGGGCATGGGTCCTGGGCATGGGCATGGGTCATGGGTCATGGGTATGGGTATGGGCATGGGTCATGGGCATGGGTATGGGTCATGGGCATGGGTCATGGGTCATGGGTCATGGGTCATGGGCTTAGGTCATGGGCCTATGTCATGGGCCAAGATAGATAAATAAAGAGAGAAATAGGAGAGAGGTGAGAGAAAAATATAAAAATAAAAGCATTGGAGGGTCTTGAACCCTGGTCTTCTTTATTCTCTCTCGTCCGCTCCACCAATAAGTCAAACTTATCCTTTGATGTCAATTGGTGTGGCCTTTAACACCTAAGTCCTTCTCTTGGTCTCCAGATATTCTCTTTCTTAGTCCTTGTTCCGGCTCTACGATCCTTTAGCTTTGCCCGTATATGACTTCTATCTTTTTATCCTAGCCTGTTGGCTCTTTGATAGAAGTCTTCTGTGGTTGATCGTGGGCCCGCCAGTCCTCGAGAATTGCCCGATAGGGTCTCCTACAAGTGAAAAAGCGCGTAATGAGATTCAACTAAAACGGCTTGATACTAGACTATCCGAAATGCGTATATTTCATGCAAATAGTCGATTTTCGTCTAAAGAATGCGTTCTACGCAATAGAAGAAACTCTTATATGGAAAAGTCGACAAGAAGACAAGTTTTACGTAGGAGAATGCGACATCGCTATAAGGATAATAGCTTAAAATAAGCACTTTTGAGCGAATATCAATTTCCTTGATTTTTTTCTTCTTTTCTTTTTCCAATTTTTTATCTTTTTAGATATTCTTCAACCGTTTTCAGATTCTTTTTCCTTTCATTCTTTCTTTCTGATCATGTTTCTTTTTCAGCTCAAACCATTTGTTTTCTTTTCTTTTATTGGTGTAATCATACCAAATACTCTTTGATCCCTCTCAGAAGTAGGTTATCGTATTGAACTCTTTTTGGGATTGGGTTTTTGGTTGATGGGTTAACAAGAAAAGGTTTTCATCAAAAGGCTCAAAAATGGTTTCTAATGGTATAGATGTTAGGGAAGCTAAAAATTTTGATTGGCTAGAAAGATGGCCTATATCATTTTCTAGGGTTTGTACTTTCATCTTCGATGTCTCGAATGGATATAGAGAAGGTTCTTTATGTAATAATCCGAATTTAATGTCATTCTGAGTTCCATGACCAAAGCAAAGGTTAATGAGACCACTCAATGGAAATATTATGGGACTAGAAGAATTGTGAGTCATCTTGTGACTCGGAATAATTTTATAACCCTCAGAAATAATGAAAAGCTCAAAAGCTCACTGGGTTAGGTCTCCATAATTGTTCTCCTTGGATCTCTAAATAATCTAAACATCGGATAATTCAGACGTTGATATGTGAACATTTTTGCTGAATCTGAGTTTTTAAAGATTTTTCAATCCACTGTAGTAATGTTTGCTTTCAAACTGAATGAAGAGCTAATAAGTGATTTTTCAAAACAGACATCATTTTCAATAAATAGACTTTTCAGACACTTTTTACTCATCAAGTCAGGGCATTTTCGAAAATCACATGAAATCACACAAAAAAAAACACAAGGTTCTCTCTCTATTATTTTTTTTTTCAAAAACAAAACATGAGTTTTGGCAAACACCCACCCCCAATTTAAACACGGCATTGTCCTCGGTACTCATGATCGAGACATAAAAAGATGAAAAATCAATAATTCATTATGCAAGAGTTTAGGAAGTGTTTTACCAAATTGGCATAAATTGGACCTTGTGTGGTACCCGATGATCTGCAAAATAAATGTACCTGCATGTCCAAATAGATTTGACAATAATATATGCATGCGACTCACGTAACTCTAAGAATACCTGAATTGCCTTTCTGAAAGCGCTAAGTTTTATGTCTTCAGCCAGACATGACGGGGGTATATCAAGTACCCCCAACCAGGTTAAAACTCATAGAGACTGAGTGAATCTGCAGTCTTCTAAGGTAGAACGGAGACTGTTATCCTATCCCTTGTCTAGGTATACCTGTGTAGAACAGGTCTTTCTCAGTGTAAACTGGGAGAAGGATAGTAAGTGCTCTGAGCAGACTCGCAAAAACATTTAGTTCAGCGGGGAGGCATCGAAGCTTCTCAGTAAAAACTGAGAGGAGAGTAGTAGTGGGTTCTCTGACTATGGCTAGCAGAGCCGCAAACTCATTGAGTTTAGCGAGAATGTATCTGAATGGAGCAGACTCCTGCAGATCAGTAATAGCATAATTGTCTGACTCCGAGATGAAGTCAGGCGCAAAGTGTTCTTCACACTGGGAGAGTTTTTCCTCGAGAGAGTTCTGAATTAGATTCTCTACGGCACACTGTTTATTGACAACATCGACGTATGGTAGCGGGTCAAAACTGTGGACCTTTTCCTCAAGGATTTCTAATGTGAGAGGGATGTTCCAATCCCTGCACTCAATGTGTTTATCCTCGATGGAGAACGGTAGGTCCAGGGCAACTGGAATCCCATTTTCTAGATATTACTCAATGGTAGGAATATTTACATCCAGTGCAGACGTAGAATCATCAGAGATAGAGATGGATATGGGTATCTCTGTGCTCGGTGCAGAAGTAGCTGGCCGTAAGGACACAATAGATGGAGACATGGGTTCATCACGATTGTTGCACAATCTAAGGGTGGTGGGGATGGTTAAGTCTAGTCCAATTGGGATCCTATAGGCAAGACACATCTCAGTGTTATGAATAGCTTCTTCTGAGTCCCAGATAGAAATAACAGAGGTAGATGGAGAAATTGGCTTCTCTGAGAGAGGTTCAAGATTTGGTGCTTCCAAGGGCACCGAAGATGGAGACTTTGGCTCATCAATATTGTTGTCCGATCCATTGTTTTCAGTATCCTCAATTTTCTCTTGTAAAGGCTGGTACATGGTTCAGTTGTGCGACTCCTCATTATGGACTATGGCCATGGTATTCCCCTCTAAATAAGCCATAGGTTGGCTAGTGAAGTTGACTTCCTCTCTCTCAGATTCTAACTCACCTAGACGGTGTTCCAAGCTCTCCATGGAGTGCTGTTGTTGGATGATGTATTGCGAAAGGAGTTCTTCTAGAGTAGGTTTAGTAGCAGATTGCGGCGGTTCAGCTAAGAGAAACTGAAGTGCCAACTCTAGAATGTAGTCCGACTGAGTATGAAAGTTATAGGATGGAAGTGACTCTGGGACTATCTGCTGACTCTGAAAATCCTGCGGGGTCCACTTTTGACCAAAATATTCAGTTTGTGGATCGAGCTGGTACTGCGACTGCGAGTACTGCCAATCATATTGTCCACAGGGTTGGTGAAACCCAGAATGATACATATCCTATTGTAGTTGTTGTTGGGAAAAAGACTGTTGTTCCCTTCCATTATTCGGATAATATGTGTTATTGTAGGAGGTCTACAGCGGAGGTTCAAATGTACTAAAATTACAGATCTCTTCCTAAACATGAGGGAAATATCCCACAGATTTGGAGTGATAAATAGGTTTCTGGACCGCAACATCAAGGGCGGAAACTGAGTTTCTCAAATCCTTAAATAGGGATTTTAGCACTGGATCGCCCTGTGCTTCATGTCCCATCGAACTCTGTGAAACTGGAGTGTCATGATGACACTCAAGATTGGTATACCATTGCTCGGAGTTATCGCCTAGATCTTCAAAGAAATTATTGTAGGTCTCGAATAGAGACCGTCCAACAGCCATCAGAGAGATGTGAGTCTCTCAGATGAGGGAGATAGATTAGGTGAAAGTGATCGGTGTGGTAGACTAACTCTCAGATCGAATCAGTCTCGGGTTGGATCAAATCCAAATGGGCATATGTTTGTAAAATCAAGCCCTAGAGTTAGTAAAAAATCTGAGGACTACAAAACTGAATGAGTCTAGATGATGCACACAGAGCAACAGATAATCCTATTTCTAAACAATCAGGATAGTATTATGAATTATCTTGTTTAGTGTAGGGATAGTGTAGATTATGACAGTGGGCGGACCACTGGTTTATCTTCTATTATCCGCCGGACTAACTTTTCACTCTGTAGGTTCTCACAAGGATACACTCTTCAAAGCAAATCCGCTAGTACTAACTCAAGTTGACTACAAGATAATCCGAAGCCTAGACAGATGTACGGCACATCGGCTGACTTAAGTACGCTCCAAACTAATCGGATTTGTCAAGCGTGAAGATGAGTTTTCCCAGAAGAGGTGCTAGGGTTGGTTCGTGTTCCTAATCCAACACTAAGCTAATCCGACAGACAATCAAGGAGGCCACTTACGAGCTCGTTATACTTGAGTAGTAGGGACCTATGGGTGTGTTAGATAACAGGGACCCGCACTCATGGACTTAATCGACTTGATCTTTGAAGGGGTCGCTTTATGTGGAGTTTTCTTCGAACACCGATCTAATCGGGCTCTACTTCTTGATTGATTTTAATTTTTGGCTGTGGTTGCACAAAAGCAGGAATGACGAGGTGAGTGATGAAATCCCACCAGTTTCAAGTTAGAGCTGGGTTTGCTCTTTATGTATTTTATTACGGCCAAACCAAGCAATTTCGATAAATTTTGCAAAAGCAAATAAACATTGGCACAGTGTTTGCACAATGATCACGATCACACTCAAGGCGAGGTGTAGAAACTTACCTGCCCGTTGGCTACGCACGGGGTCTCCTCCATGAGATAGGGAGGGGTATCCAAATGGGCTTGGGCCCGACTCCACCTCTTTGAGCTTTCGCTCCCTACTCACTTGGTAAACGCAATCCGCAATCACGTTAGTCCACAATGGTCTATGGTATGGAATTGGAAGGTATACCGCCTTTGGGGTTTCAAGAAACACGCAATGATTTAGGGCAGGTATTGTGAATTAGTTTCAATTAGGGTTTGAAATTCAAGTTTAGCTATTCCCGAATTAGGATTCGGGAATATCTACTTTTGAATTACCCAGAGTTGGAAATCTTCCAAATTGAATCAAATAACCAATGGTGATCTAACTAGAAATAACAGAATTGAAATCTAACCCTAATATTTTTGGTATTTTTAATTAATTAATTATCTAGCAGTTATTCTAAAAGGAGAGAAAATGAATCCCTAAATTATTACAACTTTGCACTCGGCCATCCGAGGAATTAAAATAATAAGTAGAAAATGTGACAAATAAAATAGAAAGTTTCCGATTTGGATCGGATCTTGAAGATTAAGTAGCTTTCTGAATTCCTGTTCGTCTTTTTGCAATCCCGTTAACCTGAGCGGCAACAGCGCCATTTGAAATTAGGGTTTTTCCGTGTCGTTGGATCGGAAACCCTTGATTTCAACAATATTTGTAATTTCTCCGAATTGGTTCACTTAATCTGCAAATAAGCAGACTTGCACAGTGCCTCGTGTCGGATATCGTCCGCATTCGGGATTAGTTAGCAAAATAAGAAACAAGAATAATCAGAAAATGCTCGGAATAAATGGAAGGGTGAGAATGGTGGAGGTTGATTAAAAATATACTTGAGATTGTTGTTAAAACTATTAGAATAAAAAAACATAAGAGAAACGAGAATGAAAAACACAATAAATAAAAACAACTTAAACTTGAATTTAAAACTTTTTCATTAAACTAAAAGCAAATGCTTACAATGCTTGTTCAAATGCTTTACAATGGAAATAACATTAAACCAAATTAATCTAGAAAGCCATTAAAATATTACCCTAGAAAGCATATAAAGGTAGAGAAGGAAAGAAGAGCGAGGAAGAGGGTAGGAAGGTTAGAGAGATGAACTAAAGAGAAGCTTACCATTGAAGAGGTAGATGGTGCAACTCCTATTGGATCGACCTCAATAGGATTGAGGATTGTAGCCTTTGATTGTGGCGGATGGAATGGGCAGCAAGGAGACGTTGTTTGACGCTTTGCACCTCGAGGTGGAGGCGTTAATGGTGAGCTCGCCGGAGAAGAAGGGTGAAGAAGAAGAGAAGAAAGAAGAAAGAGAGGAAGAGAAGGGGGAGGGAACCAACCCAAGAAGGAGATATCGTAGATCTCTTATAGACTTTTTTTTTCTTTTTGCTTGTTGTAAAAATGATGACCGTTGGATCTAGAGAGATCCAACGGTTGGGAATGGGTTAGTTAGATGAGAGAGAGAGTGACTAGGATAGAGAGATATGGAGGAGAGAAGAATCGGTCAAGTGAGACCAATTCTCTCTTGTTGTTGCAAATGGCATGGGCATAGGCATGGGCATGGGCATGGGCATGGGTCATGGGTATGGACATGGGTCATGGGTATGGGCATGGGTCATGGGTCATGGGCATGGGTCATGAGCCTCGGTCATGGGCCAAGATAGATAGAGAGAGAAATAGGAGAGAGGTGAGAGAAAAATACAAAAATAAAAACATTGGAGGGTCTTGAACCCTGGTCTTCTTTATTCTCTCTCGTCCGCTCCACCAATTAGTCAAACTTATCCTTTGATGTCAATTGGTGTAGCCTTTAACACCTAAGTCCTTCTCTTGGTCTTCAGCTATTCTTCTCTCTCTTAGTCCTTGTTCCGGCTCTACGATCCTCTAGCTTTGCCCGTATATGTCTTCTATCTTTTTATCCTAGCCTGTTGGCTCTTTAAGCTTTGATAAAAGTCTTTTGTGGTTGATCGTGGGCCAACCAATCCTCAAGAATCGCCTGATAGGGTCTCCTGCAAGTGAAAAAACGCGTAATGAGATTCAACTAAAACGCCTTGATACTGCACTATCTGAAATGCGTATATTTCATGCAAATAGTCGATTTTCATCTAAAGAATGCATTCTACGCAATGGAAGAAACTCTTACATGGAAAAGTCGACGAAAAGACAAGTTTTACGTAGGAGAATGCGACAACGCTATAAGGATAATGGCTTAAAATAAGCACTTTTGAGCGAATATCAAAAATCCCTGGAAATGATTGTTGAGAAGCGTTTTTTTCTATAATAGCATTTGGCAAACCATACGGGAGAAGTGTTGTTCTGAGTGTAGAAGCTAGAATTGCTGTTTGGCAAAACCAGCTATGAGCTTCTGAATTCTGTCAAAATGTCAAGAATATCCTTAAGACCCTAGAAGGTGGGCAACACGTTGGCCACCATTTGTTCTCTCTTTGTCATTCCAGTTCTCGAACCTAACTGATCCTTGTTTATAAAGAAGACAATTTACTCAAAAGACCTTCGGAAATGCAACTTGAATTAAGATAACAGGAGTATGTGAACGTAAACATTTATGTCCTTATTATAAATATCCTAGAGACTTTTTTGTCCTTGAATCAAGATACATTGCACACATGTCCTATCTATCGATTGATCGGGTTCAGGAAGCGGATCTATCCAAATTTTGTTTCAATCAAATGGTTTATTAGTATTGAGAGACACGTGGAGCATATCGAGGGGACATCACTCACCTTTTGTGAATTTGGGCTATTTTCCAACCAAGAGGTGGCCCACCAACTAATTTGTCCAACTCCATTGATATATAAGTGAGCCACCGATGCCCAGAAAACTTTGTCGGTTCTTGTGGCCAATCACTATATATAACCCGGGTCAGGATGTAACATGCTTAGCTTAATTCAAAAGTGTAAGCTAGCACCCTTTTGTTACTCACCGTTGCCATGTGGGATCCACTGACCGTATGGATGTTTAGCCCACTCCTTGATAAACATTTATACAAAAAAATCAGGTTGCTTGATGCTTTTTACCCGTTGGTTTTAGTAGTAAAAAAAATGGTTGAATACAAGGCTAAAATCACTTCTTAAAATGTACTAAAATATAATGGCTATAGATTACCAATCATAGTGATTTTTGGTATCTATATCCACCAATGGGTGGGTAAAACATCCATGCAGTCAGTGGGCCAGATGGTAATGCTGAGTAACAGAAATGGTGCTAGCTCATTGATATTCGCTCAAAAATGCTTATTTTAAGCAATTATCCTTTTAGCGTTATCGCATTCTTCTACGTAAAATGCTCTATTTATCTACTTTTCTATATAAGAGTCTCTTCTGTTGTGTAGAACACACTTTTCTAGACGAAATGGTATATTTGCATGCATTAAACACATTTTCGGAAGTCTAGATATAAAGTCGTTCTGATTACGCGCTTTTTCTATCGTAGAAAACTCTAATTGGATGATTCTCGAGACTTGCTGGCCAAAATTGATCATGAAAGCCCATTATCAAAACTTAAAGAGCCCACAGGTTATGACTAGAAGATATGGGCCAAATATAGGCTAAATAAGATGACCAAAGAGCCAGCCCAAAGAACGAAGAGAGTAGGAGAGCCAATGACCAAGAGACGGATCAAAATGTTTAAGCCACATGAATCAACAAGGAATGATGGTCTACTCTACTGGAGAAACGTGAGGATGGTCACAGTGAAGACCAGGGTTCCAGACCCTCTGTCAATACTTTTATCTCCATTTTCTGATATTTTCTCTCTCCTCCCCCTAATTTTCTCTCTCATATCTCCATATTCTCTTTCTCTTCATCTCTCGGTCCTCTACTCCTACCCGTTGGCTCTGGCCCATCTCCCTAAGCTATCGGACCGTTAGATCTTCCATCGGACCGTTGGATCGTCCATCTAACCGTCGGATCTCTCTAAATCCATCGGCCTGCCAATCTGGATCCTGATCCAGTCATCTTCAGTCTAATCATGAGCAAATCACCCGTCATATCATCTTATGACACGATAGACTTCATCAGTCCTTGAGGGCCATCAACCGGGTCCATCATCCGACCCGCGGCCCAGCCATTTAGTGGACCCCGTAATTTTAACATACTTTAAATTAATTTTTAAAAAATAAAAAAAGGGGAGTCTACTAAATGGGGAAATCCCCCAAAGAAAGGGTTTTTAAAATATATATATATATATATATTTCTTTTTTTTTTTCGAAAAATCCCCTATTTCCATTAATGGAAATAGGAAAGCTTTTTAAGGAGAAGAGAAGGGTTCTTTTAAACCCTAATCCCCCTCCCATCTCTTCAAAAATCCTTCCCCCATTCTCATCTCCTTTTTCCCCCCCACGTTCTACCCTTCTTCTTCTCCGTTTCTCCTTCATCTACCCTAAACCCCAGAACTCCTACCCGTTGGCTCTGGCCCATCTCCCTAAGCTATCGGACCGTTAGATCTTCCATCGGACCGTTGGATCGTCCATCTAACCGTCGGATCTCTCTAAATCCATCGGCCTGCCAATCTGGATCCTGATCCAGTCATCTTCAGTCTAATCATGAGCAAATCACCCGTCATATCATCTTATGACACGATAGACTTCATCAGTCCTTGAGGGCCATCAACCGGGTCCATCATCCGACCCGCGGCCCAGCCATTTAGTGGACCCCGCAATTTTAACATACTTTAAATTAATTTTTAAAAAATAAAAAAAGGGGAGTCTACTAAATGGGGAAATCCCCCAAAGAAAGGGTTTTTAAAATATATATATATATATATTTCTATTTTTTTTTCGAAAAATCCCCTATTTCCATTAATGGAAATAGGAAAGCTTTTTAAGGAGAAGAGAAGGGTTCTTTTAAACCCTAATCCCCCTCCCATCTCTTCAAAAATCCTTCCCCCATTCTCATCTCCTTTTTCCCCCCCACGTTCTACCCTTCTTCTTCTCCGTTTCTCCTTCATCTTCTTCACCTTCTTCATCTTCTCTAACCCCCCCACCGGAGTTGCAGCCTGCAACTCTGGTCGTCCTTCCTCCTTCTTCTTCTGCTTCTTCTCTTCTTCTTCTTCTGCCTCTTCACCTTACCGCACAGAAACTCTTCCTTCTTCTTTTTCTTCTTCATATTTCCCTTTCTCTCCACGCTCCGGCCAGCTCCACCACCGTCTTCTCCTTCTTCCTTCTCCTTCAACTTTCTCCACCGCCTGGTATTCCTTCTTCAACAATAGCGCCTGCAGTGCCCCCTCTTCTTCTTTATCTTCTTCATCTCCCACTCCACTACTGCTGCACCACGACCGGAAGACCGTCTTCCTTGCTGCCTCTTCAACCTGCAACCAACACGCCTCCTTGCAGCACAGCCTCTTGCAGCGCCACCACTATTGCGAGCTCCACTGCCTCACGCTCTCCCACGGCCTTCTCTTTGTTCACCTACTGCAACAACAGTATGCAACAAAGCCTCACCGCCGGTACCCTCTCAAAGCCATTAACACTTCTGTTGACAGTTTTCTCGAAAAAAAAAAAAGAAGATTAGAAAAAAAAAAGAGAAGAAAACAAGAAAGGATGAAGAAAAGAGGAAAAAGATAAGGGAAGGAGGATCGTCCTCCACTCCTCCACATCGCCACTGCCCATGCAGCCTCAATCTCAGCCGTTCCTTGAATCGTCTCCGGAGTGTGCACTACCGGTTTCTCAAACCTGCAATGCCGCAGTCAAGAGGAGATCGATCCTTGCTACTAGAGGTGTTTCCATCTCCTTCTCGGCTATTGGTGGACCACTGTGCTGGTCTTCCTTGCTTACTAGTTGCTACCTGCAACTAGTGCCTCAATGCACCACCGTGCAAACCACTCCATCGAATCGGTAAGGTTCCCCCCTTTCCTCTCTCTTCATCCCATTTTCTCTCTTTATTTTCTTGTATTTCTCTCTCTCTCTAGATCTCTCTCTAGTTTCTTCCATTTTTCTCTCTCTACTTTCTCTCTCTTCTCCTCTTTATCTCTTTCTTCTTTATTTTCTCTCTAATTTTCTGTTTCTCTCTCTAGGCCATCTATCTTCTCTCTCTATTTAATTTAGGTTTATTATTTTTTAGATTAATTATCTCATGTTTTAATTGTAAGTTACAGTTGAATTCAAGAAATAAAGTTTATTTTGATTCGAGTTTGACAAAATTCTGTTATTTTATGTTCCTTATTGCGCTAATCTGATTAATCCCGAGTGCGGATCGTCATCCGACACGAGCCACTGTGCAAAATAGCTTATTTTACAAGTTGAAAGTCTCGGATAATTACAAATGTGTTGAAATTAGAGTTTATGTAACCAACGACGCAGAAAAACCCTACTTTCAAATGGCGCCGTTGCTGCTCGGGTGTACGGGAGTGCGAAAAAGGATGTAAAGACGGAATCGAAAGTTGCCAAATCGGAAAGCTGCTAAATTTGGACTGCCCGACCTTTTCGGGAAACTTTATATTTTTTTATTTTTAGTGATTTTTAGTAGTCTTTTAAATTACTATTTTTAATGCCTCGGAAGGCCGAGTGCAAAGTTGTAATAATTTAGGAATTTTACTACTTTCAAAATAACTGCTAGATCTTGTTCTAGGGTTTTTTAGAAATCGGAAAGCAGTAAAAACCCTAGATTAAGTGAAAAATACCAAAACAATCAAAATTCAAAATTTAAAAAAATTAGGGTTTTATATTCTGCAAATTTTTAGAAATCACAACTCAAGGATTTGCAATTTTTGGAAAGATTCCAAAATCTTGAAACTTTACTAAATTAGGGTTTCCCCTCTTAGAAGTTTCCACTTTAGAAGAATTTATATCTTTAGAAATCATTCGAATTTGGAAAAGTCTGCAAAAGGAAATACCCAAAATCTAGCAGAATTTTTATTTTGGAAAATTTTCCAAAATTGTAAGGGATCTCGCAATCAAATCTTTCTTGGAAGATCTCCACAGTTCAGAAAACTTTTCAATCTAGGTATTTTCCAATCTGGGAATTCCTAAATTTTAACCCATCTCGAATTTGGAAAATAATTCAAAAACTTGCCTACAACCAGTGCTTGTTCTGTGAACCCTAAAAAGGCAAGGATCTTCCAAATAGAATCCCAAATACCTAGACCATGTGATCTAACTTTTTTGCAAGAACACGATCCAGTGTGAGTAGGGAGCGAAAGCTCAAAGAGGTGGAGTCGAGCCCAAGCCCATGAGGATACCCCTCCCTAACCCACGGAGGCGACCCCGTGGCGTGGCCCATGGGAGGTAAGTCCCTATCCTCGCTATGAGTGCGACATGGTGTTATTGAGTGCATCATTGCTGTTTGTCTATTTGCTTTCGCATACATATTATTCGACTTGCGTGGCGTGTGAAAGTAGGTTTTTTTTCCGCGTCGTTGGTTACGGAAACCCTAGAATCAACAAGATTTGTAATTTGATCCGATTATCCTGCAAAATTGACAGATTTGTATAGGGATTCGTGTCGGATGTCGATCCGCACTCGGAGTTAGTTCGCGCAAATCAAGGACATGAAATAACGGATTTGTTTTACAGAAATTGCTCTAAAATTCATGGAAATGAGAGATGGAGGGGTGAGAGTGGTGATGGATTTGAGATTAAAACTAGAAATTTTTTTGGAGTGAACATTGTAAATCACTAGAAATCATAAGTGAAGATAATCAAACGAGAATGAAAACAATGATATTCCAATCAACTTTCTTCATTAATAAGAATTTAAAGTTATAATGCTTGATTTAATAAAATCATAAAAACTAATTATTTAACTAGAATGTTGTTAAAGAAGTGAGAAATAGACCCAACCTAGAGAGAGAAAGAGGAAGAGAACTAGAGAAAGAAAGAAGATAGGGAAGAAAGAGAAACGAGTACCTCATTGTCCTTCTCTGATTTGGTCAAGTGAAGATCGGCCATGGGATTGGTAGTGCTCGGCCAAGCGGTGGCCGGAGTAGATGCTGGAGAGTGGCTGGTCCGTACCCCCTACCTTGTGATGAGTAGCAAAGTGAGGTGGGGTCGTGGATTAGTGATCCAATCTTTGAGGAGTTGACGGTGGTAGCACGTGGGCAGCGGAGTTTCTGATCTGCCTGAGGGTTTGCACCAGCAGGTAGCAGCGATCGAGGCGCAACAGTGGAGGATGAACGCCCGGAGAAGAAGCTAACGGCCTGTAAGTGTTGCAGGCCGTGATATGGAGAGAAAGAGAAGAGGGCGAACGGCTTGGGTCGCTAGGCCGTTCTCAAACGTGAAAGAGAGGAGATAAAAGGTAAAGGAGAGAGAACATGGGAATGAGAAAAAAAGAGAGAATGGAGGAGCAGTGTGCAGCACCGTGGAGGAGCCTGGTGGTGTGCACAGGCGGTGTGAAAGGCGACCGAAGTTGCAGGCTGCAACTCCGGTGGGGCGTGGAGAGGATATCGTGGACTGCTTTCACGGTGGTGAGCAGTCCGGTGGAGAAAAAGGGAGGAATGGCCCTAGTGAAGAAGAATAGAAGAAGAAGAACGTGAAGAAGACGAGGTGGCCGGAGTTCTGCAACTCCGGCCGGTAAATGAAGAAGAAGAAGAAGAAGAAGAAGAAGAAGAAGAAGAAGAAGAGAAAGAGGAGAAAGAACGTAGGGGGGTTTTTTGGGAAGAGAAAGGAGAGGAAAGGAGGGGGATTAGGGTTCGAATGAACCCCTCTCTTTCTCCTTTTAAAGCTCCCTATTTCCTTTAATGGAAATAGGGTATTTTTTGAAAATAAAAAATATGAAAAATATATATATATATATATATATATATATTTTAAGTAAAACACTACTTTTCTATGGGGAATTTCCCCAATTAGTGGACCCCCCATTTAATTAAAATTATTTTGAAATTCACGGGGTCCACTAACTGGTCGGACAGCGGGTCGATGATGATGGGCCCGGCTACTGGCCCACATGGATTTATGATGTCCATTGTCTCACAAGATGATGTGACAGACGATCTGATGGCGATCGGATGGATGGTGACTTGATTGGGACCCAGATTGGTAGATAGACGGATCTAGAGAGATCCAACGGTCTGATTGAAGATCCAATGGTCCGATGGAAGATCCAACGGTCAGAAAGCTAAGGGAGATGAGATAGAGCCGAAGGGTAGGAATTCTGGGGTTAGGTCAGTAGATTCGAGGATCGAGAGATGAAGAGAGAGAGAGAATAAGAAGAGATGAGAGAGAAAGTATCAAAAAAATGGAAAAAAGTATTGGCAGAGGGTCTGGAACCCTGGTCTTCACTGTGACCATCCTCACGCTTCTCCAGTAGAGTAGACTATCATTCCTTGCTGACTCATGTGGCTTTAAACGCTTTGGTCCGTCTCTTGGTCATTGGCTCTCCTGTTCTTTTCGTTCTTTGGGCCGGCTTTTTGGTCCTCCTATTCAGCCCATAGTTGGCCCATATCTTTTAGTCATAACATGTGGGCTCTCTAAGCTTTGATAATGGGCTTTCCTGATCGATGTGGGCTCGCAAGTCTCGAGAATTGTCTCATCGGGGTTTCCTACGACAGAAGAAGCGCGTAATGAGACTTTATCAGAACGACTCAATGTCTAGACTTTCGAAAATGTGTTTAATGCATGCAAATATACCATTTCGTCCAGAAAAGTGTGTTCTACGCAACAATAGAGACTCTTACGTGGAAAAGTAGATAAATAGAGCATTTTAACGTAGGAGAGTGTGAAAACGCTTAGAAAATAATAATGGAAACTACGTACTTTTAAGCGAATATCAGCGTGGCCGTTAATCAATCAACTCTAAGAGAGAAGACTCAGCTCCAAAATTGAAACTGGTGGGATTTCATCACCCACCTCATCATTCTAACTGATTTGATCCCAAGGCTCTATTTAATTAAAAAGAATCAAGAAGTAGAGCCAATTAGCCTAGTGTTCAAGGAAAAATCCACACAAAGCGAACATGCTTAACATCCAATCGAAGTAAGACCACGAACGCGGGTCCCTGTTGTCTAACACACCCATAAGTCCCTGCTACTCAAGTACACTGAGCTCGACATGGCATCTTGGACTATTCGGCTGTTAGTTGCGTGTAGACTAGGAACACGCACCAATCCTAGCTTAACCCGAGGGAACACTCTTCTTAAACACTTGACCAATCCGGTTAGTCTGGGACATACTTAAGACAGCCATTGTGCCGCACGTCTGTCTAGGCTTCGGATTGCCTTGTTGTTGACTAGAGTTAGTACTAAAGGATTGGCTCTAAAGAGTGTAGCCTAGTGAGAACCTCTGAGTGCAAACAGTTAATCCGGCGGTTAAAAGATAAACTAGTGGTCTGCCCACTGTCATAATCTACTCTAGCCCCAAAACTAACAAGATAATTCCTAAAATATATCATGAATGCTTAGAATAGGATTATCTGTGCTTGGTGTGCATCATATAAGATAGTGTTCCCCTTTGGCAACTTTTTGCAAACTCTCGGGCTCGCTTTTTTAAGCGTATGCCCATTTGGACCTGTCCTAACCTTTGACTGACTCGATCTGAGAGTTAGTCCACCGCACCCCTCTATCACCTCTGATGGCAGAAGAAATGGCCACTGTATGAGACCTACTACAGTTTCTATGAGAATCTAGGTGATCACTCTCAACAAGGGTATGACAATTCTGCGTGTTATCATGACACTCCAATCTCGCACACTTCTATATGGTATGATAATCACCGAGATCCGGAGTACAAATCTGCACTCCAAGAGCTTAAAAATTTAGTCTCTGCCCTTCGTGCCGCGGTCCAGCAACCTGTGCACAATTCTCAGTCTGTAGGATATTACCCTCCTATCTAGCAAGATGTCTGTACTTTTCCATCTCCAATACAGACCTCCTATGACAACACTTATTATCCGGACACTAGGAGTCACCCTAACTTTAGTTGGGAACAGTCTGCTATACTGCAGCAACTTCCGCAGGATAATTATTATTCCAGGTTCCATCAACCCAATGGAGAGTATGACTGGCAATACTCGCAATCCCAGTACCCATCATATCCACTGAATGACTATTTTGATCAACAGTGGGCCCCTCAGGATTTTCAGAGTCAACAGCTAGTCCCAGACTCTACTCTGCCTTACAACTTTCCTATCCAATCGAACTACAATCAAGAGTTGGCACCTCAGCTCCCTTTGGCTGAACTGCCTCCATTGGCTACTAAACCCAGTCTAGAGGACCTTCTCTCTCAGTACATTGCCCAGCAACAACAGTATTTCCAACGTCTCGAGCACCAACAACAACAATCTATGGAGAGCTTGAAGCAACATCTAGTTCAATTAGAAAATGAGAGAGAGGCAGTCAACTTCACTAGCCCACCAATAACATATCCTGAGGAGAGTGACATGGCCACTGTTTATAATAAGGAGTCGCACAATTTGACCAAGTACTAGAACTGCCAGGATGAAATAGAAGTTGTTATCACCCCTAGATCAAACCCGATTATTGAGGAGCTAGAGTATCTTTATTCGGTGCCTTTAACAGCACCAAATCTTGAAACTACCTCAGACCAACTTATTTCTCACTCTACCTCTACTGACCCTGATGTCGATCTCCATGACACTAAGCTGTGTCTCAATCGTAGGATCCCAATTGTCCTAGATCTACCATTCCTCCCCACATCCCTTGGATTGTGCAACAATAGTAATGAACCCGAGTCTCAATCTTTGGTGCCCTTAACAGCACCAACTTTTGGACCGAGCATAGAGGAACTCACTTCCATCTCTATCTCTGATAATTCTTTCTCTGCCCTGGATGCAGACATTCCTACTAATGAGTCGTGTCTAGAACATGGGATTCCTGTTGTCCTGGACCTACCGCTTCCCACCAAGGATGAACATATTGAGTGTAGGAATTTAAACATCCCTATCAAATTAGGAAACCTCAAGGGAGAGGTCAACAGTTTTCACCCGTCACCCTACGTGATATTATCGATGACCCGTGTGCCGTAGAGAGTCTAATTCAGGACTCTCCCGAAGATAAATTATCCAAGTGTCAAGAACACTTTGAGTCTAACTTCATCTCGGAGTCCGACAATTCTGGTATTACTGATCTGCAGGAGTCTGCTCCATTCAAATACGTTCCCGCTAAACTCAATGAGTTTTCGGCTCTGCTAACCATGGTCAGAGAATCTCCTACTCCTGTCCTCTCAGTTTTTACTGAGAAGCTTCAATCCCTCCCTGCTCAACTACACACTTTTGCAGGGCTACTCAGAGAACTTACTGTCATTCTCTCAGTCTACACTAAGAAAGACCTGTTCTACACAGGTATACCTAGACAAGGGATAGGATAGTTGTTTCCGTTCCATCTTAGGTGTCAGGAAGACTGCATATTCACTCAGTCTCCATGAGTTTTAACCTGATTGGGGGTACTTGATATACCCCCGTCATGTCTGGCTGAAGACGTAAAACTTAGCTCTTTCGGAAAGGCAATTCCGGTATTCCTAGCGTATATGGGTCTCATGCATTTGTTGTTATATCTCTGGAAATGCAGGTACATTCATTTTTTCGATTATCAGGTACCACACACTATTGAGTTTCTGCTGACATGGTAACATCCTCCCTAAACCTTTGCATCATCATTTCTGGATTTTCACCATTTTATGTCCTAGTCATGAGCACCGAGGACGGTGTTATATTTTGGTTGGGGTGGGTTTTTACCAAAACTCATGTATTCATTTTGATAAAAAAAAAATCTTGTTTTTGGGTGGTTTCCGATGTTCTTCAAAAGTTTTCTAGAATTTTAAAAATGTGTCAAATACCCTGACTTTGATTAGCTGAAAACCTCCGTTAAATCAGTATTGAGGATGTCGATTTTTGTTTCAAGTTAGCATTGAGTCAAGTCAAGCGTGACTACAGCAGGTTTGAAAACTCGAAAAAACTCAGATTCGACACAATTGTACACTATCAACATCGGAGTCATCCTAAGTTTAGAAATTCTGGAGATCCTGTGAGAATACTTGTGGAGACCTAACCCAGTGAGCTTTCGAGCCTTTAATCATTTCAGAAGGTTATACAACAATTCTAAGTCACAAGATGACTCACTATTCTTCTTGCCCGCAATATTTGTTGAGAGATCTCATTACCCATTTATTTGATCAGGGAACTCGGAACAACATAAAAGTTGGATTACTACGACAGAACCTTCTCTGTATCCAGTTAAGACAGAATACATGAGAATGCAAACCCTAGAAAATGACTTAGGCCATCTTTCTGAACCGTTCAACCTTTTAACTCACCTGAATTATACTTCACTAGAAACCCCTTGAGCCCTTCTATAAAAGCTTTTTCTTGTTAAGCCCATTAACCAAAATCACAATCCAACTACGAAGGATGACTAAGCCACCCTACTCTTGAGATGGATAAAGAATAACTGATATGGGTGTAACGTGAAAAGAAAAGTAAAGAAGAAAAATCAAAAGAAAATGAAAGTGGTTCAAGCTGAAAACAAAATATGGAAAAAAAGTATGAAAAAAAAAATGGAGCAGTCTTAAAAATATTGAGAAAAAGAGAAAAATTCAAAAGAAGGAGAATGAAAAGAAATGGTGTTACACTCGCAAGAAAAATATAAGAAAATGGAGATATCCTCTCAAGATCTTTGAAATCCTGTATCCCTCATTTTCTACACCTGACCTAAGCCTCATTACAACCCAAGAAAGTCCTACTTGATTCTAGGATAGCATGATCATAAAATGTGGAGATTGGAGAAAGAGAAGCTATAGAGTTTGATCTGACGTTCCCGAGTGAAGTGATATTCCAATCATGAGATCTTCTTCTGTTAAAGATGTCCTTCCTTCAAATAATACATATGTGAGATCTTTGCTTTCATATATCAATACATCTCCTCACATATAAATTGAGAGAAAAGAAGAAAACCCTTCTTGTCTGATTCCATTCTGAGTGCTAAACATGTGAGATTTGAGGTCGAGGCATAAGAACTTAGAGGTGATCTGGAAGTCTTAACTCTTGGATGATGAGAATGTTGAGCGCACACACACACAGAGTCTGACTATTCTGGGTTATGATTATTAGTTTGTAGTCTTGCCAAAACTTCCCAACTCTTTGCTAGCCTGTAACTATTTTTGCATCCATTCGATAATTTGACAAACGGTGTTTTCCCTAAGCTAATTTGAAAAAGTGTGCAGCATGTGCAGAGCCTTTTTAAGCTCATTTATTTTGCACTAATTGCCAAGGATTGGCAATATGTTGGTTGGGGGTTGTGATATTCGCTCAAAAATATTTATTTTAAGCAATTATCCTTTTAGCGTTATCGCATTCTCCTACATAAAATGCTCTATTTATCTACTTTTCTACATAAGAGTCTCTTCTATTGCATAGAACACACTTTTCTAGACGAAATGGTATATTTGCATGCATTAAACACATTTTCGGAAGTCTAGATACAAAGTCATTCTAATTAAGTCTCATTACGCGCTTTTTCTGTTGCAGGAAACTCTAATTGGATGATTCTCGAGACTTGCCGGCCAAAATCGATCATGAAAGCCCATTATCAAAGCTTAAAGAGCCCACAGGTTATGACTAGAAGATATGGGCCAAATATGGGCTGAATAAGAGGACCAAAGAGCCAGCCCAAAGAACGAAGAGAGCAGGAGAGCCAATGACCAAGAGACGGACCAAAGCTTTTAAAGCCACATAAATCAACAAGGAATGATGGTCTACTCTACTAGAGAAGTGTGAGGATCGTCACAGTGAAGACCAAGGTTCCAGACCCTCTGTCAATACTTTTATCTCCATTTTTTGATATTTTCTCTCTCCTCCCCCTAATATTCTCTCTCATCTCTCCATATTCTCTCTCTCTTCATCTCTCGGTCCTCTGATCTACTGACCTAACACCAGAACTCCTGTCCGTTGGCTCTGGCCCATCTCTCTAAGCTATCAGACCGTTAGATCTTCCATCGGACCGCTGGATTGTCCATCAGACCGTCGGATCTCTCTAAATTCGTCGACCTGCCAATCTGGATACTGATCCAGTCATCTTCAATCTGATCATCAGCAAATCACCCATCATATCATCTTATGAGACGATAGACTTCATCAGTCCTTGAGGGCCAGCAGTCGGGTCCATCATCATCGACCCACGGCCCGGCCATTTAGTGGACCCCGCGATTTTAACATACTTCAATTATTTTTAAAAAATAAAAAAAGGGAGTCCACTAAATGGGGAAATCCCCTATTTCCATTAATGAAAATAGGGAAGCTTTTTAAGGGGAAGAGAAGGGTTCTTTTGAACCCTAATCCCCCTCCCATCTCTTCAAAAATCCTTCCCCCATTCTCCTCTCCTTTCCCCCCCCCCCCCCCGCCACGTTCTACCCTTCTTCTTCTCTGTTTCTCCTTCATCTTCTTCACCTTCTTCATCTTCTCTAACGCCCCCACCGGAGTTGCAGCCTGCAACTCCGGCCGTCCTTCCTTCTTCTTCTTCTGCTTCTTCTCTTCTTCTTCTTCTGCCTCCTCACC
Source organism: Euptelea pleiosperma (assembly GCA_035048495.1). Taxonomy (NCBI): domain Eukaryota; kingdom Viridiplantae; phylum Streptophyta; class Magnoliopsida; order Ranunculales; family Eupteleaceae; genus Euptelea; species Euptelea pleiosperma. The sequence continues at coordinate 29,481,000 of CM068553.1, forward strand.
TTACAACACAGAAACTCTTCCTTCTTCTTTTTCTTCTTCATCTTTCCCTTTCTCTCCATGCTCCGGCCAGCTCCACCACCATCTTCTCCTTCTTCCTTCTCCTTCAACTTTTTCCACCGCCTAGTATTCCTTCTTCAACAACAACGCCTGTAGCGCCCCCTCTTCTTCTTTATCTTCTTCATCTCCCACTCCACTGCTACTGCACCACGACCAGAAGACCGTCTTCCTTGCTGCCTCTTCAACCTGCAACCAGCACCGTCCCCTTGCAGCACAGCCTCTTGTAGTGCCACCACTATTGCGAGCTCCACTACCTCACGCTCTCCCACGACCTTCTCTTTGTTCACCTACTGCAACAGCAGTATGCAACAAAGCCTCAACCCCGGCACCCTCTTCACCTCCCTCCCTTCTCAAAGCCAGTAATACTTCTGTTGACAGTTTTCTCAAAAAAAAAGAAGATTAGAAAAAAAAAATAAGAAAACAAGAAAGGATGAAGAAAAGAGGAAAAAGAGAAGGGAAGGAGGATCGTCCTCCACTCCTCCACATCGCCGCTGCCCATGCAGCCTCAATCTCAGCCGTTCCTTGAATCGTCTCCAGAGTGTGCACTACCAATTTCTCAAACCTGTAATGCCGCAGTCAAGAGGAGATCGATCCTTGCTACCAGTAGTGTTTCCATCTCCTTCTCGGCTATTGGTGGACCTCGGCTATTGGTGGACCACTGTGCTGGTCTTCCTTGCTTACTAGTTGCTACCTGCAACTAGCGCCTCAATGCACCACCGTGCAAACCACTCCATCAAATCAGAAAGGTTCCCCCCTTTCCTCTCTCTTCATCCCATTTTCTCTCTTTATTTTCTTTTATTTCTCTCTCTATATAGATCTCTCTCTCTAGTTTCTTCCATTTTTCTCTCTCTACTTTCTCTCCCTTCTCCTCTTTATCTTTTTCTTCTTTATTTTCTCTCTAATTTTCTATTTCTCTCTCTAGGCCATCTATTTTCTCTCTCTATTTAATTTAGGTTTATTGTTTTCTAGATTAATTATCTCATGTTTTAATTGAAAGTTACAGTTGAATTCAATAAATAAAGTTTATTTTGATTCGAGTTTGACAAAATTCTGTTATTTTATGTTCCTTATTGTGCTAATCTGAGTAATCCCGAGTGCGGATCGACATTCGACACGAGCCACTGTGCAAAATAACTTATTTTACAGGTTGAAAGTCTCGGATAATTACAAATGTGTTAAAATTAGAGTTTCTGTAACCAACGACGTAGAAAAACCCTACTTTCACTCATGTTTTTTGATTAAGTAAGGAAAATTTCGGTCAAAAGAACCCACAATATGAGCCATGTGGCACACTATTAGAGGGCACTGACCATATGGATGTTTGGCCAGTCCCTTGGTGGACCTGCAAACCAAAAATCAGCCTGATTAGTTATTTAAAACCTTTGGATCTTTGTATCCAAATAACGTTCATTAATGCTCAAATTCCTATGGTTAAAATCAACCCATGAAAATAACTTCAATTCTTTGCTTAGAAATATTAATCAGGCTGATGTTTGGTTTGCAGGTCCACCGAGGGACTGGCCAAACATCCATACGGTCAAAGCCCTCTAATATTGTGGCACATGGTTGGTATTGTGGGTTGTGACAGGCATCTACGACAACCCGTTGTGAGAGAAATTTTACTCTGTAGTTTGTAATAGAAAAGACAGGGGATGGAGGACGTGGCATCAGATGGATAACTTCTGGAACACTCTTATGAGGAGTAAAACTTTGATGACAGGTCTTCCATCAAGGCTGATGACAAGGTGCATTATGAGCAACATGGCACACTCTTAGAGGACTCTGACCATATGGATTTTTTCCAATCTCTAGGTGGACCTACAAGCCAAAAATCAGCTTGATTTTCAAACATGTGGATCTTTGTACCTCAAATGATGGTCAATATGCTCAAATTCTCATGGTAAAATCAACCCATAAAACAATTCCAATCCAACGCCTAGAAACTACTAATCGGGCTGATTATTGGTTTGTCGATTCACCTAGGGATTGGCCAAACATCCATACAGTTAGAGTCATCTAAGAGTGAGCCACGTGGCTGATCATATTGCGCCCTGTCAGGTGACTTCTTGGATGCCCTCATGTAGTCATGTGTGCTCTATCACTATGATTGGATCTCTTAAATGAAGTGTCTGACTACCCTCCTGTCTTCTATCGCATTCTCTAGGATTGTAGAAAGCGTCTCCCAACTTGACTCCTCTAAAGTCATTTCCGATCAGGAAGCTCCATTGATGATGCATTTTTCAGGCTCTCTTACTCAGTTCCAACCATTGTGATTAGAACATCCTTAAAGCTACTCCAGCCGCTTCCTTTCTCCCCTATTAGGATGCAGAGGATACGGTGTATTGAAAAATACACACTGTTGTCACAAAGAGCTTTGAAAACGAAACCGTAGTTATGCGCACGATGAGACTGATAGCAGTAGCCGCCCCATTGCCAGCGAAGAAGCAGCACCACTATCACCAAATCTAGGATGATGAGCGTTAACTCCAACCCATTTGATCCCACCCGATTTGTGATCAATAAAATCAGAGAGAAAGCACACGCTATGATGTTTGACACTAAGAGGAACAACGAACAAGATCTTGTTCCCTTTGATCTTAACAGTATGGGCACTCTCCATCTTTTTCTCTCTCTTCGACAGACTTTTACCACTGAAGGGTCATGGATGTTTGGGTTGCAGATGGAGAATGCTTGCAGAGGAGGGAATTAGGGGTTGTGGAGGGCTTTTTGAGTTTCTGATAAGGGGAGGAGGCTGGCATGGCGGTAATGAACGAGATATGAAAAATAAGGGGAGGAGGGCTTTTACCACTATTTTTAACCATTTTGTAGCATGGAAGAAAAGTGGACAAAAAGGTCAAAAGGTAAGAACCGTTTTGACGGTGATTCACTTCCCGCAGAAGTGTGGAAGCGCTTTTTTAAGAAACACCTCCGAAGGTGTTTCTCAAAAAAGCATGTCTAGCTTCTTTTGGATGCCGGTAGCCAGAGCGTTTTTGGAAGCTAAACACAGATTTATGCGAAGGAAGCGCTTCTCAACGCCAAAAGCTGGAGAAGCGTTCCCAAACACTACCTTCGTGATTGGGAGGCCGCACATGTGACTTGTAGCATGGAGCCAGAGGACATGGACGCGTCGGCAATTGGCCTCGGCTAAGATTAGAAGCTATATTTGCAACGATGCTGCGTAGGTAACTTCTCAGTTAGTGATACTTTCCGTCTAGACGTCCCGTGGTTTTCCTTGGCTAAGGTTTTTACATAAAAACTCGCATGTGTTGTGTGTTGATTGTTTGTTTTCCGTATCTTATTTAGATTGTTACAAACGATACAGAAAAAATATATCACGGAGATATATTTGATCTACTTCGATTGTGATAATCACATTCTGATCAATCAACTATTTTATACTATGGCATGCGATTTGTTTCCCCTACTAAGACTAGTAAATTGTGTTAGGTTAAAGAGAATTTTAATACATAATCAACCCCCCCCCCTTCTAAGTATTCTGAATAAAGAAAATGGACTAGATTTCATTCTCAACAGTGCTCAAAATAACTGATATATGAAGACAAATTTAAAAAAAAAAAAAAAGCATTACTAATCTGTTGACAAGTCCATTTTAAACGTTAACGAAGTGAGAAAATAAATTTTGACAAGTTCATACTTGCTGATGACACTTGTTTCTGGCCATCTTTTCTACAAGACCTTACATATGAGGTCAACTATATAATGTTGTTGAATTTTTGTTTGAAGATCTTTGCATTTCAAAGGATCTTGCTGAGTTTTAAATAATTGTTCACAAGTTAAAAGTAACTGGATTGGTCAAAGGACTAGTTCTAAATTGACGTACGTTAAAATTGATTAAGGTCAATGAAAGTTCGATAAACAAGCGTTAACCTCTTTTTCGAAAATTGCAACTGTCATGTCTGAAGTAAATGCTGACAAGTTTGATAATTGATGTCATGGCGCAGGAGTCGATGTGAATTTTTCGGGGATCCATTGAAATCTTCAAGGAGATTTTCTTGTTGTGAAAGGTTTCTTTTGAAACTGTTGGGAGTAATTTGCCATGTTGATCGCATGGATGGAGTCAAAAGGCAATTGTTTTATATATGTCCAAAGCCCATTACCTTCTCTACTAATAGATATTTCTCATTCATGAACAAATCAGTTTCTCTATCCTTCTCTCTTTCTTTATATTCTTTCTCTTTGAGGACACTGACTGTATGGATGTTTGGCAAAATGTGCTGCATTACAGCACAGAGATCGCGATTAGATGGAGCCATTCACAAATGACTTTCTAAAACTTTGTATTTTGTGGATATGAATGAAATATGAAAAGTTTGATGTATAAAGACTAGTTTAAATCTCTTTATTCAAACATAAGAAGGTAAAACCGAAACTCTGGATTTTATGGATATGAATGAAATATAGAGTTATTCACTAATGATTTTCCACAGTTTGGGATTCTGATTGATGTGATCCATCCACTAGATGAACCGATAGAAGAAGAATTCCATTACCCTATAATACTTATACATTTTAGATATAAATGAAATATGAAATCTTTATTTCAATTACCCCATCAACATTTTACTCTCTTTCTTTTCTTTTTATTTCAACAATTGTTGACAATATCAATGATAACGTGTATCCCAAGAATATCCTCGGGCATCGAGGCCAACTAGCTTCTGGTAGACCTCGAAAGGTAATGCTCGGAATTCGATGTAGAGTGGGAGGATGTCTTTAGGCAATCCCTGAGAATAATTGTTTGTATTCACTGCCAAGAAAAGAAGGGTAAGCACAATTCCATTTCTGAAAGAAAAGAAGAAAAATACTTCGAATACATTGGTTCCCAAAATTTTTATAAATAAGTTCAGGCCCATTGTCTCCAAGACCTCTCTCCCAAGCTCCCGAAACAAACAAAGGATAACTTTTCCAAAATTTGTCATTGTCCTAAATGGTTTCCAAGATAGGGAGTCTCCCTGGATGTGTGGCTAGGAAATAATGGGGAACTCCTGAGGTATCGGAATCGGGCCTTTTGGATATTGGAATAACTTTTATGTAATGTTGGCGCCGAATGTCTTGAAGGGTTATTTCTCGGCCTCAATTAATATTGTCGAATACGTTCAAACGAATTGAGGGTGTGCCAAAATTACCTGCGACTTGGTCGGGAGCCAATCTATAGAAATTGAAAAGTTCTCGGGCAAAACGAGGTAATGGATCAGAAGAGGAAGACCAGCCGAGACCTGGCCGACTGTGACACATATGGTGTCGGGTTGAAGCACCCAATGGTGAGAATAATTAAGAGCAACAGGGGTATGAGTTAAAACTATAGAATTGGGAATACTAAAGTTTTTCCTAAGTTGCTATAAATCTCGATGAGAATGGGATTGCAAGTCAGCATCCCAAAGGGCGTATTTTTCAGATTTCTTAGGAGGCATTGTTAATATAAACAGAAAGGGAAGAAAAGAGAAGAGCAGAAAATACCTCTATGGAAATAATCCGTCAAAGAAGACTAGAAAGCCGAAGTAACCGAGTATAGCGCCAAGTAAATCAAGATGAAGGTAAAAGAGAATCAGAGGGAAAATTTACAACAAGTAAAAGAAAATGACCCTAGGAGGGGTATTTATACAGTGTCAGTAATAATGGCCTCCGACCGAACGTGCGGAGAATGAAGAGGCACCTTATGGCACTGTAAGAAACGCCAATGAAATTTTGCCATGTGGCAGAACATTTAATGTCAGTCAAATCAAAGAGATGTTATTGAGTATGAAGTGACAAGAATGACAAAACAAAGCAGATGATGACACGTGGTAAGTTTCTTGAAAATCATGAAGTCGACTTTTCAATCGAACAGTACACAAATTCCAAGAGGGGGCAATTGTAAAGGGTATTTTCAGTATAGACACGTGGACAATGAAGATCATGACACGCGGCAGATAAAGTTTGAGACGTTGTTACCTGGGCCGAGACCATGATGTGGGCCGAGACCATGATATGAGCCGGCATTATTATCTCATCCGAGATTATTGTTTGGACCGATGTAACCTGTGAAGTCGGGCTATATTTGTAACTGGCATACCTAGCCACACAGATGTCATTCCATAATTTACTTCGGTTGATGTGACCTCAGAAGGATGGGAATGCTGGGCATCCTGTAGTCGAATCCTAGAGGACATGTACAACAAGAGGAAACGAACGATGAACAACCACCTGTTTTACTACTCCCATGAACCTGCACCACATCACACATAAGACAAGCACTCTTGTACGGACTAGTATAGTTGTAATCGTGCTCCTTTACACGTCATCAGGTTCATTATCTATAAACTAACTTAAGCAATCTTGATCAAAGAATTATTATTGCTTGATTGAGATAAAGAACTAACTTAAGCAACGGAGGCTCTGCGTGGAATACTCACCAACGGAGTGTATTTTAGGTTCTCTCAGTGCGATCAGATCAGCCCTCAGTGCAATTGGACTGGTAAACGGTTACCTCGGCTCTTGCGTGCATTTCGAGGGGGTGTGGGATTTTTCCCTACAATATACTAATGTTTTATCTCAGTAAAACACTAAAATTTCACTGGTCCGTTATCTTTAACTCAATATACTTAGAAGGGGGGTTGATTAGGTATTTAAAATTATTTATACTTAACAGTTTTACTGGTCTATGGTAAGGGGATAAAATCGCATGCCTTAGTTGTTTGATAAAAGATTATCACAACCGACTTAAATCGAATATACCTCTGTGGTATATTTTCTTTTTATCGTTTGATCTAATCAAGATAGATTGCGGAATACAAACAAATAATCACACAAGACAAGAGATTTTTATGTAGAAACCTTAACCAAGGAAAAACCACGGGACCACGTCCAGACAAAAAGTATCACTAACTGAAAAGTTAAACGAAACAAAGGTTATTTACGCAACACCGTTGCAAATACAGCTTTCAACCGTAGCCAAGGCCTACTAATGCGTCTACGTCCTCTGAATCAATGCTACGAATCCACGCACGCCCTTTCAGCCAAAAAACCTTGTCCGCTTGTTCAGTTTGGTACACCCCAAACCTACCGTCGATCGGCTCCTCCGATCTTAATTCTCAACACTCCCGCCTTTGCAGAAGGTGAAGGATTCAGTACACCCTGAACCCTAGGTTGCTCAATTGGTGTTGAGTCACACTGGTACACTCAGGCTACTAGGTCAAATATAGAAGTGAAAGACCTAAGCTGAGGAAAGGATCAAGCACTTGGCTTTGATCAAGAAGAGAACAAGCTCACAAGATGTGAATAGAAAATAAGCTTCTTCTCTTCGAATGGACACTCTAATAAATAAAATATTTTCTTCTCTCTCTTGAAGATTGAGTCACTCTGTGTCTCTGTGTGTGTTTAGAGAAGGCATAGAAGGGTTGTATTTATAGAATTCTAAGACCTTGAGTCGTGCAGAACATGGGATAATGGAACTAAGAATTTTGAATCTGATAAGGATCAATTCTGTGCATGGTCCAATCGATTGTACACTGGGTCCAATCAATTGGGCCATGTCCAATCGATTGGGGATAAGTGTCCAATCGATTGGGCTCAATAATATTCATGTTCCGAAGGCTCCAATCAATTACACAGAGGTCTCCAATCAATTTGACTCAAATAACTTTCTATTCTGAAGGTTCCAATTGATTTCATAGAGTCTCCAATCAATTTGACTCAAATAAGTTTCTGTTCTGAAAACTCCAATCAATTTCACAGAGTCTCCAATCGATCGGGCTGAAATAAGTTTCTACCTCGTAGCTTCTAATCGATTACACAGAGTCTCCAATCGATTGGGCTATGTCCAATCGATTAGACTATCCCAATAGTCAATTTCATTGACTTAGACTCGGGTTAGTCCAATGACTAAGTTTGACCATTATATTTTGTTCATTTTAACCAATTCTTATGGCCACTAAGTTACTTACCTTCCTCATCGAGCGTACACGATATTTAATTGACAAAATGGCAGTTACTCAGATGACTCCTGTCGTCAACCGTCTGATTCTTGCTGTCTGTCTTTTAGTCTTCACGTAGTTGGCGAAGTATGCGTACCACGACATCTCCACACTACACTTGTGCTCGCAGGAACGGTTACAAGAATGTTTTTATGTCAAACAAAATCTTTGCCAATTGAATATGAAAGTATTCTTTACAATTTCCCCCTTTGGCAATTCTGTGACAAAAAAAAGATTTAATCATATAGGAGGTAAAAAAAATAGAAAATACAATCCCACCCTCTCACACTCTCTCGGAGATAATCGAACAGATATAATGGAATGGCTTTTGATCTGTTCCCTACACATTCTACCAACAATACATACCATGTAATATCATCGGCAATCAGTAAATCATTAAAATGCAGTGAGTTTAAATTATGCACATCACAAGTAGAGAAATTTGAAAAATATAATGCGAAATTTTTCTCCCCCTAAATTTCTCTCCCCCTATCTCATGCATCAACTTATTTTTACCGCTATGATTTTCTCTCTCCCTTTTTGTCACAAATTGACAAAGGTACAGAAATATAAGTAAATAATAAGCATGCAATGAATACCATCATGAAGAACAAGTGCATATATACATATAAAACATAATACATACTGGTTTATACCATGTAACACATAAGTAACACAAGCGGAATATAACCATACACAGTCTGAGTTTATTGGTGTACAATAATAATAAAATATAACAAACACCTAATAACTCTCAAGAAGTCTCTCTCTAGGAGTTTATGTCGATGGACCAGTACCATCCTGCTGATTAGGGCCATGAGCTGGTGGATGATGTCCGAAACCCATCATGGTAAACTGATACTCCATATAACATTGCATATCATATATGGAGCCCGACATCCTCTCATGTCCCTCCTCTAAACGGCGAAAGCTCTGAGTCGTCCGCTCCTCATGCGATGTGAGTCGCTGGTCGAATCCCACCATCTAATTTTGAAGAAACTCAAAGGAGGAAGGGGCAGGCATCTCTGGAGGTTGGACAAAGGATGGATGTGGCTCTAGAGGATGCATCTCAGTATTTGTCTGCTGACCAACCGGCTCGGTATCATCTCCCAAGTCCTCATCGAACATATCATCAAAATGTGGAGGAACATCGTCACTCTCCGAACCTGAGACATGCTATTCCTGATAGTGGAAGGTCCAATAGGCCCCATGGGAGAGCAGAGTTCCTCAATAGCTCGAATCGGTACATCTAGGTGAAGTAAAATAGAGCTCACCAGTAGAGGAAATGGAAGACATGGATAGTTAGCCAACTGGCTGCCCGCTCTAACCATGGCTCTAAATATGAACCTCGGAAGGTCAATGACAAATCTAGTACCAAGATGATAAAGAAGCTGAAGACGATCAATATTCACCTGTGCCCCATGGCCAGGTGGATCAATGTTGTACCCACAGATGAGGTGCAACAAATGATACTCAGGAAGAAGATAGGTAAGAGGAATAAAAGTACTCCAATCAAATAATTGCCCTGTGAGAGTCTCGGTCAATGTGACTCTAGCAGTCGTCATCTCACGAGTCCTATGAATGTACTCATATGATGTAGGAGGATGAGGTATGTCCAACAAAGTAGAGATCAGATCAGGTGTAATAGTCAGGTGAGCCCTAGAGACATAAGTCTGAAAGGATAGCTCACTCGAGTCATCACACTGAATAGAGTGCATGTTGGCATAAAAAAGTTTAACCAAGACAGGGTAAAATGGAATGGTCAACCACGTGATAGGAACCCACTCGCGAGATACGAACAACGAATGAACCATAGTACTCAAAATAGTGATAAATTCAACTACTCGCTCAGTAGTGAATTTGCGACTAAAGAAATGCTCAAAACGGTCTTTTGCATAATCGAAAATAAATGGGGAAATAGGAGCACTCACCGAAGGAATATCGGTATGATCGGAATGACCCCGGGAACGAGCTCTCCTAGGTCCTCTGGATGATTCACCCCGCTCTGAGTGCTGCGAACCACCACCTCATTTTGAGCGAGATCGGGTCTGTTGAACCAGGGGCTCTTCATCAGCACTTTCCTCTTCTGAGACCACAATAGCTCTTCTACGATGAGGATTAGTCGCCATAAGCACCAAAAATGGAAGAACATATCAAAAGAGTTCCATTTTTACCCAAAAACCAACCAAGAGGATGAAGTAGAAAACTGGGAAAAATGAGAGAATCGCTCCATAAAATCTTATGGAACAGTAGATCGGGCACCTGCGATCAATTTGGGAGAAATCTGGGAGGCGATTGGATCGATTGGGGTTAAAAATGACCCATTTTGAGTTTTATAAAACCGATCGTCGCACTATCCAATCAATTGGGCTAAGTGGCCAATCAATTGGAACTAGGCCAATCGATTGGACTGTACTCTCCAATTGATTGGACTGGTTCCAGGAAGAAAAAAAATTTTAAATTTTAAAAACCAATAGACTCATTCTCCAGGACCCCCAAATAAATCTTTTCAAGCCAAAAATCATTTTTTAAACTTCTCAAGAAAAGATAATACGCCAGAAAAATATTAGAATTCAATTCATGAAGTCAATCTTGATAAGCACTTAACACTGATTCTTATTGAAAAGAATTAACTAACACGTAGTTCAATCTTTTGCTTCATCAGAAATATTAATTCTTTTAGATATTAGCGTAAGTTACAAATCACTAGTAATCATAGATTCAAATATCAACAGTAATATCATCAAGTGTAAGTGATCTGAGTCCATCTGTGGTATCAGATAAGATTTCAACAATAATTTCTCAGAAATATCAAAATTTGGAGGTATCCTTTATCCGATCATAAAATCCTCATTAAAATTATTAAGGGATCTCACATATGCTCATGTATATGGGTATTTGCTGATGGATAAGAATTTTTCTAGCAAATTGGCTGTCTTTTACATCCTTTTTATTTACTTTGAATATAGATAGCTTTCACTCTCCATGTAGGTAGCCCTTTTCTGCAGCAATGAGAATCAAATTTTAATTTCAAACAGGGCAATACAGATGGCTTTCACTCTAATTTTTGTGGAGGTAGTTGTTTCCTTAGAATAATAACTCTCATTGGGAACCAACAATCGACTATAGTGCAGTTTCGAAATCAACTGAAGGCAGGAACACTATTAATTTGAAGTTATAATCAATAGAGGTTTATTCCTAATTCCAATAATACAAGATCTCACACCTCTATCAAATTCATTCCCACAGAAATAATCAGTGTGCATGTGAATGTGAGATATACTATTTCAATAATCTTCTAACGCACATTAGTAAAAATTGACCAATCATAATAATTAAAAGATATAATACACAGATTAGCAAAATTTTACTAATAGTTAAGTTCTTTTTCTTTGAATGTTCTCAGAAATTACTACTCATCAAAATCGTATAATCAAATAATAATTTTAACATTCTTCTGTAAAATTGATCTTTTGATTTTTTAAAATATTTTCAATTTTTATTCTTCAAAACGAAACAAAAAAAAATCCCTAAAAAAAATAAGAATGGAGAACACGAAGGGATAGAGAGCACACTACTCAGAAATATGACATTGTTGAACATTTCTCCTTCAGAGAATCTTTCCTAATCCACACAGATGTGATTTTGGTAGACAGATCAATTCTCTTAGGATCTCTCTTCTTTTAAGTTACAGAACTCGGAGGTCGTTTGAATTTCTCAAAGGACTCAATCTCCTTGATTAATTCTCTAGACCTTTCCAGTAGATCTTTTATCTTCCTAAATAGCACATCTAAATAATTTATCTCATAATGTGTCTTCATAAGAAATCTCTGACTTCTCACATTCTGAGTGGTATTTACCACTTTTTCTAGAGGATTTTGATGTCTTCTTCTCAACTTGTGACAATTTCTAATCACGTGACCCATATTTTTGCAGTACTTGCACTGACGATTGCTTTTAACAATTTTGATTGGGTCATTGATCTGAGTGGAAATAGCTTGGGCTTTAAATAAAATCGTCTTGGAGGAAAACCCTTTTTCTTGATTGTTTTTGAAACCCAAACCCTGTTTGTCTCCATAGACTTTTCCCACACGAAGAATCTCATCAAGCTTTGCAGAGCTGGATGAGAATCCTGACACATCCCTCTTTGATTTAAGAAGTTCATTCTCCAGGGATTCCTTACGTGTCATACAAGTTTGGAATTCACAGTCTAGTGACTTGTTCATTTTCAGCAGAGACTCATTCTCTTGCTCTAAATCAGTAATCAACACTTTTAATTTTCAGTGTAATACCCTGAACTTTTGTTTTAGGGTATTACAGTAAATTCACCTAAGAATGCAAACCTGAACCTTTTTCAAACTTATATTATTGTTTTTACGGCTTAATATCATGCTTAAGTATATATGTTTAATTTGGTTTTATTCTGACAACTTCAAAAAATCTGCTGTTTTTGAAACTCGCTCTTTAAGGCTAAATTCCTGCTAAAAATAATGAACTATAACTTGTAGGGGACTTTTTTATGCCGCAACTAACATTCTAGAACTTTTATAAAAAAAATTATTTTGTAGGTCCGAGACACCAAAAATATTTCTTATTTTATACTTACCAACTTACCTGTGAAATTTGGAACCTTTTTTTAGACATAAAAACTTTAGCGGGAGATTTCGAGAGAATTTGACAAAAATAGTATTTTCATAATTTTTTAAACTTTCATACCATTCTTATACTTTTTAAATTAATATTTAATTATATTTTATTTATTTAATAGGAGTGTGGGACCTGCGAATCCCTTTTTGGGTCATTCCGATGTCATCTTGATACTTTTTCGAGGCTTTGAATTTTTTTGTGATTTTTGTGTATTTAGACTATGTTAAGTGATTTGTGTGTGTGACATGTGTCAAAACCTTGATGTATCAAGTTTTAAATTATGTAATATAGTTTAATTAATAATTATTTGTATTATGATTGTTGGGTGGGCCCATATGGCCAATCTAGAGGTCTTTTGGGCTTAATAATATTCTTAAATGAAGCCTATTGATATATATGGGCCTTGGGCCCATTTTTAACCCATTAATGATGTAAAATATAAGTTTTAGAGGGTTGAAAAAGTCAACCTAGGAGAGTTACGAAAATCACTTAACCCTAATTCTTATGAGACATATTTCTTCATTATCTTCTATTTTATTTAAGCTCTCTTCCTCCATTATTCTCTACACTTAATCTTTAACCTAAAACTCAAGCCTTCATCTACACTCTTCCACCATTAACACTATATTTTCTTCTCCAATTATCATCAAACCCTAGGATAGTGTTCATCTCTCTTCTCTCATAAACATAAATCACTTTGGGAGCAAAATATCAACGAATGAGGGACTTTTCAAGTGATTCAAGAATTCTTCATTAAAGTTCAAGAAACCTTGAGGTAAGTGTATTTGATCCATCCTATACTTGTTTTTTATCAAGATTTTATTTTTCTTTCATTAGGTAATGGTTGATTCTCATTATAAATTAATTTCAACAATATTTACTTTATTCTTATTGGGTTGATCTTTATTTTGGGCCACCATGATGGGTTTGGCCATGGTCTATTTTGTACCTATAACGAATGACTATGTTCTTTATCATTTTCGTTGTATTTTCGTGATTTAAATATTTTTATAATTATTTTTTCTAAATAACTAAATGAATCTATTTTTCAAAATAGTTTAGTTGATATTTTTCTAATTTGTATGGATTAAGTTATGATTTTTCTAAGTTGTTAGACTTTAACAAAAAAATCCCAGAATTTTAGATTTTACACAGTCCACTTCACTTGAGATTTTGATCTATATTTTTAATCTAAATATTTTTTTAATTATTTTTCATAGATATCTCTATCAATCTAGTTTCTAGAACCTTTGAGGTTGTATTTTTCCAATTTGTATTGATTAAGTTATGATTTTTCAAACGTACTGGACTTTTCTATAAAACCCAGAATTATAGATTTTACATGGTCCACTTCACTAGGTATTTTGATCTATATTTTTAACCTAATTATTTTTTATAAATACCTCTATCAATCTAGTTTCTAGAACCTTTGAGTTTGTATTTTTCTAATTTGTATTGATTAAGTTATGATTTTTCAAACGTGCTGAACTTTTCTGTAAAACCCAGAATTATAGATTTTGCACGGTCCATTTCACTTAGAATTTCGATCTATATTTTTAACCTAAATATTTTTCTAATTATTTTTCATAGATACCCCTATCAATTTAACTTCTAGAACCTTTGATTTTTTAGTTTTCTGATTTGTATTGATTAAGTTATGATTTTTCAAATGTGCTGGACTTTTCTATAAATCCAAAATTTTAGATTATGTCCGGCCCACTTCATTAAGGGTTTCGACCCATATTTTGAATCTGAATATTTTTCTATTTATTTTTCTTAAATACATCTGTAAGTATAGTTTCTATAACCTTTAGGTTTGTATTTTTTTATTTGTATTGATTAAGTTATCATTTTTCAAAAGTGCGGGACTTTTCTGTAAAACCCAGAATTCTAGATTCTGTTCGGCCCACTTAATTAAGGGTTTCGACCTATATTTTGAATCTGAATATTTTTTTATTTATTTTTCTTAAAAACCTCTGTGAATCTAGTTTTTAAATCAATCGAGTTTATATTTTCTAATTAATATTTATTTAGTTATGATTTTTACAAAGTAGTATATTTTTTTATAAAAGAACCTATTAATTATTATTGGTTCGGTCATGATTATTAACTATTAAGGTTTTAACCTTGTTGTTTGACTTAGACTTGTATGTATGGGGATCCCACCCATGTATATTGGATCTCTCATAGGGTTCGACCAAGTGCTTTGGATCCCTCTTTAGGGTTCGACCTTGTGTCATGGATCCCTCATAGGGTTCGGCCATAGAGTATTGGATTCTCTTATGATTTTCACTTATATTATTTATCGATGTTGATCGTGATCTTTGGTGATCGTTTACATTTTATTCATGTTGTTTAACCCTAGTTCGTTCCCATATTATTATTTTAGTTGATCATGTGTTTATTTATTATTCTTATTTAAATGTTAAATACATGTGTGCTTATGCAATGTAAACTTAGTACCATCTTGTTGTCATACCATGATCATCACGTCATTTCTTATAAGGGGTGCATAAGGGAACGGGGTTGAAGTATATTATATACGTTTATATTGATTTTATCAATTAATCAGGGTTCTGTACCCTAAGGTGAAAGGCCCTAGACGTTATTATATCCTGCAGATGGGTCGATGAGACCGCTCCTTATGCGGGAAGGAGATAGAGACCCTATGTGGTTATGGGTACCAGTTGCATTTGCATCCCGTACTCACTTGCATTCACTCTCATATTCATGTTATCCTTATTATATGATTGAGATGCATACCTTGGTTAAAAACTTGTATAGTACGACATCATACCATGCACACAGTTATATTACTAAGCATCGGCTCACAGTGCTACACCGATACCATTTTTAGATTTTGAGGAGTCGGGTACGTGAGATGATTTTGAGGCGAAAGACTCCGGTGCATTGGAGGAGATCGGCGAAGATTTGGGAGTCGATCCCATACTTTAGAAGACTTTATTTCGATTGTTTTAAAACATTAGTTATTTATTTTCAGGGGCATGTAATCGTTTAATTAAGAGCATGTTCTCACCTCTGCCTCTCCATATTTAGTTGATTGATTGATTTATTTGAATTATGAATTATTTGAATTATTTGTTTTCTACATCTAGACTTTTTTTGTTTAGTTAGCGGGTTTTCGAATGAATCTTAGTAGTTTAATTGACCTAATTGGACCACTAGGGGACATTCATAGATCACCTCTAGGTTCGAGTACAGGTCGATCTATGAATTTTTGGGTCGTATCTGGGTATCCAGATTCGGGGCGTGACATTCAGTGTCAATTACTAAAGCTGCATTTTCAAAGTCAAGACATTTAACCCTGTCAGATAAAACTTTGTTAGCCTTAATGAATTTTATTGATTCCTCGTACAGTTATTTCACACCAACTACCGAGTCATCCGAGTCCCCGTTGTAAGAGTCTTTCAAACTCTCATTATCACTTTTCTTGGAATCTCAATAAGATCCATAGGGACTATTAAAACGAATAACAAAAGCTGTATACTTATTAGTCTTTTCCTTGTTATCTGAATCATCATAATGATCTTCTGATTCTTCATCCCATGTAGCATTGAAAGCTTTTGCCTTATCCTTGTATTCTTCTTGATTTGGGCACACATTAGCAAGGTGACCAAAACCCTTACATTTGAAACATTGGGGTTCGTTTGAGCGGCTTTTCCTAGGGTTCCTTTCACTTCTAGTACCTCTCTCATGAGGTCTAGCATGTTCCTTAGATTTATCAAACGTTTTATTGTTCTTAACTCTATCGTTTTTAAATCGAAAAAACTTTTTGATTTTTTCACAAATAATGCCATTTCTACTTCAGAGTCAACATCCGACTCAGAATCTTCAGCTTCAGAAACTTTAAGGGCAATACCTTCTGATTTCTTCGGTTGTCTCAAATTCATCTCATATATTTGTAGAAACCTAACCAACTCATCAACTTTGAGAGAGTCAACATACTTGCTCTCTTCAATAGCAGTGACCTTAGCCTGAAATCTATCAGGTAAGGATCTCAAAAAATTTCGAACAACTTTAGATTCAGGAATGACCTCGCCCAAATTGTGTGCAGAGTTCACAATATCACTGAGTTGGGCATAGAACTCAGTGAAGGTATCATTCTCCTCCATTCTCATGGATTCGAACTTAGAAGTCAGCATTTGAAGTTTGGAGATTTTAACGGCTGACATTCCTTCATATGTGACTCTAAGAATGTCACATGCTTCTTTAGCCAATGAACAAGTAGAGATTCTTCGAAACTCATTCTTATCAACTGCATTGAAAATAGCATTTAGTACTTTGCTATTAAGACAACAACAATCTATATCCTCTTTGGTCTAGTCGTTTTTAGGTTTAAGAATGGTTTTATCTCCTATTTCCATTGTGGGTGGTGACCAACCATCCACTACAGATATCCAGACTCTTTCATCAATAGACTTTAGAAAAGCCCTCATCTTAGTCTTCAAATAGGCATAGTCTTCCCCATCAAACAATGGAGGTCTGAATGTATTTCCACATTCTCTTTGCATTTTGACAAATTAACGAAAATAGACTGGTTTCTCAGGAATCTAAATTCTTGTGATTAAACCTTAAATAGAAATACATGCTCTGATACCAATTGAAATTTCACTGGTCCGTTCTCTTTAACTCCATATACCTAGAAGGGGGGTCGATTAGGTATTTAAAATTATTTATACCTACACAGTTTTACTGGTCTATGGTAAGGGGATAAAATCGCATGTCTTAGTTATTTGATAAAAGATTATCACAACCGACTTAAATCGAATATACCTCCGTAGTATATTTTTTTTTTTTGTCATTTGATCTAATCAAGATAGATTGCAGAATACAAACAAACAATCACACAAGACAAGAGATTTTTACATGGAAACTTTAGCCAAGAAAAACCACGGGACCATGTTTAGACGGCAAGTAATACTAACTAAAAAGTTAAACGAAACAAAGGTTACCTACGCAGCACCGTTGCAAATACAGCTTCCAACCTTAGCCAAGCCCTACTGCCGATGCATCTACGTCCTCTGAATCAACACTACGAATCCACGCGCACCCTTCCAACCAAGAAGTCTTGTCCGCTTGTTCAGTTTGGTACACCCCAAACTTACCGTCGATCGGCTCCTCCTATCTTAATTCTCAACACTCCCGTCTTTGCAGAAGGTGAAGGATTCAGTACACCCTAACCCCCCTAGGTTGCTCAATTGATGTTGAGTCACACTGGTACACTCAGGCTACTAAGTCAAATATAGAAGTGGAAGACCTAAGCTAAGGAAAGGATCAAGCACTTGGCTTTGATCAAGAGGAGAACAAGCTTACAAGATGTGAATGGAAAACAAGCTTCTTACTCTTCGAATGGACGCTCTAATAAATAAAATATTTTCTTCTCTCTCTTGAAGATTGAGTCACTGTGTCTTTGTGTGTATTTAGAGAAGGCATAGAAGGGTTGTATTTATAGAATTCTAAGACCCCGAGTCGTGCAGAACGTGGGATAATGGAACTAAGAATTTCGGATCTGATAAGGATCAATTCTGTGCATGGTCCAATCGATTGTACACTGGGTCCAATCGATTGGGCCATATCCAATCGATTGGGCCATATCCAATCGATTGGGGATAAGTGTCCAATCGATTGGGCTCAATAATATTCTTGTTCCGAAGGCTCCAATCGATTACACAGAGGTCTCCAATCGATTTGACTCAAATAAGTTTCTGTCTTGAAGGTTCCAATCGATTTCACAGAGTCTCCAATCGATTTGACTCAAATAAGTTTCTATCTCGAAGACTCCAATCGATTTCACAGAGTCTCCAATCGATCGAGCTGAAATAAGTTTCTGCCTCGTAGCTTCCAATCGATTACACAGAGTCTCCAATCATAGCCCAATCGATTGGGAATAAATGTCCAATCAATTGGACTATCCCAATAATCAATTTTACTGACTTAGACTCGAGTCAGTCTAATGACTAAGTTTGACCATTATATTTTGTTCATTTTAACCAATTCCTATGGCCACTAAGTCATTTACCTTCCTAATCGAGCGTACACGATATTTAACTGACAAAACGGCAGTTACTCAGATGACTCCTATCGTCAACCGTCTGATTCTTGATGTCTCTATCTTTTAGTCTTCACGTAGTTGATGAAGTATGCGTATCACGACATCTCCACACTACACTTGTGCTTGCAGAAATGGTTACAAGAAAGTTTTTATGTCAAACGAAATCTTTGCCAAATTGAATATGAAAATATTCCTTACAAACACAAGCAATCTACGCACATAAACAAAACTGTTTCTTCTGAGCACTCTTTTCTTTCTTCTTTACATATTGTTTTTATGTTCTTGGACAAAGAGGTTATTTTTGGTTCGGTGTTTCATACTTAGTGCAGAAGTTAGAAACCGATAGTGATAAGGAGACTGGGTTGTTGTATCCTGGGGGCATCGTGTCAGAACATTGCTGCAATTAGAAATTTTCCTACAGAGCCGTGAAATGCCTTAAAGAGAGCGACCTAGTCTGCGCCTCATCCCTGCTCTCCACGTTTCTTCAATTTTGCAGATATACAGTGAGGTCTTTGTTGTTTATTTAGAAAACAAAAAAAGTACACAATCGGATCTTCTTGATTATTTATTGTTTAAGCATATCTAGAACAGCAATAATCAATCAAACCAAATCAGATTTGTACCAATCGGATCCCTATATGGATACTTGGGGGATGGGACCACGTGGCATTTATAAGTCAGCTAAAAGAACAAAAGCGAAGACTTCAAGTCAAGTCCTCCCCCCTCAAAATAAAATAATAGTCAAAGTCGACCGCAAAATGCCAATTTGCAGTCTTGTCCCAGCAAAAAATGGTCAAAGTCCACCGCAAAAGGCCAATCACAATTAAGGTTGCTTTGACAAGATAGCCAAACTACAACTACGAGGACCCTTCCTACATGGGAGTAATTGTATACAGGGCAAAACCTGGCTACTTGGTACATCGGATGCAGTCGATGCAGAGTGCGTTCTCGTGGTCCTCATAGCACAATTTGTTTGGGCCCCTATCCACATGGATGTTTAGCCCAACCATTGGTGGATATACATACCAAAAATCTGCCAGATTAGTTATCTATTTTAGTACTTTTTTTAAGATTGCCTCTAGCCCTTGGATTCAAGCAATTTTTTTGGGTATAAAATCCAACAGTTATAAATGATCAATCAAGCTGGATTTTAATTCATATATTCACTAATGGGTGGGCTCAACATCCATGTGGTAAGCAGACCAAAGACATAAGCTATGTAGGGCCATCCTTATGTACGGCATAATATGCCTGTGAGTATGCCGTTTGCCCCGATTGCAATACACCCTTGAAGTCGGGGCACGTGGCGCTCTCAGACCTAGTTTGATCTCTTATTGTGAGAAAGCAAAGTTTTTTCCATTATGCAGGAGAATTTAAAAAGGAGCAATGATCCAATGACGTCACGGTCCTTCAAGTATGATAACAACCTCGATGTCAGCCCATGGATTTCATCCAAGGGCTGATATTAAGAGGCATTGTTCTAAACGACCACCTGGCTGTGACATCACAGTTAAATAAGGGTGGGTTTGTTTGCCAATTTTCCCTTGTTTGATAGCCATTTTAAATTTGGAAAATTTTCCTGAGAAAATGAGATTTTCCCATCCAAGCAAGGTGAGAATTCGTTCCCATGAATATCCGCCCTTATTTTTTCACATATTTTTTCGATGCAATCAAACATATTTATCAGGTGTATTTTCCAAACAAATTTTTTCTCGAAAAAACAAAATTTTTCTCATAAAACTTTTCTGTCCAATCAAACACGCCCTACGTACTAAAGGCCAAAATTAAGGTAGTTAGTCTGATGGTGGTGGGACCATCAAATTTAAGAAGAACACCAACGATTTCACATTCATACTACCTTAATTTCAGCCCTTGGATCTGGTCAAAGGGCTGATCCCGGGGTCACAATAGAATGGCTAACTTATACAGAACTCCACAACTCCAATTTCTACTGTTATTTTTCCTCTGTAGTATGGCTAACATAATTTGTGCCTTCATCTTCATCACCCTCTCCATCCTTCTACAAGTTCAAGCTTTCAAAGCCGACTGCATAACAACTAGGTGCAGTCATGATGGCCCTGATATCCAGTTCCCGTTCCGAGCCACAGGCCAGCAGCCTCAGCACTGCGGCTACCCAGGTTTCGACCTGGTTTGCAAAGGAAACGATACTGTTCTTCAAATTCCTTCATTCGGAGAATTGATCGTAAAATCTATCTCTTACGACACCAACAGAATGAATCTTCTCGACACGAAAAATTGCGTCTCAGATGTCTTCTTGAATCTCAATCTATCCGTTACGCCTTTCCGTTATTATTTTGCTGTTACGAACTATACGTACCTGAATTGCTCAAATGAGATTTCACTCCCCGATAAGTTCCCCCAACAGGTTCCTTGCCAGAGTGGTTCCAAACATCACGTTTATATTGTAAAATCGTCGTTGGCTGCATTGCCTGGTTCTTGTATGCCAGTCAAGACTGTTGCTATTCCATTTCCTTATAGTCCTTATCTCTATGGCGATAGCTTTGGTCTTGCACTAAGCTGGGACGTGCCCCGGTGCAATCGTAGTGAAACAAGATGGCGGTATGGATTCTCCACCGAAAATTCTCATGCCACAAGGTGTTTTGAGGTACCAAATCAAAAAGGTAAATTTTATTTCTCATTAATCTTTTCTTTTTTTTTTGAAATCCTCGATGCGTCGTACCGATCCTTCTACCAATAGTTTAAAATCTCGCTCTCGTATAGCAAACCCGGTCCACTTATGGAACAATATTTTGTTTAATACTAATTATTTAATGCCTAATTAAATAAAAATAATAATAACTAATATTTTATTTACATAAATTAATTTTTGGTAAAGAGATAAAACATTTCCCTATGTTTCGTCTCGATATTTTTTTTTTTTTGTAAAATTAAAAATAAATAAATAATAAATTAAATATAAAAATAAAAATAAATAGTACAAAAAGAAGAAAGAAATGAGTGTAGAAAGGTCCGTGGATCCGAGTTTTGATTTGACAAATATGCGTCGTCAAAACCGCACCATGCAATGGCTCCCACCTAAATGATATTTTCAATTTTCTTTTCCTATATAGCTTTAATTGTTCTTAATACTCATATGTAGCAAATATTTGAGATTACTAATAATTCACATAAAATAATTAATATAAAAAGATGTTATTTTTTAAAAAAATGCCCCAACCCCCAATTTTTTTTTTTTTTTTTTAGTCAGGCAAGTTGGTGTTGATTTGAAAAACGGCTGTTAAATCCGTTTAATTCCATTAAATTTCTGTTAAATTCTATTTTTTGTTTAAAATTTGAAAGTTTAAAATTTCAAATTTTGAATTTCAGCCACTTTTTCCATTTCTTTCCGTTAAAATCCGTTTTTTCCAAATTTTTTTCCTTTTTCACCCCTGGTCGTTTCAATCCATTTTAACGGTAACACCCCCAGTCCGTTAAACCGTTAAAACGGCCGCCTTTAAACCTTGGTCCATTCCATGGGGACAAAAGACCAGACCTATTAAATGGCTTTTGAAGTCGCTTGGGTCGTTGCGACGACTTACATTAAGACTTTTCTCTTTTATTAGGTGAGTCTTCTTCTCCCATAATGCTCTCACGGAACACGGTCTCACGCGTCTTCTAGAATGTGTGTTGTGTAATGGGCCGGGTTCAAGCTGGGTTGGGCATTGCCCAAGCCCAGCCTTGAACATAAGTAATGCATAGGCTCGGGCCTAAGCAATTCAGGCTCAAGTCTAGCCTAAGAATAGGTAAAACGTTGCCAAGCATTATACTTTGGGCTAATTCAAAGCTGATTTTTGTTAAAAGTTAAACCCAAGCCTCACCCAATTACTGTGGGCCTTAAAATTAAGCCCAGACTCAACCCTTTGTGCCCACGTGGCCTGCTAGTAAAATGGGTCTCAACTTTTTGCTAAACCATAAACGAGCCCTCCCTTGAACTTTTTTTTTTTTTTTTCAAAAGGGCCTACTAGTTGATACAATTTACTATCTACGTGGCCTACTAGTTGATACAATTTACTAGCTAGTGTCCATCTACTTGCTCCTCTTCTCTGTTCTAATTTTTTAACTGGGTAACGAAATCTTCAAAGAAGAGGGTATTTGAGTCTTCTAAGGTCAGCCATTGAACCCCATGACTTTTGCTTCAAGAACTTTTCTTCAGGTAAAACTCTCAGTCGGGGTGGCAATTTGGCCCGCAGCCCGTCCAGCCCGATCCAGCCTGTTAAACTTCAGGGCCGGGCCTGGGCTTATTATTTGAGCCCGTAGCCACACCCGTGAAATCCAAAATTTTAAATTTGAAATTTTACAATACCCCCTCCCCACCAAAATTTGAATTTACAATACCCCCTCCTCCAAAATTAGAAATTTTAAATTCCCCCCCCCCCCCCCTAAAAATTGTTTCTTTTTTAGTCCTTTTTTTCAATTTTCTTTAAAATAGGCTCAGCCCGTAAGTCCAACCCGCTTCTTAGCCCATAAGTCAGCCCGTGGTCTGGCCCACTATCCCTAGCCCGAGGATCAGCCCAACCTAAGATTGGGTCACGTGCTGGGCTTGGGATTCGAGCCGCCCGGCCCGACGGGCCAAATTGCCACCTTTAACTCTGAGTGCAATTCACGCAGGTTGAGGGTCAACCCAAGCCTGACCCAAGCTTTAGAGAACTCAACCCACTCAATGAGCCCAAGCCGAGCACAAAGAAGGCTGCTCCAAGCTTGACCCGGGTTAAATTGGGTAGGGTCAGGTCAAGAGATAGGGTGAGAACAACAAATAGAAATTATTATATGAAAAGTAAATTTATAATAAAAATAGGGGTTGGGCTCGGGTAGGATTGGGCTGCTCGAGGCCTCAACCCAAGCCTATCCATACGTAAGAAAGGTCTATCCGAAGCCGAGTGCAAGGTCATGTTGGACTCCATCCAAGTTGCACCCTTACGCTTAACATTTCATTATAATGCATGAGATGCTGCAAACTTCTCTTTACAGATTATCCATACATGAGAAAAAATGGTTTTAAGTCCTACTTCTATTCCCTACTGTTCTTATTTACGAAACGACGTTAATTTCCTACTATTTCTTTGTGCAGGTTTTCTAAGTAAGCAACTAATTATAGGTGAGACCCTGCTTCATCCTCCAATTAATGGAAGTAGATTTCATATATGTTGTAAAAGACCCATATTGTGAACTCATTTTCTTTCTATGTGTGCAGTGCTAAGTATGGGTTTCTTTATTCTCATGGTGGCAACACTAACAAGCATCAAGGTCTACCACTCTTGGAAACAAGTTAGAGAGAAAGACATGGAGAATCAGCAAAAGCTTCAAATGTTCTTGCAGGATTATAAAAATCCTCAAGCCCACATGATACTCTTATGCTGATATTTTGATAATTTTTCCATATATTACAGTTCTAATACAGTATTGCTATAGTCATGCGATAGCTTTTTTTTTTTTTTTTTTTTTTTTTTTCAATTTGGCAACCGCGAGCATAATTTGAAAGCAATTTGGTTCCTCAATTTAGTGTCATAAAGAGGGACAAATAGTAAATCATTTGATTGTTAATCCTAACAGCCGCGCATCAAACCTCACAATTTTATGCTAGATCATAACTTCAATCCTAAGATATATCTAAATGTTGGCCTAGTAAAGTTATGTTCATATAAGGCATAGCATTGCATCCATGACGTCCACCAGAGCCATTATAAGTTACGATGCACCATAGGTGTTCCTAAAGAAATCTAGCTAGGTATTTTCCTAGGAATCAAATGTCTTTAGTTTTGAGATGTTGTTGCTTAATGGTTGGAAGAAGGAAGAACATTGATGGTACAATGATGAACGAGAGCCAAGTGTACTTCCTTGAATGGAACTATAATCGCTTAAATTGGGCGGATGAATCAAGCTAACCGAACACACAACCTTCCACTGTGATCTTGTTGATTTTCCTCAAAAATTACCAAGAACAATTGGCATCTGTAGGTTGTTGATTCTTCAAGAGAAGAATATCAATCAATAGGGGAGAAAAGAAGAGTAAAACTCAATAAAAAATTCCTTACGATCATATAGTAAAGGTCTATTTATAGGCAAACATCAAGAAAAATGATCTAATTAAGAGTTGGTGTGAAAAAGGAAACTTTCTAACTAAGAGTTGGTGCTAAAAAAAAAACTAAATTGTTTGTTCAAACTTCTTTTGTGCAATCCGATCGATTGGCCACGGGGTCCAATCAATTGGAAGCAACCGCGGATAAAAAGATTTATAACTTTCTTGAAAAGATAGGGGTAGAATGGTAATCTAAAATAATTTATTAGTTTTATTTGTTGTGATTTTCATCTGGCAAGGCACTAGGACTCTAGGAGTAGCAAAGCCAAAGCGACCTGAGTAACAACATGCACAATATTATGCACTCCAACCCACGTAACCATGTCATTGGGCTACCCTAACACTCGAGGGTGTCTTAGTAATTTGAATCATCCTCCCCTATCCCTATCTATTCTACTTATTAAGAAGGCCCTTCGTGCGTTACAACCCAAAACCCCAATACTCCGAAAATACCCTTAGTCTATTTTTCTTTAAATTATCAACTTAGTAGAGGTTTCTTTGGTCTTTTGGTATCAAAGAGAGATGGGTAATTCTATTTGCACTCCACAAATTCCATAATCACCCCATTTGGTTGCTTTTTGGCCAAAAATGCCCTTAACACCAAAAAAAACAAAAAAAAACCCAGCACCCCTCTATATCCCTCTCTCTCTCACCTGAAGAAAAAAAAAAAAGAACAAGGAGGAGGAGGAGGATGCCGTCGATGTCGACGTTGCCACCACTTCCACCACAAGTACATCTCTCTCTCTCTCTCTCTCTCTCTCTCTCTCTCTCTCTCTCTCTCAATTAGTGTCTCACGGCCAGCCCAGCCGTAGGGCCTATGAGAGAGAGAGAGAGACGTACCTGTAGAGGAAGTGGCGGCGATGGCAACGACATCGTCCTCCTCCTCCTTCCTCTTCTTCTTCTTCTTTTTTTTTTTTTTTGTTTTCTGTTTTGGTTTTTTTTTCAGGGTGAGAGGGAGGGACGAAGGGGGTGCTGGGGTTTTTTGTTTTTTTTTTATCCCAAGGGCATTTTTGGCCAAAAAGCACCCAAATGGGGTGCTTATGGAATTTGTGGGGTGCAAATAGAATTTTCCAAGAGAGATGTCACGGTAAGCTCATTAAATGCGGTTTGCAAAAAATAAAAATAAAAAACTTCCTCTTTACGCTAACTAGTACAATTTAAAAAAAGTACATTTATGACCAGCCCCAGTATGAGCCACATGAAATACCCTTAGACAACATTGATCGTATGAATGTTTGGTCAATCTCTAGGTGGACCTACATACCAAAAATCAGCCTGATTAGTGATTTCTAACCTTTTGGATCTGAGTACCCCAAATAATGCTTGAAATCCACAGTTAAAAATAAATCATGAATAGGAGTCTAATCCAATGGATATAAATTACTACTCAGGTTGAATTTTAATACATAGACCCAACTAGGGATGGGTCAAAGATCCGTACGGTCAGTGGTCTCTAAAAGTGTTCCATGTGTATCATATTGTGGTTCCTCATCATCCACGTCAACATCAAAGTCCTATTATGTTGCCTACCTTCCCTCAATGTACAGAGTTGTGCCTGAACTTCAATACAACCCCTGGATGACCTCTTAATTACTTCCCATACCATTTAGTGATTTTAAACCTTTGGATCTTCATACCCAAAATAATGCTCAAAATTTACGGATAAAAATCTATGGGGCAAAAATCCCACAACTCAACTTGATTTGATCGTGGCCTTGTTGATGAAGTATATTGCACCAGTGTGAATAATGATGTCGCTCCTTGTCGAACACTTCAGTGAGGTCGGTGCAGAGTTGACGAGTTCGTCGACGACAGCTGATGAGGGTGAACACCTGAAACGGAACTCTGCCAGTGGGATTCCACTTTTAGAGCCTCCGAAGATTAAGTCAGTTTCTTTCTTAAGTGTTTTTGGGTTTTGGTTTGTGTTTTTGCATACCTCTCTTAGTCGATCGGGTCCCCTATTTATAGGATTGTCTCCCTGCTTTGGTCGGTTAGATACTTTTTGTCCTTTGCATGATGTGTATTATGACGTGTTACGGTCCGTTGACGTGTTACAGTCCGTATTCTGGTTGACGAATATGATTCATGTGACGTATGTTAGCTCGGTGTTATCCATGTTCTCAGCGTGATCGGATCTTTCTAGCACTGTATATCTCATCCACTTCAATCATATCGGTATACTCGTCTATATTGCTCTCGTTCTACTCGGATAAATATCTACTTTATCTCGGTGATCTCGGTTATCATTGTTCTCGGTCGTTTCGGATACATATACACTTTCTCCCGGTGATCTCGGATAGCACTCTATACTTCCTCTCGGTCATTCGGATATTATGTAAATGATTTATATTCCTCCTAAACTAGTACCCACAATTGCCCCCACTTGGTGGTTGGTATCTCTAGTATATATGCCTAGAGTCTGACTTCCAAGTAACCTTTGTGTCTATATAAGTGTTCTCACCTTCTTCTTTGTATATCCGACTTCATGGCTATGCCACGTGTCACCTCACGTGCTTACATTATTGGTTCTTATAAACTTTCTTATACGGCCGACTTCATGACCCTGCCACATGTCACATGACACGTGTCAGAAAATTTCTAACTCTATTGTCTTTTCAATCCGTCATGCACAATAAATGTTTTCCACGTGTCGTTGTCTAACTGGGTTACAATGACGGAGCCGTCTTCTGACGCTTCGGTTCTCATGTGTGCAGGGTCATGTCTATAAATACCTCATTTTCTTTCACTTTTCACTTCTTACCACGGTAATTCAGTTCTGCTTTTACCTCGTTCCTTCATTTGTTCTCGGCAACCTCGTAACGTCTGTCATATCGGCCTCTCGGTGATCTCTTCCAAGTCTTTCATATCGGGTTAGTCGTTCATCTAGTTGGTATCGGCTTTAAGGTATTTTCTGAGCTCTGTTGTTTGAAAATTTCTTTATGGCTCCTAAAAAATCTGTTAAGTCGTCTGTCCGAGGGGCCGACATAAAACACCCTCCTAATTAACCTGATTTAGATGATGTTCATGAGGACTATAATGTTCCGGATAATGTTATCATCACCTATGTCGCCTGATCCCTGCTATATTCCCATCACTGGCCTGTTGACCCAAACGCCATATGTATAACCGTTGGTGAATTGGTTGTCGGGCTTCCTCTTCCACTTACTCAGTTTGCTTGGGAGTTACTTAATTTTTATAATTTGTCCCCCGGGCAAGTAAATGGTAACTTTTGGCGTCAACTCAACGCTTTCGAGCGAATCCGAAAATACTGGAACAAGGATATATCCGTCTTGGATGTCCGCCAACAACATTTTCTCAAACCTCTTCCCCATCTTAAACGGAAAGATTCTGACACCGGCGGGATTCCCATATACTTTCTCGCAACTTGGCCAGGGAGATTGCCTATTTTAGAGTGCATCCAAGACTGTGATAAGTTTTGGCCTTATTTTCCTATGTTTGTCTCGGGGGAATGGAAAAGAGGGGCCAATGATGATGGTCTACCTTTACGTAATAAGATCTTTAGTAGCAAAGGTATTCTAGGTTCTCCCTTTTTGTTTCTCTTTTTCTCGATTGTTCTTGTTTCCTACTATGTTTGACTGATTCTTCTTTCTCAGGTATTCGAACTGATAGCTCATCTCGGAATCTACCCCGTGGTAATATTCAGCTCTGCTACAATCTGCGTGCCTTGCCTTCGGACGTTTATCAATGGCTAGTCGGCTTAGATTCTCGCGGTTACTCTTGGGACGCTGAACCTCCTACCCCTACAGAACTTTGTCAAATGATACCTGACCGTGAGTTAGAGGTGAAGCTAAGGAAGACCCCCAAGGTTAACAAGCCCCCAAAGGTTAAAGCTCCATCTCCTCCTCTAGTTCTTTCTGAATCCTCGTCTTCTCTCGGAGACACGTCGGATAGTGGTGAATCGACGTCAGATTTTGACCTCAGCGAGTCAGAAGCAACCTGTTCCCGTAGTCTTGACGTGGTATGCCAGTTTCGGATGATGACGAAGTATTAAATGTTTCCCCTTTGAACAGCTTTATTCCCATCTCCTCTGATTCGGATTCCTCTGCTACTATTGTATCTGATCATCGTCTGTCACAACAAATATCTGCACTGGTGCAATCTCTCGGTTATTCATACTATACGAGAGATTCTTCGTTCTCGAGTGATTCTTGTATCTGAATATCTGACGACGATGAGATGGGCGACCTCAACATTGAAGGTCCTGGGAAGTCTCCACCTCGGCCAAAATCCCAGAAGCGAAAAGAGATTGTTTCTGGTCCGAGTTCGGCTAAAGCCAATGTCGCCAAGTTGGCTAAAATTGATGTCTCTCAGAAGACACATTCAAAAGTTCTGCCTCTACTGCCCCAACATCCACTTCTCTGCCACCAAAGATTCCTCGGAAGAGCACTGACCATGTGTCGACCAGCTCATCTGGTCTGACAGGTCATACAACAAAGGCCACAGGTGAGAGAAGGGCTGGGAAGGAGACTGTCGGCAACTCGTCCAAGTCGGCTAGTCAGGGTGCAGAGAAAGATGTCCTCGATGATGTTTCACCACCTGTGTTTCGTCCCTTCTTCGCTACTAAAATGGGGGAACCCATATTTAATCAACCAAAGTGCAGTTAAACAGCCCGATGTGGCTAGAATGATTGGGGAACTGTGCTTGCTCCCGGAGGACGTTCGTTACTTTGAACAGCAGTCCCCGGATTTCTTTTTTGATAATTTCTACCAAGGCATATTCCAGGTATGTGTATGTAGCTCATTTAGTTGTGATTCGTTAAGACATAATAAGTTTCTTACTATTTTATTTGCTTTATTGCAGTGTATGAATTCTTTCCCCGCGATGGCGGGGTATCTTCGAAAGGAGGTTACTCGTCTGAAGGGGGAGAATTCCCAGCTCGGCCAGAAGCTCGAGAAGGCACTGGATGAGTCGGAAAGAATGGCCGAGGCCGACAGAAAAAAGGTTGCACTTTTGGAGAAGGGCAATGGGGAGCTCACTGCTGCGAAGGCCAAGACCCAAGAGCTTCAAACCGACATCCTGAGGTTGAAGAAGGAACTCTCTGAAAAAGAAGACAAACTCCAAGTTCAATGGGAGGCAGAGAAAATAGAGTCAGAGAATGCTCTCAAAGTTCGATATGAGCAACAGGCCGAGGCCAAGATCCAAGAGTGGAGGGATGCCGTGGAACGGTTAAGGGTTGAAAGGAACCATTACCGTGACGCGGCGGAGGCCTTGGGTTTCGAGGAGGAAGAGGAGGCTGATGAAATCCAAGTCAGGTCCGAGACCCCTGACTCAAGGCAACCTCTTCCTCCGACTCTAGTGGCCACTCTGACTCCGGTGGGCCCTCCAACTTCGGATCCTCCTGTCCCTCTCAATACAGTAGACTCTGTTGCTTCTTTGTCCGTTGATGGGTTGGCGACTTTGGCTGTAGTGGCGTCCGAGACGCAAACTTAAGATACTTTATCATTTCAATTCTTGGGTCTGTAATATTAAATACTTTACTCTGTTTAACTTAAAATACCTTGCTCTGTTCTCTCTTTAATTATTAACTCTAATCAATGATACATTGTTACTTTAATTTCCAGTGTTAATGCATGTTTATATGCTTTGTTCATGACTGAGTATTCATACTCATGTTTACAAATATTGTTCTTTGGCTTTTCAAGCATTGTGATGTCAGCTGGCCTAAACCATTTATGGTTAGCACTTCCAGGCAAACATGGTGGTGCCGGTTGGCCCGAACCATTTATGGTTAGCACTTCCAGGCAAACATGGTGGTGCCAGCTAGCCTAAATCATAAATGGTTAGCACTTCCACGCAAACATGGTACATCCGTCAAAACTTATTGATAAAATTTCTTCAAGTTCTATACATTCCATGGCTTCTCAATGGTTTTGTCCTCTATTGTCTCAAGATAGTAACTTCCTCCTTCTCCCACATTTCTTGTCTTGTAAGTACCTTCCCAATTTGTACCTAGTTTCCCTGCATTGAGTTCTTTTGTATTCTGGGAGACTTTTCGCAATACTAGGTCTCATTCCACAAAACTTCTTAGTCTGACTCTCTTGTTATACCATTTCTTTAGCTTCTGATGGTAGCTCTCTAGCCTGATCCGAGCTTGTTCTCGTTTTTCCTCCGCCATGTCAATTTCGAATTTTTGAACATCGCATTGGACGCCAGACTCAACTGTTAGATGCCGGGTTGTTTCAACGGTCATTTCATTAGGGATGACAGCTTCCATTCCAAAAGCTAAAGCAAAAGGAGAATCCCCATGTCCTCTTCTTGACGTTGTCCTGTATGCCCAAAGTACACCGTCCAATTTGTCAGTAAATTTCCCTTTTGATAACTCTAATCTCTTCTTTAAATTTGCCGATATCGTCTTGTTTGTTGCTTTTGCTTGTCCATTACCCTGAGGGTACATGGGTGCCGAGAACAATTGCTTGATCTAAATTTCTCGCAAAATTGGGCTATCTTTCCTCCCCGAAATTGTGAACCATTATCTGAGATGAAAGCATAAGGAAGACCAAACCGTGTTATGATCCTCTCCCACAAAAAATTTTCAACTTCTTGTTCTCGGACTTGCTGCAAGGCAACTGCCTCTACCCATTTAGTGAAATAATCTGTAGCTATTAGAAGAAATTGCCATTTTCCCGGAGCCATGGGAAGAGGTCCGACAACGTCTAATCCCCATAACGCAAACGGCCACGGACTGACAATAGAGTTTAGTGCCCCGGCTGGAAAATGAATTGTCGACGCATGTTTTTTGGCATTTCTCACATTTTTGGACATACTTCTTTGCATCTTCTTACATACATGGCCAATAATATCCTTGCGTCTAGGCTTTATGAGCTAAGGATCTTCCACCATAATGATTTCCACATTCTCCTTCATGTATTTTTGCCAAGACGAGTTGTGCTTGATCCGTTGTGATGCATTTTAACAACGGTCCACCGGCTGATTTTCGGTAGAGTTTTCTTTCTAGTAACTAGTAACGCTTGGCTTTTTGTTCAATTCGTCGGGCCTCGTTCTTGTCCTGGCTATTTATTCCGTCCATCAAATAGTTTACGATTGGTGTCATCCATGTTTCCGACTCGATCATGATGCACTGCTCACCTAGCTCCTCTGGTTGTATACTCGGCCTCTCGGAAAATTCTATTGAGATTGATCATCCTTCTGTCTCACCTAACATAGCTGCTATGTATGCCAAAGCATCAGCGTGTCTATTCTCCCCTCGGTTTGTGTGGAATAATTCCGCCTTACTGAAACTATGCATCATTCGAGTAATAATTTCTAGATATTTCGCCATATTTTCATTTCAAGCCACGAAAGAGCCATTTACTTGGTTAACCACCAATTGAGAATCGCTATAAACTGAAAGTTTCCTGACTCCAACTACTTTAGTGAAATTCAGACCAGCTATCAAAGCTTCGTACTCGGCCTCATTGTTAGATGCTGAGAATCCCAATTTGATAGTCATCTCTAACCTTGTGTTATCAGGGGTGATGAGGATTGCGCCGACACCGGAGCCATTACAACTAGATGAGCCGTCAACAAATAATCTCCATCCGTTACTACAGTCACTCGGATCTGAGGAATCTGGGTCCCCTACTTCCTCTTCATTGGGTTCGACACTGTTATCCCAAAAAGGATCATCAACCGGGAAGTCGGCTAAAAAGTCAGCCATTGCCTGACCTTTTTTCTGCCATCCTCGACCTGTAACTGATTTCATATTGACTCAAAGCAACCGCCCACTTCACCCTTTCGGACCTTTCGAAATTCGCCAGTACATTTTTCAAAGGCAGGTTTGTGATAACGGCAACAGGATGGGCCTGGAAATAAGGCCTTAGTCTCTGGGCAGAGAACATCAGGGCGAGGCCAACTTTCTCTAGCTGTGTGTACCTAGTCTCGGCGTATAAGATTGTTTTACTCAAGAAATATATGGGTTTCTCCTTTCCTTCCTCTTCCTGAATCAACACTGAGCTAATGGCGCATTCGGTAACCGACAGATATAGTAACAATTGCTCTCCTATGTTTGGTTTAGCGAAAATACGGGCCTTCCCCAAGTATTCTTTCAAGCTCTGGAAAGCAACTTCACATTGATCGGTCCATTTAAAACGGGTTTGCTTTCTTAAAAGATGGAACAATGGTCTGCATCTATCAGATGATTTTGAAATAAATATGTTCAACGCTGCTACCATCCCGGTAAGTTTCTGAACCTGTTTCTTGCTGCTGGGAGATGGCATGTCTTGTAATGCGCGGATCTAATCGGGATTGGCTTCGATCCCTCTGCTGGTCACAATATACCCAAGAAACTTCCCTGATGATACGCCAAAAGCACATTTTTCCGAATTCAACTTCATCCGGTACTCCCTCAATACACAAAAAGTTGTCTCCAGATCCTCAAGGTGAGTTCTCCGATTCAGACTTTTCACTAACATATCATCTATATACACTTCCATGGTCTTGCCGAGCTTATCTCTGAACATATTTTCAACCAACCTCTGATATGTTGCCCCTGCATTTTTCGGTCCAAAGGGCATTCGACGGAAACAAAAAGTTCCTCTATCAGTATAGAAGGTCGTCTTTTCTCGATCGGTGTCATGCATCAATATCTGATTATAGCCCAAATAACCGTCCATAAACAACAGTAACTCGAAGCTGGCAGTTCTGTCAACCAATTCGTCCACCTGAGGCATCACATAACTATCCTTTGGGCAGACTTTATTCAAATCAGTGAAATCAATGCAGACTCTAACCTTTTCATTCTTCTTGGGCACGGCCACGATGTTTGCTATCCATTCTGGATATGCTATCTCTTCAATTATCCCGGCGTCGGCTAGGCGGCTGACTTCGTCCGAGACAGTCGACGCTATCCGAGGTGAAATTCTTCTTAACCTTTGCTTGACTGGCGCTGCACCGTCCTTTATTTTTAACTTGTGATTCATCACCCCTGGATCAATCCCAGGCATGTCTTTCATCGACCATGCGAAGACGTCCGCGTTCTGTCTTAGAAAGTGACCCAATGCTTCTTTTTCCTCGAGGCTCAGTTCTTTGCCGAGGTATGTTACCCTATTTTCGTCGTTGGGCCCAGATTGATTGGTTCTACTTCTTCAACGGTTTTCTTGTTTATGCCGTCTTCCTCTTCTGGCACTTCGTGCCTTAATTGCTACCGATTTCACCATGCTCCTTGAGCGTCCTGGTGTCATTATGCTCCTTGAGCATCCTGTCTTTGACTTCTCTCACCATTGTAGCCTGACATCTTTGAGCAACACTCTGATCCGCCCTGATCTCATATGGTCCCTGGGGAGTTGGGAATCAAATTACCTGGTAGAAAGTGGATGGTACGGTCTTCATACCATGCACCCATCGTCTTCCTAAAATAACGTTGTAGGAGGATGGTGCATCCACTATCAAGAATCTAGTCAATAGTGTCATTGGTCCTGCCGACACCGACAATACTATTTCCCCCATAGGATGCGAAGGTACACCATTAAAGCCATATATAGGTGCTCCTACCAGCATGATGTCGCTGTGCTTAATTCCCATCTCTTCAAATGCCGTTCCGAACAGAATCTCTACAGAGTTTCCGCAATCAACTAATATTCTCTTTATAGAGAAATTTTCGATTGTTAAGGAAATGACCAAGGCGTCCTCATGCGGAGTCATAACATTCTGCAAGTCTTTCGCCGAGAACCAAACTGAGGTCATGGGATCATGGTCCTTTTCTGACAGCAGATCCACTGGTCTCGGATCTGAAAAAATCTCCCTGACTCTTTAATGCTAGATGTTTTTCTTAGTTTATCTCAGTGAATACTTCGAGATTTTGAATATCCACTGTAGATCATGTGAATAATATTCCTTGGTGGTCTGCGTTCTCCTTGATTCACTGTTCTATTTCCCATGTTTTCTCTCTCTTTTCTTCTGCCGTCTTGGACCTCCCCTCTTGCAACAAATTAGGGGATCAACCCTTTGTTCACAAGATGTTGTAGGAGTCCTCTTAAAGCGAAACATCCATATGTTGGATGATCTCTAACTCCGTGGTACGCACAGTATGGCTTATCAGCTCTATCATTGTAAATCCTCTGGGGTGGAACAAAAAACTCTTCACCTCAGATCTTCTCTAAGATCGACGTCGGAGATTCTGTTAACGGGGTATAGTCTTTCTGAGGAAACACCTTCCTCTTCTGATCTCTGTCATCTCTTCCTTGATCTTCCATCTTGGACTGACTTCTCTTGGATTTTCCTTTGCCCGAATCTACCCTATTAACCCGAGTCTAAGCCGGTTCTGACCGAGCTTTGATTGACTCTTCGACTCTGATCTGCTCCTCCAAAATCAGATATGCGTCCTCAAGTCGGGACGGGTTGCAGACGACTAAAGCTTCATGAGCCCTAGTTCCTAAAGAAACCCCAATCTGGAGGGCGAAAGCAGCGGTTCTCTCGTCCAACTGATCTACTTGGGTGACTTCCTTCCTGAAACGGTGGAGATAATCTTTGAGGGATTCCTTCGCCGATTGTTTGATATTGAGGAGCGCTGTTACGCATAACATTCTCTTCCTCTGATGAATATACTTTGTAACAAAAGCGTCTTCCAGGGCTCTGAATGTTCTTATAGATTCCGTCTCCAGGCTGTGAAACCATATCAACGCATTGCCTTTCAGACTTGCTGGAAACATTCGGCACAGTAACCCCTCATATCGGAGTTCTTCCCATATCACCATAACCTGCTTATAGTGACAAAGATGATCGATTGGATCTGTAGTTCCGTCGAATAACTCAAATCGTGGCTGTCGGAAATTCGGCGGTACCTCGGCCTTCTGAAAAAGGAGAAGATTGCAACAGCCGTAGGGCATCTCGGGCAGCACCTGCGGGCGTCTTTTCCCCATGAGGTTCGAACCTCATTTCTCTATCCTTCGTGATCATCTCGTTTACTTTTTCCAGAGTTAGTACGGTGGCGATGTCGGACTTGCGTTCTTCTTGAACTGCTGGAAGTGGGACCGTTTCCTCAATCCGGACTTTGGGATGGGGTTCCTCCTGCTTGTTAGTACTCTGTACTTGTTCATCTCCGGCTCCAATGATATTCTCCCTTGAGTGATCTCTCCTGATGTCCGCATCTTCCAACATCTGCTGTCGTAGAAGATCATTCTCTTTCCTTACCTCTTCCATCTCTCTTCTCATATCTTGCATTTTGGCTAGGATTTTTTGCATAATTTTATTTTCTCCCAGACTTATCACCTCCTCCTGCTGGCCATCTTCCACTGATTTGCCGATATCATTCTTAGATCTGGTTCAGGTATTTTTTGGCTTGGGTGCCATGGTAACTTAAAGATATCTTGGAAGAGCACGTCGACCTTGGGTATAAATTTCCTTTTCCCATAGACGGCGCCAAAGATGTGGGGCAAAAATCCCACAACTCAACTTGATCTAACGTGGCCTTGTTGATGAAGTATATCGCACCGGTGTGAATAATGATGTCGCTCTTTGTAGGTCACTTCGGTGAGGTCGGTGCAGAGTTGACGAGTTCGCCGACGACAGTTGATGAGGGTGAATACCTGAAATGGAACTCTGCTAGTGGGATTCCACTTTTAGAGCCTCCGAAGATTAAGTCAGTTTCTTTCTTAAGTGTTTCCGGGTTTTGGTTTGTGTTTTTGCGTACTTCTCTTAGTCGACTGGGTCCCCTATTTATAGGATTGTCTCCTCTGACGCATCAAGATGCTTATATTCGAAATATCTGCTTTGGTCGGTTAGATACATTTTGTCCTTTGCATGACGTGTATTATGACGTGTTACGGTCCGTTGACGTGTATTATGACGTGTTACAGTCCGTACTCTGGTTGACGAATATGCTTCACGTGACGTCTGTTAGCTCGGTGTTATCCATGTTCTCGGCATGATCGGATCTTTCTAGCATTGTATATC
The DNA here is from genome assembly GCA_035048495.1 of Euptelea pleiosperma. Taxonomy (NCBI): domain Eukaryota; kingdom Viridiplantae; phylum Streptophyta; class Magnoliopsida; order Ranunculales; family Eupteleaceae; genus Euptelea; species Euptelea pleiosperma. The sequence goes on from CM068553.1 coordinate 29,517,757, forward strand.
TCATTCACTTCAGTCATATCGATTTACTCGGCTATATTGCTCTCGTTCTACTCGGATAAATATCTACTTTATCTCGGTGATCTCGATTATCATTGTTCTCGGTCGTTTCGGATACATATATACTTTCTCCCGGTGATCTCGAATAGCACTCTATACTTTATCTTGGTCATTCGGATATTACGTATATGATTTTTATTCCTCCTAAACTAGTACCCACAGTGAGCCACATGAAATACCCTTAGACGACATTGATCGTATGTATGTTTGGTCAATCTCTAGGTGGACCTACATACCAAAAATCAGCCTGATTAGTGATTTCTAACCTTTTGGATCTAAGTACCCCAAATAATGCTTGAAATCCACAGTTAAAAATAAATCATGAATAGGAGTCTAATCCAATGGATATAAATTACTACTCAGGTTGAATTTTAATACATAGACCCAACTAGGGATGGGTCAAAGATCCGTACGGTTAGTGGTCTCTAAGAGTGTTCCATGTGTATCATATTGTGGTTCTTCATCATCCACGTCAACATCAAAGTTCTATTACATTGCCTACCTTCCCTCAATATACAGAGGTGTGCCTGAACTTCAATACTACCCCCGGATGACCTCTTAATTACTTCCTATACCATTTAGTGATTTTAAATCTTTGGATCTTCGTACCCAAAATAATGTTCAAAATTTACGGATAAAAATCAACCCATGAAAACGACTCCAATCGAATGCTTAGAAATCACTAATCAAGCTTAATTTTTACATGTAGGTCCACCTAGTGAAAATTAACAAAACACCTCCAAGGGATAGGTGGCGCAATAAAGTTGGTGTGTGAGTTGAGGCACGTGACAAAGGGCTCACTTAGTATGCAACTGTTTGCATACTTCAAAATATGCAAACAATGTCAATACGGTTGATGTCCCTTGGAAAATGTGTTATTTCAATGTTTTTAAAAGAAAATATTTTATAAATTAAAAACACATTTTTCAAGGAGCATTCAATGGTGGATACAGTCTTTGCATACTTTTAAGCAAGGTTTAAAGGGGACCGTTACAATGGTACAACGGACTGGGGGCATTACCGTTTTTTCCGATATAACGAAAAAAACACTCAAGGGCAAAAACAGGAAAAAAAGAGAGGAAATAATGGAAAAAATGTCCCTGAAATTCAAATTTTGAATTTTAAAATTTGAATTTCAAAAATGGAAAATAACGGGAAAAAATGGAATATAACAGAAAATAACGGAAAAATAATAGAAAATAACGGAAAAAATGAAAATAAAGGCCGTTTTTTCCACAATTTCCAGAAAATATCTGTCGTTATTTTCGTTATAACGGAAAAATAACGGAAAATAACGGCCGTTATTCTCTGAGCGTTTTTTAAACCTTGCTTTTAAGTATGCAAACAGTTGCATACTAGATTTGTCCCGTGATAAACATGTTGCTAATAGTTCTGTTATTAAAATACCATCACATGGGGCCTTGTGTCAGTGTCATTAAACGAGGAGAAAATTTAGTTGAGTGGCCTTTTTGTCTATGGGGCTGTGCCACCATGTGGCACACTATTTCGAGCCCACTGACCCATGAATGATTGGCCCACCCCTTGATCCACCTACACACCAACTATAAGTCTGTTAGTGATCTCTAGCCAGTAGATTGAGTGTTTCTAACCCTTGGATTCAAGCATTTTTTTTGTGTACCCAGATCAATTGGCTAAAGATCACCAATCAAGAATTTTTTTTTTGTTTTCCTTTTTCTTTTTTGTTGATTTTGTTGTTTTGGATGGAGAATCCCTCTTCGTATAGGTTGCAAAGAGAAGAAGTGTCATTTCGATGTTGAATATCCATTTGCCACGTGGACAGTGGATATGTTAGAATCCGGCGGTCCAAGGCTCCCGCCCACAGTCGACCTTGGGTCGCTCAACTCGAACATCTCCTTTAATGAGAGACGAACAAAAGTTAGTTGGCTCATTAATCTTTCAATAAATGAACTTTAATTAAATTCCATTCTTACCCTCTTAAATTATTATAATTTCAAACACAAAAATGTTTTCTTTGCGAAAAACCCAAGTGAGATTTTAGATTCCCAATGAAATTCAAATTTTGAATTTTAGTGCCGCTTTCCCGTTATTTCCCCATTTTTTTTTCCATTTTTTTGTCCATGTGCGTTTAAATCTGTTATAACGGCCATTACAAAGGTAACGCCCCCAGACCCAGTCCGTAATACCGTTATAACTGTACCTTTTAAACCTTTGTTACAATAGTAGAGAACATGGTTTTAAAAACGGCCGTTTAAACGGTTTAAGCGGTAACGCTCCAAGCCCGTTTCTGTTAAAACTGTTTAAACATGTTTTAACGTTTTTGAATTTAACAGTCGTTTTTTCCCGTTTAAATGGCTGTTACAATCGTTTAAACAACTGTTAAATTCTGAAAAAAAAGGCCGTTAAATCCGTTTAATTCAGTTAAAATCTGTTAAATTCTCTTTTTTTTTTTAATTTTCAGATTTCAAATTTTAAAATTTGAATTTCAGCGCCACTTTTTCCATTTTTTTCTATTAAAATCGTTAAAACCCGTTTAATTCCGTTTTTTCAGTTTTGCCCTGGCCGTTTTAATCCGTTTTAACGGCCGTTAAACGGTAACGCCCCCAGTCCGTTTAACCGTTAAAACGGCCTCCTTTAAACCTTGGCAGAGAAGATGCGAAAGGGTACTTTCGTAATAACATGATAATTCGAGGTTAAAGGCTGGCAGCCAAAGAACACGCCAGCTACTCTCACTGAATATTTATGAGTCAACCTACGCAACGGAGGCTCCGCTGCAAAGGGTTTGCAACGGGGTTCACTTTTGCAAGACGCGTAACCATAAAAACGCTCCAACTCAAGCTGAGGGTTACTTTCTAATCATGATTTAACAGTGTCCGACAAAAAAGAATCCCGCTGCAACACTGTTGCTGCGGATTCTCCGTAGGCTAGGAATTCTCATTGGCCACGCATCCACTTCTATCTCCTTCTTTACTGACTTGAAATTTTTCCAGAGCACCAAAAGTTCTGGAACAGAAAATAAAACCCTGGATTCCAGCAAGATCAGGTATCTAAGAAACTAAGAGGACCCTAATAAAAAATTCCTGCAACATCAATGGCTACTCTGCAACTACCTATCATCTTCATCTTCATCATCTACGTTTCCATCCCGTTCTCAACTTCTGTTCCATTCATCGTGTTACACGGTAAGAAGATTCTGCTTCATCTTTTGTAATCTCTGGTTCAGTTTCTTCGATCTCAACTTTATTTTTAGTTAATTTGAGCTTGTTTATTATAGTCGATGATGCAATCAGCAGTGTAGTTGATATATATTTATGAGTCAGTCTAGAGCTACACCCATGTTGGTGGTGGGGCCAACATGGAGATCATGTTTGACAATCCAACCATACATTGAGTTTCTCTTGCCATGATCATCATCATCACCAAAAATCAGTTCATTTCGAAATCGCTAACTGTATAAAAAAATCGACCCAAAATAATGGTTTAATTCGATGAGGATAGGAACGTCGAAATGGCCTGCTTTTTTTTTTTTTTATGAGGAAGGCAACTTTACCATGGAAAACTCACTGTGCAGTTGGATTGTCCAAGCATGATGATCTCTGTGTGGACTGTGGGCCCCACTACCGGTTGTAAGAACTGGATGTAAGAAATGGGTGTAGCTCTAGACTGACTATATATTTATATATGTGTATATTTGTTGTTCAGAATGAATTATTACAGAGTTGGTTGAGGAATATTGAGCTGAATCTGTCGTCCATGCGACCATTGTAGTTTCTTCTATTCGAATTGCCATGCTGTAATTACTCATTTTGGATGGACAATCCTATGGAAAATTTGAAGATGCTTTTTTGGTTATTGGTAAATTGAAAGTATGTAGTTGAAGCTGTAGATAATTGAATATAGGTTCGAGGATTAATGGTTCTATAACCAATTATTGAAGACTTATGGTCTTGGTTTAACAATGGGTGTTATGACCAGTGGCAGAGCCAGGATTCTGTCCCAGGAGGGGCAAGGCGGCACGTGACAAAGTTGAGGGGAGGCAAGGGGGCAATTCCCTCTATAAAAGGGTGTTTTGGAAAATAAAATTTAATTTTCTTTAATGAATTTGAAAGTTGAGGGGGGCAGCTGCCTCCCCTCAGCATTGGGTATGGATTTACTCCCAATGCTGTAATGAGGAATAGGAAATGGAATGGAAAGGCCACATTAATTTTTTATGATATATTAGTCAAGTTGACTCTGCAATCCAGTTATGGAATACCAAATAGGTATGGAAATAAGGGATAAATGTGTTATCCTTGACAGTCACATTGTGTGTGAAAATTGTGAGTTGTGTGGAATCAGAAAACAGGGTTAAATATCTCGAATTATCTCTGGTTGAAGGATTTCAGTCTGTGATATGTTTGACAAGCTGTGTACAATCAACATCTATGCAACAACTTGACTAGGAGCATTCAAGTATAGTGGTGTAGATATTTATTTTTTCTCCCAGTCGTAGGAGAAGAATCTGAGTCATTTCATATTTTAGCCATTTCCTTAGTTACCCTTTTACTATATATAGTTGTAAGCAGTGGCGGAGGGTCTGATACCCAGGGCCGTCTCGATGCAAGTTGAGGCCCAAGGCGAAAACTTCATATAAGGCCTTTTTTTATATTTAATATGTTAGTAAATGTGGTATTAATTAACAACTATTCGTGATACTCAAAAGCTACGGAATAATGTAGATGCAGAGGACTACCACATTGCAGTCCATGCAGATGACTCTCGCGGCCCTACATAGATCAATATTTGGGCCTAATGACTGTGTGGATGTTCAGCCCACCTATTGGTGGATATACACTAAAAATCAGCTTGATCGATGATTTCTAGCCATTGGATTTATTACCCAAAGAACATGTTTGAATCCCGTGGTTAGAACATTCCTAAAAAGTACTAAAATTTATAGCTAGAGATAACCAATCAGGTTGATTTTTGGTTTGTATATCCAACAAGGGGTGGGCTAAACATCCATATCGTTAGTGGGCTGGCGACTTCTCTCACCTAGGCTGGGGGCCTTCTCCCACCTGGGGCCTAAGGCGACCGTCTTAATGGCCTTATGGTTGAGACGGCCCTGCTGATACCATGCAAGGGGGTATAGAGATTAATGGTAAGCATGATGACCCATCTTTTGGGTTTGTGCAATATTTGTTGAGAGAGTAGCTGTGCTTTTGCCTTAAAAGGCTACAAAAGATAAGTATACAATTAATACAATCATCACACTTGGAAACAAGGATAAAATACAATCAGTTATAAATGGAAAGGGAATTATTCTCTACCAGTTACATGGCTTTTGACAGTTAGCATGACCAAAATGCGAAACAAACAATGAATATTATTCATATACAGATTTTCCTGAGGTTCTTGAGTGAAGAAAGAATGTGGCAGGATTATTCTTATTGATAATTGGTTTGGTATAATTTCAGAGCAAATCTTGCACTCTTGAAACAGATCAAGGAATCTCTTCTCAAAGTTTCTGCTACTAGACTGTTTATCAATCAACTCTTTCTGCTCTATTGACAGCTAGAATTCTTGATTATCCTGTTATCCTTGAAATTATTTTACATTTTCTTGACATCTAGGGCTTCCCTTATTTTCATAGACCTGAGAACCATATTAATTTAGATTCTAATTTCATTTAAGACCTTTATTCAAGTCATAGTCTCAAAGTTCCAATGTGTATCTTATGACAGGCATTGGAGATAAATGCTCCAATCGAGGAGTTTCACACTTCACAGAGCTTCTAAACGACTGGTCTGGTTCTAAAGGATATTGCATGTATGCTCCTATGTTTTCTTATGTTAGATGGCTCTATATTTTTTCATGCTTATACAAATGATAGCTCAATAACCCATCCTGAAGTCATTAAGTGAAGTTTATGTCTCTTGGTTTTCCTGTTGTGCTTCAACTACATAATCCATTATTTTATGAGGGGTAGCAGATAACTTGAATGTAGACAGCAAAGTCAGAAGAGTCTGAACTAAGAATTAAGTACAAGAAAGAAAAGAAAAGTGACAAACATCGACCTGATGCTTTAGAAGTGCATTTCTTATTTTTAGATGCCTTACATATCTTCAGTTGTGACCTCACTGTTACAAGCAGGTTTATCAAAGTAATATTCCAGACTGAATGTGTTATTTATAAAGAGTCCAAAGAGTTTGCAGTGAACTTATGGTATTGCAGTTCTTAGCCTTAAATATGATAATATCCATGACAGAAAGTCTGTCTCTTCCGTTTTTTTGGTGCAGACTTGGTCTTAGTAAGCATTACAGGGATGCTTGTTACAAACAAGCATTACAAAATACAGAATAAAGTGATGATACAATCATATTAACCACTCTTCCCTTAGCTATGGTCATATATAGCAATCACACTTGGATAGGGTGGACAATTAGCTAGAGCAGTAGGTGCTGTTGATTACAAAAAGAGGGTAAATCGATTACATTGAAATTAAGTGACAGACTTTTGTTTTGCAAACATCGACACATATTGCTTACAACAAAATATTCTTGAAATTATAAGGATAGAGGCCTCAAAATTAAGTGACATGGGCACAGCAAGGACATGAGCTGGGTAAGTCATGGACAGAACATTTAAACGGGGTATGATGTTCATATTAAAGGTCATCTAGTTCTTCCATTTACATATTATTACTACATATTCAGTTATTAGCTAGATTCATCCTATGGATATGGAAGAGTCACATGATCACCATGTAATATAAAAGAAATATGTCCAATCCATCAGGTAGTATTAAGAGAGTAAACTATAAATGGGAGCATATACTCTCATAATCATAAACTTTTTGACCAGATGTTTTTTTTTGATAAGTCAAGATGGAAATATATAAAAGAAAGGAGATTGAGAAGATCTCAAAGTACAAAGGCAAATAAACAAAGAAAAGCCAAAAGGTTCAAAACAACAAAACTTATCTTGCCAAGAAGGCTTCGAACCTAAACACCATATCAGAAAAGAAACAACCATTCATTTCTAGTGACACTACCCCAATTGTAGAGGGAGGCCTTTATACTCATAATGGTATCCTGTAATGAGTCTTCTTCTCCTCTGAAAATCCTTCTATTTCTTTCCCTCCAAAGTGATGCTGGACGATTGTGGTGGTCTCAAATTAAAGGCTGAGATTAACAGAAAATTATTAAGAACAATGAAATAGAAAATTTCTATGCTAATCACACGCAAATAATCAGATTCAAGCAAATAAATTTATGAAAGTTCAAGACCTTCACACAATCCTACAATATTAGACCCGTTACTTTAACGGCGATGATCTAATGTAAGATGGAACTTCCAACAAGCTTAGGGAATCAGTTAAGGGATGAAACAAATCTGAAATGACTTCCTTTTCCAAGAGATTATAAGTTTTTGAAGTTCAGGAAGGTTTCTGATAAGTTTCGGGGCTTTTTGACAAGTATCAGATTTTAGCCAGGTTTTGGGAGAAAAAGGAAATTCATGGAAAATTAGGGTTTGAAAAGAGGTTAGGGGTTTCTATGGTTGCCACAAGGATCTGGGAGTGTTTGAGGTTTATGGTGAGGGTTTAGGAAGGGTTTAGAGTACCGTATAGATAATTGATGGAGGAGGGTTACTATTCATGCAACACTATTCATAGCTGTGATCAATGATTAGGGTTTTGAGATAAAAAAGATATGGTTGGGTTTCCTAGGTCAAACTTGATAAAAAAAAAAAATAGATGGAGAAAGAGAAGAGAATAAGAGAAAAGAGATAAAGTGAGAAATTACCTTCGGATTTGCACTGTACTAACTTGGATTTACACCAAGGAAGCTTGGATTCTCACCAAGGAAGAAGAGAGCACTCCACAAGAGAATTCTCAATAGCAAGATTGAATATATTTTATCATCAATCACGGATTACAACTAAAAGAGTTTATATAATAACTCAAAATTCCCTAATCTAATCTCAGTCATCCATTTAATCTAATGGCTATAAAAAAGTACAGCAACTTAAGTAACTAACCAAAATTACAATGAGCCCCCTAACTGTGGGCTAATTGCAAAGACACCTAAAACTCTAAAAAACATCAAAATAAGCCTAGAAAACTAATAAAAACTCTCCACAAGCTCCATACGCAACCCACTTGCATCTTTCCAATGTGGAGTCTTCCTAATGCACATACATGTGGGGTCTTCAAAATCTTTTTTCTTGTCTTCCACTGGTAAAACCCGCAAACGGTGTCATCTTCCATAAGACCTTCCCCCTTTCTGACAGCTTGATCTTTTGGCCAGCCGCCCAACAACTCCCCAATCTTCTCTGGCATCACCCAAGAAATACCTACTTGCACCAGAAAGTATGACCATAGCTGTGTAGCAAAATCACAATGCAAAAGAAGATGGTCTGTATTTTCCCCATTGGATTTACACATAGTATAAAAATTTACTGAAACCCACTTTCGAGCAATCAAGTTTTCAGTAGTGATTATTTTGTTAAGAGAGGAGGTCCATGCAAAGAAACGAATTTTGGAGGGCACTTAAACTTTCCAAATTATTGAGCTCAGATGCGAAGGTAGCTATGAGGTAGTGGTCCTGGATAAGGTATCATAGAATGATCTCGTCGAGAAACACCCAGATTTGGAATGAACCCAAGATAGATGGTCTTCCTCTGAAGGTATGACTGTATGATGCTGCAATAAGTCCGTCTAGGATTCTAGTTGTTTTTTCTACCATTCAAGAAGGTTTCTCCTGAAATCTAAGTCCCAAGATCCCTCTCGACTGTTTTGGATCCAAACTGAGACAACGAATTGGCCTTTCAGTTGAGATAGGGAATAAAGATGCGGAAAAACCTCTATGAGACGACTATCATCCTCCCAAAATCTAATCCTGGACCTTTATTAATCTATCCTTACCCTTGAGAATTCATTTTCATCTATGTAACATGGACACTCTGTTTTCTACGAATTTGTCGTGTCAGCCACCTTGCCGTATTCATGTGTCGGGCATACCGTTTCAAGCAAATCTCAATTTATTCAAAAAAATTTCTTTCAACTATTATTTATACATGATTTATGTGATTTTAATGTATATCAACTTATTCTAAATACATTATTTCTATATTGCATACTTAACATGGGCTAAAGTATTTTAAACATATATCTTTCGGCATAAAGAATGAACTGAAATAACCACCGGTCCGTTCCCTTTAATTGGAAATACCTAGAAGGGGGGGGGGGTCGATTAGGTATTTAAAATTAATTATACCTAAACAGTTTTACTGGTCTATGGTAGGGGAGAAAATCGTATGCCTTAGTTGTTTGATAAAGAATTATCACAACCGATTCAAATCGACTATACCTCCGTGGTATATTTTCTTTTCGTCGTTTGTTCTAATCAATATAAATAGCGGAATACAAACAAGCAATCACACAAGACAAGAGATTTTTACGTGGAAACCTTAGCCAAGGAAAACCAAGGGACCACGTTCAGACGGAAAGTATTACTAACTGGAAAGTTAAACGAAATAAAGGTTACCTACGCAGCACCGTTGCAAATACAGCTTCCAACCTTAGTCAAAGCCTACTACCGATGTGTCCACGTCCTCTAAATTAATGCTACGAGTCTACGCGTGCCCTCCCAGCCAAGAAGCATTGTCTGCTTGTTCAGTTCGGTACATTCCAAACCTACCATCGATTGGCCACTCCGATCTTAATTCTCAACACTCCAGCCTTTGCCGAAGGTGAAGGATTCAGTACACCTGTACCCTAGGTTGCTCAATGGTGTTGAGTCACACTGGTACACTCAGGCTACTAGGTCAAATATCTAAGCGGAAAACCTGAGCTGAGTAATGGATCAAGCACTTGGCTTTGATCAAGAAGATGAACAAGCTCACAAGATGTTTATAGAATAAAAAGCTTCTTGCTCTTCAAATGGACACTCTAATAAATAAATCTTTTCTTCTCTCTATTGAAGTGTAGAAGTGTATTTTGAGAAGGTATAGGGTTATATTTATAGAATTCGTAACCTTGAGCCTTGTAGAACGTGGGATAGTGGGAACTAGAATTTCGGATCTGAGAAAGACTCAATCTGCGTGAAGTCCAATCGATTGTACTCTGGGTCCAATCGATTGGCTTTGTACGGAAGGGTTTTTCATTCGTAAATCCAATCAATCGGACTTAAATAAGTTTCTATCCTGTAGACTCCAATCGATTTTACAGAGGTCTCCAATCGATTGGGCTATGATCATGTTCTATCTCGTAGACTCCAATCGATTTTATAGATGTCTCCAATCGATTGGGCTTTGATCATGTTCTGTCTCGTAGACTCCAATCGATTTTACAGATGTGTCCAATCGATTGGGCTTTGATCATGTTCTGCCTCGTAGGCTCTAATCGATTTTACAGAGGCCTCCAATCGATCGGACTCTCTCAGAAGTCAATAACTTTGACTAAGACTCAGGTCTGGCCAATGACTAGGTTTGACCATTATATTTTATTCATTTTAAACCTATTCCTATGGCCACTAAGTCACTTACCTTCCTAAGCGAACGTACACGATCTATAACCGACAAATGGGCAGTTACTCAGATGACTCATGTCGTCAACTGTCTGATTCTTGATGTCTTTGTCTTCTAGTCTTCACGTAGTCGACGAAGTATGCGTACCACAACATCTTCACACTACACTGGTGCTCGTAGGAATGGTTACATGAATATTTTTTTATGTCATACGGAATCTTTGCCAAACTTAGAATATGAAAATATTCTTTACATGAACTGTACGGACGTGTCGACATATTGGGTTTGTAGGAGTCGCTGTGTCTGATACTCTGTATCCATGTCAGACACGGAACATAGCTTTCCATACTCCACACCTGTACAACATCCTAGTCCTAGAATCCTTGGAGACCCAACCTCCAGGTTCCTCACCATACTTGCCAACAATCACTAGCTGCCACAAAGCTCTCATTTCCTTTCAGAACCTCCAAATCCACTTTCCTAAAAGAGCTAGATTCATCTAACCTATTCTCTTAAAGCCTAGCCCACCTTTCTTTATTGGAAGACACACTTGTTCCCATTTCACCAAGTGATAACAGAAGGTGTCCTCCTTGTCGTGCCATAGGAAGTCCCTCATCAATCTCTCAATCGTTTTTTCCACGTTAACTGGGGTTGAAAACAAGACATAAAGTAAACTGGGATCCTTGAAAGTGTGCTCTTGATCAGTACCAATTTCCCTCCTTTGGATAAGTATTTCCCTTTCCATGGTGACAATCTCCTTCAAATTCTCTCAATCACCAGATGCCATATTGATTTAGCTTTGTACAGCGCTCCAAGAGGAAGTCCTAAATATGTGGTAGGTAAGGAGGCAGTAAAACAAAGTTAGAATCCTAGCAAAATCCTCTAAACTCCCTACTTCTCCTATGCTGATGATCTTACTCTTGTTAAAATTGATTTTGAGGCCCGAGCAAACCTCAAAGCAACATAGGAGGCATCTAAAAAATGCCAATTGTCTCCTAGCACCTGACGTGAATACCAGAGTGTCATATGCAAATTGGAGGTGAGAAATCTCCACCCCCTCCTTGAGCAGATGTTGAGGCCCTTGCCTCTACATACCCATGCCAAGTTTCCTAGACTCTAAGCATGGAATTAAAATTGGCCGAACTTCTAGCGAATTTTGTCGTTTTTTAACTTGTCGAAGTGAAGTTAACCGGTTATATTATGGAGAAATTTTGCACTTCAGGATCAAAACTTTAAAATAGATGAAAGTATTCAAAACACATTTTCTTACTTTTGGGAGGTTCATAGATGATAAATGATAACTCCATTAAGAATTTTTAAGTCAAAAACAACTTGTAGGGGTTGAAATCTAGACCAAATGCTCATAGGGTTGCATATTTTCAAGTTGTTCATCAGTAAAATCTATTTTTCTCTGTAGTTTCATCGTTCTTTCATACGGTTAAGTTAAACTAATTATACAAATGTGTAATGCATCAAATCTCCAAACTTCTTTATGTTTTCGAATTTTTACAAAATTTCTCCATGTCGAATTGAACTTCTTCGAATTAATTCCGGATTTTAACTGAGCGAAGTTTAGGGCTTCTGCAGTTGGGCAGAGGCAGGGAGGGAAACCCTGTCATCTAGAAACCCAACATTGATTTCAGAGAGAAAGTCAAAGAGATTAATTATGAAACCAGCTGTACTTTTATTGGAGAATCCAATTTGGCTAGCTCTTCAATTATGTGCAGGATTTTAGATTACAGTATGTGTGGCTGGCAATACAGTATATTACATAAATAAATAGGTAATGACATAAATCCGTACATTTACATGCATATAGGCACATAGAGATGTATGTAAATATGTTTATGATTTACTCCTTTTGTCTTTCTATTCCTTTCTGCTGTAAGACTTTATCGTCATTAGCACAGAATATATCACCCACCCTTCTGTCCATTCTGTCTTTTCTATTTCTCTTTCAGTCTTATGTTGTGTGTGTGGGAAACATTTTAATATTTTTTGGGTTTGTTTCTCCATATGCAGAACTAATCCTTTGATTGTTCTTTCCTCCCCTGTAGAGAAATTGGAGATGGATCATGGGATTCCTGGTTTATGCCCCTTATGGAGCAGGTGAGACCTGCATTATCAAAACTATGATAAGATATCATCTCTGACTTTTATTAATTCATCATCTGGTTGTAATTTAAACCCTCACTTGTTTGCAGGCAGGAATTGTTTGTGATAAGGTGGTAAAGCTGTTTGGCTAATGTAACTATTTTGCTGGTCCTGGCGTTCAAAGTTCATCAGATTTTCACAAAGTTCATTATTGGACTTACAGGTGAAGGAAATGAAAGAACTCAGTGAGGGTTACCACATAGTTGGACTTTCTCAGGTGATTAGAGATGTTTGGATGCGATGCAATTATTTACTTCACCTTTGTAATGCACTGTGTGCTTTTTTATGTATACTTCTTGTGCCGTATTTTGTTTTTTACACAGAGCATGCCTTCAGTGTTCAGCCTCATATGCTTTACTGGGTTCCTTTAAGATTGAATCTTGCATCTCGAGACTAGTTGAGAATTACATGTCTGACCTAGGACAGCTTAGAACAACAGACAACAGGGTTTTATGATGGCTGAAATAAGGGTTTGATCCTAGGGTTCAGAAGGGGCTGGAATTGGGGTTTATGGATGGTTTAAGGCTAGATGTATGGGTTTATAAAATTGCTTAAAGATATAAAAAAAATAGGAAAAAGAGAGCGATCCAGAGAGAGAGAGAGGAGTCCCACTTCTACCAGAAAAAACCAGGTTAGAGTTTCACTAACCTTGATTCCTCCAAATGAATGAGTCTCACCACCCTAAAAGCAAGGAGTTACACCAATAACAAAGAAGAGAGACAATCATTCATTAAACTTATTCGAAAGAATAAAAGAAAAAGAAGTACATGGGGTCAATACATGGCTGAACAACAGCCCCAAAGTTCTCCTAATTTTTAAACTCCAACTAAACATAAAATAGAAACTTTCCTAAAACTTCTAGAACTTAGGCTTTTCTAAACTAATCCTAAACTTACTAATGTTCCTCCATACTAATTTTTAGAGACTCCTATACCTTCATAAAAATAGTAAAATATGATTACTAAGAATTGTAAGATTCTTTGTCCTTTAGCCAATTGGTCGTTGAAACGGTGGACTGGCTGGTTCACCAGTGCAATCAGTTGATCAGACAAATGATGTGTCTTTTATTAAAACAACAAACAAAATAAATTTTCGAGATGATGTTGGACATATTGGTTAGGGGATAGGTTTGCCTGTTCAACCAGCCGGGGCAGTCCGGTTTATAAAACACCACTTAAGCCTCTTTTTCTTTTTCGTTTTATAAGGGTAAATTTTTATTAATATTTAGTTGAAAAAACTTATAGAACTTGGGGAAGAGAATGCCCTACGGCTCGATGCTGCAGAAAGAAGGTAAATGTTTTTTAGTATTTAGTTAAAAAAAAAAAGCTTATATAAGATTAGGGTATGTGTTCTATAGCCCACACACCCATATTATATATACAACTATAGTAAAATTACAAGAGTGCCTGACGCGGGACATCTAACCAATACCAAAAGTTGCAACTGATGGGGGCGTGAGATTAAATCCCTTCATCTCATAGCCAAGATCTAGGTCCTCAGTCGAACCCTCCTTCGTGGGTCCCATTTTACACGGGCCATCCCACCCCAAGTGTGCCCCATATATGTGTGTAAGGGGTATTTTCTGAATAACACGTGGACGATTGAGATAATGACACATGTCCCTACTATTGACCGAAATGTGAATTAGCTGTATGGTCGAGCGACTGAGACAATGAGTCCAACTAGAGATATCCGACTGACGTTTATGGTCAAGTGATCGAGACATTGTATGACGGCACGGGTAGAATATGATGCCGCGGCTGACTGAATGAGAACGTTAGCCGATTAACCTCGACGGAGGAATTGGATACCATGTCAATAATGAATCGAGTGTTAGACAGCCTCGCGGATAGTCGGCAAGATGGCAAGGAGGCAGATAAGACACTAGCGAGAACAGGCTCAAGCAACGAACAGAGAATAGCCACCTGTTGTACTATCAAGACAGAGCACGATCTACGCCAGATCATGTATAAGATAAAAATCTTCGACCTGATTGGTATGGCCTCCATTGTGCTCATGGACACGTTATGGGTTACAATCCCTATAAATAGAGAGTTACAGTAACAAAGAAGGTAAGCAATCTAAGAGCAAAAACTAGATTAAAGCTTTTGCATAAGAGACTGACTTAACCATCGGAGGCTCTACGGTGGTTTTGTCACCAATGGAGTTCATTTGTAGGTAGACTCGGACAAGCCGGCTTACCAGTCGATCACTCGGCAGTGTAATCGGCCTACTCGGAGTTGAAGACGAATCACCCGGCGGAGGAGTCGACTTTTTAGGATCCTAAGTCGACAACAACAAACGGAAGGATATTTCAGGCGTAGCATATGATCTAGTGCGTATTTCGAGGGGGTGTGGGATTTTTCCCTTACAATATGCAGGTTGCCCCACTCGAGTCCGGTGTAAAAATGCCCCTACATTAATCATCCCCAATGAGGAGTCTCAAACACGAGACCTCCCACTTTGATACCAAATTTGATGCAGGATGATGAAAACTAGCCTATATGAGGTGCAAAGATCAGAAATAAATTATCACAAGTAATAAGAAAATATAGAACTACTCTAACAATTACCACAAATATGCAGATATGCTAGCAATTAATTAAATTGTTTCAAAGGCTAGATCTCATAATCAAGCAGTGAAAAACCCTCAATTATTGATTGAGCGGCCCGATGAATGTAAGTACTTCCACTAACTACGGTTCAACCAACACTTGTAGGGTCATTTTAATTTCGTTTTCCAAGATATTATTGTTGTCAGGGACCTACTTGTAATATCTTATATTCTACAGGGGGCCCTTGTAATATTGTAAAACTTCACTTAATATATATATTGGGTGAAATCGTGTAGGCTATTCTAAGCTCTACACGATTTCTCCTCTTTCCCCTATTCTCTTCACCTCTCCTCTCTTCCATCTCTAACCCTAATCTCTTATCTGGTTACGATCCAAGATTACAACATGGTATCAAAGCATGGTTATGTAACCATGGCTCAATCCTAGAGGTCTGAAGAACCCTAGGGATTGCGAAATTCGATGCGAAGGGCTTTCCAAAGAAGGAGATCATCTCCCATGGATAGCTGCAGGCTTTAGAAGAGTCTGAAACCCTAGCCGCCCACTCCAAAAAGTTGGAGAAGTTCTCCCAGGCCTAGCCGCCCACTCCAGAAGCTTGGAGAAGAGCTATCAGGCATAGCCGCCCACTCCAGAAGGCTGGAAAAGAGCCACCAAGCTTAACCGCCCCTTCCAAAAGGTCAGAGAAGACCCTCTGGACATAGCCGCAGGTCTCAGAGGAGCCCGGAACCTCTCCCTAGTGCTACCGCACCTATCCAGGAACCTTTTTAGGTCATTGGAACCATTCACAAGTTTCCCGCGAGTGGTTTTTTTCTCCAATAGAAAATCTATAAAGGAGTTGTTTCGAAAAGGTTTGAATCCTGCGAGCAACGCGAGCAGGAGGCTTTAAAAATAAAAATAAGGTGATTTGCACCTCCACAGCAGTAGTTTGGGTGATTTCTTATCAGAAAAGTCTTATCTACTACCATGAGTACATCTGAGGAGTCATCTTCTACCAAGTCAGAGATCATTGTTGCCCCACCCAATCTGGGAAGTCATGGTGATCACAGCCCGGGCCTACAGATCACTACGGTGAAACTCGACGGGACCAACTACCTCGCATGGTCTCAATCTGCCAAGATGTACATCACCGGACGAGGCAAAGCCGGCTATATCACTGGACGCATCACTGCACCTGATTCCTCCAATGCCACGTTTGAGAAGTGGGAAGCGGAAAACTCGATGGTCATGTCATGGCTGCTTCATTCCATGTATCCATCGATCAGCACAGGCTTCCTCTTTCTCCCGACTGCTAAGGATATATGGGACACGGCATCTCAGACCTACTCCCAAGATGGAAATTTTGCTAGGATGTATGAACTTCAGCAGGAGATAGCACATTTGAAGCAAGGCGATCTTCCTTTGGGATCATACTACGCTACGTTACGCAGCAAGTGGGAAGAGGTAGATCACTACCAGACCTACACCCCTGCATGTACCAAGATGCTACGGAGTTCCGAAAGATGATTGTGCGCGGACGCATATTCGAGTTTCTTGGCGGCTTGAACCAGAGCTATGAGCAGGTTCGAGCCAACATCTTGGGCAGAGATCCACCGCCGTCGACCATTGCACAGGTCTACTCCTACATCCAGAGCGAGGACAGCAGGAGGAGAGCCATGAGCTCTAAGACAGATGCTGATGTTCCTTTATCTGAGAAGTCTGCCTTGGCCACTCAGAAATTGAGCAAACCCACATCCAAGAAGGATGGGGATCTTGATGATCGTGATCGACTCAGATGTGATCACTGTGGCAAGTGTCGCCACACTCGGGAGACCTGCTGGAGTCTTCATGGTCGTCCTGCACAGTTCTCTAGGGGGAAGCAAGGCTCCTCAAAGAAGCCCTCTGGTAGCAAACATGGAACCTCAGCCGCTCATGCCACCAGCCAAGATTCCTCTGATGTGACCCCTTCCTCTGGGCAGTCCAACACCTTCTCTAGCATGGACATTGACAGGCTTCGACAATTACTTACTCAGCTTGATGGCCCTTCCCCACCTACATCATCTTTTGCTCAGACAGGTACATCCCATTCAGCCCACCATGTGTCTACGGCACCCATTGGTCCTTCCTGGATCATTGACTCTGGTGCCTCCGATCATATGACTGGTATGCCATCCCTTTTCTCCACCTATAATATCTGCTCAGGTAAGGACAAGGTCCGCGTGGCCGATGGCACCTTCTCCTCTATCTCAGGGAAGGGCACTATCTCTGCCACACCTACTTTGTCTTTATCCTCTGTACTTCATGTTCCTAAATTCACCACTAACCTGCTTTCTGTTAGCCATCTTACTAAGAGCCTAAACTGCAGTGTTACCTTTTTTCCTACTCACTGTGTTTTTCAGGACTTGGAGACGAGGCGGATGATTGGTAGTGGTCGTGAGGATGGTGGATTGTACCTGCTCGATAGCCAGCCGACTTCATATTCTGTTGCACATCAGTCTAGTGCCAATGTCAATAGTTCTAGCGTTAATAAAGACCTGTTAATGCGATGGCATAACAGGCTAGGTCATTTACCGCTTTCAGTCATGAAGAGTCTGTTACCTCAGTTTGCATCTATTCCATTTTTTGAGTTCAACTGTGAAACTTGTGTACTTGCAAAACAATGTCGGGTGTCTTTTCCGACCAGTAATAAAAAAAGTACGTTTTCTTTACAGCTTGTGCACTCTGATGTTTGGGGACCTAATCCCACCACTTCTATCTTTGGTTTTCGCTACTTTGTGGTTTTTGTGGATGACTATAGTCGTTACACTTGGATCTACCTTATGAAATCAAAAAATGAGGTGTATACTATCTTTCAGACCTTCCATAAAATGGTGTGCAATCAATTGGGCACCACCCTAAAAGTCCTACGCACTGACAATGGGGGGGAATACATGTACAGTGGCCTTGCCTCCTACTTTGAAGAGCATGGAATTCTTCATCAGACTTCATGTGCCGATACACCTCAACAGAATGGGACCGATGAGCGAAAGCATCGCCATGTCCTGGAGGTTGCTAGGGCACTTCTTCTTGGTACTCGGGTACCCAAGGGTTATTGGGCTGACGCTGTGTTGACGGCATCCTACTTGATAACTCGGATGCCTTCTCGTGTCTTGGGGTCAAAGTCTCCCATTTCACTCCTATTTCCTTCCTGTCTGTGTTCTCCATTCCACCTAAGGTCTTTGGTTGTGTTTTCTATGTTCACGCCCATCACAGGAAGGACAAGTTAGATCCGAAAGTCGTTCGATGTGTGTTCCTTGGCTATTCGTCCACTCAGAAGGGATATTGGTGTTTCCATCCCTCTACCCGTCGTCGGTTTGTTTCTCTAGACGTTACCTTTTTTGAGAGTCCTCCCTTCTTCTCAGTTGATCGGACTTCTCTTCAGGGGGAGCTTGGGAGTATTGACGAGAGTCCGATACCTCCACAGGGGGAGATTCCTCAACCAGTACCCCTTGATTTACCTGATGAGTCTCCCATACCCTTGTCCTTATCTCCTACTGACACTGTGCCACAGGATTCGCAGCTGAAGACATATGCTAGACGACGTCAAAAAGAGAAACAGTCCATCCAAGCTCACTGCTAGGAAATCCAACTCAATCCAGGTAATTGTGTCCTCAGTGATCCTCATGATGATATGTCTGTTGCTCCTTCTACTATCCTTCCCATAGACATTGATGTACCTATTGCTCATCGGAAGGGTGTTCGGAACTGTGTTACCAAGCACCCTATCTCTCACTTTGTTTCCTATCAGCAGCTCTCACCATCCTACAGGGCATTTGCTACTTCCCTATCCAGTGTCGCTCTGCCATCCGGTGTCTCAGATGCCTTCAGCCAGCCTCAGTGGAAAGCAGCCATGCTAGAGGAGATGGCAGCTCTAGAAAAGAATGGTACTTGGGATTTGGTTCTATTGCCTAGAGGAAAGAAACCCGTAGGGTGCAAGTGGGTATATACAGTGAAATACAAAGCAGATGGAAGCATCGACAGGTACAAGGCCCGTCTCATTGCAAAAGGGTACACACAGACTTATGGGATTGACTACCAGGAGACGTTTGCTCCTGTGGCCAAGATGAACTCAGTTCGAGTTCTGTTATCTCTAGCGGCAAATTTTTCTTGGCCCCTCCACCAGTTGGATGTCAAGAATGCCTTCCTTTATGGTGATCTAGAGGAAGAGGTCTACATGACAGGTCCTCCGGGGTTTAGTCCGACTAGGAGTAAGGAACTTGTGTGCAGACTGAAGAAAGCCTTGTATGGGCTTAAACAGTCACCAAGGGCTTGGTTTGAGAGGTTCAGTTCCGCAGTCAAGAAGATTGGCTACTCGCAGAGTCAGGCGAACCACACTCTTTTTATTAAGAGAAGTCAAGGTCGTCTTACTGCTCTTATTGTGTATGTGGATGATATCGTGGTCACAGGAGATGACCCAGATGAGGTTTGTAGATTGAAAAAATACCTCGGCACAGAGTTCGAAATCAAGGATCTGGGAACCTTGAGATACTTTCTGGGCATTGAGGTTGCTAGGTCAAAGCATGGTGTGTTCATCTCACAAAGAAAGTATGTACTTGATCTCCTTCGAGAGTCAGGAAACTTGGGAGTTAAACCAGCTGATACGCCTATAGAGCAGCAACATCGGCTGAATCTTGTTGATGGGGATCCCATTGCTGATACAGGCCAGTTCCAGAGACTTGTTGGGCGTCTCATCTACCTTTCGCTGACACGACCAGATATTGCATATGCAGTCAGTGTCATCAGTCAGTTCATGCATGCCCCTCGCTCTCCACATCTTGAAGCAGCACACCGAGTGTTACGCTATCTTAAGGGGGCTCCAGGGAAGGGTATCCTGTTTAGTAAGAATGGACACCTGCGAGTTGAAGCTTATACAGACGCTGACTGGGCAGGTTCAGTCATTGACAGACGTTCCACATCAGGGTACTGTACGTATGTGGGGGGTAATCTGGTGTCTTGGCGCAGCAAGAAGCAACCAGTTGTCGCTCGCTCCAGTGCCGAAGCAGAGTACTGTTCTATGGCTCATGGTGTATGTGAGCTTCTATGGTTGAAGACTATGCTCAGTGAGCTCGGATATCCTGTCAAAGGGTCTATGCAACTGTATTGTGACAATAAAGCAGCCATCAGCATTGCTCATAATCCAGTTCAACACGACAGGACAAAGCACATTGAGGTAGACTGTCACTTCATCAAAGAGAAGCTTGGTCAGGGACTTATTTGCACACCGTATGTCCATACTGCTGATCAAGTTGCAGATGTGTTAACTAAAGGTGTTACTAAAGGGATCTTAGAGCACCTGTTATCCAAGCTGGGCATGATAGATATCTTCGCACCAGCTTGAGGGGGAGTGTTGTCAGGGACCTACTTGTAATATCTTATATTCTACAGGGGACCCTTGTAATATTGTAAAACTTCACTTAATATATATATTGGGTGAAATCGTGTAGGCTATTCTAAGCTCTACACGATTTCTCCTCTTTCCCCTATTCTCTTCACCTCTCCTCTCTTCCATCTCTAACCCTAATCTCTTATCCTGGTTACGATCCAAGATTACAACAATTATAAGTTATTTGAAGTTCAGGAAGGTTTCTGGCAAGTTTTAGGGTTTTCTGACAAGAATCAGATTTTAGCCAGATTTCGGGAGAGAAAGAACTATGAAAAATTAGGGTTTGAGAAGGGGTTAGGGGCTTCTATGGTTACCGTAGGGATCTGAAAGTGTTTAAGGGTTGTAGTAAGGGTTTTTGGAGGTTTAGGGTGTCGTAGGGAGAACTAGTGTAGGGAGGTTTCTATTCACGTGACACTATTCACACGACACTGTTCACGCGGTACTATTCACGCAACATTATTTATAGTTGTGTTCAATGGTTAGGGTTTAGAGATGGAAGGGATACGGTTAGGTTTTCTAGGTTAAGTTTGATCCAAAATAAAATAAAGATGGAGAGAGAAGAGATAAATATAGAAGTTACATTCGGATTGACACCGAGTAGCTTGGATTCACCAAGGAAGAAGAGAAACAATCCATAAGAAAATACTCAAGAGCAAAAGTCAATCTATTTCATCATAATGAAAAATTACAACTAAAAGAGTTTATATAATAACTCAAAACACCCTAATTTAATCTCAGCCATCCATCTAATCTAATGGCTATAAAAAATACAGTAACTTAAAGTAACTAACCAAAATTACAATGAGCCAAAAACTCTCCACAAGCTCCTTATGCAGCCCACATGCATATTTCCAATGTGGAGTCTTCATGATGCACATGCATGTGGAGTATGCTGCTCCCATAAATCAATAAGAACTAAAACTAGGGCCCACATAGTCATCAAAGTACAAAGACATGGATATGGACTTAGTTTTCCTCTTCTGATACACTCTAGGTAAGGACGTCATGTCCTTATCATCAAGACTTTGCTGTTTATTGGTCTTCCATCCTTAAAATTTTAAGGATATTCACTTTGAAGACTTCATAATCAAATGAGTTGAGACACTCTAGGTCTTCCCTAATTAATAGCCATTTTATGGTGCTTTTTTGTAGCTTCCATCTCTTTTGTGAGGTCCCCCTTTGTAGTTTCAATTGTTTCTTGTTCTTCGCTTTGTTGAGTTTTTCCCTCTCTTTTAATAGAATTATTTATTTATTAAAAAATCTCACTACTTCGCTACTTCTCAATGGTGCTGTCAATGGCCTTTGTTGCACATTCCAAACCATTTCAATCCACTATGCTTATTTTATTACCTATTGGAGCTAATCCTAGGTTCCCTCAGATTCTCTCATTGTGATTCTGTCTTTCCTAGTCTTGTTCCTCATCCATCTCAACATCCTCATATCTTTTGTGCTCATTCTATATACATGTTTGTTCTTGATTTGAAAAATGATAGTTTTACTAACAAGATATATTTAATGTCGAGTAGGATGGTATCATATTTACGCTTTCCAAGAATGGATAGTATTTCTAGTCAGTGATGATGAGATGTCATGCTATAGTACAAGAGTCAGCTACGTACTTCTGGCTCTAGGTTTTTACTGTCTTCCTGAACTACATATGATATGTCAAAACTTTTGAGGAACTTTGTTACAAACTGCTTCTTCTTTTAGGTAGGCAAGCAGGTTTGTAGTCAATTGGTGAAGGCAGATTGTGTGCCCAGGTCTGTGGTATTAACATTCACAGACTTAACAAACTTATGAAGCTGACATATTAAGTTGCAATGGTTTTGAAATCGGTTTGCCACTGTATAGGGTTTCTTTGTACAACTAAAGAAGTGCCTTCTAGCTTGTATTGATTGTATGGTGGAGGTATTTCAGTTTTGATTGATGTTTCTAGCCAATTATTTTTTTCATTTTCCTACTTCACATTCTACTTCTGATGCTAGACAGCATGAAGATACTGGCATAAAAAGCTTAAACTATTGCTCTGTTGCAGGGTAATTTAATAGGCCGAGCAGTTGTTGAGTTTTGTGATGGAGGACCTCCGGTACGATTTTTTTTTTCCGGATATTCTTTATTGTCTTTTTTTCCTTTCAACTTTTCTATGAAAGGAAAATTTTCTACAGTTTTTTTTTTTATATACTGTATTGTCTTGTTTGGGAGACATTCTTTCTTTTGACACCTTGATGGTAGCATTTTTTTTTTTGCACTGTTGTTTGTTTGAAATAGTGGAAGTTCTTGGTGGAACATTTACATTGCTAAATCATATGTGCCAAATTAGAGTGGCTTAATGGGGATTGAGAAGGTTCAGAGTTCAGCCTTTCATAATAATATGCATATACAATATTTGGGAAAATATATCGAACTATGACCATTTGGACTTGCTACAATTGTTTAAGTATCTTTAAGAGACCATGCATAAATTGAAACAATAATGGACTAGAAGCAGGTTAATCACTGGAGCCTTTGCATCTTCACTGCTAAATTGAGTTGGGAACGATATGTTTTTGCGTCCCTTATGTTAGATGCCAAGCCATACATGAGCCTGGCAACCTTCACTGGACTTTTATGCACTTTAAATCCTCATTATGAATATTTGGTTTGGTGTTTACATAGGTAATCTGATTTTTCCAAGAATATCATTTGTGAACTGCCAACAATGGCGATTTTTGTAATTCTAACTGAGGGCGTAATTCTAGCTGAGGGCATACTCAACCTTGCATTGGTCAACAGAGGATGTGGACCAAAACAAATTTAGTTATTGACGAGTGATCATTTCCTATACGCATATGTGTACAGATTGAAAACCTAAATGCATGTGTATAATTCATTAGCAAACCTAATTGGTAAGCCTTGCTTTTCAATTCATGCAATGAAGAGCTCCATGTTGCTCAAGCTAGTCAAGATTCAAGCATTAGTGGGGTTAAAATCTGAGAATAAATAATGGGATTTATACCACCTGTAACACTTCTTGAAGAATGCCAAGTCTTAGGGTACACCCAAGGATTAGCAAAGCTATTTGACCTTCAACTATGAGTAGAATCACCCAACTTGCACATAACTTTCTTGCAACCTTAATTTTACTGACTAAAAATATCTGTAGCAATCTACATGGTGATTATTTGTACAAGTAAAGAAGGAAGGAAGAAGAAGAAGAATGAGAGGAGTGTTATGTTATGTGGAGCCTGATGGTACTAGTAGTCCATGAAGCCACGACATCATGGCCCAGCTATTGCAAGTGTTTTTCGGAAACCCTATTTTCCTTAAGGGCGGGAGGTCTTTTTTCCTTAATGGCATTTTTGTACTTTTACATAGAGATACAGAAATCCTATTTTTGTCTTGGGATTATTTATACCTCGATTTTCATGAAACAATCATTCATTGTATTGCGAGTGTTTCTTTTGCCTCAGAGCATAGTGGAATCTATGTGAGTGCGTGGACGTACCTCGATCTTGAGGGAACCACGTAAATCTCTATGTCGTGTGTTTGCGTCTTTGCTGTTTATTGTTCTTTCTTCCAACAAGGAGAAGACGATGCTGTGGGAGAAAGGGGAAACCGTAAATAGTGTCCATGAATTCATTGTGTTTTATTTCACTAACAAAGGTAATTTTAGGAATCCCCCTGGTTACATATGAAGACAAAGACCAATAAAAAAATTAAAAGGGCAAAACAGAAATAAAAGCCATAAAGCCATAACAAATACATATGTTAACACTCCCCCTCAAGTTCTTGCGTCGAAATCTGTCAAGCTCAACTTGCATAAAATCTCAGCCAAACGTGCTTTGGTAACACCCTTAATAAGATTATTTGCCAACTGACATGCTGATTTCACAAAAATCTGACCAATGTTTAGCTTCTAAACTTGCGATCCACCACAATGTGCTTAGTCCAATCATGTTGTACTGGGTTGTGAGCAATGCTGATAGTAACATTGTTATCGTAGTAAAAGCTCATCAGACGTGGTATATCAAATCCAAGTTCGTACTGTAACAACCACAACCACAGATCTTCACACGCACCATGTGCCATCACCCTATATTCCACCTCAGTACCAGATCTCGCAACCACAATATGTTTCTTGCTCCTTTAGGTTATAAGGTTTCTACCCATGAAAGTGCAATAACCAAAAAAGCGGCGATAGATACCGAACATTTCCAATCAGCATATGTATATGTCTCTATTCCCAAGTGTCCATACCCAGAGAACAATAAACCTCTTCTTGGAGCTGACTTTAGGCAACGAATGATCCTGAAGGTAGCTTCAAGGTGAGTGGTTCTTAGGGCATGCATGTATCATCCGTTCTGATAATACCAAGGAAATAAATTTCACGAAATTATCGAAATATTTCGCAAAATATTTCCTATTTCTAGTTTACCGAAAGGAAAGAATACATACACGAAATGTTTCTATACAAGTCGAAATATTTTGCGTAAACAGTAAATTTTGATCAATTGACAGTGTAAATAGGTATTATTTCAATCGAAATGTTTCGAAATCTATGGAAACATTTCTATTGAAGGTAGGAAACATCTCATTTGAGCTCAAAACCACCACAAATCCCCATATTTGATCAATTTGACCCATTTCCATATATTTATTTTATAAAAAAGATCAATCCATTGTAGATTTCTTGGTTCACGGAT
Source organism: Euptelea pleiosperma (assembly GCA_035048495.1). NCBI lineage: Eukaryota > Viridiplantae > Streptophyta > Magnoliopsida > Ranunculales > Eupteleaceae > Euptelea > Euptelea pleiosperma. The sequence goes on from CM068553.1 coordinate 29,543,109, forward strand.
TGATCGTGAGGATGATTCGAATCCCATTTAGAATTATTTTTAAATTCGAAATGTACTTAAGTATAAAATTTCTTGCTATCATTTCTTGGTACAAATAAATAGTTTAAGTGTAAATACATCAAATCTATAATGCATTTACACTTGATTGTGTACAGATTGAAGATCATTTAGGGTGAAAATTTGAAATTTAGGGGAAACCCCAATTTCATTGGTTTTTACCCTAAACATCCATCCATGCTTGTGCATAAATTGATTATATGTTGCATTACTCAGCCCATCTACAAGTTGGTTAGTTTAAAGTTTTTTCCTAAAATTATTTGAACATTAAAAAATGTAATAAGATAATAGTAAATAGGTTCTCTAAAATTATACATAATATTAAAACATTAATGTAAGTGAATAAAGATTCATTAATACCTTGATTTATGACTTTTTTATAATAAATAATTGAATAATAGTTATCCAATTAAATTATACCTTGACTGACTATCAGATGCCTGCCTCAACATATTAAAGATCGTTATGGTCATTCATTTCCACACTAGATATGGTTGTATATCTTGGTTTGATAGCTTATGAGTTTGTTTTCATACTTGTTTTATCATTTCCCAAACTTTCCACAAACATTTCCACAATATTTCCATCATTTCCATGAAAAATGTATTATTTCCACACTGTTCGAAATATTTCCAATTCCGGGCTGGTTGAAATAAACCTTGAAATCGAAATTTATTTCTTTGGATAATACTAAAGAATATGACTCTTGACTTTTTCATTCATATTTAGCACCTCTTGGTATTATATATCAGACTGCCTATTCACATAAGCCTCAACAAAATGGGGTGGTTTAACGGAAGAACCGTCATTTACTTGAAGTTGTACATGTTTTCTTGTTTGAGATGAAAGTCCCTAAATCATTTTGGAGTGATGCAATTCTTATAGCCTGTTATCTCATCAACCACGTGCTTATGTCTATTCTCAATGGTCAATCTCCATTCTCTATTCTATTTCCAGGTAGTCCTTTGTTTCCTTTTCCTCCACGCGTTTTTGAGTGTCTGTTTTGTTCAACGTCTTAGTCGTGGAAGTGATAAACTAGATCCGCGTGCTCTTAAATGTATTTTTCTTAGATATTCCCATACTCAAAAGGGTTATTGTTGTTTTGACCCTGTCTTTCATAAGAACTTTGTGTCCCAATGTCACTTTCTTTAAGCATGTATCATTCTTTTCTGATGAGTGTTCTTCAATTAACTTTGAATCTCACCCTCTTCCTCTTCTTGTTGAGATTGGTTTTTTTCTAGTTTGCAGGATTCCGATGTACCAGTACTGATAACACCACCACTACGCACCTATGTACATCGTCGCTACCTTCCACTGCCTACCTCGGACTCGTGTCTTCCACCATCTGATTCTTCGTCAATGGATCCTGTCTTGCCTGCGTCTTTTTCTGACCTTTCCATTGCATTACGGAAAGGTACACGTTCATGTACCACACATCCTATCTCTCAGTTTGTATCTTTTGATTTCTTTGTCACTTACGTATCGTTCTTTTGTTGCATATGTGTCTTCTGTTTCAATTCTTAGCAATCTCCAGGAAGCTCTTTCTTCTCTTGGGTGGCGTAAAGCTATGGTTTCTAATATGGATGTGTTGCATTTTAATGGTACATGAGATCTAGTTACATTACCTCCGGGGAAGCATGTTGTTGGTTGTTGTTGGGTGTTCATAGTGAAGTTCCTCCCGAATGGGTCTGTCAAGAGATCGGAGGTCCGTCTTGTTGCTAAAGGATATACTCAATCCTATGGCGTTGATTATAGTGAGACATTTTGCTCGGTTGCAAGATTGCCTCTATTCGTGTGATAATTTCTTTAGTCGTTTCTTTGCATTGGCTGTTGTATAAGCTTGATGTAAAGAATACATTCATGAATAGAAATCTGCAGGAGGAGTTCTATATGGAGCAACCTCCTAGGTTTGTTGCTCAAGGGGAGTTGTCTGGAAGTGTTTTCCGCTTGAAGAAGGCAATTTATAGGCTGAAGCAATCTCCACATGCATGGTTTGGCAGATTCAATGGAGTTTTAGTTCAATTTGGGTTAACACAGTGACAGTCCGATCATTTTGTCTTTGTGAAAAAACGGGTGATAGATAGAACCATTGTGTTGGTTGTGTATGTTAATGACAGTGTTTATTGGAGATGAAACTTAAGGTATTCAGTGTTTAAAGTAGTTTCTACAGAAACAGTTTCATACCAAAGACTTAGGAAAGCTTCAGTATTTTCTAGGCATTGAGGTTGCCAAGTCGAGCCATGAGATCAGTTTGTCTCAAAGGAAATATGTTTTGGATATTCTTGAGGAGACAAGTTTATATTAGGAAACCCACTGATATGATCGCACCAAATAAATCAAGTATTCTATAGATCTGTGGAGGATAAGATCCGTAGATTTGTTTCCTTACAATTTGTAGATTTACAGATCTACGGACGATAAGATCTGTAGATTTATTTCCTTACATATTGTTACTCAAATAGGACTCTTTCCTATTGTAATTTGTAACCATTCCTATCCTTTGCACATTGTAACCATTATAAATAGATCACTCAATACAGAGAAAGTATCAAGAGAAAATTATCTCCAAACCTCTCTTTTAAGTTATATTATGGTATCAAAGCACGTTTAGGAAATTTTTTTCCTCTTCGATTTTGTTCTTCTCTACCTTTCTTTCTCCCTACTCCCTCCAATGGCAGCTCCTGTCCCTCTGCATCTTCCCAATGTTACAACTCTTGTTTCTGTCAAACTTGACAAAGACAACTAGTTACTTTGGCGCAGCCAGTTCGAGCCGATTCTCTACACCGATGAATTGTATGGTTTCGCAGATGGCCCAATTCCTTGCCCCGATCAACATCTTACTGATTTAGAAGGAGCATCGACTCTCAACCCTGCATATTCATCTTGGCGCAAACTTGATTAGATGATTGCAAGTTGGCTTAAAGCCACCTTATCTGAGCATGTTCTCACTCGAGTGGTTCGTTTAACATCTTCCTATGTTATATGGAAGTCCCTCGAATCATAGAAGGCCATCCATTCACGATCTCGTAAGTCTCAGCTTCGTTTACAACTTCAAACATCGAAAAGCGGGACCTCTTCTTTAACTGAGTTCCTTCATCCCGCCAAAGGTTTTGCCGACACCTTAGCTTCAATTGGATTTCCAATTCCAGAAGAGGATTTGGTTTCCTCCATCCTTCGCGGACTTCCCAAAGAATGTGATGCTTTATACATTTTTGTCACTTCTAAAAGTGACACTACGTTTGTAGACGAACTTCGTGGACTTCTCCCCAGTCAAGAAATGAGGATCAAAGCCCAACAACCGAACGAACCTTCAATTGAACTACCAGCTACTGCATTTTTTACCCCAAAGCAGGGTTTTCCTTCCTCATGTGGCAAGGAAAGTGATACCTCACGCACCCCTTCTTCTAATTGGGATCGTGGTCGAGGCAAAGGAGGTATGTATCCTTCATCGACCATTACACACCATTCTAATGGTGTCACTCCGCATTGGATTGTTTCCATTCTAATGGTGTCACTCCTGTTGACAGGTGTACCCTTTATGTTGTAAGGGACCCTGTACATTTTGTAGGGGCTTTTTAGTCCACTGTATTTCTTTTATATAATGAAGAGTAGGGAGTCATGTTTGTTAACACATGCTCTCTTAAAAACCCTAATCTCTTTCTTTCTTCCTCTTCTTCTTCTCTTGAAACCCTAACCCTAAATTCAACTTTCAACTTGGTACCAAAACTATCAATCCTTGATTTACAGCTGAAATACAACTGTAGGGGATCACCGGAGTTCTGGCGTCAGTTGACGTCATCATGCTGTACGGCTGACATCATTAGCCGTACGAGCATGTTTTTTGAGGTCTGTTGAAAACCTTCCCCCTAGATAGATCTTGATTTTTCCTTATTTGTTGTATTTTTTTGTGGAATTTTTGGAGACATTTGGATGATCTTAAAACCCTTCTTCGAAAAATCGGTTTTAATGGTTTTTTTAACCAGCCCAAAATCTGATCTTTTGGGGGTTTGTTGTCTGGTTTTTTTGCTCGGATTTGGTCCTCTACTATTGTTGGAACCCATTGAATCCATCCATGTACTGATCCATGGAGGATTGAAGGTGTGGTGAAGTTTTCTTCACCCTATAGTTACCGACGGCCCCTTCTTTGTGCAATTCTAAGTGGCTGCAATTCCCAGCAACACTTGAATCCTTTTTTGGTTGTTTTTTTTCTGATCCTCATGATGCTTAATCGATAGTCCTTGATGCTTAGTTTGACTTGGCAGTTGGTACTCCCCTTTGGACTTTGCATAGCTCGTTTTTAGCCTTCTTTGTTGTTTTTTGTGGTGGAAATGGCTACCGATCTTCCTACTGATTTGGAAATGGCTACCGACCCTCCTACTGTCTCTACTGGAGGGTCCTCTGGGAGCACCGAGGCTGTCTCAAGTGGTGTAGGGTAACTCGGATGTATATTGGTGGCCGCGGGAAATTGGTATACATTAACGGGCGTATCACTGCACCTGAGACTGCAGCTGATCCTTTTTCAGAGAAATGGGAGATAGAGAATCTCACCATCATGTCATGGCTTTTCAATTCCATGGAGCCACACATCAGTCGTGGTTTTTTATTCTTGGATACAGCCAAGGCCGTATGGGACATTGCTTCCCAGACCTACTCCCAGCAGTAGAACTTAGCTCGTGCCTTTCTACTTTGCCAGAGTATCTCTCACCTCCAGCAAGGGGATAAGAGCCTATCTGATTACTTTGCTTTGCTTAGAAGCATGTTGGAAGAGCTCGATTATTATTATACATATAAGCCTGACTGTACATGCACACTCTGTGTTACCCATTATCGGAAATTGGTCAAGGAAACACGGATTTTCGAGTTTCTCGCATGGCTTAACTCAGAGTATGAGCTAGCTCGGGTTCAGATTCTTAGCCGTGACTCACTTCCCTCCCTCAGTCATGTCTACTCCTATGTTCAGAGTGAGGAGAGTCACCGTAGTGTGATGACCCCAGCCTCCATCCCAGACAGATCAGCTCTTGTGTCTACATCTGCACTTGTGTCTGCACCTACTCAGCGCCTTCAGAAGAACCGTGCCTTCACCCCTTCTGTGACACCATCTGCACCTGCATTTGCACCCTCCACTAGGCGTTTTTCTATTCGGGAACGACCCAAGTGTGACTACTACGACCGTCTTGGACATGCGTAAGGCTAAGTGCTGGGAGTTACATGGTCGTCCTCCCCTCCCCACCTCACCCGTCCAGTGGCACCTGCTACTCACAGTCCCGCTTCAGGGACTCCTGTTTGTGTTCCCCAGGATTCGCCTACTTGGACATCGCCTATGGCTACTCAGGGCTCCCCAACCTGCACTCTACCTGTGCAACCATCTGAGATCGACAACCTCTGGAGTTTCCTTGCCCAGCTTGAGGGTTCTCCTGCCATTTCTTCCTTCTCTCAATCAGGTACCATTAGCAATGCCCATCATGTGTCTACCGCTTCACCCAATCTTGCCTGGATCATTGATTCAGGTGCTTCAGAACACATGATGGGCAACTCTTTACTCTTCCCTTCCTATTCTATTTGTTCTGGTACAGATAAAGTTAAAATTGTTGATGACTCTCTTTCTTCTGTTTCTGGGAAAGGAAATGTCCATCTCTTTCCTAAGTTCTCATTTTCTTCTATTTTACATGTCCCTCTCTTTACTTCTAACCTCCTTTCTGTTAGCTCTCTCACTAAGAGCTTGAACTACAGTGTCACCTTTTCTCATTCTTCGTGTGTATTTCAGGACTTGGAGATGAGGAAGACGATTGGCACTGGACATGAGGTTGATGGACTCTATCTTCTCGATGGACCGCCTGTGGAGCCTACCGCCCTTCAATCCTATAGTCGCAGTAGTAGTCTCGAGTCTATTTTTCTGTTGGCATGCTTGCCTTGGACATATTTCTTTTCAGTACTTAAAACTCTTGCATCCTTCTTTATTTACTTATGTTTCTATGAATGATTTGCATTGTGAGACTTGTGAACTTGTGAAACATTGTCGCACCTCTTACCCTTCCAGGGGCAATTGTAGTTTGCTTCCGTTTGATATTGTACACTCTGATGTTTGAGGTCCTGCCCTAGTTACTTCACCTCTTGGTTTTCGGTATTTTGTTAGTTTTGTTGATGATCATACCAGGAGTACCTGGATCTACCTTATGAAATCTAAAGATGAAGTCTATTCCATCTTCCAAACTTTTCATAGGATGATCCAGACACAATTTGGTTCTTCGATCAAACACCTCCGTACTGATCAAGGAGGTGAATACATGGTTGGTGGTCTTCAGCATAATCTTGATGATCACGGGATTGGTCATCAGCATTCCTGCAACTATATTCCTCAACGGAATGGTGTCGCCGAGGGATATAATCGTCATCTTCTTGAGGTATCTCGCTCCTTTCTTATTGGTAGCTCTATGCCTAAGTCTTTCTATGTGATGCTGTCCTTACTGCTGCCTTCTTGATTAATCGCAAGCCATCCCGCATCTTGCATATTCGCACTCATCAGATTCTTAAGCCTGAATCTCCCTTATTTGTTGTTCCACCTCGCGTGTTTGGATGTATTTGTTATGTTCACATTCTTTGTCCCAACCGCACCAAATTGGATCCCAAGGCTCTCAAATGCGTCTTCCTTGGCTATTCCTCTTCCCATAAGGGGTACAGGTGTTATCACCCTTCTTCTAGGATACAGATTATTTCCATGGATGTCACCTTCTGAGAGTCTTCCTTTTTTTTCTCTCCCGCCTCTCTAGTCTCTTCAGGGGAGCAGAGTTGTGATGAAGAGAGGCCTTCAACTGTCACTCTCCCTATTCCAATTCCTCCCACTGTCTTAGTTGATACTATTAGTCGGCCTACAGTTGGAGTTGATAGAAGTTCTGGTAGTGCTCCAAGGGAATTCAAGGTCTATACCCGAAGAGGAAAGGCCACAACTGATACATGTCCAGGCGTACCAATTGCGCCATCCTTGGATCCAGGTAATACACCTTCTCCTGAGCCTTCTGTATTTTTACTTCCTACTGATAAGTGTGCACCTGGTCTTCCTACTGCCCTTCGAAAGGCTAAGCAGAGTTGTATTCAACATCCCCTTAGTAACTTTGTTTCCTATGAAGGCTTGTCCCTATCGTACAGATCCTTTGTTACTTCTCTATCTACCATCTCGATTCCTTCATAAGTGGTGGAAGGATTAAAGCATCCTAAATGGAAAGATGCAATGCTGGAAGAAATGAGAGCCTTGGAGAAGAACAAAACCTTGGAACTGGTTGACTTGCCTAGAGGGAAGAAACCAGTTGGTTGCAGATGGGTCTATACAGTAAAGTACAAGGCAGACGGGTCAGTAGAAAAGTACAAGGCTAGACTGGTGGCCAAGGGATACTCTCAGACATATGGGATTGATTATGTAGAGACGTTTGCCCCAGTTGCAAAGATGAACTCCATAAGGGTTCTCATATCACTGGCAGCCAACCAGTCATGGCCACTTTATTAACTCGACGTGAAGAATGCTTTCCTTCATGGAGACCTCAAGGAAGAGGTATATATAAGTCCTCCCCCAGGCTTCTTCCCAGCAGGAAGTGACAAGAAAGTCTGTAGACTGAAAAAGTCCCCAGTATGGACTAAAACAGTCTCCCATAGCCTGGTTTGAGAGATTTACCAGGGCTGTCAAAACTCCAGACTATACTCAAAGCCAAGCCGATCATACCTTGTTTGTTAAACGCCAGGGGAAAAGCATCATTGCTCTTATAGTCTATGTGGACGATATCATTGTGCCTGGTAATGATGCTACAAAAGTTGCAAAACTCAAGAATTACTTGGCAAATGAGTTTGAAACAAAGGACTTGGGACCCCTGAAATATTTTTTGGGCATAGAGGTGGCTAGATCGACTCAGGGGATCTTCATTTCCCAAAGAAGGTATATTCTTGACCTCCTTACAGAAACTGGGAAACTAGGGGCCAAGCCTGTGGACACCCCGATAGAGCAAAATCACAAGATGGGAGATGCTCATGGTGCGTTGTTGCAGGATGTTGAGAGCTTTCAGAGACTTGTTGGCAGATTGATCTACCTCTCCTTGACTAGGTCGGACATTGCCTATGTTGTTAGTGTGATTAGCCAGTATATGCACTCACCTAGAGCAACCCACTTGGAGGCAACAAATAGGATTTTGAGATCTCAAATCCTCTCCTGGTCGGGGACTCCTCTTCAAGCCGAATGGCCACATGAGAGTGGAATCGTATATAGACGCAGACTGGGCCGGTGCTAAAGATGATAGACGATCCACATTTGGTTATTGCACCTTTGTTGGGGGCAACCTTGTGACATAGAGAAGTAAGAAGCAGCCAGTTGTGGCTCGATCTAGTGCAGAAGCAGAGCTCCGTGCTATGGCTCACGGCTTGTGTGAGATGTTATGGATAAGGATCTTAGTTGCAGAGCTAGGGTTTCCTGTTACTGATCCACTTAGCCTTTATTGCGATAATAAGGCGGCCATTAGCATAGCACATAATCCAGTCCAACATGATCATGCAAAACATATTGAAGCGGACAGACACTTCATACAAGAAAAGATCTTATCTGGAGAGGTTTGTACTCCATTTGTGAAGACTGAAGAGTAGGTAGCTGATGTATTCACAAAAAGAGTCTCCAATCATCAATTACATTAGTGTTTTAGCAAGTTGGGCATGATAGATATCTACTCACCAACTTGAGGGAGAGTGTTGACAGGTGTACCCTTTATGTTGTAAGGGACCCTGTACATTTTGTAAGGGCTTTTTAGTCCATTGCATTTCTTTTATATAATGAAGAGTAGGGAGTCATGTTTGTTAACACATGCTCTCTCAAAAACCCTAATCTCTTTCTTTCTTCCTCTTTTTCTTCTTCTTCTTCTCTTGAAACCCTAACCCTAAATTCGACTTTCAACTACTCCTAATTGTCATCTCTCCTGATCATTCCTATTCTTTCATTATTATCAAATCACTCTACAGATGACACATATCAGCATGTCCATTTTGTAGGCCTGGCCATGTCTAACTTATACATATGCATTCATTTCTATGATATATGTGGTCCTTCACCAATGCCATTTGGGAATTATTTTACTCCCAGGATCCTCATGCATAAAGGAAACTAGGTTCCCTTGATTGTACATTTAAATCAAGGTAGCCTAATTAGGGAGTGCTCCAAGGGATCACCAATGCCATATAGGAATTGTTTTACTTCTGATAAAATACATATAGGAAACGAGGATTCCTTCAGTTTCCATTTAAATCAGGATGGCCTCATTCAGGAGTTTTCCCAAGGGGGGTTTTGGATTAAAATCTGTAGACCTTTTATCAGTTACTTGTGAAACATTGTTCTTTTTCGTTTCAATGCATGCTTTCCTTTTCCTACTATTCTATTAACTGTCTTATGTTCATTACAGACATGTTTACATTTGCCATTTTTTTACAGGTTAAGAATTTCATATCACTCGCAGGTCCTCATGCTGGTACTGCTTCTGTACCACTTTGTGGAGTAAGTGCTCTTTTGACCTTTTCATCATTTTTTGAGTAAAGGGCTAATAATTTTAACTTGGATTAGGTCTGGAGGCACCTGCTAGAATTTTCTTTTAATTAGAATATAAAACACTTTCATGTGGAAGTGTTAAAATTTAGAAAATTCCAATAATATGTAACCAACTATAGCATTGATGGAGAACATGGTTTGAAAATTCGGCGAAATTAGCCGAATTAATTCTGAATTTTGAATGACTGAATTAAAGTGTACATGTATTAAAAAATTTACAAAATTTGCTGAATTAATTCATTTAATTCGAAATAAACAATAAACTTAGAGAAGTTTGGAGATTTTTTTTTTATTCATTGGTAGAAGTTTGGAGAATTTTTGTCAAAATGTTGGTAAAATACACTGATTTCTAAGGATATGATAAAACACTTATAACTCATTATATCATAGAAACAACTATTTAGAGCAACTTACGCACAGACTAATATCGTTTCACTCATTTTGGCAAAAATTCTCCTAACTTTTCTAATTTATCGAATTTTTATAGATATTCTCTAAATCGAATTGAACTTCCCCGAATTAATTCCGAATTTTAACTGACCGAAGTTTAAGGTGAAGTCAAAGTTTAGAACCTTGATGGAGAAATAGAAAGTTACATCTCCCAAGTATGTGGTAAAAGTGTCATATCTTAAGAAACATGGTAAAATGAAATGAGTTTGTTCCAAACTAACCTATTTAGTTGCCTTGTGAAGGAGATGACAGCTTTCGTACTTATTACAGATAGTATCTGGGATGACCCTTCTGTTTCTCTGGAGATGTGAAAGGGGAGGCACAGACTCAAAATAATTGATATCACTGCAAACTAATAGAAGGCAACTTACTTGCACATTACACACAAGCAAGGATTTCTAACATTGCAACTCTGTTATTATACCATTGGTCAGTGAATATCATTAGTTGTTAAACCTAATAGTTTTAGTACTTAATTAGGTTTTTAGCATGAGATTGCATTTCACCTATGAATCGTCTTGATACCCTCCTAGCAAAGTACAAATTTTATTTATTTCGCAAAATATTACACGAAATATTTCCGAATTTTGGATGGCAGACTCGAAATATAACTTGCAAGGAAAAAAGGCATTATTTTGTGAAAATATTTTTGATTTATTTCGATGGATAGTATTATTTCGACCATTTGACTGTTAAAAAAAGAAATATTTTGGCCAAACAATAGTGGGAGCTCAAAAACCTCTCCAAATCTGAATTCGTTTTTTCATTTTATCCTCTCCCTTTTGATTCTTCTGCTAACAACGATTACTCCATTTAATATTTTGAGGTGAAACCTCTTGGATTGATCGGGATAACAAATCAAGCCCATTTTGAGGTTTTTTCACATTATCAATGTAAATATTCAAATAAACCCCAATTATTTATTTTTCTTGGCACATCAATAGTTAATGTGTAAATGTATTAGATCTATGGATCGATGATACATTTACACTAGATTTGTGCACGGACTGAAGAATGTTTAGGGTGAAAATTTTTGAAATTTGGGGAAAACCTCAATTCCATTGGTTTTACCCTAAACTTCCATAGGTGTGCATGAATTAATTATATGTTGCATAACTTAGCCTGATCTACAACTCGGTTGGGTTAAAAAATAAATTTCCAAAAAACAACTATTTATTTTTTTCGAAAAATATTTAAAAACTCATAAAATTATGCAAATGCTATAAGTTAATAGCAGATAGGTTTCTAAAATTATACATTACCTTAATACATTAATGTAAACGAATTATACCAATATTGACCTGAGTTAACTAATAGCAAATTTTGGGATAAAGGACGAAAATGCCCTTGTCTTGAACCTTGGAACAAGGGTTTGGACCAAAACCCACACCCCTAATCAAATGGTTGTGGTGGACGGTTAGCCAAGAGATTCCAATGGGTTAGGCGCCCATCACTAGCGACCAACCCACCAAACTCTCATGGTTGGGCAACCACCACTTTGACGACAATTTAAAAACCCTATGTTTTAAAAAAAGAAACATATGATTTTAGAACTAAAATTGTCCGCCGAGGTGGTTTGCCGGCCACAAGACTCCGATAGGTTGGTGGCCAGTGATGGGCAAGGCAGCCAACTTACTGGAGTCTCATAGACAACCGACCCCCACTCCAGTGAGCTATTTAAAACCCCAATGTTCTTAAAAAAAGATAAAAAAAAAAAAAAAGATTTTAGAATTAAAATTGTTTGTCAGAGTGGTGATTGGCCAGCCATGAGACTCTGGTGGGTTTGTCGCCGGTGATGGCCAGCTAACCCAATGGAATCTCTTGGTTGGTTGTCAACAGCCATTTGACGAAACCCAAACCCTCGTTAAGGTTGAAGACAAGGGCATTTCGTCTTTTAACCCAAAATTTGGCAGTCAATTCGGGTCAATACTAGTCAAATGACAGTGAACCGAGTCATTGGGGGGGTTATATGGGTTGTGGTGTTAGTTCCCTAGAACCGGATATGCGTATTTGGAGGTGGCCAAGGAATGATTGTTTCTCAGTTAGCTGTTTCTACAAGTCGCTTTCTGTGGTGTTTTGGTTCAAGGCATGGTTGGTAACCAAGGGCTATGCGCAAAGGGAAACGAAGTGTTTTCTCTAGTTGTGAAACACACCTCGATCCGTGTTTTGTTGGCCTTAGTGGCATCTCTTGACTTAGAGTTGGAGCAACTCGATGTCAAGACAGCATTCCTTCATGGAGACTTGGAGGAGGATATCTATATGAGCAGCCTGAGGGGTACAAGGTAACTAGTAAAGAAGATTGTGTCTACAAACTAAAGAAATCTCTATATGGCCTTAAGTAGTCGCCAAGGCAATGGTAGAAAAAAAATCGTGTTTATTTACTTTACATTTTGCTTTTTAAAATTGCTTGAGGATGCATCAAGGCATGTGTATTTTAGATTGTGATTTTCATTAAGGTCAGGTAGGGGTCCGCCTAACCCCAAGCTTAATTCCCCCCCTCCCCCCCCAAAAAAAAAAGGCAATGGTACAAGAGATTTGATACGTTCATGATACGACAAGGGTATACCAGGAGCGACTACGACAGTTGTGTTTACTTCAAAAAGCTTCAAGATGGGTCACTTGTGTATCTGCTACTCTATGTTGATGATACGCTCATTGCTGCGAAGAGCATGTCAAAGATCAACAAATTAAACCTTCAGCTTGGCAGGGAGTTTAAGATGAAGGACTTAGGTCCAACGAGGAGAATTCTGGGTATGGAGATTGATAGGGAGAGACAAAAGGACAGATTGTGTTTGACACAGCGGAAGTACCTTAAAAACTGCTTGACAGATTCGAGATGGGGAACTGCAAGGCGGTTAGTACTCCATTGGCTGTAAATTTCAGACTCTCGGCGTTACAATCTCCCAATACGAGAGAGGAGAAAGACTATATGTCTAGAGTCCCGTATGCGAGTGTGGTTGGCAGTTTGATGTATGATATGGTTTGCACTCGGGCAGACATTACTCACGTAATCCGTATGGTTAGCAGGTATATGGCTAATCTAGGGAAAGACCACTGGCAAGGAAATAAATTTCGGTTTCGAGGTTTATTTCGACCAGCCCGGAAATGGAAATATTTCGTGGAAATATTTCGACCAGTGTGGAAATAATACATTTTCGTGGAAATAATGGAAATAATGCGGAAATGATGGAAATATTATAGAAATGTTTGTGGAAAGTATGGGAAATAATAAAAACAAGCCTAAAAACACTCATAAACTATCAAACCATAATATACAACCATATGTAGTGTGGAAATGAATAACCATAGCGGTCTATAATGGATTGGTCTTCTATATATATATATGGAAAGGGGTTAAATGATCAAATATGGGATTTGTGGTGCTCAAATGGGACATTTCCTACCTTCGATCGAAATGTTTCTATTGATGTCGAAACATTTCGAGCAAAATAATACATATTTACACCGTCAATTGACCGAAATTTACTGTTAACACGAAATATTTCGACATGTATGGAAACATTTCGTGTATGTATTCTTTCCTGTCAGTAACCTAGAAAATGGAAATATTTCGCGAAATATTTCGTTAATTTCGGGAAATTTATTTCCTTAACCACTGGTAGGTAGTGAAGTGATTATTGAGGTACTTGAAGGGTATTGTGGATGTAGGACTTGTTGTTCAGAGGGATGGGGATTCTGAAGATCTTGTCATTGGGTATGTTAATTCTGACTGTGCGGGTGACTTAGACAAGCGCAGGTCCACGACGAGGCACGTGTTTACTATGGCCTGTGGTCCTGTGAGTTGGAGGTCTATGTTACAGCCGACGATTGCTTTGTCTACTACGGAGGCAAAGTACATGGCTGCGACTGAGGAGTTGAATGAGGGCTTTATGGCTCCGAGGTTTGATTGATGATTTGGGGGTTACTCAGGAGGGTGTAGATGTCCATTGTGACAGTCAGAGTGCCATTCATTTGGCAAAGAACCAAGTTCATCACGCGATGACCAAGCACATCGACGTTCGGTTTCACTTTATTCGGGAGATTATCAATGATGGTGAAATTTGTCTTCAGAAGATTGGCTCCAAGGATAATCCGGCGGACATGATGACGAAGACTGTTCTAGCGGTCCAGTTTGAGCATTGCTTGAACTTGATCAATATCCTGCATGTTTGAGCGCCTGATAGGGCGCAGTGGAGATGGCGATCGGGTTTGCAGATCTTCTGGTAGAGTGGTGGAGTTTGCAGAGCAGTTGAGCAATGGCTCGTGATGGTGGCTCGCATTTACACCAAGGTGGAGATTGTGATGTTTTGGTGTTATGGCTCACCCCAATCGATTAGGGCAGCTTGAGACATCGATTGGCAATTCTAGTTTTCTGCCCAATCGATTGGACCGACGAACGAATATTTCCTTTCAGGTTTCTCTCTGCAATAGAAACCCTAGTTCGTCTTAGGGGGTTATATATATATGACATATTGCTGATTTGTGAGTGTGTGAGAGAACCAATAGTGAGTGCCTGTGAGAGGTTGTACAAGAAATTGAGAAAACAATCTTTATACTTTGTTGATTCATGTGAAGATCCGATCATCATCGCCTCGTGGACGTAGGTTTCAACCGAACCATGTAAATGCTTGTGTTCTTTGTCTGCTTTATTTGATTTCGCTTGTGTGGCGTGTGTTTATTGGCTTTGGCGGCCATTGTCGTTACTTGAGTGATCGCTTGGGGGTTTTCCGCTACAATTTCTACGTCGGATAGGAAACATATCCTGTCTCTTTCATGTGGGATCTAAAGTACCGTCAAAGATCACATTTTTCATGTTGACTGAACCTTTGGAGAAGATCCTGATGGTGGATCATTTGATTGCTAGGAGGGTCATCATTGTTGATTATTACTCAATATGCAAGCAAAGTGGAGAGTCGGTTAACCATCTCCTAATTCAATGCAAAGTGGTTAGCACAGTTTGGTCAGCCTTTTTATCGGACTTCAAGATGAGTTAGGTATTTCCTCAAACGGTGTTTGATCTAGTCTCCAGTTGGCGTACTTCAGCATTGTCTTCTAGAGGAAAGGTGCTATGGTGGTTACTGTCTTTTGCCATTTGTTGGGGCATCTGGAGAGAGGAATCTCAGAGTGTTTGAGGGGAGGGAGGAAGATCTGTCAAGCATCATTCATAACATCAAGGGATTGTTGTTGTTTTGGTCGAAAATCTTTGTTGAGTGTCGAGGTTTGTTCTTCGTAGACTTTGTCTTTCGTTGGGATCTTTTGTGCTCAAGAGAGGGGACTTAATGTACGACCGGATGTAGTTTGTTTTTGCTTTCTTCTTTGAGGATGTTTTGATTAGATGGTTTCCTCGACCTCTAAGCATCCTAATTGTAACTATTGGCTTTTCGGCTATTTGGCCCTTTATCAAACTCTATACTTATCAAAAACAAAAAAAAAATGTGGGAGGTATGTCAAATTTCAAAGATAACATGGGGGGTTGTCAAAAAGTATCCTAAAAAATAATTAAATTAAATAATTATTAAATTTAAAATAAAAAACCTAATGCATCAAATCCATGCATATTCGATGCATTCTTTATTTCTAATTAATTTAAATATTTCAATATTTTACTTATAATGAATTAAAAATATATGAATATAGTAATTATTATAACATTATACGGACTGTAATTTGCATGTGTTGTGCTTTTGATTCAAGTGTTATGAGTTGTGAGAAATAACATGTAATAGTTGACTTGATCGAGTTGAATAGCAAAATAGGATTCATGTTGTTGACTCCAAATATTTCATATATGTGATTGTGATGTGTGTTTGATTGAAGATACATTTTGATGTAATGAACTTAAGTTGAGAATATTGATGGTTATAATCATTTCATTTGTTATTATAGTGGTTCTTACTAGTCAGACTCTCAAATACCTGCCACAATATGTTATATAGATGCTATGGTCATTCATTTCCACACTCCAGTGTGTTTTTATGCCTCTTTTATCATTTCCTAACCTTTCGTCAAATTTTCCACAATATTTTCATCATTGCCGTAATATTTCCATCATTTCCATGAAAAGTATTTTATTTCTGCACTATTTCCAGGCTGGTTGAAATAAATCCCGAAATCGAAATTTAATACTTGGCAATGAGACGTTTCGGCCAAATACGGAACAAGATTTTGAACCTTGATTACATCTATGCTGTTGGTCGACTACGCTAAGGGTCTGCCATGGGGTCCTTAGATTTCCTCTTCACCTATTCTTGGACTTGGTCGACCATGAAATTTTAACATATATCATAGTGGGTTAGTTGGTCTAGTTAGTTTTCTGTGGATTATAAGTAATGAACTTATTATATAATTCTAGGATTAGATGTCTATAAAAGAAATGGGAAGGAAAAATAAATTTTTATTAGAGCATTCTTTTGATCTAACGACCAATCTGGTTAAGATTCTGAAAGATGCTTCCTACTTTTGCAGTCTGGTTTCCTATGCATTCTTGTAGACGACTTGATCAAGTTAGAGATCTACTCCAATTATATCCAGGTTTTCATCTCTTTTTGAACTTTCAATACCTCTACAATATAGATAGCATTTGAGCTTGCTATAGAATTTGTATTCCTTCATACCGGAGGACAAGTTATTCTCTGCTTGTCCTAACCATCCTATGTTGTGAGCTTTATGTTGTCTATCACAAGGCTTGACACCAGTCGACACCCCTAACTAACGAACTATGATTTGATGAAATTGCAGGGTCACTTGGCTCCCAGTGGCTATCTTAAAATTCCAACTGTGAGTAAAATACTCTGATGGGTGACTAAGAGATATTTGGGCGACCTGGTGTATGCATGATCTCCTGTTATTAATTTGTCCTGAAAGTTTCATATCATTGTTTATGTACAATATCGGCCTTCCTAAATATATATTAAATTTTCATTTGTATTATTAATAGATTATTGTATGATGCTGAAATTTTTACAAAAATATTTCATTTCTGTACGATACAAGCACCTGTTATTCTCACATGGTATGCTTACATGTGCACTTTTGCTCCTAAATTGAGTTTATATTCAGCCTTTTAGCAACTTTTTGCGAGAGCTAAACATTAGAATCAACTTTTTTGTTTCTAGGACATTCCTGCCTATTTAGAAGGGTGTAGGTTTCTCCCAAAGCTTAACAATGAACGTCCTAATGAGAGGAACTCCACTTACAAGGAACGGTTCACTAGCTTACAGAACTTGGTGCTTATCATGGTCAGTTCAAAAAGCTTTATTCTGCTTCTTTAACCTCTCTTAGCGTACCTGGGAAAACCCATTTATAATTGTTCTTCCTATAGTACAGAGATCCATTTTGAAGCTTTTCAGCGTACTGATCTTTTCCTTTTTATCTTTGTTTGTCTCATCAGTTTGAGCATGACACAGTTTTGATACCCAAGGAAACCTCCTGGTTTGGATATTATCCAGATGGGGCCTTTAAACCAGTTTTGCCTCCTCAACAGGTAATCTTTATGTATTAGATCTTAATATTAACATGGAGACTGGATACTATCATATTCATAGGTGGGTCTTCCTTGCCAGTAGGCAGGCATCACATTTTCTTTTAGCTGAACTTGCCTAATTTTTTAAATCAAGGAAATTTCTCATTGGTCTGAGCTGTCCAATAGATTGGCCATCTCTTATAAGTTTTTCTGATCAAATGATGGCACTCTCCTCTGTCCAATCAGGAGACTCTTGCGGACCAGTCACCGGGACTTCATTGATAATTAAAAAGTGGCAAACTGTAAGATGTTTGGGACCTCCAGTCTGTTCACTTTTTGAATTGTATCCCATTTGGAAGTGGCTAAAATTGGGTAATCCTGAGCATCTTCACCACATGAAAGCCAGAGATCCTTGACTATTTGGACAATATAAAAGCTCTGGGATTAACACATCATTCCTCATTAGAAAGCATCTGGTTTTTCCATGATACCATAGAGAGATTGATTACTAGTCTTCTCAAAAGGGTTAGGCTAAGTGATGATGGCTTACCAGAGACATCTCTGTTGCAATAAGGTGGCAGAACTTTCATGTTGAGCCAGGAAGGGGCCATGTCTAATCACACCCTTTCTGACCAGTGAGTCAGCAACAAAACATTTGCTTCGTAAGTCTGTAAATCACACCATTCCTCAACTGAAGATGCTAGCTTGCTAAGTTGGTATGTGGGTGTTGGTACCATTGACCTGGATTCAAAACCAGTTTTTATATCTAGCAAAGCTAATTCTAGACACTATCCTTCCATCATATAGTGTATCTCCTTGGTTTTTTTTCCTTTTTCACTTTAGGTGGCATTACTTAATTTCACACCTGTTCGTCCCCGCAGACACAACTATACATTGAAGACTGGATTGGTTTGAAAACATTGGACGATGCTGGGAAGGTCAAATACATTAGTGTGCCTGGAAATCATCTTGGAATATCTGAAAGTGATATGAAAAAGTATGTTTTGCCTTACTTGGAAGACCAAGCTTCAACAAAAACAGTCGGAGGATCGTCATCTTATCAGTGGCCTTCGTCGACCTGTACTATCATCAGGGAATTGATTGGGTTCACCAAGGATAGACCATTGCTGCACAAGTGATCCAGATTACAGCATTTGGAACCATTGTTTACACGTCAATTAAGAAAATTCGTCTGAAGTTATGGGGATTGTCTGCATATGAACTGCAAACTTTCAAATTTGTGAGACTGGTAAATTAAAGACCTTATTCTATGATAGAGGGACTAAGGTGTGAATCCAGGGATGTCTCCCTGAGTTGGCATGTGCACCACATGTGCCCCCCTCATATTTTAATCCTTTAAAATCTAGCGCACCCACAATATACTACAAGGATTGGAGAAATTTTTTGAAGCAGCTGATTTTTTGAAGCCGATCACACCGCACCACAATCCGCTGATGCTTTTAAACAAACTCAGAAATGCTTTTGAATAGCAGATTGTGGTGCGATGTGATTGGCCACTGCTTCACCGCTTCAAAAATCAGCTGCTTCAAAATTTTTCTCCAAGGATTCCCCTTCCCCCCAGTTATGGGCAAAAGAGCCACCTCCAACTTCACTAATAAATGTTTAAGTAGAGGCGTTGAAGGACTTAAACACCTCCCACCTCTCCCTAGGTATATTTTGTACCACCATCATAAATTCAAAGAGAAGAATTAAGGAGCGACAGAACAGGCTTCTTCTCTGCACGCAGAAGTCAGACACATGATCTGCACGCAAAATGTTAGATTGCCATTCGTTCTGACGATTATAACGATTGTTGGATGCAAATTTTCACCATTTAATAGTTGTATTAGTACCGCACAGTGAGGATCCTTTCCAAATGAAGGTCCTCTAGAAACACTGTATCAGACGGCCTAACACAAATTTTCGGCTTAGGCCTCAATATGTATCGAGACGGTCCTGCCCAACAGATAGAACAGACCTACAAATGGCTTTGACACGGGAGCTAAATAAAGCCTGATGAAGCCCATGCGGAGGCCCCCACCCAACACAATGGTGATAGGATAAGTGTAGCAGATGATCTCGAAGAATCTTATAAAATCGTGGGGTGTTTTCAACAGGTCAGGGTGCCCTCACAATTCGTGGGGAATATATTATACATGTCTCCCTCTCTCTCCTCTCCTGGCTCTCTCGTTTCTCTCTTTTCCGTCTCTCATTCTCTCTCTCTCCTTTCTGTCTCTCATTCTCTCTCTCACTAGGCCAATCCAACCAACCTAATGAACCCATCTAACTCATTCGGGTTGGGCATGTCAGGCACAACCTGGGGTTGAGCTTGGGCTCGGGTTGGATGGTCTAAAGGTCGGGTTGTCCTCCAATTTGCCCAAGTTGCGGTCCTACTCATTTTTACATCAACTTTTAGTTAAATGGGCTTTTCATGACAACTATGGCATTCTATCAAGACTGTTAAATTGCTAAAATATCACTTGGGAGGCTCTTATTTACCTAGCCGAGCCAAACTCAGCTGAGTTGCCGAGCATCCAAGAACTACTGGTCCTAGGGCCCTCAACCACGTTACAGCAAAAGCATGTTATCATAAAGTGCAAATCAGTGAAAAAAAAGGAAGAGAAAATTGAGTATCTGAGCTGGAAATTTGTATCAGTGAGAGATCCAATTATAGAAGTCAAAACAGTGAAGATCAGTGCAACATGGATGCATCCAATGCAGTCATTATAAATATAAAGCGCTCGTGTACATTCGAGCAAATAATGAATCAGCAAATTTTCTCCAATTTTTCCCTGGCCTTTGGTACATTCGGCTATTGCTGAAACTAAATGACCTTGAACCTGGGACCACAGGAGTGGCTGACATAATTCAGCGATATTGAACATCCGATATGGTAGAAACAAAAGTGTTGCTATACTTTCCACCTTGAGAACTCAATCGATTTAGTAGTTGCTATACTTTCATGTAAGAAAATGATCAATCATGTGTTGTATGACATCTGCACCTTCTGAGTGAATGAAATGATCTTTCACCTGTAGAATATTTGGTCAGAGTGGATAATTGCTCCATCATAATAACATCAAGGGAAGTATAATCTGAAAGTTACGTTTCCTATTAAAATATACTGTGAAATAAAAGAACTTAAAAGAGGGAAAAAAGTGACATGAGGAAATGGCATCAGCATGGACCGACAAGACATTTACTGTCTTGCATGTTGGCATTTTTTAACTGGAAATCAGCACAAAAAATCTGTGGTTTACTGCTGAAGATATTACAGAAGCGAAGTACCAGCAATTCTAGGATACCCACTTCCAAAATATACAGAGCTTCCAAGTCCAAAGTTTAGGCAAGAAAACATGAGTCGTGGACCGACGTCCTTAGGAGTTAGGAGGCTCCATGAATGTGTGGTAGGCAGCATGGAACTCCTACTGTGTATTTGCAACAATTTGTAAGCAGAGCCTCCACTGGATAATAATTTCTAGGGAGCTAAGATGTGTTCTTCTTTCAATTAAAAAACTATCTGGGGGCATTTTAATTGTTCTCACAAGGGGGTTTTGTACGAATTCCCCTAGGTTTTACTGTATATGTATATTTCCCCCTGCATTTTGATATTTTGCAAATAACCTCCTCCATTATCTAGATTCCTTGCAAATAACCCCCTCCGTGATAACATTAATCATTTAACTTCCGCATGTGACATGAAAAGAGCATTTTACCTTTTTCTCTAAATAATCTTTTCTCACCTTCCTTTCTGTCTACTACAACAGAGGGTAATGTGGAAGTCAAAAGGGTCTAAATTTTCTTTTTCCATTACAAACAGAGACATTAATAACAAAATTCTCAATGCCTTTGGTGGTGAAGAAATTTGCATTGAATCTAGATAATCAGGGGAAACATGCAAAAAATCAAAACATGGGGAAAATATACAAATATGGTTAAGACCAAGGGGGATCCGTACAAAAACCTTGTAAAAAGGCTTCCTCTAACCTATTTAAACCACTGAATACAAGGAATTGAACAATGTTAACATTCCCATGAAGTCCAGATTTTAACATTTACTTGTGTGGAATTGAACAATGCTAACATGCCAATGAAGTCCAGGTTTTCTATTCCAAACATAGACATTAGAGATCTTATACATTTACACATTTGTAATACTAATGTAGCTTATATGTATGAAAAAACATGAAACTACAGAGACATAGTTTGTTCCAAAGAACAACTTCTAATACGCAACCAAATGAGCACTAGATCTTGATCTCAACCCCTACAAGTTTTTGACCCCTTAATGAAGTGGGTCTTCTTCATCTAGGAACTTCCCAAAAGCGAGGAAATGTTAGAGAAAAAAAAAGGAATAAAATTAACTAAAACCACTTCTCATCTATTTTAAAGTTTTTGGTCTTAAAATTTGCCAAAATATTATAGGAAAACTTCACTTCATTAGGTCACCAATTGACAAAATTTGTTGAAAAATCGGCTAATATTAATACTGTAGGAGGACATGTGGGTCATTTCCGTTTCATTTATTCTAGGTTTAGGCCTGTCACTTATGTGCTGGATGAATCTTGGCCTATACGTCCATTATATATGCTAACCACTTAATATAATAAAATTAGGGTTGAGAGAACATTTTCTCTATCCCTTCTTCTCTCATTTCTTTCTTCTCTATTCCCGACATGGTATCAAAGCCTTCCAAACTTGATAACTCCTTCAATACCTAACCAAATCATGCGAAATTAGAGGGGTTTTACTTGTGAGACTAATATCTACATTTTGGTACCAATCAACCCTATATCTGCCACATCATGTGATGATGTCATCATTGTTGACGGGTGTATCCTTATGTTGTTAGGACCCTGTACATTTTGTAAGGGCATTCTTGTCCATTGTATTTTCCTCACATATAATGAATAGTAGGGAGTCATGTAATTTACACATGCTCTCAACAAAACCCTAATCTCTTTCTTTCTCTCTCTTCTTCTCCTTCTCTTCTCTTGGAACCCTAATCCTAAATTCAACTTGGTATCAGAGCCACAACCTACATCATCCTTGCCAAGTTTCAGACCAGAATCAAAGAGGGAGATTGTTGATCGCTGACGTGGCAAGTTGATATCATCAGGCCGTACGGCTAACGTCAACAGTCGTACGAACGAGTATTCCGGGAACTCTACCTCTTGAAGGAACTCGATTTTTGGGGATTTTTGCCGAATGTTTTGAGGTCATCTCGATGGAGTTATGTGCCCTATTTCAAAAAAATGGTAAACTTGCATTTTTTTTGCTTCCAGTCATTTTTTGCTCCTATTTGGCACTTCTTGCTGAGCTTGGTTGCTCGAATCTAGTTCCCCACAATCACATCTTTCATTAGGAACCTTCCTTGCAAGGATCCATCCACTATTGAACGTGTGGAGTTGAAAACTCCACCCCTATATTACCGCCAGCGAGTTTTTCCCCCTTTTTGGGGCTGCTCAAGTGTTTGGCCAGCCATTGCAATTCACATAGAGGCTTATGTATGCCTCCTCATGCCTTTTCTATGAGATCTTGATTCGATTGAAGGGCTTATCTCACCTATCCAGGAGTATTACCTCTTGTTCGAAGCTGTGTTTGTGTTGTTCAGCTTTTTATTGGTCAGTGTGAGAGCTTGATTGAGTATACCCTAGACTTCTTCACATCTTTATGGAGGAAATAGCTACCAAACTTCCTACTGTCTCTACTGGAGGGTCTTCTGGGAGAACCGAAGCTGTCTCAAGTGGTGTTGAAGGTCCAGTGGTGACTCATGTGAGCTTTGAGAATCCTGGCTTACAAATTACATCCGTTAGGCTAAATGGGAAAAATTATTTGGAGTTGTCTAGGGCAGCCCGGATGTACATTTGTGGCCGCGAAAAATTGGAATACATTAACAGGTGTATTACTGCACCTGAGACTGCGGATGATCATTTTTCAGAGAAATGGGAGACAGAATCTCACCATTATGTCATGGCTTCTCAATTCCATGGAGCCACACATCAATCGTGGTTTTTTTTCATGGACACAGCTAAGGCCGTATAGGACATCGCTTCTCAGACTTACTCTCAGCAGCAGAATTTAGCCCGTGCTTTTAGCTTCGCCAGAGCATCTCTCATCTCCAGCAGGGGGATAAGAGCCTATCTGATTACTTTGCTCTATTTAGGAGCATGTGGAAAGAGCTCGATTATTATCACACCTATCAGCCTAATTGTAAAGGCACCCTCTGTGTTACCCGATATTGGAAATTGGTCAAGAAAACACGGACTTTCGAGTTTCTCGTGAGGCTTAACTCAGAGTATCAGCTAGCTCGTGTTCAGATTCTTAGCCGTGACTCACTTCCCTCTCTCAGTCAGGTTTACTCCTACGTTCAGAGCGAGGAGAGTCGCCGTAGTGTGATGACCCCAGTCTCTGTACCGGAAAGATCGGCTCGTGTCGGCACCTACTACTTAGCGCCCTCAGAAGAATCGTGTTTTTTAGAGTTTTAAGTGTCTTTGAATTAGCCCACAGTTAAGGGGCTCATTGTAATTTTGGTTAGTTACTTTAAGTTGCTGTACTTTTTTATAGCCATTAGATTAAATTGATGGTTGAGATTAAATTAGAGAGTTTTGAGTTATTATATAAATTCTTTTAGTTGTAATCTTTGATTGATGATGAATTATATTGACTTTTGCTATTGAGAAATCTCTTGTGGATTGTTCTCTTCTTCCTTGGTGCGAATCCGAAAGGTATTCTCTCTATCTCTATCTCTTATCTCTTATTTTCTTCTCTTTCTCCATCTTTATTTTCTTTTTTGTCTTTTCTTTAGATCAAATTTGACCTAGAAAACCCAACCATACCTCTTTTATCCCGAAACCCTAACCATTGATCATAACTATGAATAGTGTCATGTGAATAGTACCACATGAATAGTGTCACGTGAATAGTAACCTTCCTCCACCAATTCTCCCTATGGCACTCTAAACCCTCCCAAAACCCTCACCACAACCCCCATATACTCCTAGGTCCCTGCGGTAACCATAAAAACCCCTAACCTCTTCTCAAACCCTAATTTTCCATGGTTTTCCTTTTTCTCCCGAAACCCGGCTAAAATCTGATACTTGTCAGAAAGCCTCGAAACTTGCAAGAAACCTTCCCGAACTTCAAATAACTTATAACCTCTTGGAAAAGAAATTAAAGTGAACCTACAAGTGTTGGTTGAACCTTAGCTAGTGGAAGTCCTTACTTCCATTGGGCCGCTCAATCAATAATTGAGAGTTTTTCACTGCTTGGTTGTGAGATCTAGCCTTTGAAACAACTCAGCTAATTATTTGCTAGCATATCTACATATTTGTGTTAATTGTTAAAGTAGTTTTATATTTTCTTATTACTTGTGGTAATTTATTTATGATCTTTGCACCTCATATAGACTAGTTCTCGTCATCCTGCATCAGAAACGAGGCAACATAAAACTCCTCCCTCTGACATTTATGCACTCATATATTAGTAGTGAAGGGTTGATACATATGCAATCTCTTTTCACATGCCTCAGAGATTGCTATAGTAGTCATTAAAAGATTTCAGCTTATTTCATACTTAACATTGTCTCGAACAATTGATAAATTCTAGACATATTATAGTCCCATGAATACTTTTACTTTACTGCATCCCAAACTTGTTTAACAGTATCTAGGAATATCACATTCGTGCGGATGGACTGCTCCATACTCTTCCATAGCCACATTATCACGAGGGAAATTTTACTCAACCAATCATCATACCTATTGCCACCATCAGATGGAGGATCATCATTAATATACTTCAGTTTCTTCTTCGCACACAAAAAACTTTAATCAGTTGCAACAGTAACATATAATGTGTACCATTTAATTTAGTAGGGGCAATTTGGGCCCCAACCCCATCTGATATAACCCAAATAAGGGTTTTAACACCACTAAAAGTAGCCATCAAAACCAAAACCTCAACCAACTACGTCGAAGATGAATTTACCAACACGAATGTCATACTAACCTTGTGAAAGCATCAAATCACCACTTCAAAGGCTATGATATAAAAACCCAACGACAAACCATCACTCCAGGGACTTCGACATCAAGAACACAGCAACAGATCACCACTTTAGGGGCTACGACACCATAATCCAACAACAACACCTTACTTCAAAGCCTATGGCAGCCTTTATATATGTTGCAGTAGCCTTAAAACACAAACCCTAACTTGCGACACCTCTAGAAACCAAAACCTTAGCTGCCACAAACCTTAGATCAAAACCTAGCATGTGGCACCCTTAGAGATAAAAAAAACTAGGATGAATCACCTCAATTTGATCTTCCAAGAAAGAACAAGGGAAAAAACAAGAAAAGAAAAAGAGATTTGAGCTAGGGTATTGTGGGGGATTTTTCTAGATTCTCACTCTTCAAGTTACCATCGCAGAGATCATGTGCCAAAACCATAAAAGCATAAACATCTATGAAAGAGAAGAACACACACAAAGTTTTTACGTGGTCCCTTACAACCAACGGCGGGTACGTCCATGGGCTCCTAGAGCTATTCACTATGCAATATATTATTACAAATGAGTACTCCCTCCATGCATGCAGGGGGTCATCTTTATAGAGTTTACAACATTGAACCTTTCTATAATAAAGATCTCTACTAAATAGTAAGTTTCCTCTTATTAGGATTCCTTTTTATAATAAGAGCGGAATCCTTTTATTCTTAGTCCTCTAAGTGCTTCACTTTAGTGTTGAGCGGTCGCACGGAACTTCTATACCAGTCTCTGCGAGTAGGTTAGGCTTTTCCTCTTGAAACGGGCAAAGTTGCCCAACACGTGGGCCAACTCTCCCAAAGAGTTCGGAGCGCCATATTAGCTCAGGGATCATGCACATCCTCAGGCAGAGTTCTTCTACCTAGGAGCTCGGATAAACTATAGGAGCTCTGTTGGGCTCTTCTACGCTCAGATGAACTCCATTGAGGGTCTAAAATATATCCATAAGTGTTATGCTCCATCTCCATATGTATAGTTCACACTATACAAAATTATGCACCCATAATCGCCCCCTCTCAGAGGTAGAGCGCACTATCTCATGGTCTATCTCCAAGAAGATAAATCCTTCTAATGATGTTAATCTTCTCACCCGGAGTGTAGTTATATAAATGTCCCAGTCCTAGGCAACTTGTCCAATCAGGGAAAGTGTCTCAAACTGATGTAGACTATGCATCTCAAGTTCTATCCAACCCAAATGCTGAAAAACTGCCTAGCCCAAATTCTTAGTAAATCAAGAGAGAGATGAATTTATCCCAACTTGTTTAAAGAGGTCTGAATTCATATACAATAGGAAAGGGAGATCTGAGTTCATCTTAACTTGAGTGATACAACGAGGGGAGACCTAAGCCCATCCTGACCTGCTCTCTCTTTTTATGCTCTTATGTTTACCCATGTGTCTTTAACTCGGGTATGCCAACCTCATACCTTAGCGTCTTATGTTGCCTCGACCATACCATCTCTACTCTCGTTTAACAAGCAAACACTTCAATTTATGTAACTCATAGCAGTTCAACATTAAAAGAAATGAGTTCTATTACGATAAAATCTGGAACAATATTGAGCTCAACCCTTAGGTTAGCTCGGACAAATATACTAAGTCATGTAAAGGACCTTTACCACAGCATCCACTTTACCCACCACTTGATTTTCCTAAGTCAAGCTCATAGCCCAACACTTAGGATTAGGTCAAGCCTAGATCTTGGCATAGTGCTTAGTACTATCTCAAGTATGGCTTATAGTCTAACACTTTATCACTCAATCGCCCCCAAGTTTATCTGGAAGATTTTTTTTTTTTTTGATAAGCATGTGTGTATCATTAGTGCCAAAGTGCAATGAAGAGACTTAGGTCCTTCTCAACCCACATAGTGCAATGAAGGGGGACATGAGCCCATCTCATCGCTAGTGTAGTGAAGAGAGACCAAGGTCCATTTCAACCTGCGTACTGCAACAAAGGGAGACATGAGTCCATCCAAACCTACGTGCAGCGAAAAGAGACGAATGTCCATCTCAACCTTCATAGTACAGGCAAGGGAGACGTGAGTCCATCCCAACCTATGCAGCGAAGAAAGACCGAGGTTAATCTCAACCTATGTAGTGCAGTGAAGGGAGACGTGAGTCCATCTCGACCTACGTGTGGTGAAGAGAGACTAAGGTCCATCTCGACCTGCATAGTGCAGCAAAGGGAGACGTGAGTCCATCCCAACCTACATGTAATGAAGAGAGACGACGGTCCATCTCAACCTGAGTGCGATGCAGAGAGATGACAGTCCATCACAACCTGTGTGCAATGAAGAGAGACGAAGGTCCATTTCAACCTGCATTGGGAGATCTAGATCCATCCCATAATAATTTTTACCTACAAAGTGCATGCATACATATGTGTAGGGAGATATAGACTACTGAAGGCAGTAGAATTACTCTTATCAAGAATACTCTATCTAATTTTCCCATTTACTTTCTATCTATTTTCTAGATTCTTTTGTGTAACTAGAAGGTTAGTGAAGCTTGTTAGTTATTTTTGTGGAAAAGAAATCTCCGAAGGAGGGAGTGGCCTTGGTGTTCGTCACTTTAAGGCTATGAACAAATCTTTTGGTTTGGGAGGAAAGAGACAGTTTATAAAGAATAGTGATTGAATCTAACATAGAAGTATAAACCAAGGGTGGGACAGCAATGCGACTAACTCCACATATTATGGGTTAGGGGGTGGAAAGGTATTTCTGAAGGCTACGGGATCTTCAGAAACGGCATAGGTTCAAGGTGCACAGGGGTGATTCAATAAGATTTGGGAGGATGTCTAGTGTGGGGATTCATCTCTTCATGCCACTTTCCCTTCTATATATGCCATCTCTAACATCAAAGGATCTCTTGTGAGGGATTGTACAACTATGGTTCACGGTAGTATGACTTGGAATCTACCTGCGAAGGAACATTAACGATTGGGAAGTCAATGAAGTAGCCTCTCCTTAAGGTCCCATTTGAGAACGAAACCAAAAGTACTTCCACTTATAGTAGACGTTACTACGTTGATTTCTGACTTATTTGAAATCAAAATTTTGTTTGGTAGGACAAAAACAACATGTCTGGTATGGAAGGATGAAGTGGTCATTTATAATTTGTATTAAAGTCCTAAAGGGATATTTTTGTCATTAAAAAGAGTGGAAGTGGTCATTTATAATTTGCCTTCAAGGATTAGAGGGGCAAACATGGTACTATGAAAATTTCACTTAAGAACCCAATGCAACGAGTGCTTAAATTTTTGCTTCTTTTTAGAGGTAGCTTCTTTGAGAACTCAAAAGCCAAATTTTTTAGCTAGTATTTGTAGTCAATTTTTGACCGGTCATAAAAAATAAAACACATTCAACTATCTGTTCTACTTCTTGACTTTTTTAAGTCAAGAAGTTACTGTTTTTCATGTTTCCAAATTCCCCCTAAATTTATTCAAGTCATGGGTTTTTCCTTCGGAGGACGACTATAGAATTCGGATATTGGATCCAAAAGGAAGACTCTCAGTCAGATCGTTTTACTCCCAAATTGCCTAAGAAGACAGTTTGGGGATCTCCCATCCCGTCTAAAGTGGCGTTCTTTGTATGGACTACAATCTCGATAAAATTCTCACACTAGACAATTTGGTCAATAGGGGATTCCAACTACCTAATATGTGCTTCTTATGCAAGGCTGACAGGGAGATGGTAAATCATCTATTGCTTCATTTCCGATTCGTAAGGGAAGTTTGGACAGCATTGTTCAGCCTCTTCAATATTTGTTGGACGAGGCCTAGAAGTGTGTTTCAGATATTTGAGGAGTGGAGTTCCTATGCCTTCATCCATCGAGGCTGAACTCTTTGGAGGTTACTTCCTTTTCGGTTATGCTGGGAGACTTGGAATGAGAGGAACAGACGTATATGTGACGGGAAGGAAACCAATCTACGAGATATGGTTCTGAAGATCAAAGCCTCTTTGTATTTTTGGTCTTCTTCGATGCTTGAGTTTAAGGTATACCATTTTGAGGATTTTGTTTTTGGGTGGGGCGACATCATTCATGGGATAAGGAGAAATTAACTCCTTGTCAATTTTGTTTCTTGTGAAGCTCGGCCTCTCTGCCTCTGTGCGCTTTGTATAGCAGGGTACTTTGTGACCCATTCTCTTCTAATATACACAATTTTTGTGGCATTCTCTGCCTCTGTATCACGCTGATTTTTGGGATATCGGTGAGTTGGGCCAGACATTCATGGGCTCAGGGAGCCAAAAGTGTGACACGTGGCAAGATTTGGCTTCACAAACACACGGAACATGTACTTGTCATCAACACTCATTTATGTACCCCACCCAAATTTCTAAGTGTAAGGGGAATTGCAGTGCAAAAGCCCCTAACCAATAATATATCTACTAAGATATGAATTTTTTTTCTCTATTGAGGGGTCTTGCCTAACCCCACAGTTACTCTCCAAAATTAAAATGTATTGACATGTCAATATATTTGGTTTCCCACAATCAGCACTTTTGACACAGTATTTTAAAGTCCTGATATCTATGAGTCTGTTCTAAACAAGATTACATAGCGATAGAGATGTGACCCAAAATAAAATAATTACTCACGCAAGAGAGAGACAGAGAGAGAGACCTGAATGACACTGTGTGCAGCAAACCTCTGTCTGCAACTGTGAAAGCTAACATCTACTTTTTCCCACGACACACGAGAGAGACCTGTCAGCAGCTCCTCTGCATAAGAGAGTCCAAATGAAGAAACTGTAACCAACTTCTTTGATACTCCTTCACAAAAAATAATCCATTGAAAAGCCATAAAGTAAAGTCCAAAAGGCATCCAGAAAACACAATATCCATTGCTAATTACTTCACAACACCAGCTTAGTCCGCAACTATCTACCTGGATTTCGGCATGAACAGAATCATTGTTAATTCCATTAACGAAGAATAAAGATTACAACTAAAATTGCAAAGCAAGTAATCAACTTAGGCTTAACCTTAACAGGGACAAAAAATCTATGATGCATATTTGGGAGATAGTAGTTCGCATATTTTGGAGACAGTAGTTCACCATCTAAATAAGCTACAGCCTTGGTCACTCAAATAAAAATTCACAAAGTATGCCTATGACAAGATGAAAACATTGGTGATTAGGCAGATTTAACATTTAAGTTCTTGCTTCCTTTACTGTGAACTGTGAGATGGCTACTAAAATTTGGAGAGCATTCTTATTAGAGTTTGGGATGAGTTGGGTAAGGCCGGCCTCTCTCATGGACCTCTTTTTCAGTTGGAAATCTAAAGCCTTCTCTACAAGAGGGAATGTGCCATGGAGGATGACCCCTCTTGCGATTATTCGGGGTATTTGGAAGGAGAGGAACCAGAGGGTCTTTGAAGGAAAGCAATCGGACTTCAATTCTATAATCCTAAACATCAAGGGGCTGTTGTTTATGTGGTCTAAACGGTGTCAGAGTGCAGAGGGCTGTTCTTCAAAGACTTTGTCTTTAGATGGGAGAACATATGTACTTGGGAAGGAAATAACTAGTGTCCTGTTCTTCTTTTTGCTTTCTTGCCGGGGTCTTGTGGAGGTCACCTCGACCTTCCTTCCCTTGGTCGGTTGTATCTTTTGGCTTTGGCCTTTTAATGAATCTTTTGCCTATCAAAAAAAAAAGTGCAAGCCTTCCGTCCTACAAAATTGGACCAAAGTAAGCAGTTCTAATTTGGTATTTTCAACAAAGTCCAGGCTTTGCCTTGTCCTCCAAAGTTATTACAAATCCAGCAGTTTCAAAATTTCACAGAATGGATGCTGGAGTAGCAGAAATGTGAGAAGAAAGAACCACTCTCATGGTTACATATTTGATGGCCTATTTAGGATGCTTTTGCCAGTTTTTATGCAACCAATTTCTCGTGGATTTATCTTGTAATACTTCACTGGCAATTGAGCATATCTATTTCAAGCCAACCAAATCACACATAAACATGGTTTTAAAAATCGATTCAATTTTCCAGAATTCGGGCGAATTAAATCCGATTTTACAGACCAAACTGAAGCTTAACCGATAGGTACAGATATGCTTTGATTCTTTTTTTTTTTTTTGAAGTATCATTTTTTTTAGCATTTACATCATTCCAAATCTAATGTTTCTTCTTAAATATCGCAAATCTTTTTGTGACACAATTCGTTAAAACATATTATTTATATATTCTTTTGACAACATGGGGAAATCATTAGGAATTAAGAAAATCACCAATAGTATAATACGACTTGAGTGAATTGTGATGTAGAAGTATCCATGCAGTATCCAGTACCAGTGTCAGTATCATATGAGTCAATACGGGTATGCTAGGCATGCTGAAGTATCCAGGTAAAATGACTCTCTTTGAAACTTACTTTTAGTAATTCAAATCTCAACCTTGCAAAACAGAACACTTGAATTAACCCTAGTCCTGCTAAAACTCAGCTGTGAGTCTGTGACTAATTAAAACTCAACTCAATAATTGAAACAAAATCAAAACTTAATATTTCCTACGTGAGATGTTTCCTACAATTGGCATTTACTAAAACTTAAATAAAACTAACCAAACAAATCTGAACCTTGGATCACCTTACACCTCTATTCAAGCACATCTTGACCACTGATTGTAATCAACTAAATCCT
Source organism: Euptelea pleiosperma (assembly GCA_035048495.1). Taxonomy (NCBI): domain Eukaryota; kingdom Viridiplantae; phylum Streptophyta; class Magnoliopsida; order Ranunculales; family Eupteleaceae; genus Euptelea; species Euptelea pleiosperma. Next base: position 29,575,333 of record CM068553.1, read on the forward strand.
ACAATTCAAAAACTAAATCCTACAAGTTCAAAACATAAATCAGACCAGCTCTGATTTCTGGGCTTAACAGTCCAAAACAGAGCAAATTTCTGCCCCTGCTCACCTAGCATTCCTCTTGTTCTTTTTCAAAGCCCTTCCAGGGTCTTGTTTCTCCATGTAATGACTTCCAAATTCTATAGTTTCAGCCTTAATCAAAACCCTCCTCATTAATATCCATCTCTTAGATACTACTGATTCATGGCATCTGTTTTTCTGGGTTTCAGCTGCATCACTTACCCATATCTCTACATGGCATCTCACCTTTGATCTACAGCAGTCACTCCCATCCTGAGGCCTCATCTAGCCAATTCCTGTATGGCATGCCATTCTATTTCCAGAGGTTCTTATACAGATGAAACATCGTTTATGTTTTGAAGGCATATTCATTAAGGGAGGATGTGGCCTTGATAGAATGAAATGACAGAACAGGATTCATGTTGCGTGCCCCTAACAGTAGGAACAAGGCTTGGATGAGGATGATGACGATGAATGTCAATGGAACAACTATATCCTGGCCATTTGATTATGATGATTCATGAGAAACACCTCTATTTTCATATTTGAATCAAATTCATCGGTCGCTAAATCTACCCACACTATTGATGACACTCTCTACATACAACATATTCCACCTGGTAAGCTTAATCTGTTGTGGTGAAAAGTTCCCTTCCGGTTATGCTTTTTAGGCTCAATTAAAAGGCAGAAGGAATGAGAGAACTCATGAAGTTAGTAGATTTTCTCTTGCTTTATCTTTGTTTTATTACATATACCTCTAACCGAAGTGGTTTGCAAGAGATTCTTAAGCACATGTAGCCTCACTAGTGCTCTGTTAAGAATCTACTGAGATTGTTAAGCCCATGTACCCTTAGTCCCTTAAAAGTGTCACATCCAGCCAGACGAGATGATAGATGGAGAAGAAAGTGCATTAACCCTTGAAAAATGACCCATTACATTTCAAAAATAAAATCCAAAGCAATTTGGGACCCAGTTACTGAGAGGTTTGGTCGTAAGCTAGCTCTATGGAAATCTAGTTACTTGTCTAAAGGAGATAAATTAGTCATGTTGAAGCATTCTCTCTAGCCTGCCCCTTTACATGATGTCGCTGTTTTCTATCCCCAAAAGTGTTGCTAAATCCCTAGAGAAAATTATGAGAAATTTTCTGTGGCATGATCGGGAAGGTAGGAGCAAGTACTACTTGGTGAGTTGGCAATTAGTTTGTAGACCCAAGGAAGGGGGAGGTTTAGGGATCAGGAGCTTGGTTGAAATGAATGTTGCTTTATTGGGCAAATGGTTATGGAGATTTGGGGTGGAAGTCTTGAGTTTATGGAGAAACGCACTAGCCAGAAAATACGGGGTTACAAAGCTTGGCTGGGATGGGAGAACAATCCTTTCTACCTATGGTTGCAGTGTTTAGAAGGGGATCATGAAGCTTTATGAGAAGTTTGCCACTGGAGTTTCTTATAAGGTGGGAACATGTAACAAAGTTCGCTTCTAGGAAGATCGTTGGTGTGGTAATAGTACTCTTAAAGAGGACTTCCCAAAGCTTTATAGCATCTCAGACAAAAAGAATTGCGTCGTCTCTCAGTGTTCAGTCACTGTTAGTGAGAATTCGGCTTGGGACATCGGTTTCAGAAGACGACTTAATGATTGGGAGATAAGTGCAGCATCCCAGTTGCTCACCCGGCTTCAGAATCATCAACTCTCGTCTTCTAGGCCTGACAGACGGTAGTGGAAATGGTCGAAGGACGGACGTTTCTCCGTTAGTTCCCTTTACAGATCCCTTCTACACCATTCAGAGTATCGATTTCCAGTTTCCTTTGTTTGGAGATCTAAGGTGCCCTCCAAGATAGCTTTTTTCTTTTGGGTAGCAGCTCCGGAGAAAATCCTTACTGTGGACAACTTGATTATCCGCAAGGTTATTATTGTGGATTTTTGCTCTATGTGCAAACATAGTGGGGAAACCGTGGCTCATCTCTTTCTTCATTGTTCGGTGGCTAGGGCGAATTGGACGGCCTTCCTGTTAGACTTCGGTATATGTTGGCTGTTCCCCTCCTCTTTGATGCACCTTACCACTAGCTGAATTGCTCCCCCCTTCTCCTCTAGAGGTCGGATTTTATGGTGCTTGCTTTCTTTCGCCATTTGCTGGGGTCTCTGGAAGGAGCGGAATCTCCGGGTGTTTGAGGGTAGGGAGACTTCGTTAGAGAATATCATCCTCGACATCAAGGGCCTATTGTCCTTTTTGTCCAAAGCCTTCAAAGAATGCCGGGGATTGTTCTTCGAGGATTTCGTCTTTAGATGGGACCTGATTTGTAGGAGGGACAACGTTTAGATTGGTTTCCCTTCCTTTCCCGTACTCTTTTTGCTTTTGCTTTTGTATTTTGCTTACGTTCCCCGCCTTCGGTAGGTCTTCTCGACCTCCTAGGCCTTTTGTACTGCTCAGCTTTTCTTAAATGACAGTTTACAATTATCCAAAACAAAAAAAATATGTCCCTGCCACAATCTTTTTCATGATTTATATTACGTGTTAAGTCTTCTCAAAGTCTGATTAGGGTCCACAACTTCGAAGATGGGTCAAATCGTTGATCAAATTGATTGATAGAAAAGCAATTTTTACAGCATTTACTCCATTAGTAAAATTTTGGGCTCTTTTGGGCACTAAATCACTGTACCTGTTTTATTGCAAAAGACTACCCCCTTCACGTCAACACAAATAACACTCACACTGTTGCCGATAGAATTATGCTTCTGATGTTTTTTTACGATAGTTATATTATAACATCAAAACTATTTTTAATACGTCAATATGGCATAAGTAGAAGCCATTGTATGGACATTAACAGAACCATACCAAGCTTGATAAATTTTTCCACAACAAAACAGATCATTATAAGTTCAAAATATACTGAAGGAAACAATTGACAAAAATAAAGGCGCCGTATCCAACCAAGGAATTAAATTTCTTGTTGTTTCAAATATTTCGCAGGAAATTTTGATTTCGATTGTACCCAACACAAAATTATACCTGCAATATTGAAACTACAATATTTTGTGACATGAACAGTAAATTTCATGACATATTTCAAGTGAACAGTTCATTTCGTGCAAATCAATGTTTTTCTCATATAAAAATGCAACAGAACAGTTCATTTCGTGCAAATCAATGTTTTTTCTCATATAAAAATGCAACACCTCAAATGAAATATTTCAACCAGCTAAAATATTTCATCCAAACTCCATTATCCACTCCAAACACCATTATTAATCGCTCTTCAACTCTCCAAGGCTAAAGGCACAAGAAGACAACTTATCCATTTTGAATAATTCGATGAAAAACACTTTGAATTGATCATTAAGGCGGTTTGAAGCTAAGATTGGGGATTTCTCCTCTGTTTCAAGGTAATGATGAAATACTTCAAGTTTTTTGTAGTTTTGTACTAAGAAACATCTAGAGGTGTAAATGTATCAGATCTATGGATCTATAATGCATTTACAACGTATTTGTAAGCACATTCACAGATTTTTGGGGTGAAATTTTCAGAAACTGGGGAAAAACCTAATTTTCTTTGTTTTCACAACCAGCACCACCTCTCTACAATCTTGTGCTATGTCTTCAAATATCCGAAGATTCCTCTCCTTCCAGATTGCCCAAATGACCGCAAAGGGTAGATATCTCCAAAGGATCTTACCTCTACTAGAAAAAGATTCATCCCCCCTCCCATGGAAAAGGTCTCTAACATGGTTAGGAACGACAAAAGGAATCCCAAACAGACCAAAGAACGTTTGCCAAACCTCATGGGAGAAGCGGCAATGAATGAGAACATGATCCACAGAGTCTCCTTCTTTGCATAAACCACGTCGATTAGGGATCATCATACCCCTACTAATAAGGTGATCAACTGTCAGGATCTTGTTAAGACTTGTCGTCCAGGCGAAAAACTTCACTTTCGATGGAATCGGAAACCCCCACACTATTGAAGCTGGAAACTCCAACCCCCTTCCCAGAAGGCAGCTACTATAGAATGATCTAACCGAAAAGGTACCTTTGGGGTCCCATCTCCAAGTCCTCCCATCTGACTCGTCTCCTAATCGGGGAGTTTCACCGATCAACCCGAGGAGAGAAGCTAATACATCTACTTCCCAATCGTTCAGATTCCTCCTGAAGCCAAAATTCCATGAGCTCACTCCATCTCTACTGATAGTACACTCATTGATCACCGCGCCTTGACGATCAAAGATAGAGAATAAGTAGAAAGACCTCCTTTAATAAAAACTAGGGAACCTTTTTGTGCATCAAATACATGCATATATGACGTATTCTAAGCATGTTGGCACCTACATATAATCACTTACGTTCTCATTAGATGAAAATAATAAATAATTTCTCTATAAATGTTTAGAAAATAAAAAATATATACAATTAACGCATGGATATAGTGATGGCAGCAGTTCTATCTACATCCTAGCCAGGATTTGGACGATGGGGCTCAAAGGTCAATGTGGTTGTGACCTTCCCACATGGTATAAACTCTTTTATTTTGCAACAATATAGTTAATGAATAATGAATCACATGACTAATCATTTTCTTAAAGACCACATTCCATATGGTTGTTTATTATAGTTTGATGGCTTATAAGTGTATTTTTCATGCTTGGTTTGACATTTCCTGAAGTTTCGACTTTCAACAAAACTTCCAATATTTCGATCAGTTGATGAAAATTGCATTATTTCCACACTGCTCAAAATATTTCCTTTCCAGGCTTGACTAAAATAGACATCTAAAATTAGAAACTGAAATTTAATTCCTTAGATCAAACAAAAGGGAACATGAACAAATAAGATAATAAATACAGTGATAACCTAAATATGTGAACAACATGGAATGGAAATGGCAGCCTACATATAGATTTTATTCAAACAGCTATAAAAAAAAATATTTATAATGATTGCTATTTTCTGGGTCTCATTCCAGTTAACCAACAGAGATGCAAACCTTCTAGCATATCAGAGCCTTCATCTTCCACTGAAATGGACGCACACTGCTCAACATCATTTGCCTTGCAACGTTCTTCATATACAATATGTGGATATTTCTCACTCAGAGAATCTTCCCACTAGTAACCAAAAATGCCAGTTATTGTATTGCCACTAAAACTTAAATACAAAAACAGCGAATGCTGTATGCGAGCTGAAGATGTTACCTTTGGAAGTTCGCTATTGCGTCTAATAGATGATGTTCTCCAGCCCACGATATCTTAATAGCATCTAATTATGGAAAACAAGAATATTGAGAGCAGAATTATTGAAAAAGCACACAACCATGAGCAGCGTTGATAAAGCAAATAGGATACGATCATATCCAACATTTGAATATGTCACTCGGCGTTTGAATGAACATAAAGCTGACCTGCATTAGTGAAACTTGATTACAAATTCTAGTTTACTGAAAAGGAAGACATCCCAAAGGACTCACAGAACTACCAAAAAGTTAGAAAAGGCAAAGGGATGTAGTTAACATACATGAAATAGAGATCAACGTAATCACCAACCATGCGTCGAAGCAAAGGAGGCTCCCCTCCCTTGCCATCAGTAAGAAAAAGATGTTGGCCAGTTCTTCTAAATATTAAGTGAATAACAAGAGATGCAACTTTCTCAATGAGGGGTACGCCAAAAAGAAATGGAACCTGCAAATGAAGAACAAATTCCCCCAGAGCAAGAGTAAGGTAACCCCATCCAAGGGCAAACAATCAAGAAAAAATAATATCAAACAGAAATGATACCCACAAATTTTCATAGGGTCCTATTGGATCGATATTTCAAATACTTTCTATGAAGAGAACTTTCTAACCCATTATAAAACCTACAATTTAGTTTTCCCGCTTCCCTACCATCAGTCTAATATACCTATTGTATAATAGCATCTGCAAAGCGTCTAAAGTGCATGATCTAATTTAGACTAAGCAATTATTTTAAACTTAATGTCGAGAAATCTTTTATTTCACTTGTATATATGTTCTACACTAGGATAGGAGGCATAATTGTCATTTACTTTTGTATGGAACATATTTGGTATTGTAAAATTTGTTATATCATAAAATATCTTCTTACTTGGTATTATAGCAGGTTTAAGAAGGAAAACCACTATAAACAATCACACCCACGAAGCTCTCCCTTGGCTGTACGGCTCATGTAGACAGTTGTACGGCCTCTCCAAGCTCTACATCTTTCGAAGTTTCATCCATGTGAGTTGGTGAAGGGCGTTTTTAGAAGAATTATCAAATTTTTGTGGGATTTTTTGGCATGATTTAGGGCATCAAATCTGGAATTTTCTCAGAAAATTCAGTTTCCAATTTCTCTTCCTCACTCCAAGGGAGAGTTATTTGTCATGCTTGGCTGGTAGGGTTTAGTCCATGTCAAAAATTGGAGTCCAAAGAATCCATACATGGTCCATTCCATGGAGTTTTGCGCGACCGACGAAAATTTATCCCTGTTAACAGTACTCGTGAACAGTATGAACAATACTCTAGTTTTTTGGCCAATTTTTGGCTGCCCTATCTCCTCGTTTAGCTTGCACGTGGTTAGTTGCCCTTTGGGGGCTTGGTCACTGTAGTCTACTACTTCTTTGAAGCGGTTGGCCCATTGTTGAAGGTTTCAAGTCCGGATGTCATCTTCGGAAGGCTCGGAATTGACCTCACCATGACTATCTCTTATGGGTAGCCAAGGGGACCACCCCAACTTGTAGATACTGCGGTCAAGTTGGATGGGACAAACTATTTGGAATGATCTCAATCCACTAAGCAATATATGCACAGTCGAGGAAAAATCAGTTACATAGATGGGAAGAAACAAACACTAGAACCTAATGATCCTCTATTAGGGAAATGGGATTGTGAAAACTCCCTTGTTATCGCATGGATTTTGAATTCTATGCAGCCTGTCAGTAGTAGAGGCCTTTTGTTTCTGGTGACAACTAAGGAGGTTTGGGACACTACTGCTCGTACCTATTCTTAGCGTCGCAATATCGCTAGTGTTTATCAACTACGCCAAGAGGTTGCATCTCTTAGTAAAGGAGACAAGACTTTGGCTGCCTATTTTCCTCTCTCTAGGCTAAATGGGAAGAACTTGACGACTACCGGGTTGCTTAGTGGCGGTGTATGGAGGATGCCAATATTCATCGCAAGCTTATTAAAGAGGAGCAGGTATTCAGTTTTCTAGCAGGCTTGGACTCTAATTATAAATCGATCCGAGTATAGATTCCGAGTAAGGGGGGGCTCCCATTTATTAGTGAAGTTTATTCACTTGTGCTAAGTGAAGAAAGCTGTAAGGCTGCTATGGTCGCACATTATGTGCCCAATCACTCCACACTTGTCTCTTCCTCCTCAACCATTAGAGAGACAAAAGTGGTTCCTACAAGATAAGTGGACAGGGAGGACCCATTTCAGATAACAAGGATAAGCTCAAGTGTGATCATTGTGGCAAGCTTGGGCATATAAAGGAGAGATGTTGAGACTTCATGAGATGACCTCCCAAGGGAAACCACAGTGGAGCACATCCTGTGTCAACATATTGTTCCTCACTTCCATCCAGTACTCCACCGATGTCTCCCGAGGAGATTGAGAAACTTCGTCAACTGTTAACTCGCCTGGACAACTCCTCAACCTCTACCTCCTTAGCCTCTACCCATTCATATAGCTCTAAATCTACCTATCATGTTTTTGTCTTGGGTCCCTCCTGGATTATTGATTCAAGAGCATATAACCATATAACCAGTATGTGATCCCTTTTCACCTCCTATAGTTTGTGTTCAGGTAGGAAAAAGGTCAAGGTTGCAAATGGGTCCCTATCATCTATCCCACGTAAAGGGGTCATCAAATTAAATCATGACCTTACTCTCTCCCTTGTGTTCTTCATGTTCCCAACCTTACTATTAACCTCTTGTTTGTTAGCATTCACACTAAAACTCTTAATTGTAGTGTAACATTTTTCTGAACTCATTGTGTATTTCAGAACCTGGCGACGAAGAAAACAATTGGCACTAGGCGTGAAGCTAATGATCTGTACCTTCACAAGTCGTCATCTCCTAGTGTCGCTCCCCTCCAATCTAGTAGTCATCTCACCGTGAAGACCATCAACTTGTGACATGTTCAGCTGGGTCACTTGTCTTTTGCATCTCTTTATTTCCCGACTTATTCAAGTTTGTGTAGTTGTCTAATTTTCAGTGTGAAGTTTGTCAACTATCCAAACATTGTAGAACTTCCTTTACTGCTAGTAATACAAGGTGTTCTTATCTTTTTCATATTGTGCATATGGATGTGTGGAGTCCTGTCCAACTATTATTGTGGATGGCTTTCATTATTTTATTAATTTAGTAGTGATTACTCTTGTGCCACTTGGCCATATCTAATGAGTTCTCGTGATGAAGTTCCTCACATTGTTCGAACCTTACATAAGATGGTAGCAAATCAGTTTGCCACAAACATTAAGATCATTCATTTCAGATAATGCGAGAGAATACTTTGAGGGGAAGCTTCGAGCTTACTTGGATCCTCACGGCATTGTTCACCAAAGTACTTGCCCGCATACTTCCCAGCAGAATAAAATCGTCGAAAGAAAACATTGCCATCTCTTGGAAGTGACTCGTGAGCACTAGCTAGTTCATGCATGCCAAAGAAGTTCTAGGGAGATGTCCTCACGACAGCCTATCTAATTAACTATATACCAATCGTGTCCTCTAGTTCAAATTTCTTTATCAACTTGTCCACCCTGCTGACCCATTGTATGTGGTTTCTCCATGTGTATTCGGACGCCTCTGCTTTGTTCATGTTTTGGGCCCTCTTGTACTATAAACTACATCCCCGGGCTATTCAATGTGTTTTCTTGGGATATCCTCTGACACAAAGGGTATAAGTGCTTTGACCCTATCTCAGGACAAAAACTTGTCTCTATGGGTGTCTCATACTATGAGTCCACTCCTTTTCTTTCGTCCTCCTTCCACGTATGGTGACTTAGAAGAGCGGTGTCTTCTTCATGTTCCCTTTTATTCATGTCTGACCCCAGAGACTCTCTCTCTTATTCAAGAGACAACTATAGGGTAGAAGCAATTGAAGGTGTGTTGTCGACGACAGAAGGTCCCAAACATAGTGGATCTACCGTGACCGTCGAACCCCTTGGATCTAGGTAACATTGTTTCCCTTTCTCTTACAGTTGACCCTAGTACATCTCTGGATGATCTTGATGTTCCTATTGCCTTACATAGGGGTAAGCGTAATTGCACTGTATACCCTATCTCTAACCATGTCTTTTACTCATCTTCTTCCCTTCGTGCTTTTACATCTTTTCATATGTCACTATTCCTTCCAGTGTTGCAGAGGTTGTATCCCATCCTAAATGAAGAGAGGCGATACAGGAGGAAACTTGGGCCCTGGTTAAGATGACACATGGACCTAGTTGACCTTCCCAAGTTGAAGGAGGTTGTTGGATGCAAGTGGGTACTCACTGTCAAGCATAATGTTGATGGATCAATTGATAGGTATAAGGCTCGCTTGGTTGCCAAAGAATACACCCAAACGTACGGAGTTAACTATAGTAAGACGCTTGTTCCCGTAGCCAATATGAACTCTATCCATGTGCTTTTGTCCTAGACTACAAACTTGTCATGAGCCTCTTTCCAACTGGATGTGAAGAATGCGTTTCTTCATGGAGAACTCAAAGAATAAGTATATATGATGCATCCTCCTGAATTTTAGCCTCCAAGGAATGAATGGAAAGTGTGTAAGTTAAAGAAATCTATATACGGGCTAAAATAGTCACCTAGAGCATGGTTCGAGAGAACCAATATGGCAGTCAAGAAAGTATGGTATGTGCAAAGTGCACCGATCACACTTTATAAAAAGGGACAGAGCTTCCATCATCACTGCTATTATTGTGTATGTGGATGATATCATTCTGACTGAAAACTGAACCTTTGAGATACTAGGCTTCAAGATGTTCTTGGCCAATGAATTTGAAATCAAGGATCTGGATACACTAAAATACTTCCTTAGAATTGAGGTTGCTCACTCAAAGAGAGGAATGTTTATATCTCAACTGAAGTATGTCTTGGATTATCAGCCAATTCATGCACGCACACTGGGATTATCCCCTTTTATGAATATACAAACCAAATGAAAATGATTGCTTTGGGGCAATTCTTGCCCATCGATCTTAACTAGCATCTCATACCATTACTCTGTCTTAGATGTACTTATTTAAAACTTCTAGTTTTTGAGGTGTTCATAGCTCTATTCCTATGGCCGACATTGTAATGACCCTATTTCTAGCAATATTATAGTAGACTTTTTATAATACTTTGAACATTATATGTATGCCATTTTAAAGGTCTCAACAATAGCTTTCTCTCGGTATCAAGTTTGTCCAAATTGGACGTGTGAGTCAAAAGTTATTGTGTTTAGTTCTAGGCAACATTTTAAGTTTTTACATGCTATAGTTTGTATCAAAAATATAAAATTTGAAAAAAAAAAAAGACAATGTTCAAAATTATAGTCCCACATTGGATAAGAATGAAAAGTTTTGAGTTTTCAACCTCTATAAATACAAGGCTATGCCTTGAGAAAATTACATCAGTTTGGGTATTTACATTCTAACCCCTGAGGTAAGAATATTTGCAAAAAAACCTTCAACTAAAAGAAATTCTAGAAAAATTCTAGGAATTCCTGAAAATATTCAGGAGGTCCTTTGAAAAGTTTTTTTTTGTGGGGCCCACTGTCTTGAGATACGCACTACCTCGAGATTTGCACCATACGAGGTTCAAGGATTCGAGATTCTAGCGTATTCACGAGTAAGTACATAGTTATTTATTTTATGCATTTATTTATTTATTTAATTATTTAATTATTATTTATTTATTTAATTATTATTTATTTATAAACGTTATTTTATTTTGAAATAATAGAAAATTCACAGAATAATGTAGAAAAATTATAGAAAATTCTATTATTTTTTGGGGGAAAAATGTCTGAAAATGTTATTCTTGTTATTTGTTAAATTTTAGCAAGGAAAAATTCCAATTCTTGTATTTTCCGCGTGAAATGTGTAAATGCTTTGATGATTTCTTGTAATCTTAAAAGTATGAAATTATGATAGATGAGGACATGTGTAATCTATTTGATGAAGTTGTGCTTAAATTCATTTCAAATGAGATATATGCGTTTTTCATCCGTTTTATGTATTCGCTTTCTAGGATAGTAATAGAGCTTAAATGTTCTTATTTTTAGTTTCAAAATGCTAAAATATGAATGTTATGCATGTAAAGATGTTTCTACAAACATTACTGTTTCATGCATATAAATACGATTAAGGACAAGAATAAAAAATGTGATTGGGAATGTGGAATATCAGATTAGTTGGAATCAGGCGTTGTCTCATTTCTTTGAGACCCCTTGGGGTTCTAGTCCCCTAAAGTATCAGGCGTTGTCTTATTTCTTTAAGACCCCTTAGGGGTTCAAGTCCCCTAAAGGAGAGGCTTTGTCTCATTCATGAGACCCCTCGGGTATTTATACCTAAAAGAAAATTAGGGAATCCGGAGAGAGGATACCTAATGAAACAATTAGTGTGCACATTAGGGAGTCTACTTGTAGGCTAGAAGTGTTGACATCGTACACTAGAACCGATGGAAATGGTGGTACTGAATACATCAGAATTGATAGTTTGACTGTATAGAAATGGTCACGGGTGTTCTGATAAGAAAAAGGTTGATTGTTATGTAAAAAGTCATCATAGTATTCGAAGTTATACGTAAGTAATTGATGGAGAATTGAGTTTTATCGAATTACATGTGAAACTCATTTGCAAATCGTATTTGTTTTAAAATAAACGAAAGCAGGTGATTTATGTGGTTTTATGCATGAGGAATATATTTACTAGGCCCTAGCTCATCGTTTTAAAATGTTTTATTTTCAGGAAGGGATAAGGGGAAGTTGGTCTGATGCTTCCGGCATTTCTGTTGATAGACTTGTGCTAGAGACGATGTTATATTTTGTTTAATTCTTCTATCTTGTAGAAGGATAAATGAGTAATGTAGGTCTTTTGACCGTTTAGTAACATGTATTTGGAGTACGATATATATACAATGTTTTCTTTTGGATGGGCATATTATGGTTTTGTTTGAGGTGAGAGATCCTCTAACATTATTAATGTCAATGAAGTGCGTTTCATTTTATGGATTGTTTAAACAAAATGAAAAATTATCCGGTGTATTTCTGCTGCATCGTGATACCAGTTTTGTTTAACTGTGCGTTGTATGATCAGATCGCGCCTCAAAATACGAGAAAGGTCGATATGACCAGATATCAGATTTGGGGGCGTGACAGACATCCTCTTCAAACTCCCCCTCTTTATGAATATTATTTTAATATTTTTATGTGAGTATATTGTATTAAAAGAGAAGGGAAAATCCATTATACAAAAGGGAAAAAGGAGGAAGAAGCCATCTGAAACTATACCAAAAAAAAAAAAAAACAAGCTTGAGAATCAACTGACCCCGGACATCCTATCTGAACACAAAGTCCACAAATGTCAAACCCCTAAAATCACCAATAATAAAATACCAAAATAATAAAAGAGCTTTGATCTTCAGAACTAAAGAACACGCATCTTTAGCCTTCTCTTCAGAAATCCTCATGTTCCTTTCCTTCGAAACAACCCAACAAACCACAAGGGGAAGGAATCTCCATAAGGAAAGAACACGGGAAACAAAAGCCTCTAGGGACCAACTCGAAATAGCTCCAAAACAGATCTAGGGAGCGCCCAACAGATATTGAATAGCTAGAAGAATGTATTCTAAATCTCACATGTGAAAGGGCAATGGACCAAAAGATGATCTACCGACTCTCCGCTCGATCTACGGAGGAAGCACATATTCGGCATGATGCACCCCCTACAAATCAGTTGGTACATCATCAAAATTTTGTTAAGCGGGGCAGTCCACAAAAAAAAATCACCTTGGAAGGAATGGCACTAATCCACACCTTCCTAAAGAGAAACGAGGAGGATGATGGATTTCAAATAACATCATAGAAGGATCTAACCGAAAAACATCCTTTGGAGTTCCACTTCCAAATCCTAACATCTTCTTCCCCCAAGGTAATAGAGGCTGAGCTAAGTTTGGAAAGCATAATAGCAATGGCTTCCATCTCCCAATCGTTCATGTTTGTTCTGAGACCCAAATTCCATGTCAATCAATCCTCATCAAGAGATGCGCAATCCTTGACTAGAGCACTTTTGCAGTCTGAAATGGAATAGATTGAGGGAAAAGTAGATTGGAATGAGTTATCTCCACACCATATGCCTTCCCAAAACCGCATTCTATCTCCCTTACCAATCTTAAATTTAATCCCATTCCTGAAAGATTCCCTGGTCTTCAAATGCCTCTCCAAACCCCAACTCCGTAAGATAAAGAAACAAGATGACTCTCCCATCTAGAGAGACTACTGCCATACTTAACAACCACCACACTTAGCCATAAACTATCCAGCTCCTCACAAACCGCTAAAGCCACTTTCCCATAAGAGCTAAGTTCGTCTCCTTGAAGGGCCTTATACCCAGGCCACCTTCCTTCTTAGGAAGGCAAACAATTTTCCAATCTACCAAAAAGGGCCTCTTTGGGGGGAATTCCTGCCCATCGATCTTAACTACCATCTCTACCTACATGTTATCTTACTAAAGTTACACTAATATACCCTGTCTTGGTCCTTAAACCTTCTGTTTTTAAGGTAGTCTCATCAACCAACACTACATCATCTGAAAGACTGAAACTTACATACACTTTCAGATATACATACATGCATACATACATATATGTACATATATTTCCACAACCCCTTGACCACTACTGATCTGATAGACAGGTAGAACTTGACCAAGTCAAAAACCAAAAACTAGATTTTGTTTCCTTCTAGGTGCTAGCACTAGATCTTTTGTTTCTTTTGGATATTACAATCTTGACCATTGGAAGAAAATGACATAAACCTTGCACTTGTCCAGATTACATAGTTGCTAGATTCCAAAGATCCATATATTTTCTACATTATAGCTCAACTCTAAATTGTGATGACCGATGATATGAGATCAAACAGATCGAGAAGACTACAAAGGAACACCACATTGCATGCATATAATGATGTCTGCTTCCCTCACTATGGATGCCACCCACAGAAAAGAAGATATGAAAAAGATATGAAAGGCAGCTTCGATCATGTCAAAAGAATCTAATCATTTCCTTATGCATCCCATCCACTACTCAATGCAGAAATGATGCAGCCACGAACACAGTATGAAGCACTGTATTTTGATGCACCTGAGGAACGCAAGGTCCCATGGCTTCATAATAGAAAGGCTTCTGCAAGACGTACAAAAAAGACAAAAATGATGTAGTCTACTCTTGTCATCCCATGTTCTTTTAAGTCAAAAAGTGTCTAAATGCCTTAATTTTTGTACTCATAAAAAGAACATTCGATTAACTTTCCAAGAGAAGCACTTCGACCATGAATTGAGTTATGGCAAAAATATAGACAGGGTTCAGTCTCGTAGGATTACTAGTTTGGCTTTGTTTATTTTTCTTTAGTGTTAAAGTAAAAAAAGTTTTAGAAAGTATTAGAGATCCATTTTAGTTTCAAAAAAGTAGTTAATTTCAAGTCAAAGAGTAAGTAGGGTTTCAAAAGATATTTGATTTGGGGAAGTAGTTATATTTTACTAAGTCTTAGTTTGAGTCCAATAAGTTTCTAAGAGATTGTTATCCAGTCACATATATTTAAAGCTATGTACTCACTCTTTTTTGAATGGAATGGGGAAGGAATAGAATTTGAGTTTTATTTTAAGAGGAATGATTTTTCTTCATCCTATGAAGTGATTTCCTGGAGATTAGGTGTGATGCTCAATATGCATTGTGCGATGCTACGCTTGTGTGAGGTGTAATGCCCCGTATTTGATTAGTACGATATCAATCAACCCTGTTCAGCAAGATGTAAGATCTTCCTATTCAATTGGACGAATGATTTTGTCCTATACCAAGAATACATGGAAGACTCCCAATAACCATGGTGACTGGTGGGGGAATAGAGGAAATTCATTTTTTAATTGGTAACCATCAGAAACTTCAACAGTGCATTAAAGCATAGAATGATAATAAAATTCAAGACTCCAGTTGATAGATGGAAAGCGACAAAACATACCTGTTTGTTACCCCTCGAACCAAGATGAGGTGTAGCGACGGTAATAAAATTCATTGCCTCCAGACCACATATTGTACCTTTTGAATCTTCATTGCATGCATCAGTTGATGCATCTTCTGCATTTTCTTTTCTAGGAGGTTTATACAATCTCCCAATCACATATCTTGCCACCAGTCCTCCCACAGAATGTGCAACAAAAGAAATCTTCCGTACTTCTGGCATTCGTCTAATCATTTCTATGACCTAAAATTAAAAATTTTTCAAATACCAAAAAACGATGGTGTGGTAGATGCATTTAGCTTTGAGAAAATCAATGAATGTTGCAAGCAGATTCAGCATTTATTTTGAAGAGATGTATCATAGTAAATATAGTGCAAGTCCATAATCTTAAAGATAAACCAACCTCCTCAGCTAATCGCTCACCCATAACATCCACACCATCTAATGTCAGCTTAGACACATTGCGTTCACTACCTGTAGAACATGTAAGCAACTGGAGTAAGATGAAGCAAATGTTAGTCAAGCATGCAGCATGGATTTAAATGAATCTGAATTTTTTTTTTTTTTTTTTGATAAGTAAAATGAATCTGAAATTTCACATTTCCGTACATGAAGAACTAGGAGAAACAACCTCGTAAAAGAAAATGTAATCTTGAAACTTTTATTTATGAAAAGGATGATGATCATATTACTAAGAAGGATAAAACTCCACATATAGAACTGTACAAGGCTAATCATTAGAGAGAAGCAATTTCACTAGCAACAAGAGAAAACTCTAAACAAAGCTCCCACTTCAACACTGTCCAAGACTGACCATCAACTATAAGATTTCAAGTGTGAAGCAAATCAGCAAATTGAATGCCTTTAATTCTTTAAGACAGAAGACCCCATGGAAAGCAAGGCTTTGATCTTGTCAACCCCATATTAACCAACCCGTACTTGTCCTCGAAAAAAAGTGCTTCTTTATTTCCCTTCCAAATGCACCAACAAATGGCAAAAGGAAGTGATCCCCATAAAATACATCCTCTGTCAAACGTTCCATCCAACCAACCTTTGATAAGGTCTATGTAACTCCTTCGCATAACTCACGATACTGAAATGCCGCAAAAAAGTATAAGCAAATGGTCTATATTTGAGTCGCAACGTGAATCTTATTTCAATATTCAATTCAATTAGAGATATCTTTTGTCAAGATATGTGTCTTTGGATCTTTTCTTATAACCTCAATCCACGTCATTTTCAGCCTTCCTCTCTCCCTTTTAGAGACTTCAACTTGCACCAAAGTGCTCCTTCTCACTAGTGTTGTTATTCTTCTTTGCACATGCCCAAACCATCTCAATCTACTTTATTCTATTGCGACTATTTCTAAATTTCTTCAAAAGTGATCTTTCTAATTTTGTCTTTCGTAATCTTCCCACTTTTTTTTACAAGTGATCTTCCCACTTATCCATCTCAACATCCTCATATCTACAACACTCATTCTATGAACGTATTAGTTTCCTGATAGCCAACATTCAGCTTCATAAAGCATAGCTGGTCTCACGTGATACTCTAGAAGCAAGTCTCCACTTTTGCCACCCAACACACAAACACTACGGGTCACACGTGAAACAAATCTTGACCAAAAACTTCCTTCTACTAATCAAGTGGTCCAACGTAAAGATTTTATCTGGGGTCGCGTCCAAAGAGGGAAAAAAAATGCATTGTTAATGGGATTGAGAGACCCCAAACTAAACACTAATGAAATTAATCGGTGGTAACGGTCTACATGAAATGACAGTCACACAACAGCCAAAAGAGACCTTGCACACTTGTGTTAACAGATGGTAATACTTGGTTCCACAACTTAGAACACTCAAAACTTCTATGGTGCTTTCAAGGGTAACACAAATTGATCCAAGTAGGGCAAAAGCCAAAATTTAACTAACTTGGATGTAAATAGTCAGACTCAGCTTAACAAAGTGATGTTATTCATGTAACTACACAGGAACCTTTTATGGTAAGGTAGTATGTAAATTCTATAAAGAGGGTTTATTTATTTGAACGCAAAGAAGTTAGTAAGTCATCTGTAAAAGGGAGTTTAGGCCTAAAGAAAGTGAAGTTTAACCTAGTCTTCATGAAAGTAAAGTGGCAAAGGTACATGATTGTGCTAGTTTTGATCCTGCAGAATTCAGTTAGGGAGATTCAACCAAGCTAGATTGTCCTTGGGTAGGGATTTAAATAGAATGTTTGGACCAACTGCTGGTGGTACATAAACACAACCCAATCATAATAGGGTCTATGCTCCCCATTTATGGGTTAGGATGGGTCATCAACCACATGCGAAGAGATTTATCATAAGTTTTATGCCGGATGCCAACCTGGCGCAACCCTTCTTCATCCAAGCATGGGGCCGACAGTGTAAGCCTAAAAACTCGAGACTAGTTGGGATTGGTCTAGTCCGAACAATAATTCCATTGATTGTGTTCAGAGTTCTTAGTTTATTTCCTTTATGTTTATATTACATAGTTGGGCATCATGTAGTGTTGGGCCCATTTGTTCTATTAATATAAGTGGGCCCACACCACGTAAGTGACTAATATATATATCACAATGAAGAGGCCAAACTATCTAAGTTTGTGACCCTCTCTCTTTCTCTTTTCTCTTCTCTTCTCTTCTCTTTCTTCTCTCAAATCCTAGGACTTTACTTCTAACACTGTATCAGAGTATATTTGATCCTAGGAACCCTAGTCCTTCCTTCTTTCACATCCATTCTTCTTTTTCCTTTATCTTCTTCAAGTGAATAAAGTTTCTAAGGTTTTTGGTACAAACAAAACTTTAGAAATTGTTTGTTTGAGGTTTGTTTACACCTAGATGTGTTATCTAGGTTTGTTTGGTGTTGTTGGTGGTGTTTTTGAAGGTCGCAAAGCTTCCGCATATGATTTTGAAATCCGGTGTAGTTTTCAGTTTTTGCTCGTTGGGAAAGATTTTTTTGGGTTTTTGTGTTTCTCCAAGATTTGAAGGTGGAGTGTTATTCTACCCTTGCCGTCCCTCTTAACTTGTTTTTAAGAGTTGTTCGAAACTGGTTTGGGGATTTTCTTATGCTCTGAGCAAAAGTTGATCTTTTTACACCATATCTCTCTCCCAAAGCTTTGTTGGGTTTTTTATTTTTTTCAAAAACCACAAGCAGGTGTGTCTACCAACCCTTGCCGCCCTCCCTAGATTAATTTTAGGGATTGTTTGCTTCTCGTTTGGGATTTTTCTGACATCCCGTGTGAAAGTTAGTTTTTTACATCCTCCGAATGGCCAGTTCGATTGCTTCGGGTGTTTCTGCTGATGGCAAGTCTCCTGGGTGGGATAGTATGCTGATGCTGGTCATTACCGACAGTTAGTTGGTAAGCTGATTTACCTTACAGTCACTCGTCCAGACATCACATTTGTTGTTTGCGTAGTTAGTCAGTTTATGCATGCCCCAGACAGCCACATTGGGATGCAATTTTCTGGATTCAGCGTTATTTGAAGGGCTCACCGGGCAAAGGGTTGTTGTATCGACCATCACAGACTTTAGCAATTACACGTTTCTCTGATGCTGAATGGGTTGGTAGTACAGATCGTCATCAGTCATCAGTCATCTGTTGGTGTTAATTTTGTGACTTGGCATTGTAAGAAGCAGAATGTTGTCGCTCGCTCTGGTGCCGAAGCAAAATACAGGGCTATGGCCCACACTGCGTGTGAGATGTTATGGGTTCAGTCCATTCTTAAGGAGATATGATTTGAGATTCCTTCTCCTATGCCTATGTATTGTAAGAATCAGGTTGCTAGCTTTATTGCTAGCAATCCAGTGTTTCATGAGCGGACAAAGCACGTCGAGGTTGATTGTCATTTTATCCATGCAATGGTGTTACACAAACGGATCATCACTCCATATATCAAGTCAACAGATCAGTTGGGAGATGTTCTTACAAAGGCCTTGCCTAAAAATCCCTTTTCTACTCTATGTACCAAGCTGGGCATGTTAGATTAGTAATTTAGTATGCTCCGGCTTGTGGGTGAGTGTTAAGAGTTCTTAGTTTATTTCCTTTATGTTTATATTACATAGTTAAGTGGGCCCACACCACTTAAGTGAGATCACAATGAGGAGGCAAAACTATCTAAGTTTGTGACCCTCTCTCTTCTCTTCTCTTCTCTTCTCTCAAACCCTAGGACTTTACTTCTAACAGATTGTAAGGAGTACTATTGTAAAAGCACATATTACTTCTTCCAATGCAGTAATATCTTGTATTCTCATTTTGCTTCTTCCATAGAAAATTTTGCTTCATCCTTAAAGTACAAAAAATCAGCGCTTTGCAAAAGCAAAATTGCTCTAGGAATAGTAATTCTATTAAGGGAAATTCTATTTGCACCCCACAAATTCCATAAGGACTTCTTCTTTTTTTTTTTTTTTTTTTTTTTCAGGTAAGAGAGGGAGAGACAAAGGGGTGTTGGGTTTTTTTTTGTTTTTTTGGTGTTAAGGGTATTTTTGGCCAAAAAGCACCCAAATGGGGTGCTTATGGAATTTGTGGAGTGCAAATAGAATTACCCTTCTATTAAATAGATATGATTCTGGTTCTCCCTTAATCAGACCCAACCAAACCAGACCCATAACCATTTAATATATGAGAGGTACATTCCACTCCAAAATAGACCGTACCTAGAACCATTACATACCCATTTGATATTGTGAATTTATTCTTACAATGTTGTATATATAATTTAAGAGGGTTTTCTTTTGTCTCTGTATATTTCTTCCTTAAATAAGTTAAAGAGTCCAAAACAAACTCAAGCTTAATTAGTTAAGGTAAAGGACAGATTGTATCCCTAGTGAATTTTAAAGATTTAATAAGAAAAACAAATTGGTTTACTCTTGTATATCTCTGGATTCAAGAAAGATTGTTGTTCACCATACATATCACTTGAAACAAGGGGAATGAATATCTCTGTCTAGATTAAAGGACTACAAACGGACCCATTTCAGACCTGGGTAGTCATTAAATGGGATGGGTTGTCTCGTCTAATAAATGGGTTTGAAATAGTTTTGACTCAAAATCGAACAGAGACCAGCATTAATGACTATTATCCACCCGTTTATTAATGGACTGGTCTGGTTCTACCTTTAAACTACCCAAACCCGGACCATTTACAGCCCTAGTCTCAGGTGACACAGCTATCGCAGACTCAAATGTGAAGTTACTTGATCAGCTTGCCTCTAGGGATCACATTCTAATTAAGGATCAGCCAACTCATACGAATTTTCACATCTATATTTCAAGGCTTCAGCAGCTCATCTAATAGTTCATTGCAATTTTTCTAACAGAACGGAGAGCTCTTTTTTTTCCTCTTTACCTTGATTTTTGAGTAGCTCATCTACTCTTGGATATGTGATAGTGGAGCTTAGGTTGCATAGCGTTCCCTCCTTAGAAAGGCCTGCCGAATCAGAGATGTGAAAATGCGGTTCAACATGATCAGACCACAGGAAAGGGAAGGAATTCAGAGCTGTTTTGACACTCAAACAAGTAGTTTTCAAGGCAGTTTAAGCTTGGAAACTATTATTGAAATCTTGAAATCCTTTCCCCCACCCCACCTCCTTCCAGAGGTCCATGGGTATTCGTTTTATGGTTAATTTCCTTCAACGCATCTCTTCACATGTTATAAAAGGACATGTTTGCAATAGGCGGTAGATTCAAATTGAAATACAGTTGCAGCTACCACGTGAAAATTAAGAAAATGCAGGTGAACACAATCACGACAACGAACATTTTCTTTTTACAACTAAACACTCTTAACTTTCATTCTCTGGGAAGAAACTCAAAGAAATCCAACTACGGCATTATTAAAAAATCTGAAAGTTAAAGAAACACTCCTTACAATGAACAATCACTTTATCAGGAAGCATTTTCACAAATTGCTCCGCTGCAAATTTCCAGTCCTTGATACTGCCAAAAATAAGGTCCAACATCAATAATCTACACAAGGCAAATAAAATTCTCCTTGTAAACAAAAAATGAAAGCTATGAATATATGTGAAGTTGACAACCCAATAAAAAGGGGATTTGCTCAGTCGATTCACCTAAAGCGATAAAAACCGGATCTCAACCTACATCATCTTAGAGAGTTTCATATACTCAACTCTAGTAATCCAATCTCCAATCTCAAGAACTCCAAATCTACCTTAAAAATCAAAACTTTACACACTTCCTTCAGTTTCAAACCCTAACTTTGATCAAAATCTCAACCAGATATCAAATTTCCTCCCAAGTCCCAACTAAACAAAATAAAAAAAGAAATCGAGATCACGAAACCTCACCTTCCTAAGATACCATTAACCATGACAACAAGATGATCAGGCGAAGAAGCAGAATCCTTACAACTCCAAACATCTCGACCCCCATTAACCGACTCCGAACAAACACCCTTCTCTTCCTGATCCATGCTCTCTTACTAACTCACCTCCTCTGCATTTCTGATCCAATCGAACAACAACAACAACAACAACAGCAAAATCGGAAGAGAAATACAGAAGAACTGCAGATCAAACACCAAAGCAGACGTCTCTAGAAATCACGAAAACGAGAGAAGATGATGAGTAAAGTAGTTGTAACAGAAAGCAAGATTAATTTAAACTTTAAAGAACAAATGAAAGACGTAACGAGAGGTTTACGACACAAAAAAAACGGCGACGTGTGAGAAGGTCGGTAGTTTTATTACTTTATAGCCTTTCCAATCTGCTCATCTAAGGAGGTCGGTAGCGTCCGCCTCCCGATTACGTTCTTCCCTAAGTTTTAAACCCTTGGATTTTATTCGATATTTTAAATGTGAATCTCTAGAACCATTGAGGGCTTGAGATCTAAAACGAATGTCTTTCTCAGATGGACAGCATCACTGCTCAGCTACGTTTTTTTCTTTTTTTTTTGCAGTCGCTTGCTTGAGCTGTGTTATTGTCATCCTGAGGTGAACGTTCTCCATACGTCAAGACCGTTGGATGTCCCACAAACTCGGAAGATCAGCTAACGGTTTGGACCTTGGAGAGGATCAGAGGACAGAGTAAATCTGTCGGTCGTCAAAGTTCCTGATAAACCACAGTATGAGCCACATAACATACTCTAGAGGATGTTTGGCCCCGGGTGGACTACAGACCAAAAAAAATCAGCCTGATTTGTGATTTCCAACCTTTAGATCTGAGTACCCCAACTAATACTCGAATCCCACGGTTAAAAATCAACTCATGAAAAGGAATCCAACGGTTAGAAATCACTAATCGGGATGATTTTTGGTATGTAGTTCCTCTTGAATTGGACCAAGCACACATACAGTCAGTGGTCTCTAATAGTGTGCCACGTGGCTTTGATGATGGGGTCATCAAAGATTATTTATTCGTGCTCATCAGGATATCACATCAATTATCCGAAATTTATAGGTTTTTTTGTAAACAATGAGATTGACTGAAAATAAAAAAGAATTGTGCTACCCCGCGGATAACCGGACAAAAAATATGTGCGGTTGAGGCCATTGACCGTTGGATTCAAGAGATGAAGTTGTTGCGTTGTGGACCATGTATCTCTTGAATCCAACGGTCAATAGCCTAAACCATTTATATACTTTTTTGTCATGTTATCCGTGGAGTAGCACGACTTTAAAGAATAAAATCTTTGATGCATGGATGTGTTGTTGGTCTAATAATGGAAGACGAAAGTCGAGCTGTCTCAAGATCCACACTGTTCAATGGTCTTCGAGACTGCTGGATGTGAATCTCGAGGACCCTATTCTGCCTTGACTTATGGATAGGAATGACGACCATTAGGAATAATGTTGCTAAAGATATTTATTGATATTTAGGCCTGCACTTGGTTGAATTTTGCACTTTGGTGCAAATACAATGAATTCACTTACAATGTTTGGTTCACGCCATGTAAATAGATGCAAATGAAGTTTAGCTGATTGGTTGGTAGTGCATTGCAAATGAATGCAAATGATTATTTTATTTCTTGATTTTACAAAAAAAATGCACAATAAAATTATTATCGTTATCATTGTTGATTTCATTATTATTATTATTATTATTATTATTATTATGGTTTCAAAAAGTCTGTTACAACGGATTCAGACCTCCCCCAATTACGTTATATACCGTTAAAATGCTTAAAAATAACGGCTGTTATTTTCGTTATAACGGACGTTATTTTCCATTATAACGAAAATAACGACTGTTATTTTCTGGATATATATTTTTGTGAAAAAAATTTGTTATTTCAATTATTTTTCTTTATTTTCATTTTTTGAAAATTTAGAATTTCAACACCATTTTTTTGGAATAATTACCATAAAAACCGTAGTTACGAGCACGTTGGTCGTATCTTACTGTAGAAAAAAAATTCACCCGATTTAGTCGTGCTTTATGGCTTGGTGGACGCATGCGTCTCTTTCTTCACAGACGTTGTACGAATCGTAAAGTGTTAATCATTTTATATTGATTCTACCCTTCTGAAACATCTGACGTTGCTGAATTCTGAACGACATGCGGTCCATTAGCACCGCGTCGACGACGCTGTAAAATGAATGAAATCTAAAAAAAATTGAAGTCCGTCTGGAGAAATTGTTGAGAAGAGGAAGGGGACACAGATGAATTGGAGAAACCCTCTGGAGACAAAAGAATAGGGATCTATTTGGTACGCATGCAAACCATTATGCATGCAATGGTTTGCGCACCCATACTATTTTCTTGTGTTTGGTTCGCACTAACTCTGCATATGCAAATTTCAAAATTTACGCACTATTCATATTTACTACCATTTGGTTCGCGTGCATGCTCACTTAAGAAAGCACAAAATATGTGGGCCCCACATATTAAGTACGAAAAAAAAAATTCGTACTTAATACGTGGGCCCCACATATTTGAACATGACTTTCAAATTTTCAAAAATGGAAAAAATGAAAAAAAATAGAAAAATAATGGGCAATAACAGAAATAACGGGCGTTTTTTTTTTTGCACAAAATTTTCAGAAAATAATGGTCGTTATGTTTCGGTATATATTTTTCAGCGTTTTAACGATATATAGCATAACAAGGGAGGTCTGAATCTGTTATGGCAAAAATAACGGCCATTGTAACGGATTCGGACCTCCCCTGTTATGTTATGTACGTTAACATGGTCAAAAAATAACGATTGTTATTTGAAAAGTCTCGGTTGTCAAATCCAGGAATACTTAGTTCTTCGGTAAATATATGTATTGTTGTGCCTCGAATCCCCTGAAGACTGAAGCATCAAAAATCAAATGGACTTCGACAAAATAAAAAAAAGATTAAAGCTGAAGAAAAGATAACCTAAGTGTTCAAGATCAACTGAAGACAAAGTCAAATGATCAAGATCAACTAAAGACAAAGTCAAAAGCTCAAGTACCTTCTCACTCAACAAACGTTCAACTATGAAGAAACTCGTGTTGCGGTTACTTACGCAAATCTGAGGGTAAAACCGCGCGTTGCCAGCGGATATTGTTGTACCCTAGATGGTTAAATTTTGGTTAGGGATTGTGCGTGTGATGAGAAGAGAAATTCTCATAAATTTGGTAGCATTCGGCTATGGATAAACCTATCCGGTAGACCGGCTCATTCGTGCGGGCGACCGACCAAAATGGTCCGGTAGACCCTAACTCTCGGGTTCAAGAAATTTGGCTTAAAGCCTGAGCGGGCGACCGACTAAAGGTTCGGTCGACCGAGGTCCGGTCAACCGGCCAATAATGCGGTCGACCCCGCCAGTTTCGGATCTCGTTTGACGAAATCTTTTATGCGATTAGAAACGCATTTTGGCCATTCAAACGGCTATATTCGGTATGGTTCTAGCAAAGGGAGGCCTGCTTATAAATAAGAGCCCTCTCCCTCTAATAGAATCAACCCAATCAAGAGATATCTACTTTACTTTACTTGATTATCATTTTTTGAGTCCAGAGATCTAGAATTTATGAGAGCTTCACCAGAGCAAAGTTGAGAATTCGTTGTGAAGTCTCTAAGTGTTTAGAAGAGACTATTTGGTATTGTTAGTCTACAAGAATCTTCTTCCAAGAAGAGGATTACTCTTAGCAGAGCGTCTCTCTGGCAAATTCTTCTCCAAAGGATTTTCCATTCAATCGTATTCATCGAGAGGTAAGTGTTTCTATGAACCAATACCTTATTGATAGAATTCGATATTTGTGAACACTGTTATTTTGTGATTGGTGGATGAGTGTAGACTCATCTAACTGAGTTGTGGATTGTAGATCCAAGATAAAAGAATTTCTCTAAATAGACTATTGGCCTAGGCTGACTCTCTAGGTGAGTGAAAAGCGATTCTCGTTAGATTGAGACTAAGTGTAATCTTAATTGGTTAATTATTTATTTCGATTGGAAATGTTGTAATGCATGATTGAAATAATATAATACTACTTGTGGTGAGTATTGGATAGTGGACGTAGGTGCGAAGTCACCGAACCACTATAAACTTGAGTCTTGTGTGATTATGAATGCTTCTGTGGATGATTGATATATTAATTGATTGATCCTTTTTCCGCCTTGTTGTAATCAATAATTTTTTAATCCATAAAGAATTCGCAGAGGAATTAAAAATTGTCCTATTCACCCCCCTCTAGGACTTAACCTGGTAATTGAAAGGGAATTTCAATTGGTATCAGAGCAAGGTCACTTTGTGAAGGGCTTAACAACCCAAGTGTGATCCTTAGTTCCCTTAAAATAACCATGAGTCAAGAGGGTTACTCTGTGTCTAGACTTCCTCTATTCAATGGTACTAATTACGCCTACTGGAAGGCTAGAATGAGGATTTTCTTAAAATTCCTGGATGAACGGATTTGGGAAACAGTAGAAATGGGATGGACATCCCCTACTGTAGCAACGACTGTTGGAGAATCAACTACTGTTGCTGTTAAACCAAAAAGAGACTGGAGTATAGGAGATAAAGATGCATACCAATATAATAATCATGCATTGAATGCAATACATTGTGCTTTATCTCCTGATGAATTCAAAATGATAATTGCTTGTGAAACCTCAAAACAAGCATGGGACATTTTGGAAATGACTCATGAAGGAACAAATTCTGTCAAAGTGTCAAAACTTCAAATGCTCACAACTCCATGTGGGGTCTTGGTGAAGCCATTCCTGAGCCTAAAATTGTCAGAAAAATTCTGAGGTCATTACCTGATAGGTTTCATCCTAAAATTACAGCTATTGAAGAAAAGTAAGAATGTTGATCTGATAAGATTAGAAGAATTGATAGGATCAATTTAAACATTTGAAATGAAACTTCATACATCCAAAAAGAAATGATTAGCTCTAAAAACCTCTAAGAAACAGTTGAAAGAAGAAAGTGACTCTGATGAGTCTAATAACATTGATGATGAAGTTGCCCTCTTTGCTAAAAAAATCAGAAAGTTTTTCAGAAACAAGGATAAGAAAATTTTTATACAAAAGAATAGAAAACCTTTTGAAAAATACAAAAAGGGAGAAAACAACAAAGATGAAATATAAAGTTATAAATGCAGGGGGCTTGGTCATATCTCTACTGACTGTCCTAATAATATTAAGAAAGGAAAAACTAAAGCTATGAAGGCTACTGCTTGGGACATAAATAGTGATGATTCCGATAATGAAACGAACACATCAAGTGATAGCGGAGAATTATCTAATATTAGAGCACTAATGACTATAGCTAATCTGAATGAAAATTGTAATTCTCAAAATGCTATAATGAAAATGAAACCGATTTAAGTGATGATGAAAGTGAAGAAGGCATTCAGGTTGCTTTTGATAATTTGTATAAGGAAAGCTTAATTCTGGCAAAATCCTATGATAATCTAAAGAAAGATAAAACTATTGTGTGTTGCGAAAATGCTTCACTAAAAATTGAGTTAAGAGATTTATATCACACTGTAATGAACAAGGAAGATGAAATAACTCCAATCTTAAAAAGAGAAAATGAATTTGAAAAAGAAATTGAGAAATTAAGTCTTGAAAGAAATGATTTTGAAATAAAAATACAACTTTAATTAAAAACATCACTCAAGGAAATTCTAGACTGGAAAATTTATTAACCATGGGGAAAGCAAACCATGACAGAAGAGGACTTGGTTACATTGGAAAATCAGCTAAAAATTCATATTCCAAAACTGTTTTTGTAAAAGCTCATCTGGATTCAACTCGAGATGAACAAATTAAACTAAATATTATTTGTCATTATTATAAACATTCTGGACATACAAAATACAATTGTTATATTCTTGAAAAGAAATTAAAATTCCAAAAGAAAAAGGAAGAGAATGATCTAAAAAGTTTGGAGAAAACCAAAAAATTAAACAAATAAAAAGAATTGTTTAAAAAGATAGCAGACTTAAATGCTAAAGCTAAAAATAGAAAAGAGAATCTTAATAACTCTCAGATCAATCAGTCTAGTAATACTTCTATGAAAATTTGGAACAAGAAAAATGTTGAAAAATGTTTAGTCATCCATACTGCTCTTATTGCTAATGAAACTTCTAAGTGGTATTTAGATAGTAGATGCTCCAGACATATGATTGGAGAAAAATCTCATTTCTGTTTTCTTGATGAATGCCATGATGGTGATGTTATAGTTGGAGATGGCAGTAGTGCTAAAATAATTGGTAAAGGGACTATCCAAGGTCCAAGAATACCTAAGATTGAAAATATCTTGTGTGTGAATGGTCTAAAACATAATCTTCTAAGCATTAGTCAAATTTGTGACAAAGATCATATCTGCAAGTTTTCAAAAGAAAAGTGTGAAAGCATAGAAAAATCTTCCAACAAATTATTCAAGGAAGAAGAAATACTAATAATTGCTATGTCATTGAGACTGGTGGTTCGGTTAAGTGCAACATGGCACTATCAAATGAGACCGAACTATGGCACCAATGTCTGGGACACATTAACTTTAAAGACTTAGCTAAAATCAGCAGGAAAGAATTAATAAGAGGTGTTCATAAACTTAATAAGAACTATCAAACTGTTTGTGGGTCGTGCCTAAAAGAAAAACAAATTAGAAACCCTCACAAGAAGATGAAGCATATTGGTACCTCTAGAATTCTATAATTATTGCATATGGACTTAGTTAGACCTAATAAAATTGAAAGTCTTTGAGGAAGAAGATATTTCTTAACTGTTGTTGATAATTTCTCAAGATTTACTTGGGCAGCTTTTCTTAGAGAAAAATCTGAAGCATTTGATAAACTCATGAAGATTTGTAAAAAGATCCAAAATGAGAAAGGTTTGTCTATTCTTAGAATTAGAAGTGATAATGGAGAGAATTTGATAATCACAAATTTGATGAATATTGTGATGAAAATGGGATTAAACATGAATTCTCTACAGCCAAAACACCTCAGCAGAATGGTGTGGCTGAAAAGAAAAATAGGACTCTTGAGGAAATGGGCAGAGTTATGCTTACTAGCAAAAATCTATCAGGAAATTTGTGGGCTGAAGCAGTCAATACTGCATGCTATACAATCAATCGTGTTTATTTGAGAATAGGAACTCTGCAGACAGCCTATGAAATTTGGAATGGAGTTAAACCAAATGTGAAGTATTTCAGGATCTTTGGGAGTACATGCTATATGCTAAGATATAGAGAAAACCATGGAAAGTTTGAATATAAAAGCGATGAAGGTATTTTTCTAGGATATTCTACCAGAAGCAAAGCTTATAGGATCTTTAACAAGAAAACCTTAATCATAGAAGAATCAATCAATGTGGTCATTAATGATGAATCTCTAGAAATTGGTGATAATACAGATGAGATGGTAGAACCTACGAATACTGAGAAATGTGAAACTAATATTCATAATCCAAAAAAACCCAAAGAATAGAAATACATTAAAGATCATCCTAGTTCAGAAATTATTGAAGACAAGGATAGTGATGTACGTACAAGACATCGATTGGAAAATATATCCAGTCATTTATGCTTTACCTCTAAGATTGAACCAGAAAATATTAAAGAAGCTCTCTTAGATGAACATTGGATAAATGCTATGCAAGAAGAGTTGAATCAATTTAAGAGAAATGATATTTGGTTTTGTAATACCCTGAACTTTCGTTCTAGGGTATTATGGTAAATTCACCTAATAATGAAAACCTGAAACTTTTTCAGACTCTTATTATTGTTTTTATTGTTTAATATCATGTATGAGTATGTGTATTTAATTTGGTTTCGTTTCGACAACTTTGAAAAACTTGCTATTTTTGAAACTTGCTCTTTAGGGCTAAATTCTTACTAAAAATAATGAACCATAACTTGCAGGGGACTTTTTCTTTCCCCAGCTAACATTTCAGAATTTTTATAAAAAATTATTTTGTGGGCCCGAGACACAAAAAAATATTCATATTTTATCCTTACCAACTTACTTATAAAATTTAGAACCTTTCCTAAGACATGAAAACCCTAACGGGAGATTTTAGGAGATTTTGACAAAAATAGTATTTTTATAATTTTTAAACTTTCCTACCATTCTTATATTTTCAAAAATAATATTTAATTATATTTTATTTATTTAATAGGAGCGTGGGACCCACGAATCACTTTTGGGTCATTCCGATGTCACGTGACACCTTTTCGGTGCTTTGAACATTTTTTATAATTTTTATGTATTTAGACTACTTTTATGTGAATTGTGTGTGTGACATGTGTCAATACCTTATTGTATGGACTTTTAAATTATATAATATAGTTGATTGAATTAATTTATAATTATTTGTGTTATGATTGTTGGGTGGGGCCGTATGGTCAATCTAGAAGTCTTTTGGGCTTAATAATAATCTTAATTGAGCCTAGTTGTTATATATGGGCCTTGGGCCCATTTCAAACCCATTAGTAGTATAAAATATAAGTTTTTGAGGGTTGAAAAAGTCATCCTTTTGATAGTTACGATTTTCAACAAAATAGAAACCCTAATCCTTCCCTAAACCTATTTATGAAAACCCTAAAGTTTTAGAAGCTTTCACAAAACCAAACTCCATTGAAGAATAGAGCTAGCTCCATTAAACCTTCATCCGGGGACTGATCGCACTCGAGCAAGAAGAGAGAATTGATGGGGACTCCGATTAGAAGAACATACTCCGAGGAGAGGACGATCCGACGACTTTCAAATTTGAAGAAACTTTTGATTTTCATTAAAGTTCAAGAAACCTTAAGGTAAGTGCGCTTGATCCATCCTATACTTATTTTTCTTCAAGATTTGTTTTTCTTTCATTAGATAATGGTTGATACTCATTATAAATTAATTTTAATAATATTTATTTTATTCTTATTGGGTTGATCTTTGTTTTGGGCCACCATGATGGGTTTGGCCATGGTCTATTTTGTACCTATAACGGATGACTATGTTCTTATCATTTTTGTTGTACTTTTATGATTTAAATATTTTTATATTATTTTTTTTCTAAATACCTCTTTAAATCTATTTTCCAAAACCGTTTAGTTTGTATTTTTTTGATTTTTATTGATTAAGTTATGATTTTTCTAAGTTGTATGACTTTACTAAAAAACCCAGAATTTCAGATTTTAAACCGTCCGATTCACTTGGGATTTCGATTTATATTTTTAACCTAAATATTTTTCATGGATACCTCTATCAATCTAGTTTCTAGAACTTTTGAGTTTATATTTTTCTGATTTATATTGATTAAGTTATGATTTTTCAAACGTGCTGAACTTTTCTGTAAAACCTAGAATTCCAGATTTTACACGGTCCACTTTACCTGAGATTTCGATCTATATTTTTAACCTAAATATTTTTCTAATTATTTTTCACAGATACCTCTATCAATCTAGTTTCTAGAACCTTTGAGTTTATATTTTTTTGATCTGTATTTATTAAGTTATGATTTTTCAAACGTGCTGGACTTTTCTATAAAACCCAGAATTTCAGATTTTACACGGTCCACTTCACTTGAGATTTCGATCTATATTTTTAACCTAAATATTTTTTTAATTATTTTTCATAAATACCTCTATCAATTTAGTTTCTATAACCCTTGAGTTTGTATTTTTCTAATATGTATTGATTAAGTTATGAGTTTTTAAATGTGCTAGACTTTTCTGTAAAACCCAGAATCCCAGGTTCTGTCCGACCCACTTCATTAAGGGTTTCGACCATATTTTGAATCTAAATATTTTTCTATTTCTTTTTCCTAAAAATCACTGTGAATCTAGTTTTTAAATCCATTGAGTTTATATTTTTCTAATTCATATTTATTTAGTTATGATTTTTATAATGCAGTACATTTTTTTATAAAAAAACTTATTAATTGTTCGAGTTCGGTCATGATTATTAACTATTAAGGTTTTAACCTTGTTGTTTGACTAAACCCTAGATGGTTTGACCTATACCTGTATGCATGGGGATCCCACCCATGTGTCTTGGATCTCTCATAGGGTTTGGCCAAGTGTCTTGGATCCCTCTTTAGGGTTCGACCTTGTGTCATGGATCCCTCATAGAGTTCGACCATGGCGTGTTGGATTTTCTTGCGATTTTCACTTATATTAT
This sequence comes from Euptelea pleiosperma, assembly GCA_035048495.1. Classification (NCBI taxonomy): domain Eukaryota; kingdom Viridiplantae; phylum Streptophyta; class Magnoliopsida; order Ranunculales; family Eupteleaceae; genus Euptelea; species Euptelea pleiosperma. The sequence continues at coordinate 29,607,154 of CM068553.1, forward strand.
TTATCGATGTTGATTGTGATATTTGGTCATGTCTTATTGACTATTATACCTAGATGGTTCGACCTATACTTGTATGCATGGGGATCCCACCCATGTGTCTTGGATCCCTCATAGGGTTCGGCCAAGTGTCTTGGATCCCTCTTTAGGGTTCGACCTTGTGTCATGGATCCCTCATAGGGTTTGGCCATGGTGTGTTGGATTGTCTTGTGATTTCCACTTATATTATTCATCCGTGTTGATCGTGACCTTCGGTGATTGTTACATGTTATTCATGGTTTAACCCTAGTTCATTCCCATATTATTATTCTTGATGATCATGTGTTTATTTTATATTCTTATTTAAATGTTAAATACATGTGTGCTTATGTCATGTAACCCTAGTACATCTTATTGTCATACTATGATCATCACGTCATTTCATATAAGGGGTGCATAAGGGAACGGGGTTGAAGTATATTATATACGTTATATTAGTTTTATCAATTAATCAGGGTTCGGTACCCTAGGGTGAAAGGCCCCAGACGTTATTATATCCTGCAGATGGGTCAATGAGACCGCTCCTAGTGCGGGAAGGAGATGGAGACCCTATGTGGTTATGGGTACTAGTTGCATTGGCATCCCTTACTCATCTGCATTCATCCTCATTTCATGCCATCCTTATTATACGATTGAGATGCACACCTTGATTAAAAAAACTTGTATAGTATGATATCATACCATGCACACTGTTGTATTACTGGGCCTCGGCTCACGGTGCTACACCGATACCATTTTCAGATTTTGAGGAGCCGGGTACGTGAGATGATTTTGAGACGAAAGACTTCGGTGCATTCGAGGAGATCGGCGAGGATTTGGGAGTCGATCCCACACTTTAGAAAGTTGTATTTGATTATTTTATAACATTATTTATTTATTTTCACGGGCATGTAAGCCTTTGATTGAGAGCATGTTCTCACTTCCATCTCTCCACATTTAGTTGATTGAATTATGAATTATTTGAATTATTTGTTTCCTACATCTAGACTCTTTTTTTTACTTAGTGGGTTTTCGAATGAACCTTAGTAGTCTAATTGACCTAATTGGACCACTAGGGGACATTCATGGATCACCTCTGGGTTCGGGTACGGGTCGATCCACTGATTTTTGGGTCGTATTTGGGTATCCGGATTCGGGGCGTGACAGGTTTCTAACCCCTAGACCCTTGGATAAAAATGTGATAGGAAGTAAATGGATATATAAGAATAAACTTGATGAGAACAGAGTTATATCTAGAAACAAAGCCAAATTAGTGGCTCAATGATACTCTCAAGTTGAAGGGATTGATTTTGATCAGACGTTCGTCCTAGTGGCTAGACTAGAATCAATTAGGATTCTTTTAGCGTTAGTTTGTGTCCTAAAATTTAAAGTCTATCAAATGGATGTTTTTTTGAATGGGATTTTGGAAAAAGAAGTCTATGTAGAACAACCTAAAGGTTTTGATGACCCTCATAAAAGTAATCATATCTACAGACTTAAAAAGCATTGTATGGGTTGAAACAAAAACCAAGAGCTTAGTATGAAAGATTAACTCAATTTCTATTAGAGCATGGATTCACAAGATGAACGGTTAATAAAACATTGTTCATTAAGAAAAGAGATAATGATATTTTGATATCCCAAATATATGTTGATGATATTGTTTTTGGCTCAACCATTGAGATACATGCTTTAGAATTTGCTCAAGCCATGAAATCTGAATTTGAAATGAGCATTGAAGGTGAACTGAATTTCTTTCTAGGTCTTCAAGTTAAACAATTAGAAAATGACATTTTTCTTTCTCAATATAAATATTGAGAAAGAATCATCTAAATCTGCTCACACTCCTATGAGCACTAGTATTAAACTCACCAAGGATTTGAGTGGTAAATCAGTTGATCAGACCCTACACAGGAGTATGATTGGTAGTCTTCTATATCTCACAACTAACAGACCTGATATTGCTTTTAGTGTAGGAGCCTGTGCTAGATATCAATCTGATCTAAAAAATCTCATCTCTCGACTGTTAAAAGAATCATTAAATATGTCAGTGGTACTAATGAATATGGTCTCTAGTATCCTCTTGAGACTAACAGTGAAATTGCTAGTTATTCAGATGCCGATTGGGCAGGAAATGCTAATGATCATAAGAGCACCAGTGGTGGGTGTTTCTATATTGGAAATTATTTGGTCGCTTGGCACAGCAAGAAACAGAATGCTATATCTTTGTCTACTACTGAAGCAGAATATATTGCTGCAGGTAGTTGCTGTGCCCAGTTGATTTGGATGAAACAAATTGTTGGATTATGAAATCAATCAAGAATCTATGAATTTATTCTGTGATAATACGAGTGCGATCCGTATTGAAATTTCACCGGTCCATTCTCTTTAACTCAATATACCTAGAAGGGGGGTTGATTAGGTATTTAAAATTACTTATACCTACACAGTTTTATTGGATGATGGTAAGGGAATAAAATCGCATGCCTTAGTTGTTTGATAAAAGATTATCACAACCGACTCAAATCTAATATACTTCCGTGGTATATTTTCTTTTCGTCATTTGATCTAACCAAGATAGATTGCGGAATACAAACAAACAATCACACTAGACAATAGATTTTTACGTGGAAACCTTAGCCAAGGAAAAACTACGGGACTACGTCCAGACGAAAAGTATCACTAACTGAAAAGTTAAACCAAATAAAGGTTACCTACGCAGAACCGTTGCAAATACAGCTTCCAACCTTAGCCAAGGCCTACTGCCGATGCATCCACGTCTTCTGAATCAATGCTACGAATCCACGCGCGCCCTTCCAGCCAAGAAGCCTTATCCGCTTGTTTAGTTTGGTACACCCCAAACCTACCTTCGACTGGCTCCTCCGATCTTAATTCCCAACACTCCTGCCTTTTGCAGAAGGTGAAGAATTCAGTACACCCTGAACCTTAAGTTGCTCAAATGGTGTTAAGTCACAATGGTACTCTCAGACTTACTAGGTTGAATATAGAAGTAGAAAACCTAGGTTGAGTAAAGATCAAGCTCTTGGCTTTGATCAAAAAGAAAACAAGCTCACAAGATGTTAATGAAAACAAGCTTCTTGCTCTTCGAATGGACACTAATAAATATAGCCCTTGCTTCTATCTCTTGAAGATTGAGTCACTCTGTGTCTCTGGTTATGTTTAGAGAAGGCATAGAAGGGTTCTATTTATAGAATTCCAAGACCCTGAGTCATGTGGAACGTGGGATAATGGAACCATGAATTTTGGATCTTAGAAAACTGATTCTGTTCAAAGTCCAATCGATTGTACACTTGGTCCAATCGATTGGGCCATGTCCAATCAATTGCGGATAAGTGTCCAATCGATTGGGCTCAATAAGTTTTCTATTCCGAAGGCACCAATCGATTGCACAGGGTTCTCCAATCGATTTGACATAAATAACTTTCTATCCCGAAGGCGCTCCAATCGATTACCCAGAGTCAACAATCGATTGTACTCAGAAAGATTTCTGTCCTGAAGGCTCCAATCAATTTCACAGAGTCTCCAATCAATTGTACTCAAATATGTTTATGCCTCGTAGTCTCCAATCGATTACAGAGTGTCTCCAATCGATTGGGGACATATGTCCAATCGATTGGACTTTCCCACTAGTCAATATAATTGACTTTGACTCGGGTCTGCCCAAGGACGAAGTCTGACCATTATATTTTGTTCATTTTAATCAACTCCTATGGCCACTAAGTCACATACCTTCCTAATCGAGCGTACACGATCGTTAATCGACAAATCGACAGTTACTCAGATGACTCCTATCGTCAACTGTCTGATTCTTGCTGTCTCTGTCTTTTAGTCTTCACGTAGTTGGCGAAGTATGCGTACCACGACATCTTCACGCTACACTTGTGCTCGTAGGAATAGTTATAAGAATGTTTTTATGTCAAACAGAATCTTTGCTAAATTGAATATGAAAATATTTCTTACAATCTCCCCTTTGGCAATTCCGTGACAAAAAACATTTAATCACAAAGAATGTAAAAGATAGAAAATACAATCCCACCCTCTTACATGATTCACTCAGTATCTCACACTCTTTTGGAGATAATCGAACAGATATATTGTAATGGCTTTTGATCTGTTCCCTACACATTCTACCAACAATACATATCATGTAATATCATCGGCAATCAATAATTCATATAAAATGCATTGAGTTTAATTATGCACATCACAAGTAGAGAAATTAGAAAAATAATGACAAGTTTTTCTCCCCCTAAATTTCTCTCCTCCTATCTCATGCAATAACTTATTTTTACCGCTATGATTTTCTCTCTCCATTTTTGTCACAGATTGACAAAGGTACAGAAATATAAGCAAATAACAAACATGTAATGCGTATTATCATGAGAAATAAGTGCATATGTGCAACATGATAACAAGTATAAAGACTAAAAGATAGGCATGACGCATAGTCTAAATACATCAATGGTTTAAATTTCGGTAAAACCATTTAACCAATCATAAATGTTTTCAAATGAAATTTAAATTTTTAAATCATCTCTGAAAAGATTTACAACTCTCAGAACTCAAATCAAATCAATCCGGAAAAGGTCAAATCTGAAGAATGCTAAAATTTATGTAAAGTCAAGTTAAATGCAATGCATAATGAGTTTCAATGTGATTGGCACTAACAAATATCAAACCTGTGATTTTAGACTTAACTACTCAATTTAATCTTGAATAGTTCAAATGCGGTCAATTTAGGCCATTTATCAGAGCCAGTTAGTCAAACTAGTACACTTTAGTTAAATTTTTAATTTCTTTCACTTGGGTGTACTGTGATCTGACTTTCCACTTCTTAGGGTACAAGATAGATGTTAGTAAAAATCTAAATACTTTACTTAAAATCTGGAGGTATCCTGTATCCAATCATGAAATCCTCATTAAAACTACTAGGTTTTCACTAACTCTCTATTTACAAGTGTATTTGCTAATGTAATTTCACATTACTTTTGTAGCAAATATGGCTATTTCTTACTCATTTGTTTTACAAGAATTTTATTTTTCAAGTTCTTATCTTTTGACACTTGGTCGATTTGGTAGCTTTCACACTCGGTCAGTATGGTATCCTCTACAGCATTATGTAATCAGATTTCTATATAGATCGGGGCCATATAGATTTTACCACATCGACTTGAGGTAGCTATTTCCATGGAGAACTATCACACAAGGAGGCCAACAATCGATTATATTGTAATTTTGTAATCAACTGAAAGCAGGAACACAACTAATTTGAAATAATGAAAAGTAGAAGTTTATTTCTGATTCCCATAGAGTACTAGATTTATTACCTCAATCAAATCCAGTCCCAACCAGTGTCAGTCAGTGTGAATATGAATAACAAGTTAAAACTTATGAATATCCACTAACTGAGAATTAGTAAAATAGACCAATCTTTTAAATATTCTAGAATTTTCTACAATGATCTAGCCTCAATTTACCTTGTGTCAAGTCTTGGTTCTAAAATTTTCTAGAGTAAATGCCCATCATATTAAGAACAATTATGCAATGTACAACTAAAAAAAAATTCTAAACAAGACACAAAACAATTTTTGATTTTCAAATTTTCTATTTTTGTTTTTGAATATATGAACTCAAAACAATGCAAATAATCAAAGATCTAAAACAAATAGAAAACTATAAAGAAAATAAAATCCTAAAACAAAACTACACACTCAACTCATAAAAGATATACAATCATAAAATAGAGAAGAGTGTAAAGAACTACATTTATTCAATCAATGGGATAAGTGCCACTAGACTTTATAAGGAATTTACTCCAAATTAAATCTAGATTTATCGGTCCTTCCTTTCTCACCCATATGATTTTATACCTTATAGGTGGATTCTTTTTCTTTGCCATTTGTTTAGGCGGTGAAGGAGGATTGACATTTTTCTTTTTATTTGTCCTCTTATTCTGAGCCCTTTGAGTCTGGGTGCTCTTGAGTTTCATAAGGTTAGCAATCTCTCTACTCAAGGCATCCGACTTTTGATGTAAGACTATCATTTTATGGAGTAGATCTCATTGGTTCTCATATGATTTTTTCTTGGGAGGAACCATGGTATCTCTCCTCTTTTGAAAGTAATTTGTACTCAGGTGACCTTTACCCCTACAGTAATTATAAACATGCACATGTATAACTGATTTGGGTCTAGGTTGGTTAACCTGTGGTGTGGAAGGAACTTTGGCTTTACAAATTTAATTCCTGAAGACGATGATGTATTAACATTATCAACATATCCAAGTCCCCGCTTGTCTCCACATCTTTGTCCCACACTCAGAATCTCATTTAATTTCTCAGTGCTTTGAGAAATATATGGTAAGTCCTTTTTCAGTTGAACTAGTTCAAATTCAAGTGACTTCTTCTTCTCCAGACATTCCTGATAATCAGTTTCAAGACATTGAACTTTGTCTTGGAGGCTAGCTTTCTCTTCTTCATGCTGTTTAAAAATAGTTTCATATTTTTCATGCTCATTTTCTAAAGACATTTTAACATCCGTACAAGTTTGGAACTCGTATTCTAAGAACTTGTTTATCTCTTGAAGAGATTTCTTCTCTTCCCTAAGCTGACCAACTAGCATAGATAATTCATTATTGTCTAGTTTACAAGTAGAATTTTCAGAGTCAAGAAATTCAACTCTATTTGTCAATTTCTTATTTGTTTTGGTCAGTCTAAAGCTTTCTTTATATAGCTCTTGATAAGCAGTATAAAGATCGCCTTGATCTTCACTGTCTGAGTCACTACGGCTATTGACAGTGAACCCTTCTTTAGGCATATTTATAAATGAAAAGAATGAACTGGTTTTGTAAGAATCTAAATTCAGGTGATTAAACCTTAAATAGAATAACCCGCTCTGATACCAATTGAAATTTCACCGGTCCGTTCTCTTTAACTCAATATACCTAGAAGGGGGGGTTGATTAGGTATTTAAAATTACTTATACTTACACAGTTTTATTGAACGATGGTAAGAGAATAAAATTGCATGCCTTAGTTGTTTGATAAAGGATTATCACAACCGACTCAAATCTAATATACCTTTGTGGTATATTTTCTTTTTGTCGTTTGATCTAATAAAAATAGATTGTGGAATACAAACAAATAATCACACTAGACAAGAGATTTTTACATGGAAACCTTAGTTAAGGAAAAACTAAGGGACCACATCCAGACGGAAAGTATCACTAACTGAAAAGTTAAACGAAACAAAGGTTACCTACGCAGCACCATTGCAAATACAACTTCCAACCTTAGCCAAGGCCTACTACTGATGCGTCTACGTCCTCTGAATAAACGCTACGAATCCATGCGCGCCCTTCCAACCAAGAAGCCTTATCCGCTTGTTCAGTTTGGTACACCCCAAACCTACCTTCGACCGGCTCCTCCGATCTTAATTCTCAACACTCCCGCCTTTGCAGAAGGTGAAAGATTCAATATACCCTGAACCCTAAGTTGCTCAAATGGTGTTGAGTCACAATGGTACTCTCAGGCTTACTAGGTTGAATATAGAAGTAGAAAACCTAGGCTGAGTAAAGATCAAGCTCTTGGCTTTGATCAAGAAGAGAACAAGCTCACAAAATATTAATGAAAACAAGCTTCTTGCTCTTCGAATGGACACTAATAAATATAGCATTTGCTTCTCTCTCTTGAAGATTGAGTCACTCTATGTCTCTGTTTGTGTTTAGAGAAGGCATAGAAGGGTTCTATTTATAGAATTCCAAGACCCTGAGTCTTGTGGAACGTGGGATAATGGAACCATGAATTTTGGATCTTAGAAAACTGATTCTGCTCAAGGTCCAATCGATTGGGCCATGTCCAATCGATTGGGGATAAGTGTCCAATCGATTGGGCTCAATAAGTTTTCTATTCTGAAGGCACCAATCGATTGCACAGGATTCTTCAATCGATTTGACATAAATAACTTTCTATCCCGAAGGCTCCAATCGATAACCCAGAGTCTCCAATCGATTGTACTTAGAAAGATTTCTATCCCAAAGGCTCCAATCGATTTCACAGAGTCTCCAATCGATTGTACTCAAATATATTTCTGCCTCCAATTGATTACACAGTGTCTCAATTGATTGGGCTATGTCCAATCAATTGGGGACACATGTCCAATCGATTGGACTTTCCCGCTAGTCAATATAATTGACTTTGACTCGAGTCTACCCAAGGACTAAGTCTGACTATTATATTTTGTTCATTTTAATTAACTCTTATGGCCACTAAGTCACATACCTTTCTAATCGAGCGTACACGATCATTAACTGACAAATCGACAGTTACTCAGATGACTCCTGTCGTCAACCGTCTCATTCTTGCTGTCTCTGTCTTTTAGTCTTTACGTAGTTGGTGAAGTATGCGTACCATGACATCTTCACGCTATACTTGTGCTCGTAGGAACGGTTACAAGAATGTTTTTATGTCAAATGGAATCTTTGTCAAATTGAATATGAAAATATTTCTTACATGTATTTCTAAAAATCCTGTACTGCTCTAGAACCAAACACATAGATATCAGACATCATTTTATTCAAGAGTTGGTTGAAGAACAGATAATTTCATTAGAGTATGTAAATACTGAAATTCAACTTGCTGATATTTTAACTAAACCTTTGGATTCGCTTAGATATGAATATCTGAGAAAATCTATTAGAATCTGTCCAATTGATTGATTTGTGTTGATATTAACTGAAATATTTGATTATCATTGAAAATCATAGTATAAATATTTCAGTTAATTCTTGAGTCGACTCATTTGAAATAATGATTGGCTAATATTGTTTGGAAATTTGTTTGGTATTCTTTAAAAATCTTGATTGTTTGGGAAAATTTATTTTATTTTGGGATGATTTTGTGTTTAAAATGATATTCACAAAAGTCCGGCCATTGGAATACATTTTGAGGCTTTTGGGTTTGCGAATTTATAATTTGTGATGCTGGGTCAACCGAACAAATGGTTCGGTTGACCAGAAAAATTTGATAGTTTTTGTGATTTGATTGGTTGCGAGGACGGGCAGACCGAACATTTTGTCCAGTCAACCGACCATTATGACCGGTCGACTGCGCCTCGCACCCGAACGGTTTATACTTTTCGCGAGCTGGTCAACCCATGCCCGGTACGCCGCCCTTGTTTATATATAGTTTCTAATCGATTTTAGGTCATTTGATACTCTATTTGAAACCCTAGAAATTGTCTTTGGAGTCTCCCATCCTCTTTGAGAAATCCTTACCTTTCTACTCTAATCTCCTTCTAGAGATTCTTATTTTCATCATTTTCTGTGGTGAAATTTTCTCTGTGATTTTTAAATGACTTTAAAGGGGAAAAGAGCAAGAAGGGAATCATCTTCTAGTGATTCCTATCACCTTAACTTGCTTATCAATCCTATGGCTAGGGCTAGCTTCATGAAGAACTATATCAAAAGGGTGTTGCCATTGAGCGTGGGGTCATCGAGAAAGAGTTGACAATGACTGGGATTCCCAACCTTCTTAATTCGGTAGGTTGGTCTAAACTTTTATCAATTTTTGGTGTTGCATATGCTGAGTTAGTTAAGATGTTCTATTGTAATTTGAATAATCATGATCCCGATGGTCCTTTTCTTTATTCTGAGGTTCGAGGTGTTCGTTTTAAAATTACATTATCTTTGATCTCAAAGATAACAGGTCTTCCTCGAGTGCCTAATGGATGAACTTTCCCACCTTCCCTACCTCTCAAGAACAAAAATGCTATTTCAAGAGCCATTTGTGGGAAGGTAGTTCATTGGTCATCTGATTTGGCTACAAAGGAATTACTTCCCATGTATCATTTGCTATGTTTGATTTTCTCCTACAACTTGGTCCCTAAGGCAGGACAACGGAGTGAAATTGGACCATATATCCAGTATCTTCTGTATTGTGTCTCTTAAGGCATGAAAATTTATGGTCCATCAGTAATTTTTCATCTCATGGTTGAGAATTTGGCGATTGAGAATCGCAAGCGGTCTTTGCCTTTTGGCATTTTAGTTTCAAAAATTTTGAGTCATTACAAAGTTTCTATTTTAGACTCTAATGAAACTATGCCTCCCATCTCACCTATCAATCAAGCTACTTTTAGCAAGATGTTGGTTGGTGAATCGTCTATGTCTGCTCCTGTTTCTGCTTCTACTTCGAGTTCTGGATCCCGTCGTTCCTCTGTATCTGCATCTATTGTAGGTCTCTCGTCCAAGTTGGACAATCTTTGTGCGTCGATTGACAAATTTTCTCAACGTCAGCAGCGTATGTCTTCATTCCTTAGGTCTCAACATCCTGATTATCCAAAGTCTTCACCTGATGAGATGACTGTGCCTTCAGCAGCTGACGATGATGAAAAAGAAGATGAAGACGAAGAAGAAGATGAGGATGAAGATGAAGAAGAAGGAGATGATGCAGATGATGATGATGGTGATGACGACGACGATGAGGATGATTATGACTAGAGCACGCTCTGCTTTTTCTCTCTTTATAGACCAGTAGTATATGTTGTGTTGATGTATTATTTGATACTGATGTACTTTGGCTACTTTGTGTGGATGTTGGATATTGGTCACTATGTTGACCAGTTTATTTTATGATATATTTTGATATATTTCGGTATAATTTGGTATGATTTTTCTTTCTGTATGATTGATTAGCATTGTCTTGTATTCTTTATCATCACAGGTTGGAGTTCTTCCATTTGTCAATGTATGACAAAAAGGGAGAGAAATCGATTATAATGTGGATTACATTGATAACACTTGTTGCTTTTACTATCTTATTGAACTACTTGTCATAAAATATCTGTGATTCTTATTTAGTTCTATTTGACTAAATATACTGAGAAGACGTTTTTGGTATGTTTTTGACTAATATACTAATAAAAAGCTATTGTCAAAGATTTTTTTCTGTCAAGTTGATTATTTTGTAGCAACAAGTTGTTTGCAATAAGTGTGGTACCAATCACGATACTAATCGTGAGCTACAGCATTGCCTCATTGTATCTTCATCTATCCAAGAAAAGCTATTTAGGCTATTAACTTAGGGGGAGCATTATTGATTTGTTTTGTAATGGGCAAAAAGTGTAATATAATTGGGTAAGTATTTGTTTTTGTCCTGACATTGACAAAGGGGGAGATTGAAAAGTCTCGGTTGTCAAATTCCAAGAATACTTAGTTCTTCAGTAAATATATGTATTGTTGTGCCTCGAATCCCCTAAAGACTGAAGTATCAAAAATCAAGTGGACTTCGACAAAACAAAAAAAGGATTAAAGCTAAAAAAAAGACAACCTAAGTGTTCAAGATCAACTGAAGACAAAGTCAAATGATCAAGCTTAACTAAAGACAAAGTTAAAAGCTCAAGTATATTCTCACTCAACGAACATTCAACTATGAAAAAACTCGTGTTGCGGTTACTTACGCAAATCTAAGGGTAAAACCGCGCGTTGCCAGCGGATATTGTTGTACCCTAGATGGTTAAATTTTGGTTAAGGATTGTGCGTGTGATGAGAAGAGAAATTCTCAAAAATTTGGTAGCATTCAGCTATGGACAAACATGTCCGTCCGACCAACTCATTTGTGCGGGCGACCGAAGGTCCGTTCAATTGGCCAAAATGGTCTGGTCGACCATAACTCTCGGGTTTGAGAAATTTGGCTTAAGTCTGAGTGGGCGACCGACTAAAGGCTTGGTCGATCGAGGTCCGGTCAACCGGCCAATAATGCGGTCGACCCTGCCTGTTTCGAATCTCGTTTGACGAAATCTTTTATGCGATTAGAAGCGCATTTTGGCCATTCAAATAGCTATATTCGGTATGGTTCTAGCAAATGGAGGCCTGCTTATAAATAAGAGCCATCTCCCTCTAATAGAATCAACCCAATCAAGAGATCTCTACTTTACTTTACTTGATTATCATTTTTTAAGTCCAGAGATCTGAAATTTGTGAGAGCTTCACTAGAGCAAAGCTGAGAATTTGTTGTGAAGTCTCTAAGTATTTGGAAGAGACTATTTGGTATTGTTAGTATGCAAGAATCTTCTTCTAAGAAGAGGATTACTCTTGGTAGAGCGTTTCTTGGGCAAATTCTTCTCCAAAGGATTTTCCATTCGATCGTATTCATCGAGAGGTAAGCATTTCTATGAACCAATACCTTGTTGATAGAATTCGATATTTGTGAACACTGTTATTTTATGATTGGTGGATGAGTGTGGACTTATCTAACCGAGTTGTGGATTGTAGATCCAAGAGAAAAGAATTTCTCTAAATAGACTACTGGCCTAGGCTGACTCTCTAGGTGAGCGAGAAGCGATTCTCGTTAAATTGAGGCTAAGTGTAATCTTAGTTGGTTGATTATTTATTTCGATTGAAAATATTGTAATGCATGATTGAAATAATATAATACTACTCGTGGTGAGTATTGGACAGTAGACGTAGGTACGGAGTCACCGAACTACTATAAACCTGAGTTTCATGTGGTTGTGAATGTTTGCATAATTGTTTCTTATTTTTCCATATCTATGCTTCTGTGAATGATTGATATATTAATTAATTGATCCTTTTCCGCCTTGTGTGATCAATAATTTTTTAATCCATAAAGAATTCGCAGAGAAATTAAAAATTGTCCTATTCAACCCCCTCTAGAACTTAACCTGGTAATTAAAGGGGAATTTCATTATTTTCTGTTGTAATGAAAATGACGACCATTCTTTTTTGAAAAAATTTGTGAAAAAAAAGGTCTATTATTTTTTTTTCTATTTTTCTCATTTTTTAAATTTTCAAATTTAAATTTCAAATTTCAATGTCACTTTTTCTATTATTTCTGTTGTTTTATTGGAAAGATAGGGCTCGATTTGAGAAAATATTGGATTTTAATTTGTACCTTATGCAAATCGTTTGCACAAGGAGGTTGTGTAAACGATTGCTCAGGGGGTGAAATGGGTTTTTAATTGCTAAAGAGGGCAAGCATTCATTTGCCCATGTGCATGTGCAAATTGCCGAATGCACGCGTACCAAACATGCGTGGGAAACGATTGCATGCGTAAACCAATTTGCACACCCCATTTGCACGTGTATCAAACGCATCCTAGGAGAATCAGAGGAAAATGCCACTCTATCTCATTGTTTGGTCGGAGGTTGAAGGATAAAATCAGAGAAAAAACTCTCTCCATCTCATTGTTTGGTTGGAGGATAAATTGAAGCAAGTGATCGATTAAGGTAAGTAGGTTTTGAAGAATGTTTGGGAGTTTATGGTTTAAATGGGGGTTTTGTATTCACGTTTGGGATTTAGGATTTAGATGGGAGTTTTGTATTCACGTTGGGGTTTAGATTTAGATGGGGGGTTTTGTTGAAGAAGAAGAAAATGTAGATTTCGTTGATTATATTTGTTGTCTTTTTATCAAGATTTAATTTAAGTGGGTCTTTGATTGCTTTTGTTCTATTTCATTTTGAAAGTCAGTGAAAATGTTGAAATCAGATTTGAAAAACCATTTTCTTTCTTCTTGAACATTTTAATTAAAAGTAGTTTATCATGTATCATTTGAGACATAATTGGTTGTTCTAGTACCATGTTCACAACTAACCTAGTTTACCATTGGTTGCATTTTTATAGTAAAACCATTTTAGGCAAAAAAGTAGTTTAACATGTATCATTTTAGGCATAATTGGTTGTACCAGTACCATGTTCTCAAAAAAATTCTCTAACCTGGTTTACGAGTGGTTGAATTGGTTACTATAGAACCATTTTCACTAAACTGGTTGAACTAGTACCATTTTCACCAAACCAACAACCTTCTAGGAAAAATTGGTTAAACCATACACCTTAGTCGTTTCCCACAATCTATTGTGGTCATAAATAAAAGCTAGGACTTCTTATACCAAAGTAAGAAGTCCTGCTTTTTATTTGGTAAGTCTGATTTGTTAAAATGATAGTATATATACCTTGTTTTGAGCACAATTTGTCATCGCATATGTGCTAACATAGGTAAAATCAATTTGAATACTGAGGTGCTAATAATCAATTTAAACATGAAATCAATTTAATCCTAAGTGCTTTAATCCTTACATATGTTGTAACATTTGGTATTTGCTCCTGTATCGATTTCATAATTTGCAGTAGGATCATTCCCATGTCATTGTGACTATTATCAGTGACTTTAAATGGTCATCAGATCAGTCAGGGTTTCATAATGGAACATTAGAGCTGGTGTATTATTTGTTGAGGCCATTAATATGGGCTCAAATAAAATAATATGCAGGACTTCTTACTTTTGATAGTCCTTGGTAAGAAGTCCTGCCTTTAATTTGGTTAGTCTAATATCTTAAAATGGTATTCTAAATGTCTGTCTCACAGAATAATACTTGAGAGAATTACCAAAAGATTTCTATCTTTTCTTTTGTACCTATAGAATTTCATGTTATATTCTGTATCCTGATCCATTTCCAATCAATTTCGACAATTTACATGTAGGTCCATACATTTAGCTCCATATTCTGAATATTACTACTTATCAATAAGAATCTAGATCCATTTTGGGTTCTGGTCTATATGGATCTTAAGTGCTTTCATAATCCCTTTTTATTTCTTGCTCCAGGTGCACATACTTGCAGAGAAATTTTCTGTCAAGTCGGTAAGGTGGTGTTAAAGGTACTTGTTCCACAATTATGTAGACTTCATTCATTTTAGTTTTAAGGAAAAAGAATCATATCGACTTCTTTCCTTTAAAGTTGGACTTATTATGCACACACACACATGGTAAAAAAAATTAAAGAAAATAGGAGAATAAAAATAAAAAAACAAAAAAAAAATCATATTCTTTCCAACAGAATTTGTGAAAGAATTATGTTGAAATTGAAGTTTGATGCTATTGAATCCTTTTGTGAACATAAATGATCTAAAAATAAAATCTTTGATTGGTTTGAAAGTTACGTTACTTTGACATGAATACTGATACATGCATGAATATTGGAAACGATTATACAATTGATCATTTTCTGAATCCTGGACATGGATATGGATATGATTATCCCATCTAATCTGACTTTTGATGTCATGCTCCTAAGTTTAATTTGCTCAAGCTAATATCACTCTCAATAAAGCTTTACTTTTATAAAAAAAAGTGCTCAATTATTTGATGAACACTACTTATGTTCTTGTATCAATTTATTCCTTACATATATGCAACATGAGTTATATTTTGATTTTGATAAATACTTTGCAAATATAAAATCTTGGAGACCATATCAAACCTAATGTAGCTACAAATAAAAGGCAGGACGTCTTACCTTACACCAAGGTAAGAACTCCTACCTTTTATTTGGTAAGTCTGATTTGTTAAAATGGTAGTATGTATACCATGTTTTGGGAATAGTTTGCCATTGCCTTCTTACTTATTAGTTGATTGACTTAGATCAAGTTGTACTCATAATTTAATTTATTTCAAGTTTTGATTTTTGAGTCAATATGTATATTTTTTATGAAGTCTCTGTCCCCAATGTGACCCCAAATAAAAGGCAGGACTTCCTATCTCGGATAGACATTGGTAAGAAGTCCTATCTTTTATTTGATAAATCTAATTTTTAAAAATGGTAGTTTGTCTACCTTGGTTGCAACAACAACTTTTGTAATTTTATAAACAGAAGATTAATGGAAGGATGAGGAACTTCTGAATTGCGACCAGTGGACTCTACGCTCCTTTATAACCAAAAAGACCATATTACAGAAAAGATATGATTAGGGATGGTAAGTAATGGTAATCTTTTATTATTAATTCTTATTTTGGTGAACATTTATTGTTAATATCATCTACTTTTATTGTTAATATCTTGTAGGGAAGACCCCACATCCGATCTAATGACCATAGTAAAGCGATAGGCCAGTGGAGGTTGAATCGACAACAAAAGGAAATGGTCAAGATGGCTGGATTTGAAAATCTACGAAAGATAAGCCATCTCCAGATGGACTCCCATTTGTTGTCAGCATTGTTGGATCGTTGGCGCCCAGTGATATTCGCTCAAAAGTGCTTATTTTAAGCAATTATCCTTTTAGCGTTATTGCATTCTCCTACGTAAAATGCTCTATTTATCTACTTTTCTACGTAATAGTCTCTTCTGTTGCGTAGAACACACTTTTCTGGACGAAATGGTATATTTGCATGCATTAAACACATTTTCGGAAGTCTAGACATTGAGTCGTTCTGATAAAGTCTCATTACGCGCTTCTTCTGTCGTAGGAAACCCCGATGGAACAATTCTCGAGACTTGCGAGCCCACATCGATCAGGAAAGCCCATTATCAAAGCTTAAAGAGCCCACATACTATGACTAGAAGATATGGGCCAAATATGGGCTGAATAAGAGGACCAAAAAGCCAGCCCAAAGAACGAAGGGAGCAGGAGAGCCAATGACCAAGAGACAGACCAAAGCGTTTAAATCCACATGAGTCAGCAAGGAATGATAGTCTACTCTACTAGAGAAGCGTGAGGATGGTCACAGTGAAGACCAGGGTTCCAGACCCTCTGCCAATACT
This sequence comes from Euptelea pleiosperma, assembly GCA_035048495.1. Taxonomy (NCBI): domain Eukaryota; kingdom Viridiplantae; phylum Streptophyta; class Magnoliopsida; order Ranunculales; family Eupteleaceae; genus Euptelea; species Euptelea pleiosperma. The sequence continues at coordinate 29,623,738 of CM068553.1, forward strand.
TTTCTCCATTTTTTTGATACTTTCTCTCTCATTTCTCCTAATTCTCTATCTCTTCATCTCTAGATCCTCGAATCTATTGACCTAACCCCAGAACTCCTGCCCATTGGCTCTGTCTCATCTCCCTTAGCTTTCTGACCGTTGGATCTTCCATCGGACCGTTGGATCTTCAATCGGACCGTTGGATCTCTCTAGATCCGTCGATCTACCAATCTGGGTCCCAATCAAGTCACCATCCATCCAATCGCCATCAGACCGTCTATCACATCATCTTGTGAGACGATGGACATCATCAGTCCATATGGGCCAGTAGCCGGGCCCATCATCATCGACCCACTGTCCGACCAGTTAGTGGACCCCGTGAATTTTCAAATAATTTTAATTAAATTTTAAAAAAATGGGGGGTCCACTAAATGGGGATATTCCCCATAGAAAAGTAGACTTTTACTTAAAAAAAAAAAAAAAAAAATTTATTTAAAAAATACCCTATTTCCATTAAAGGAAATAGGGAGCTTTATAAGAGGAAGGAGAAGGGTTCGTTCGAACCCTAATCCCTCTCCCCTCTCCTCCTCTCCTTCCCCAAAACCGTTCCCAAGGTTTTCCCCTCCTTCTTCTCCTTCTTTTTCTTCCTTCTCTTCCTCCTCTTCTTCATCTTTTTTTTCTCGCCGGAGTTGCAGGCAGCAACTCCGGCCGCCTGCACGTCCTTCTCCCTTCTCTCCCTCTCCCCCTCTGTCTTCTTCTCCTTCTCCTTCTCCTTCTTCTTCTTCTTCTTCTTCTTCTTCTTCTCTTCTTCTTCTTCTTCTTCTTCTTCTTCTTCTTCTTCTTCTTCCTTTTCGTCTTTTCTTTTCCAACCTGATTACCGGAGTTGCAGACCTGCAACTCCGGCAGTCTGTAACTCCGGTTGCTGCCCAATAGATCTCCTCCAACCTGCCGGTGCATGTGTCGTCCAAGCACGATCAGCAACTTACTGGCCGCACGTTCCTCCTCCATCTTCCCCTACGATAATCTTTCCACGGCGTCTCTACCACCACCTGCTCCTTGCACCACCGGCGACCTCAACAATGTGACACCGTCTCCTCCCAACCAGACCAGCAACGCCTCTACTCCTTGCCGTGTTCCTCCACCTGCTGCTCCACGTTCTCACTCATCTCTCCCAATCTCTCTCACGTTTCTCCTTGCTGCAACTCTCATTCTTTTCTTGCCGGAGTTGTAGGTCTGCAACTCCGGCCGGTGAAACCAATCACCACCCTAAGCCTTGCAGATAAGATCTGCAACACCGTCGTCTTACTACCCCTCACTAACCAGTCCGTCTTCTCTAAAGAAGGCTGAATCTACAAGTGTTCCTCTCTTTCCCTCACCTTCTTCAATATTCCATTCATTTTCCATGTTTTCTAATCCTTGACACCACGCATGGGAGGCACCACCGATGGCTAGATCTATTCCACTCCCTTTCTCTGACGGCTCCTCTTCACTTTCTTCATCAACGGTTTGGAAAGCCATTCATCCATCACCGTTGCAGATCCACCTTGTTGCTGCCAAGAATTACACACGGTGCTACTGCTCATCTATTTGAAGAATGCCCAGCAACTCCTCCGACTGACTTGCAACGACTGCTGCACTCCATATCTAGCAAACCATCGGTCTTCCACTTCCTCCACCAGCCTGCAACTCATCTCAGGCACCTCCTTCTTCACTCTACCAGCCAGCAAGCACCCACAACTTCCACCGTTGCTTCCACCTTCCAGAACGTGCAACCTTGCACGTATTTCGCCTGTGAGCACTGCCTCTTCCACCTTCAATTTGCAGGTATTTGTGAGATAAAAAAAAAAAATGAACCAAAAGAAAAGGGGAAGAGAAGAGAATTGGTGATTCATCCTTCATGCAAGCCACGCCTCCACCATTTGATCTTCTTCGCTGCCATGCACCACAACTCCATTGACCGGAGTTGCAAACCTGCAACTCCGGCAATCTTCATGACCACATCTCTTGCGGTGCTACCCACCAAGATCCTCCTTGTTTCTCTTGCTGCCCCATGTCTTGGCTGTGCACCCGATCATTGGTAAGTCTAAGGTATTGTTTCTTTCTCTTTATTCTCTTTTTCATTTTTACTTTTCATTTTCTCTCTCTAGATTTCTTCTTTCTCTCTCTATATGTCCTCTCTCTCTAGATCTCTCTTTCTCTCTCTAGTTTTTTTTTTTAACGCTTTATAATTTAGTTATTTTTACTTGATTGTAAGAGACATGTTCGAATGAATGAAGTTGATTTGAATAAAATCGTGTTCCATTTTCAGGAAATTTTCTGTCATTTTATGTTCTTATTCGCGCTAATCAGACTAATCCCGAGTGCAGATCGACATCCGACACAAATCCCTATACAAAAGCTCATATTTTGCAGGAATTAAATCGGAAAAGATACAAATTTAGTTGGAATTAGGGTTTCCGTAACCAACGACGCGGAAAAATCCTACTTTCAAATGGCGCCGCTGCCGCTCGGGTGTACGGGAGTGCGAAAAAGGACGTAAAGACGGAATTGGAAAGTTGCTGAAGCGGAAAGCTGCTCAATTTGGACAGCCCGACCTTTTCGGGAAACTTTCTATTTTTTTTATTTTTAGTGATTTTTAGCAGTTTTTAAATTACTATTTTTAATGCCTCGGAAGGCCGAGTGCAATTTGTAATAATTTAGGAATTTTACTGCTTTCCATATAACTGCTAGATCTTGTTCTAAGGTTTTTTAGAAACCCTAGATTAAGTGAAAATTACCAAAAAAATAAAAATTAAAAAAAATTAGGGTTTTATATTCTGCAGATTTTTAGAAATCACCAATCAAAGATTTGCGATTTTTGGAAAGATTCCAAAATCTTGAAACTCTGCTTAATTAGGGTTTCCCCTCTTAGAAGTTTCCTCTTTAGAAGAATTTCTATCTTTAGAAATCTTTCGAATTTGGAAAAGTCTGCAAAAAGAAACACCCCAAATCTAGCAGAATTTCAATTTTGGGAAATTTCCAAAAATTATAAGGGATCTCGCAATCAAATCTTTCTTGGAAGATCTCCACAGTTCGGAAAACTTTCTAATCTAGGTATTTTCCAATCTGGGAATTCCTCAATTTTAACCCATCTCGAATTTGGAAATTAATTCAAAAAGTTGCCTAAATCCAGTGCTTGTTCTGTGAACCCTAAAAAGGCAAGGATCTTCCAAATAGAATCCCGAATACCTAGACCGTGCGATCTAACTTTTCTGCAGGAACACGATCCAGTGTGGGTAGGGAGCGAAAGCTCAAAGAGGTGGAGTCGGGCCCAAGCCCATTAGGATACCCCTCCCTAACCCACGGAGGTGACCCCGTGGCGTGGCCCACGGGAGGTAAGTCCCTATCCTCGCCTTGAGTGCGATACAGAGTAATTTGGGTGAATCATTGCCGCTTGTCTATTTGTTTTCTATCAACAACTTATTCGACTTGCGTGGCATGGCCGTTAATCAATCAACTCTAAGAGAGCAAACCCAGCTCCAAAATTGAAACTGGTGGGATTTCATCACCCACCTCATCACTCTAGCTGAAATTGATCCCCAGGATCCATCTATAAAAAGAATCAAGAAGTAGAGCCAATTAGCCCGGTGTTCGAGGAAAAATCCACACAAAGCGAACCCGCTTAACATCCAATTGAAATAAGACCACGAGCGCGGGTCCCTGTTGTCTAACACACTCATAAGTCCCTGCTACTCAAGTACACTGAGCTCGACGTGGCATCTTGGACTATTCGGTGGTTAGTTGCGTGTGGACTAGGAACACGCACCAACCCTTGCTTAACCCGAGGAACACTCTTCTTATACACTTGACCAATCCGGTTAGTCTGGGACGTACTTAAGATAGCCATTGTGCCGCACGTCTGTCTAGGCTTCGGATTGCCTTGTTGTTGACTAGAGTTAGTTCTAAAGGATTCGCTCTGAAGAGTGTAGCCTGGTGAGAACCTCTGAGTGCAAACAGTTAGTCCGACGGCTAAAAGATAAACCAGTGGTCCGCCCACTGTCATAATCTACTCTAGCCCTAAACTAACAAGATAATGCCTAAAATATATCCTGATTGTTTAGAATAGGATTATCTATGCTTGGTGTGCATCATTTAGGATCACCACTCCAGTGTCTCCTTTTGGCAACTTTTTGCCAAATCTTAGGCTTGCTTTTTCAAGTAGAAGCCCAGTTGGACCTGTCCTCACCTTTTACTGACTCGATCTGAGAGTTAGTCCACCCCCCCTCTATCGCCTCTAATGGCAGATGAACGGCCTCTGTATGAGACCTACTACAGTTTCTGTGAGAATCGAGGTGATCACTATCAACAATGGTATGACAATTCTGAGTATCATCATGATACTCCAGTCTCGCACACTTCTACAGGGTATGATAATCGCCGAGATCCAGAGTACAATTCTGTACTCCAAGAGCTTAAAAATTCAGTCTCTGCCCTTCGTGCCGGGGTCCAGCAACTTGTGTACCATTCCCAGCCTGTAGGATATTATCTTCCTATCCAGCAAGATATCTGTACCTTTCCATCTCCAATGCAGACCTCCTATGACAACACTTATTATCCGGATAATAGGAGTCACCATAACTTTGGTTGGGAACAGTCTACTATCCCGCAGCAACTACCGCAGGATAATTATCCTTCCGGGTTCCATCAACCCAATGGAGAGTATGACTGGCAACACTCGCAATCCCAGTACCCATCATATCCACAGAATGAATATTCTGATCAACAGTGGGCCCCTCAGGATTTCCAGAGTCAGCAGCTAGTCCCAAACTCCACTCTGCCTTACAACTTTCATACCCAGTCGGACTACAATCAAGAGTTCGCACCTCAGCTCCCCTTGGCTGAACCGCCTCCGTTGGCTACTAAACCCGGTCTAGAGGACCTTCTCTCTCAGTACATTGCCCAGCAACAACAGCTTTTCCAAGGTCTCTAGCACCAACAAAAGCAATCTATGGAAAGCTTCGAGCAACGTCTAATTCAATTAGAAAATGAGAGAGAGGAAGTCAACTTCACTAGCCCACCAGTAGCTTATCCTGAGGAGAATGATATGGCCACTGTCTATAATGAGGAGTCGCACAATTGGACCAAGGACCAGAATTGCCAGGATGAAATAGAAGTTGTTACCACCCCTAGATCAAGCCTGATTATTGAGGAACCAGTGTATCCTAATTCGGTGCCTTTAACAGCACCAAATCTTGAACCTACCTCAGAGCAACCTATTTCTCACTCTACCTCTGCTGACCCTGATATCAATCTTCATGACACTGAGCTGTGTCTCGATCGTAGGATCCCAACTGTGCTAGATCTACCGTTCCTCCCCACCTCCCTTGGAGTGAGCCATAATAGTGATGAACCCATGTCTCCATCTATGGTGCCCTTAACAGCACCAACTTCTAAACCGAGCACAGAGGAACTCAGTTCCATCTCTATCTTTGATGATTCTACCTCTGCACTGGTTGTAGACATTCCCACCGTAGAGCCGTGTCTAGAAAATGGGCCTCCCGCTATCCTGGACCTACCGATCTCCACCCAGGAGGAACATATTGAGTGCAGGGATTGGAACATCCCTATCACATTAGTAAACATCGAGAAAGAGGTCAACAGTTTTCACCTGTCACCCTACGTCGATATTATCGATGACCCGTGTGCCGTAGAGAGTCTAATTCAGGACTCTCCCGAAGATAAATTATCCAAGTGTCATGAACACTGTGAGTCTGACTTCATCTCGGAGTCCAACATTTCTGGTATTACTGATCTGCAGGAGTCTGCTCCATTCAGATATATTTTGATATTCGCTCAAAAGTGCTTATTTTAAGCAATTATCCTTTTAGCGTTATTGCATTCTCCTACGTAAAATGCTCTATTTATCTACTTTTCTACGTAATAGTCTCTTCTGTTGCGTAGAACACACTTTTCTGGACGAAATGGTATATTTGCATGCATTAAACACATTTTCGGAAGTCTAGATATTAAGCCGTTCTGATAAAGTCTCATTACGCGCTTCTTCTATCGCAGGAAACCCCGATGGGACGATTCTCGAGACTTGTGGGCCCAAATCGATCATTAAAGCCCATTATCAAAGCTTAAAGAGCCCACATGCTATGACTAGAAGATATGGGCCAAATATGGGCTGAACAAGGGGATCGAAGAGCTGGCCCAAGGAACCACGAGAGCGGGAGAGCTGATAACCAAGAGAAGGACCAAAGCATTTAAAGCCACATCAAATGATGGCCTGCGCTACTGGCAAAGCTCAAGTGCAGAACAATTGAAAACTAGGGTTCATGACCCTCTGCCAATACTTTTTCTGATATTTTCTCTCTCATCTCTCCTTGTTCTCTCTCTCTTCATCTCTCGGTCCTCGAATCTATTGACCTAACCCTAGAACTCCTGCCCATTGGCTCTGTCTCATCTCCCTTAGCTTTCTGACCGTTAGATCTTCCATCGGGCCGTTGGATCTCTATAGATCGCCATCTGATCTATCAATTCTATGCATCCGACCATCCGATCATGCCTCAGATCATTCGATCATCCATCCTATCACCCACCCGATCTCCATTGTAAAATCTCAATCTCTAGAACTCGGTTGATCCTATGGTTGATTGTAGATGAGAGAGAGCAGAGCTCGATCTCCGAGGAAAGAAAAATGCATTTTTCTCCCCTAGCAACCAAACGCACCCTAACCCACATCCATCGAGCCCTGTGGCCCACTATCCTACTTACCTGACTTCTGGCCCATGGCCGATGCACTCTGGGCCCACATTTTTTTAGCGTTCCCATTTGGCCAATCATGGGCTTACATGTGGCGATTGGTCCCTGAGCCCTTTATCATTGCAATAACCTATGATTATCATGGATCCTAAAGCGACCCAAGTCCATGAGCCCAATGTCCTGTTAGTCCTTGCATTACCTGATGGCCCACGGCCCCTAGAGGACCGCTCACGCTCAGCCCGCTCCCATAAAGCCCATCTTTTTGGGAAAATTAAGGAGAGAGAGAGAGACTTTTTCTCTCACTTCATCCACGGTTTCTAAAACCGTTAAGGGAGCCTAAGCTCCTCCCTTTATAAAGGAAACGAACCCTAGGGAGCGCCTCTCTCTCCCCCCCTCTCTCCCTTCTCTTTCTCCTTTCTCTTCCTTTTCTTCTTCTTCCTTCCTCTTCCGGCGACCTTTCTCCGGTGAGTTGGTGGAGCGCCCCCCCCTTTCTTCTTCTTCTTCTTTCTTCTTCTTCTTCTTCTTCTTCTTCTTCTTCTTCTTCTTCTTCTTCTTCTCCTTCTTCTTCTTCTTCTCCCTTTTCGTCTTTTCTTTTTCAATCTGATTACCGGAGTTGCAGACCTGCAACTCCGGCAGTCTGTAACTCCGGTTGCTGCCCACGAGTCTCCCTTCTTGCGGACCAGCAACCAACAGTTGCTGTAAAATCGCCTCCCCATCTCCTTCTTCGTCATCTTCTTCTTCGCCTTCCCTTGCTCCTCCTCTTCTTGTTCTTCTTTTTCTTCTTCATATTTTCTTTACTGGCCGGAGTTGCAGACCTGCAACTCCGGGGACCTCCATTAAAAACGTCATGGCAACCACGATGCTGGAGTTGCAGGCGTCCTTTAGGGTGCTGCAACTGCTAGCACCATCGTCCATCCCCTCAAGCACCAATGGTGCTGCTCCTTCTTGCATCAACGCCTGAAACTTGCATCGTCTGCTGCACCCACCGTCTTCTTCTCCATCGCTCCATCTGCCATTAACATCGCTGCCACCCACAGGTTGCTGCACGGACTGCCTTCCTCTTCTCTAAGGCCGTGAACTTGCTGCCCTTGTGCGCCAGCTGTCCCCATCCCAGCCTGCTTCGAAGTGATCTCTGTAACCTGCTGGTTCACCGTCGTGATCTTCTCCATCAACCACCGCTCCTCCTTTTGTAGCACTCCAAACGGTGCTGCAAGTTGGGTGCTCCTTGCATCCTCTTCCCTCCATTGCCGGAGTGCAACTTGCTGGACCTGCAACACACTCCAACAGGGATGCTTTTCCACCGGATCTATTTCTCCTCAGCAACACCGCCCATCCACCTGCACTACCAACCACCGTTGTTGCCTCTCCTAGCCACCTCACGATCAGACTTGCAACTTCTCCGTCAAGTTTCAGACCATTGAACCTCCATCACGAGCTCCACCTGGCTCTCCTCCACCGTAGTTTCTTCAAGCATCCCCACCACCTCACTGATTGGAGACTCCTCTCCTTGCTGCATCTTGCTCTGCAACGTGGTGGTTCTTCATCACGTTGCTGGGTTTCTTCTCGCTCTCCACCTCATCCTCAACTCCAGTCTCTAGCATCAAAAAAAACTTCGGGCTCTTCACCTCCTGCTAGCTGGCAGATCATCCAACCACAGCCCCATGGCAATGTCCACCATCATCCTCCACAAATCTGCAAGATCGCCACTTCCTTCTCCAGTTATGGTCTGAAACTCTAGCCTGCAACATGTGGCTTCTCCTCTTCGATCTAGCAACCGTAGACCTTCTCCAACCGTGCACAAAAGATGTTGCCCCTCTCCTATTAGTGGATCATTTCAGCCATCGATCAGCACTTCATTCTCCACCAAGTGATCGTCTCCTAGTCAACACGCGGTGGCTCGGTAAGTCCTAAGGTTAGTTTCTCACACTTTCTCTCTCTAGAACTCACTTTATCTCTCTAGATAAACCTCTTCTTTCTCTCTCCCCCTATAGTTTCTCTCTCTAAATTAGTTTTCTCTCTCTAGAGAGTAATCTCTCTTTCTAGAGACCTCTTTCTAACTTTCTCTCTCTAACTCTCTTTAGAATTTTCTTCTTTAAAACTGCTTTTTAGTTTATCTTATTTTCTTTTATGTTCGATTCAAGCATTGTAATAGACATTTTGATTACTTAATGATGAAGTTTATTTTTATCTATTATTTCTTGTAATGTTCCTTCTTTTCATGTTCCTGATCACGCTAATCCGACTAATCCCGAGTGCGGATCGACATCCGACACAAGCCACTGTGCAAAAATTGCTCATTCTACAGGTTAAAAGTCTCGGATAATTACAAATTTGTTGATTCTAGGGTTTCTGTAACCAACGACGCGGAAAAACCCTACTTTCACATTCCCGCAAAACTCAATGAGTTTGCGGCTCTGCTAACTACGGTCAGAGAACCCACTCCTACTCTCCTCTCAGTCTTTACTGAGAAGCTTCTATCCCTCCCCGCTGAACTAAATGTTTTTGCAGGTCTGCTCAGAGAACCCACTCCTACTCTCCTCTCAATCTTTACTGAGAAGCTTCGATCCCTCCCAGATCAACTCCGTGCTCTTGCCGGGCTGCTCAGAGAGCTCAATGCCCTTATCTCAATCTACACTGAGAAAGACCTGTTCTACACAGGTATACCTAGACAAGGGATAGGATAGTTGTCTCCGTTCCACCTTAGGTGTCAGGAAGACTGCAAATTCACTCAGTCTCCATGAGTTTTATCCTGGTTGGGGGTACTTGATATACCCCCATCATGTCTGGCTGAAGACGTAAAACTTAGCGCTTTCGGAAAGGCAATTCCGGTTAGGTGTCAGGAGGACTGCAAATTCACTCAGTCTCCATGAGTTTTATCCTGGTTGGGGGTACTTGATATGCCCCCATCATGTCTGGCTGAAGTCGTAAAACTTAGCGCTTTCGAAAAGGCAATTCCGGTATTTCTAGAGTACATGAGTCTCATGCATTTGTTATTATTGTTATATCTTTGGAAATGCAGGTACATTCATTCTTCCGATCATCAGGTACCACACACTGTCGAGTTTCTGCCGACTTGGTAACATCCTTCCTGAATCTTTGCATCATCATCACTGATTTTTCATCATTTTATGTCCCGGTCATGAGCACCGAGGACGGTGCTGTATTTTGGTTGGGGGTGGATATTTACCAAAACTCATGTCTTCATTTTGATAAAAAAAAAAGAAAAAAAAAGAAGAAAGTTGTTTTTGGGGTGATTTCCGATGTTCTCCAAAAGTTTTCTAGAATTTCAAAAATGTGTCAAATACCCTGACTTTGATTAGACATCATCAGTCCCCTCCTTCTTCTCCTTCTTTTTCTTCCTTCTCTTCCTCCTCTTCTTCATCTTCTTCATCTTTTTTTTCTCGCCGGAGTTGCAGGCAGCAACTCCGGCCGCCTGCACGTCCTTCTCCCTTCTCCCCCTCTCCCCCTCTGTCTTCTTCTCCTTCTTCTTCTTCTTCTTCTTCTTCTTCTTCTTCTTCTTCTTCTTCTTCTTCTTCTTCTTCCTTTTCGTCTTTTCTTTTCCAACCTGATTACCGGAGTTGCAGACCTGCAACTCCGGCAGTCTGTAACTCCGGTTGCTGCCCAATAGATCTCCTCCAACCTGCCGGTGCATGTGTCGTCCAAGCACGATCAGCAACTTACTGGCCGCACGTTCCTCCTCCATCTTCCCCTACGATAATCTTTCCACGGCGTCTCTACCACCACCTGCTCCTTGCACCACCGGTGACCTCAACAATGTGACACCGTCTCCTCCCAACCAGACCAGTGACACCGGTGACCTCACGTTTCTCCTTGCTGCAACTCTCATTCTTTTCTTGCCGGAGTTGTAGGTCTGCAACTCCGGCCGGCGAAACCAATCACCACCCTAAGCCTTGCAGATCATATCTGCAACACCGTTGTCTTACTCCCACTCACTAACCAGTCCGTCTTCTCTAAAGAAGGCTGAATCTACAAGTGCTCCTCTCTTTCCCTCACCTTCTTCAATATTCCATCCATTTTCCATGTTTTCTAATCCTTGACACCACGCATGAGAGGCACCACCGGTGGCTAGATCTATTCCACTCCCTTTCTCTGACGGCTCCTCTTCACTTTCTTCATCAACGGTTTGGAAAGCCATTCATCCATCACTGTTGCAGATCCACCTTGTTGCTGCCAAGAATTACACACGGTGCTACTGCTCATCTATTTATTATTGCTGCCAATAATAAGAGTGTGGGACCCACAAATCACTTTCGGATCATTCCGATGTCATTTGACATTTTTCGAGGCTTTGAACTTTTTTGTAATTTTTGTGTATTTAGACTATTTTATGTGATTTATGTGTGTGACATGTATCAATACCTTATTGTATGGACTTTTAAATTATATAATATGGTTTTATTTAATTAATTTATAATTATTTGTGTTATGATTGTTGAGTGGGCCCGTATGACCAATTTAAAGGAGTTTTGGGCTCAATAATAATCTTCAATGAAGCATAGTTGATGTATATGGGCCTTGGGCCCAGTTTTAACCCATTAGTAGTGTAAAATATAAGTTTTAGAGGGTTGAAAAAGCAATCCCTTTGATAGTTACGAATTTCAACAAAATAGAAACCCGAATCATTCCCTAAACTTATTTATGAAAACCCTAAAGCTTTAGAAGCTTTCACAAACCCAACTCTATTGAAGAATAGAGAAAGCTTCATTAAACCTTCATTCGGGTACCGATCGCACTCAAGCAAGAAGAGAGAATTGATGGAGACTTCGATTAGAAGAACATACTCCGAGGAGAGGACGATCCGTCGACTTTCAAATTTGAAGAAACTTTTGATTTTCATTAAAGTTCAAAAAACCTTGAGGTAAGTGTGTTCGATCTATCCTATACTTGTTTTTCTTCAAGATTTTATTTTTCTTTCATTAGGTAATGGTTGATACTCATTATAAATTAATTTTAATAATATTTACTTTATTCTTATTGGGTTGATCTTTATTTTGGGCCACCATGATGGGTTTGGCCATTGTCTATTTTGTACCTATAACAAATGACAAGGTTCTTTATCATTTTCGTTATATTTTTATGATTTAAATATTTTTATAATTATTTTTTTTAAATACCTCTATGAATCTATTTTCCAAAACCGTTTAGTTTGTATTTTTCTGATTTGTATTGATTAAGTTATGATTTTTTTTAAGTTGTTGGACTTTAAAAAAAAAATCCAAAATTTTAGATTTTACATGGTCCATTTCACTTGGGATTTTGATCTATATTTTTAACCTAAATATTTTTATTATTATTTTTTATAGATATCTCTATCAATCTAGTTTTTAGAACCTTTGAGTTTGTATTTTTTTGATTTGTATTGATTAAGTTATGATTTTTCAAAATTGTTAGACTTTACCAAAAAACCTAGAATTTCAGATTTTACATGGTCCACTTCATTTAGAATTTCGATCTCTATTTTTAACCTAAATATTTTTCTAATTATTTTTCATACATACCTCTATCAATCCAGTTTCTAAAATCTTTAAGTTTGTATTTTTCTGATTTGTATTGATTAAGTTATGCTTTTTCTAAGTTGTTGGACTTTACCAAAAAACCCAAAATTTTAGAGTTTACACGGTCCACTTTACTTGAGATTTCGATCTATATTTTTAATCTAAATATTTTTATAATTATTTTTCTTAAATACTTCTATTAATTTAGTTTCTAGAACCTATGAGTTTGTATTTTTTTGATTTGTATTGATTAAGTTATGATTTTTCTAAGTTGTTCGACTTTACCAAAAAAATTAGAATTATAGATTTTACACGGTCCACTTTACTTGGGATTTCGATATATATTTTTAACCTAAATATTTTTATAATTATTTTTCATAAATACATCTATGAATCTAGTTTCTAAATTAGTTGAGTTTATATTTTTTTGATATTCATTTATTTAGTTATAATTTTTATAATTTGTTGGACTTTTCTGTAAAACGCAGAATTCTAGATTCTGTCCGGCCCACTTCATTAAGGGTTTCGACCTATATTTTGAATATGAATATTTTTCTATTTATTTTTTCTAAAAACCTCTGTGAATCTAATTTTTAAATCCATAATTTATATTTATTTAGTTATGATTTTCACATGAAAATATGTTTTCTAAAAATAAAAAACTTATTTCTTCAATTTTGGACGACTAATAGCCTTGTGAACCTTTAGTGGCTCGGTCATGACTTATTGACTATTAAACCTAGATGGTTTGACCTATACTTGTATGCATGGGGATCCCACCCATGTGTCTTGGATCTCTCATAGGGTTCGGCCAAGTGTCTTGGATCCCTATTTAGGGTTCGACCTTGTGTCATGGATCCCTCATAGGATTCGACAATGGTGTGTTAGATTCTCTTACGATTTCCACTTATATTGTTCATCCGTGTTTATCGTGACTTTCGGTGATTGTTACATGTTATTCATGTTTAACCCTAATTCGTTCCCATGTTATCACTTTTGATAATCATGTTTCATTTTATATTTTTATTTAAATATTAAATACATGTGTGCTTATGCCATATAGCCCTAGTACTATCTTGTTGTCATACCATGATCATCACGTCATTTTATATAAGGGGTGCATAAGGGAACGGGGTTGAAGTATATTATATACATTTATATTAGTTTTATCAATTAATCAGGGTTCGGTACCCTAGGGTGAAAGCCCCAGACGTTATTATATCCTGCAGATGGGTCAATGAGACCGCTCCCAGTGCGGGAAGGAGATGGAGACCCTACGTGATTATGGGTACGAGTTGCATTTGCATCCCGTACTCACTTTCATTCATCATCATATTCATGTCATCCTTACTATACGATTGAGATGCATACCTTGATTAAAAAACTTGTATAGTATGATATCATACCATGCACACTGTTGTATTACTGGGCCTCGGCTCACGGTGCTACACCGATACCATTTTTAGATTTTAAGGAGCCGGGTACGTGAGATGATTTTGAGGCAAAAGACTCCGGTGCATTCTAGGAGATCGGCGAAGATTTGGGAGTCGATCCCACACTTTAGAAGACTTTATTTTGATTGTTTTAAAATATTACTTATTTATTTTCATGGGCATGTCGTCCTTTGATTAAGAGCATGTTCTCACCTCCATCTCTCCACACTTAACTGATCGATTGAATTATTTGAGTTATAAATTATTTTAATTATTTGTTTCTTACATCTATACTTATTTTTTTTATTTAGTGGGTTTTCGAATGAACCTTAGTAGTCTAATTGACCTAATTGGACCACTAGGGGACATTCATGGATCACCTCTGGGTTCGGGTACGGGTCGATCCACGGGTTTTCGGGTCGTATCTGGGTATCCAGATTTGGGACGTGACAGAGTATCTCTAAAGTCCGTCCAATCTCTGCTTCTGAGCTTATACAATCACGAGAGGATGTAACTTATTTTATTTGTTGTAAATTTCTTTTTTGTTATTCAGTTCTAAATTAAAGTGGTCTTACGTAATTGCTAAAATGTAGGCACAGCTTGGCTCTCAATTAGCTGAATTAGTGCAACCTTATATTACCGATGCCCTTCTCCTACCCACAAATACCAAACTCCGCTCGATATATGAGCAGTTGAGAAAAATGCTTCAAATGATTGTGAGCCATCTGTGCCTACAAGAGTAGGAATATTATTCTTCAAGACATTGTGATATTTGTAAACTGGTTTACAAGTTCAAGAATTATGGACCGACTATTAAACCAAATTTGTATAATTATGCTAGTACTTGTTTTGACAAAAAAATAGCAAGAGGTCGAAGTCGACCTATTGGGTAGCCAAATGGAGTCTCTCGAACTATAGCAAGAGCATGTATATGTTGGGGTCGTATCCCACCTCAGTCGAGTACGTTATTTTCTGGTAACCTCCCTTATGGTGTCTTTATACTAGTAACTTTCTTGCTAATGAATGAAATACATGTGATTTTATGACTGAATAGGTGGAGAAGTGGAGGCTCTAGTGGCGCCAACTACAGAAGTTGGTGAGACCTCTCAACAAACTGCAGGACCCGTACGTACCAAGAGAAGCACTAGGACGCTACTAGACCACCCTCAAGAAGAAGCACTAAAGAAAATACCTCGTCGACAAGCCCCTCAACTCTCCCAAAGAAGAAGTGAATGAATACAATATCGTAGAAATGCAACGCTTCTAACAAGTTCAAAAGATTCACCCATAAATTTAGACTGATGAAAAGTAGTTAAAAAACCTTACATTTTGCTACGGAGTTGTGGTTAAAAAACCTAAAGGCATGGGTTAGGAAGAAGTTTAACATTGACGTATTACTGTTTGAACTTGAATTGGTTTGCATTATAAGATTGACTTATCCTATAAGTACAATCAATGCTCAACCAGTCAGTGAAAATGGTACTGATTCTTCCTATTTCGTGAAAATGGTGCTGGTTCAACAAGTTTGGTGAAAATGGTACTGGTTCAACCAGTTTAGTGAAAACGGTATTGTTTACCTCCTTGTCATATCAGAATGAGATGATCATATTGTTTACAAGCCCTATTTGATGTCACATCTCCAAAACAACATTTATAATGTTCACAAAAATACCAAACTTAACTAATTTGGCATAAAGTATCATGTAGACAAAACAACTTAATTTAAGTATCAAAGAGCTTGAGCCACACGTGCAATAGACAACACATCAGATAGCATTAGTCGTCGCATAGGTGCATGTTTGCTGAAAGATGGATTTTTCCGTGTCGTCAATTCGGAAACCCTAACTTCAACAATATTTGTAAAATCTGATTATCTGCAAAATGTAACTTGTATAGCAGTACGTGTCGGATGTCGATCCGCACTCAGTGTGAGTTAGCACAATAAGGAATTAAAACTGACAAATAATATACACAGAGAAATGAGAATGGTGAAGAGATGAGAAGGGCGAGTCGATTTAAAAACATCATTCATTTGAGATTCAGAACACCAAAATGTCAAAAATCAAATTTCATTAATCATCAAAGAGTGCGTGCATAAATCAAAATAACAGAAATAAAGAAAGCATGTAAGAAAGCATGTAAAGGGATGAGAGATGAAGAGGTAAGGGAAAGAAACGTCCATTGAAATCTCAGAGCTAAGGGCGCTACCGATCAAGAAGAGGATCGTCCAAGACTTCGATGAATGCTTCAATCAAGAGAAGGGTTTTGACAGAGAAGCATCCCATGACCTTTGGAGCTAAGGGCGCTACCGATCAAGAAGAGGACCGTCCAAATTTCATGGAATGCTACTCAATCGAGAGAAGGGGTAAGGAAAAGAAACGTCCATTGAAATCTCAGAGCTAAGGGCGCTACCGATCAAGAAGAGGATCGTCCAAGACTCCGATGAATGCTTCAATCGTGGAGAAGGGTTTTGACAGAGAAGCATCCCATGACCTTTGGAGCTAAGGGCGCTACCGATCAAGAAGAGGACCGTCCAAATTTCATGGAATGCTGCTCAATCGTGGAATCCACATCGACTCTTACCGGCCGACAAGGTAGATGTGAATTGGCTAATGTACTATAATGTGCCCTAAAAAGCTCACCTTTTCACTCGCCGAAAGGAGTCGGCCAAGTGAATAGGCGATCGGCCTGAGAAAGTAGTGAGAGGATCTAGAGAGAGAAAATAGACTTAGAGAGAGAAATCTCACTCTAGAGAGAGAACATGGGATTAGGGATGTCACGTCCCTTCCATGTCGTCTAGAGAGAGAAAGTGAGAGAAACTAGGTAGAGAGAGAAAGTCACTAACTCTAGAGAGAGAAAGTGAGGGTTTGGACACAAGTTTAGGGATGAGACGTCCCTTCCATGTCCGTTAGAGAAAGAGAGAGAGAAAATGAAATGTAGAGAGAGAAACTAGGATTTCTAGAGAGAGAGGAGAAATCCTAGAGAGAGAAAGTAAAGAGAAGAGAGAAACTCACCATAGCACTTACCGAAATGAAGATAGCATGGTGTCGGCCATTGATTAGGTCAAGTAAGTACACTTGCATGGAAATGATGAGGCTAGTGGATGCAAGGTTGGCCATGATGATGGACCACGTGAAGTCGGGATCATTGTGCATGGGATGTGGCCGTGGTGTGCACTAATGATGGTGTGCTCAGTCCGTGGAGAGGGCAGCATTAGAGTTCCAAGAAGAAGGTGCAGGCCAAGGTTTTGTTGGGTAGACAGGCAGCACATGGAAGATGGTTCACGGCCTAGCTGTGGAGCTTGCAGAGGTGACCGAAGGAGAGATGAACGGTGGCTGAAGGGATGGAGAAGAGTGTGCACACAAGCAGCGTGGTGTGGTGGCTCACATGTAGAGGAAGAACACCACAGCGGTGGTGCTTTTGGGCAGCAAGGTGGCTATAGGTTGACGAAGACGGGCATGAGCAGGGCGTTGCTGGCCAGCTGTTATGAAGAGGAGCACTAGTTGGATGTGCCTGCAACCACGTTGGAGAGAAGGAGCATGGAGATGCAGGTTCGGTGGTGGAGATCTGAGGAGAGGGAGAAGATGACCGGTGGGTGCTGTCCAGCAAGTGCAACGTTGGAGGAGCACGGGATGCTCTCATGGAGGTGCAGGCAGGCCGTGAAGATCGATGTGCAGTAGATGTAGCACCGTGGCAAGTTTCACCAACGTTGCTGGTGTTTCTCTTGCTGGTATTCACAACAGCAAGGTGCCCTTGGGGATGATAACGATTGGAGTAGCAGGTTCACAGGTGTGATGGGTTGCTGATCTACGTTATTGGACGGTCCTTCAAAAGGAAGCAAAGGTTAGATCAATGTGGTGGCTGACCTGTTATGACCGGAGTTTCAGAGGTTCCCCGTGAAGACAATGATGGAGGACTGCATCTGGCCATTAGTTGCAAACAGTAGTGAGTGGTTTCTTGCTGTGCAACATGCAAGTAAGAGAGAGGGGAAAGAGAGTGGGAAAAGGAAGAAGGCCCCACCGGTGGCCGGAGTTGCTGGTATGCCAAAAACTGTGGTGGAAGGCGGTGATGAACAGTGGTTGAAGAGGTGACCGGTGGTGTTCTAGGATCTGTTGAAGCCGAATCAAGGAGGAGGCTGGAGCACCCGATGATGAAGGAGGAGGAACCTGCAAGTTGCAGGTTGAACCATGGTAAGCACACCAGCAGGTGGCTCTAGTAGCTATGGAGGAAAAGGAGGAGGATGAAGGAGATGGCTGGCCGGAGTTGTAGACCTGCAACTCCGGTGAGGAGAAAATGGAGAAGAAGAAGAAGGAGCATCCAACGTTGCTGGCTTTTGGGCTATCGGGTGGAGTAGAGCAAGGCGAGGTGGAAGGCAAACCCGAACCATCAAGGGGTTGCAGGTTGGAGGTGGAAAGAGCGGTGTTGCACTGCAGCAACGGTGATAGAAGGGTGGAGGTAACGGCCAGCGTGGAGGAGCTGAAGAGATCATGGGGAGGAGCACACAGCTCTTCCCTTCTTGTTGGCCAGAAGATTAGACCGAAAAGAAGAGATTCTTCCTCTCGTTTTTGCCTTGCTGTTGTGGTAGAACAGCCACGTGAACGAGAATGACGGACCTGCAACTCCAAGTTGCAGATCGGTGGAGAGAGATGAAGGAGCATCTCCTGGAGTTGCAGGTGGTGGACCAGCAACAGTGGTAGCAACAAGAAGATGATGGCCAGGGTGGAAGAGAAGAGGTGGTGGTCGGTTTCCACGGGAAGAGGAGAGAAAGAGGAGATCGTAAAGAGGGTGGATCAGTCCAAGCTAAGATATAATGTGTTTTATCTTTGTCTTTTAGAGAGGAGAGAACCTCGTATGATTGAGAAATTGGGGCTGTTAGTTGAGAGATTCGAGGGATCCACGTGGGTCATTGAGGGGAAATGGTCATGGGAGACCGTTTCTCCCTCATTCCAACTACAACGAAGCCGTGGGATTGAGAAGTTAAGAATAAAGGGAATAATCGATCTTGGCCATAGGATTAGAGCTTGAGTTGGGCCTATTCACTGGGCTTCTCACGTGGGCCCTTTGGCCATGAGACTTGTGGGCTATTTAGTGGGCCCTTTTGCCACTAAGATGGGATATTGAGGTTTCTAATGGGGATGGGCCAAGATTAGCGAACCGTCAGATCTGGAGAGATCCAACGGTCTGATGGATGATCTAACGGCCTGAAAGAAGATCTAATGGTGGAAAAGCTATGTGAGATGGGATGGAGCTAGAGAAG
This sequence comes from Euptelea pleiosperma, assembly GCA_035048495.1. Taxonomy (NCBI): domain Eukaryota; kingdom Viridiplantae; phylum Streptophyta; class Magnoliopsida; order Ranunculales; family Eupteleaceae; genus Euptelea; species Euptelea pleiosperma. The sequence continues at coordinate 29,642,667 of CM068553.1, forward strand.
AGAAGATTAGAGGTTAGATGATGGAGATCAAAGAGATCGGGGTGGTCGATCTGATGATCGAATGGTAGGATGAGAAGATCTAAGGGTCAGATGTTAGGGTCTAATGAGATGGAGAAAGAGGAGAGAGAATTAGTAGAGAGGGGAGAGAAAATAATACAAAATAAATGCAAAAGAGCTGGCGGAGGGTCTTGAACCCTGATCTTCAATGTAATCTTCAGTCAGCTTCACCAATCACGTAGGCCATCATTTTATGTCCTTTGGCTTTGGCCCGTCTCTTAGTCTTCAACTTTGCCTCTCTATTGGTTCTTTATCTGGCTCTATGATCCTCTGACTTGACCCGTACTTGGCCTGTATCTTCTAGTCATAGCCTGTTGGCTCTTTAAGCTTTGATAGTGGGCTTCAATGGTTGATTCTGGGTCCGCAAGTCTCGAAAATCGCCCGATCGAGTTTCCTGCAATAACGAGAAGCGCGTAATGAGACTTAATCAAAACGGCTTCATATCTAGACTTTCATAAATGCGTTTAATGCATGCAAATATACCATTTCGTCCAGAAAAGTGTGTTCTACACAATGAAATAGATTGACATAGAAAAGTGGATAAATAGCGAAGTTTAACGTAGGAGAGTGTGATAACGCTAAAGGATAATAGCTTAAAATAAGCACTTTTAAGCGAATATCACAACCCCCAACCAGCATATTGCCAATCCCTGGCAATTTGTGCGAAATAAATGAGCTTAAAAGGGCTCTGCACATGCTGCACACTTTTTCATATTAGCTCAGGGAAAACACCGTTCGTCAAATTATCATATGGATGTAAAAACAGTTACAAGCTAGCAGATAGTCATGAAGTTTTGACAAGACTACAGACTGATAATCATGACCTAGAATAGTCAGACTCGACGTGTGTGTGTGGTCAACATTCTCATCATCCGTCAGTGAAGAGTTCTATATCACCTAAGAGATTGTATGCCTCGACCTCAAATCGCACTTGTAAAACACTCAGAAATGATCACTCGTCAGTGGTTTTATTTCTTTTCTCTTAATTTATATGTGAGGAGATGTATTGATATAAAGATGCAAAAGATCTCACATAAGTTTTATTTGAAGGAAGGACATTTTTAACAGAAGAAGATCTCATGACAGGAATATCATTTCACTTTGGAACGTTAGATCAAACTCTATAGTTTTTCTTTCTCCATTCTCTACATTAATGATCGTGCTATCCTAGAATCAAGTAGGACTTTCATAAGTTATAATGAGGCTTAGGTCAGGTGTAGAAAAATAAGGGGATACAGGATTTCAAAGCTTCTGAGAGGATATCTCAATTTTCTTGCATCTTTCCTGCGGGTGTAAAACCATTATCTGTTTCTTTTCCTTCTTTTGTATTTTTCTATTTTTCTCGATATTTTTGAGACTGCTCATTTTCATCTTTAGCTCTTTCTATACTTTCTTTTCATATTTTCTTTTCATCTTGAACCACTTTCCTTTTCTTTGATTTTTCTTGACTTTTCTTTTCATGGTATACCCATATCAATCATTTCTCTATCCTTCTCAGAAGTAGGGTCGCGAGTCATACTTCGTAACTGGATTTGGTTATAGGTTAATGGGCTTAACAAGGAAAGGCTTTTTATAAAGGCTCAGAAGGGTTTCAAACGGTAGAGATTTAAGGTAAACTAAAAAGGCTGAAAGGTTTAAAAAGATGGCCTAAATCATTTTCTAGGGTTTGCACTCTCATGTAACATGTTTTGAATAGATATAGAAAAAGGTTCTGTCGTAATAATCCAATTTTGATGTCGTTCCGAGTTCCATGATCAATACAAAGGATAATGAGATCTTTCAACAAAATATTGCGGACATGAAGAAATGTGAGTCATTTTGTGACTCGGAATTGTAGTATAACCCTCTGAAATGATGAAAGGCTTGAAAGCGTACTGGGTTAGGTCTCCACAAATATTCTTCTAGGCTCTTTAGAGATTCTAAACTTAGGATGACTCTGATGATGAATGTGTACAATTTGTGCCAAATCTGAGTTTTTCTAAGTTTTCAAATCTACTTTAGTCACGCTTGACTTGACTCAAAGCTAGCATGTAACACTGAAAATGTCATCCTTTATAAAACGATTTCACGTATATTTCCAGCTAATAAAAGTTAGGGTATTTGACACATTTTGGAAGTTCTAGAAAACATTGAAAATCATCGGAAAACACCCAAAAACACAATTATTTTTTTATTTTATTATTTTATTATTTTTTTTATTTTATTTTATTATTTTTTGGAATTTATCAAAATGAAAACATGAGTTTTGGTAAATACCCACCCCCAACCAAAATATAGCACCGTCCTCGGTGCTTATAACCGGGACCAAAAAAAATGTTGAAATATCGGTAATGATGCAAGTAGTTTAGGGAGGATGTTACCAATGGGGCATGAAATGAATACTGTCTAATACCAGATGATTTTCTGTATTGAAGGTACCTGCATGAAAGATAGAAATAGCAAATATGCATGCGACTCATGTAACTACGAATACCGGAATTGCCTTTCCGATAGCGCTAAGTTTTACGTCTTCAGCCAGACACAACGGGAGTGATAAGCACCCCCAACCAAGTTGAAGCACAGGGAGACTGAGTGAATCATCAGTTATCCAGCTCATCAGTTGGAGCAATAACGCTTCCATTTGAGCTAACCAAACCCAGCAGTAGTACGAGTAGGTTCTTTCTCAGTGAAGACTGAGAGGTTTCTCTGACCGTGGTTAGCAGAGCCGCAATCTCTAAAAGAGGAGCGGGTATGGGATTGCAGTAGGGGGTCTCTCATCAGTAAGAGACCTAGCAAAGGGATTCTCTGACCATGGTTAGCAGAGCCGAAGACACAATGTGTATCGGGGATGGATTTTGTGGAGCAGACTCCAGTGGGGTTTACAGTAAGCACCCCTATCCAAGATTATGGTTTTGAAGATCGAAAGACTCTCAGATCGAATCAAACGATGTGGCAGTTGAAACCTTAGAAATAAGTCATAGAATCGGTTACAAGGAGACACTGGAGTAGTGATCCTAAATGATGCACATAGAGCAAGCAAGATAATCCTATGTCTAAAACAAATCAGTATAAGTTTGAGGATTTATCTTGTTAGTTATTGGGGTATTGTAGATTATGACAGTGGGCGGACCACTGGTTTATCTTGTTAACCGCCGGACTAACTTTGTCGCTCTTGGGTTCTCACTGGGATACACTCTTCAAAGCAAATGCTTCAGTACTAACTCAAATTGATCACAAGATAATCCGAAGCCTAGACAGACGTGCGGCACATCGGCTGACTTAAGTACGCCCCAGACTAACCGGATTTGTCAAGCAATGGAGATGAGTGTTCCATTAGTATAAGCTAGGGTTGGTTTGTGTTCCTAACCCAACAAATAAGCAGACCAACAAAGAACCAGGGAAGCCATTGGTGAACTCGGTATACTTGAGTAGTAGGGACCTTTGGGTGTGTTAGACAACAGGGACCCGCGCTCGTGGACTTATTCGACCTGGGATGGATGGAAAGACTATGTGAAGGGGTGTCCTAGAACACCGATCTATTTTGGCTCTAGCTCTTGATTCTTTTTATTAGAGTGGATCTTGGGGATCAAAATCAGCTGGAATGATGAGGTGGGTGATGAAATCCCACCAGTTTCAAGTTAGAGCTGGGTCTGCTCAATTAGGGTTCATTAATTAGCGGCCACATCCACGCAGGGCGAATAAGTTTATGCAAGAAGCAAATAGACATGCGGCATAATAATCACCCAATTGCACAGTATCGCACTCAAGGCGAGGGAAAGGACTTACCTCCCACAGGCCACGCCACGGGGTCTCCTCTTCGGGGTAGGGAGGGGTATCTTCATGGGCTTGGGCCCGATTCCTTCGTAGTGAGCTTTCGCTCCCTACCCGCATTTAGAATCGCAATCCTGCATACGAATTAGCATACGATATGGGTCTAGGGTGTGGGAATATTTTTTGGAATGTCCCTGCCTTGTGTGGGTAAGCAATCAATCAATCAATAAGGCAAGGTAAATTGGAAAGTTACTATTTATGAGAGTTGACTAAACAACTATCAACCCCCTAATAGACCTTTCCAATTTAACAGTTTCTCCAAGTTAGAAAAATTCTCTAAAATTAGTAGTTTCCTAAATCTGAAAACTTGCTAAATTTAGGGTTTCTTCCTGTGTTGGAAACCTTCCAAAAAGGGGACCTTCCACATCTAGAAATCCTCTAAAAATAAGAATTACTAAGTATGGAATTTCGTCCAATTCGAAATTTTTCCAAATAAGCTCGATTCCAATGAAATTTCCCAGGAATGGAAACCTTGCAAAGAAGGAAACTTCCCGATTTGGAAAGCATCCAAAAATGCAATCTTCCCATATGTGAATATCCTAAAATGTGCAGAAATGGAAACTAGCATTTTCAATTTTTTAATTTTTTTGTGAGTTAGGCACTCAATCAAGGGTTTCTAAAACCCTCGAACACACATCTAGATATGCTAATAATCAAGGTGTCCGATTACAACTTTGCACCCGGCCTTCCGAGGCATGACAAAATAATACTAAAAATCTGCAAATAGAAAGTTTCCAAATGTCCGGATCTTTCCATTTACGTCGTCATCATTCCTTTATGCATTCCTGTACACCGAGCGGCAGCGGCGCCATTTGAAAGAATGATTTCGTCATCTTTATTCCTTTATGCTTTCCTGTACACCGAGCGGCAACGGCGCCATTTGAAAGTAGGGTTTTTCCGTGTCGTCAATTCGGAAACCCTAACTTCAACAATATTTGTAAAATCTGATTATCTGCAAAATGTAACTTGTATAGCAGTACGTGTCGGATGTCGATCCGCACTCAGTGTGAGTTAGCACAATAAGGAATTAAAACTGACAAATAATATACACAGAGAAATGAGAATGGTGAAGAGATGAGAAGGGCGAGTCGATTTAAAAACATCATTCATTTGAGATTCAGAACACCAAAATGTCAAAAATCAAATTTCATTAATCATCAAAGAGTGCGTGCATAAATCAAAATAACAGAAATAAAGAAAGCATGTAAGAAAGCATGTAAAGGGATGAGAGATGAAGAGGTAAGGGAAAGAAACGTCCATTGAAATCTCAGAGCTAAGGGCGCTACCGATCAAGAAGAGGATCGTCCAAGACTTCGATGAATGCTTCAATCAAGAGAAGGGTTTTGACAGAGAAGCATCCCATGACCTTTGGAGCTAAGGGCGCTACCGATCAAGAAGAGGACCGTCCAAATTTCATGGAATGCTACTCAATCGAGAGAAGGGGTAAGGAAAAGAAACGTCCATTGAAATCTCAGAGCTAAGGGCGCTACCGATCAAGAAGAGGATCGTCCAAGACTCCGATGAATGCTTCAATCGTGGAGAAGGGTTTTGACAGAGAAGCATCCCATGACCTTTGGAGCTAAGGGCGCTACCGATCAAGAAGAGGACCGTCCAAATTTCATGGAATGCTGCTCAATCGTGGAATCCACATCGACTCTTACCGGCCGACAAGGTAGATGTGAATTGGCTAATGTACTATAATGTGCCCTAAAAAGCTCACCTTTTCACTCGCCGAAAGGAGTCGGCCAAGTGAATAGGCGATCGGCCTGAGAAAGTAGTGAGAGGATCTAGAGAGAGAAAATAGACTTAGAGAGAGAAATCTCACTCTAGAGAGAGAACATGGGATTAGGGATGTCACGTCCCTTCCATGTCGTCTAGAGAGAGAAAGTGAGAGAAACTAGGTAGAGAGAGAAAGTCACTAACTCTAGAGAGAGAAAGTGAGGGTTTGGACACAAGTTTAGGGATGAGACGTCCCTTCCATGTCCGTTAGAGAAAGAGAGAGAGAAAATGAAATGTAGAGAGAGAAACTAGGATTTCTAGAGAGAGAGGAGAAATCCTAGAGAGAGAAAGTAAAGAGAAGAGAGAAACTCACCATAGCACTTACCGAAATGAAGATAGCATGGTGTCGGCCATTGATTAGGTCAAGTAAGTACACTTGCATGGAAATGATGAGGCTAGTGGATGCAAGGTTGGCCATGATGATGGACCACGTGAAGTCGGGATCATTGTGCATGGGATGTGGCCGTGGTGTGCACTAATGATGGTGTGCTCAGTCCGTGGAGAGGGCAGCATTAGAGTTCCAAGAAGAAGGTGCAGGCCAAGGTTTTGTTGGGTAGACAGGCAGCACATGGAAGATGGTTCACGGCCTAGCTGTGGAGCTTGCAGAGGTGACCGAAGGAGAGATGAACGGTGGCTGAAGGGATGGAGAAGAGTGTGCACACAAGCAGCGTGGTGTGGTGGCTCACATGTAGAGGAAGAACACCACAGCGGTGGTGCTTTTGGGCAGCAAGGTGGCTATAGGTTGACGAAGACGGGCATGAGCAGGGCGTTGCTGGCCAGCTGTTATGAAGAGGAGCACTAGTTGGATGTGCCTGCAACCACGTTGGAGAGAAGGAGCATGGAGATGCAGGTTCGGTGGTGGAGATCTGAGGAGAGGGAGAAGATGACCGGTGGGTGCTGTCCAGCAAGTGCAACGTTGGAGGAGCACGGGATGCTCTCATGGAGGTGCAGGCAGGCCGTGAAGATCGATGTGCAGTAGATGTAGCACCGTGGCAAGTTTCACCAACGTTGCTGGTGTTTCTCTTGCTGGTATTCACAACAGCAAGGTGCCCTTGGGGATGATAACGATTGGAGTAGCAGGTTCACAGGTGTGATGGGTTGCTGATCTACGTTATTGGACGGTCCTTCAAAAGGAAGCAAAGGTTAGATCAATGTGGTGGCTGACCTGTTATGACCGGAGTTTCAGAGGTTCCCCGTGAAGACAATGATGGAGGACTGCATCTGGCCATTAGTTGCAAACAGTAGTGAGTGGTTTCTTGCTGTGCAACATGCAAGTAAGAGAGAGGGGAAAGAGAGTGGGAAAAGGAAGAAGGCCCCACCGGTGGCCGGAGTTGCTGGTATGCCAAAAACTGTGGTGGAAGGCGGTGATGAACAGTGGTTGAAGAGGTGACCGGTGGTGTTCTAGGATCTGTTGAAGCCGAATCAAGGAGGAGGCTGGAGCACCCGATGATGAAGGAGGAGGAACCTGCAAGTTGCAGGTTGAACCATGGTAAGCACACCAGCAGGTGGCTCTAGTAGCTATGGAGGAAAAGGAGGAGGATGAAGGAGATGGCTGGCCGGAGTTGTAGACCTGCAACTCCGGTGAGGAGAAAATGGAGAAGAAGAAGAAGGAGCATCCAACGTTGCTGGCTTTTGGGCTATCGGGTGGAGTAGAGCAAGGCGAGGTGGAAGGCAAACCCGAACCATCAAGGGGTTGCAGGTTGGAGGTGGAAAGAGCGGTGTTGCACTGCAGCAACGGTGATAGAAGGGTGGAGGTAACGGCCAGCGTGGAGGAGCTGAAGAGATCATGGGGAGGAGCACACAGCTCTTCCCTTCTTGTTGGCCAGAAGATTAGACCGAAAAGAAGAGATTCTTCCTCTCGTTTTTGCCTTGCTGTTGTGGTAGAACAGCCACGTGAACGAGAATGACGGACCTGCAACTCCAAGTTGCAGATCGGTGGAGAGAGATGAAGGAGCATCTCCTGGAGTTGCAGGTGGTGGACCAGCAACAGTGGTAGCAACAAGAAGATGATGGCCAGGGTGGAAGAGAAGAGGTGGTGGTCGGTTTCCACGGGAAGAGGAGAGAAAGAGGAGATCGTAAAGAGGGTGGATCAGTCCAAGCTAAGATATAATGTGTTTTATCTTTGTCTTTTAGAGAGGAGAGAACCTCGTATGATTGAGAAATTGGGGCTGTTAGTTGAGAGATTCGAGGGATCCACGTGGGTCATTGAGGGGAAATGGTCATGGGAGACCGTTTCTCCCTCATTCCAACTACAACGAAGCCGTGGGATTGAGAAGTTAAGAATAAAGGGAATAATCGATCTTGGCCATAGGATTAGAGCTTGAGTTGGGCCTATTCACTGGGCTTCTCACGTGGGCCCTTTGGCCATGAGACTTGTGGGCTATTTAGTGGGCCCTTTTGCCACTAAGATGGGATATTGAGGTTTCTAATGGGGATGGGCCAAGATTAGCGAACCGTCAGATCTGGAGAGATCCAACGGTCTGATGGATGATCTAACGGCCTGAAAGAAGATCTAATGGTGGAAAAGCTATGTGAGATGGGATGGAGCTAGAGAAGAGAAGATTAGAGGTTAGATGATGGAGATCAAAGAGATCGGGGTGGTCGATCTGATGATCGAATGGTAGGATGAGAAGATCTAAGGGTCAGATGTTAGGGTCTAATGAGATGGAGAAAGAGGAGAGAGAATTAGTAGAGAGGGGAGAGAAAATAATACAAAATAAATGCAAAAGAGCTGGCGGAGGGTCTTGAACCCTGATCTTCAATGTAATCTTCAGTCAGCTTCACCAATCACGTAGGCCATCATTTTATGTCCTTTGGCTTTGGCCCGTCTCTTAGTCTTCAACTTTGCCTCTCTATTGGTTCTTTATCTGGCTCTATGATCCTCTGACTTGACCCGTACTTGGCCTGTATCTTCTAGTCATAGCCTGTTGGCTCTTTAAGCTTTGATAGTGGGCTTCAATGGTTGATTCTGGGTCCGCAAGTCTCGAAAATCGCCCGATCGAGTTTCCTGCAATAACGAGAAGCGCGTAATGAGACTTAATCAAAACGGCTTCATATCTAGACTTTCATAAATGCGTTTAATGCATGCAAATATACCATTTCGTCCAGAAAAGTGTGTTCTACACAATGAAATAGATTGACATAGAAAAGTGGATAAATAGCGAAGTTTAACGTAGGAGAGTGTGATAACGCTAAAGGATAATAGCTTAAAATAAGCACTTTTAAGCGAATATCATTTGCCAAATTGATAAGTAAGTCGCGACACTTATCAGCAGATTGCCGTGCTACGTCCAACTCAGCCATAAGCGTACTAGCCACAACATCTTTGATCATTGATTCATCAATTATTGTATGGACTTCAACCTTATTGGTGCTAGTCTCGCAAATGTCAAGTATAGCTGGAACAATTTCAGTTTTATCGGTTTGTCCATCTGAGCGGTCTTCATTGACCCAACAGAAGAAGTTGCAGCCCCATGTCGATATCTGTAGAATATAACATGTCAATATTGTGTATGTATAAGAAAATAGTCAACTTTATTTACATGAGAACTTAGGGATAACCTGTTTAACAATCGATTTTGGACAGACACAATACTTTTTTCCAGCGTTCTGTCCCTACTTAACAAACGAAATTTTGCACGGGCCTTCACCACAAGGACATGGCATGTATTCATCAACCTAGAGAAAGAATTCACACTGCCGTCTAAATGGGCTTCTTTTTGGCTATGCGGACATTAAAAATATGTTTCAAATAAGTGTAACTGAAATATGTCACTATTTACTTGAACAAATTCAACATACTGAGATGTCACTGAAATATAACATAAGGCCATAATCGGATGTCTAGGGTTTTAATGGTAATTAATTAAATGAAACTCACCCAATTACGACACCGATAAAATCGATGTCTGAGGTTTTTGCTTGTCCTAGAAATGAAGACTTTGCAAGGACTTTCTCCACAGGGGCAGTTCACTAAAGGGTATTGGTCAAGACATAAGTTGTCGGTTGCCTCGGCCATGTAGAATGATTGCTAACTGACAGTTATCCCATAGAGAAAAATAATTACAACATGTTAGTTTCAGAATATGTACATTTTTAGAATATATACTACATAAATCTACAAAAAGTTTGAAAACTAAGCATCGGACTGGCTATATAGGGTTTGCATTCAAAGAAGATATATGCATGTGACTGGCTATATAGGGTTTCTACAAGTAGAGCGGTTATGGCATGACTCCAAGCATCGACTGCAATGGATAGGCATCTTTTGTAGATCTTGTGACTCAATTCTCTTCTTCTTAGGTTTCCCAGATGGACACTTTGTTCTTGGAGGAAGCAAATTGGATAAACCGATCTGACCATCATCACCACTTATGACACTATCCATATTCAATGAAGGCATGTCATACGTGTATATTAGTTTGACCGGTTCTTTATAGATCCGATCTTGTGTTTTCCTATGATAGCACTCATCTACGTATGCGTACAATTCAGAATGAATAGAATTCAATGCTGCACATGCATGCGTGCAGGGTAAGTCGACAAGAGTCCAATAATTACACATGCAACTTTTTGTTTGCAAGTTTACTGAGTGATAGACCAGCCCTCGACGAACTTCATACTCAAATGCAGATGATTGTCGTGCCTCGCATCAAGCACTTTGACTTAAATTTTCTCATAATTTCAATTCAACCAAATTACCAACTCTAGTTTTCCACACCTCTGTTCGACGATTGTGCATTAGCTCCATGATTTGTGCATGTATGGTGTCTACTAACCTCACTATCGGCTTGTCCCGTGCATCTAAAACCCACTTGTTGTAGATTCGCATGATTTGATGTTAACATGTCGTAATGTCTTCCAGGAAATTTCATGTTGGCCTAGTGCTCCGGAGCTTGCGCTTACACCCATTCATATGCTTCAGGTAAGACTCTCTGAAGATCCTCCAATGCTTTTTTGTAGTCCATCTCTAACTTTGATTATGCAACTCGCCAAAGAGCATCTTTCAAGAATGTCTTCACTTTTGTAGACAACTTATACCCTTTCAAAAAACCTAAGAAATTCTCAGACAAATGACGATAGCAGTGCGAGTGTAACACATGTCCATACACCTCATCCACAACACGAAGGATATTGGGATTCCTATCAGACACGAATATAATGTCGTTGTTATACTGAAGGGATTTCTTCAGATTAGTTAGAAACCACTTCCAATCCTCGTATGTCTCTGATCCAACAACCGCAAAGGCGATGGGAAAAATATCATTACCAACATCAGTCCCTGTCGCAGCAAGCAAAGTTCCTTTGTGCATAGATTTTAGAAATGTTCCATCTATGAATAGTATGGGTCGACAACCCACTCTGAATCCATGTAGCGACACGTGAAATGCAACAAACAATTGTTTGAATCGAGAGTCTTCCGTCTCAGTCATGAGTGCCACACTTCCAGGATTAGACTCCATTATCCTTTGACAAAACTATGGGAGCCGCTTGTATGAATTAGGGCTGCAACTTGGGCAGGCTCAACCCGATGTTGGGCTCGGGTTGGGTTAGTCCTTTCAGTACTTGGGCTCAAGCTCGGGTCTAGTTATGTCAAGCCCGATCAAAATCGAGTTGGGCTCGGACTGAGGCCTTATGCAACCCGAGCCGACTATATATACTTATTTTAGAAAACCCTAAAAGCCTAAATCCTAAATCCTGATTTCTTGAATCTCTTCTCTCACCCTTCTCTTTATACCTCCTCTTACGATTAGGGTTTTGCCCTCACCCTTCTCTCTCACCTGTCTCCTACTCTCCTCCATCTCACAAGGACATCAACAACAATGAACGCATCTCAAAGTAGCTAAAGCTATCACCTTTCATATTTGACTATGAAATTCATGACAAGTTCTCATATCATGAACTAGGTCGCTCATACCAACAAAAACAACTTTTGAAGGTATCCAGCTTCGATCATCGCCGCGCAACAACAATCGCAACTCCGATTTCTTTGGCAACCCGATGACTTTTACTTCTATCAACTCTGAAAGGGGATTCTAGAATTGAGAACTCAGATTAAAGTTCTGACTAACATCAATCTTCCAAAACATTGGAGACACGTGAAATTCCACCGGTCCGTTCTCTTTAACTCAATATACCTAGAAGGGGGGGGGGGGTTGATTAGGTATTTAAATAATATATCTATACAGTTTTACTGGTCTATGGTATGGGATTAAAATCTCATGCCTTGGTTGTTTGAAAATGATTATCATAACCGACTCAAATCAAATATACCTCCGTGGTATATTGTCTTTTTGTCGTTTGATCTAATCAGGATAGAATGCGGAATACAAACAAACAATCACACAAGACAAGATATTTTTACGTGGAAACCTTAGCAAAGGAAAAAACCACAGGACCACGTCCAGATGGAAAGTATCACTAATTGTCCCGAAGGCTCCAATCGATTACACAGTGTCTCCAATCGATTGTACTCAATTATGTTTCTACCTCGTAGTCTCCAATCGATTACATAGTGTCTCCAATCGATTGGGCTATGTCCAATCGATTGGAGATACATGTCCAATCGATTGGACTTTCCCACTAGTCAATATAATTGACTTTGACTCGGGTCTGTCCAATGACTCAGTCTGACCATTATATGTAGTTCATTTTAATCAAGTCCTATGGCCACTAAGTCACATACCTTCCTAATCGAGCGTACATGATTGTTAACTGACAAATCGACAGTTACTCAGATGACTCCTGTCGTCAACCGTTTGATTCTTGTTGTCTCTGTCTTTTAGTCTTCACATAGTTGGCGAAGTATGCGTACCACGACATCTTCACACTACACTTGTGCTAGTAGGAACGGTTACAAGAATGTTTTTATGTCAAACGGAATCTTTGCCAAATTGAATATGAAAATATTCCTTACAACGCAGCTGTGATGCTTATAGAATTGCAATGCTTCAAACTTTGATCAAAGAGATACGGTGGTGATGCTTCACTATGTTTATAGAGTGGTGAAGAAATCGATCCAAGCATTGAAGAGGAAAATGCCCTCAACCCGAAAAACTCGATGAACCCGACCAACCCGATTGGGTTGGGCTCGGGCTGAGCAAGTCAAGCCCAACCTTGGGTTAGGCTCAGGCTTGGGCTGAATGGTTTGAAGGTCGGGTTGGGCTCGGGTTGACCTCCAACCTGACCCAACCCGTCCGAGTTGCAACCCTAGTATGAATCTATCGCCGCCCCATGTATTTCTTCTTTCGCTACCTCTTTACCCCGCCAAGCTTGCTTGTAAGACACAGGAAGGTCATATCCTCAAAAAAAGTCCTGAACTATCTCTCTAGGCTTGTATCCATGGGTGTTTCAGACTTTCTCTTCAACTACGCTTGTTATCAATTATTTTGAAGTTCGCAACTTTGCCTTCACAATATCCTCCACTGTGTGAGAGTGAATGTTGTCATACTCGTTAATCATGAACTGATCTGTCACACGTACACTACTAGCAAATATCTTCCATTTACATACATGCACACTACACTTCACTTTCACTCGTTCTTTATTATTCTTGATGAAGACATGCGAAGCGATGTGCCAATGAATACTTATTCACCTCTAATCTCAATTGAGCGACATTAGGAAAGATTTGTCCCACTCCTATAATATTATCCTCCCATAAGTTACTCATGAGTTGTTCACTTCCACTGGCTGAAGATTGACCAGATTTGTTGGGGTCCTAATATGGTTGCGCTTGCACTACAAATACATAAAAGGACATATGGTAACTAGTATTACAAACTACTTAATAATTAATAATTTTACTAATCGTAAATGATGGTACTAGTTATTTACTTTGTACACTGTTGGAACACTTCCAGATTCTCATCATCTCGGAGTGCATACACATCCACCGTTGAGTCGTTGAATTTAATCAAATTCTCTAGGTCTATATCATCAGAACAACTAATCGAAATCATATTGTGATACTTAGTACTATACTTAAGGACCGTCCGAGTTGGGTTAATGTTCAATTTCTTGCACACATTTGTAAAACAAACCTGAAACGTCATTCCCTCAATGAGACAAATACCCTCACTTGTACCACCCCTGTAATTTATCGAACCATCGGGCATTTGAGAACGAAACCCCCCAGTGTGATAAAAACATAATATTTCTTTCTGATTCATTGATGACATTATTGCACTGAAAACAAACTAAAATTAATCTATTTTTCAAAACAGTTGAGTGAAAATGCTATTGGTTTGACCAGTTTAGTGAACGTGATTCTATTATAACCAATTCAACTATTAATAAATTGGTGAACATGGTACTGGTAAAACCAATTATACCTACAATGATACATGTTCAACTAATTTTAGTTAAAATAGTACATGTGAAACCAATTTAGTAAAAATGGTAATATTGTAACCATTTTTTGTGAAAATGGTATTAGTTCAACCAATTTTTTTCTAAGATGGTATTGGCAAAACCAATTTAGTGAAAATAGTAGTATTGTAACCATTTCAATGCATTGTAAACTAGGTTAGTGCAATTGTTGTGAAAATGGTACTAGGTCAACCAATTTTTTCTAAAATGGTATTGGTAAAACCAATTTAGTGAAAATGGTAGTACTGTAACCATTTCAACCAATCATACTAGGTTAGTGAAATTTTTGTGAAAATGGTACTAGTTCAACCAACTTTTCCTAAAATGGTACTGGTAAAATCAATTTAGTGAAAATGGTAGTACTGTAACCAATTCAACCACTTGTAATCAGGTTACTATAAAATTTGCTGAAAATGGTTCTGATACAACCAATTTTAGTTACAATGGTACTGGTTCAACCAGATGAGTGAAAATGGTACTTATGTAACCATTTCAACTACTCGTAAAACCAATTTGTGAAAATTGTATTGTTACAACCTATTTTGCTAGATATGGTCGTTCAACCAAATACTGATTCAACCAATTTGGTGACAATAGTACTGGTTCAACCAATTTTAGTCAACATGGCACTGCTTCATACATATGTTCGTGAATGACATTGAAGTAAGAACTCACATAAAAGGCTATGGGCGTCTCGTACATCAACAAGTATAAATTGAGAAGTCAACAAGTATACCGACAATCCACTCTGGTTCAACCACACTACTTTCACCAGTACAAACATTGTGACAATGGTACTGGCGAAATTAGTTTACTCCAATATGGTTTTACCAGCATGATTCTTTCTAAAAAACGAAATGAAAGTGATAACCATCTTGCCTACTACAACTTGATTCCAATGGTGCCTTTTTTATTGAGCTTCAATGGCGAATAGACAAGCTGTAGAGGAAAGAGCTGCGACGAGCTGCAAAATGGTAGAGGAGCTCAGAGGAAATGTTCCATCTTCTTCACCTTTTTTAGAGGATAACATCACCTTCGTCTTTCACGGCTAGAACTGCGAAGAGCTGTAGAGGAAAGAAATGGAGGGCAAAGAACAGTAGAGATGGAAATGGAAGGAAAAACTTTCAGAGAAAATGAAAACTAGAGGGAGAGAGATTGAAGTAAAGCTCGTTGCTTCAAATCACACTAACGAACGGTACTGTTCGTCGGCAATAATCAAATCACAATCAATTCAAACAGCCGATAGTAGGAGGGTAGTATTGCCATTTCCAAAATATTTGGATGGTAACATTAAAAGAGACTTAATGGGCAGACGGTCAGACCAAAGTGTCCAGTGTTTTGTATAGGGGACTAAATGATCTATACTTTCGTAAATATGGACCTAAAAGTAATTTTCCTTTTATTTTTCTTTTCTGTTTTTCTTGTTATTTTCAATTTTTACCCCTGAGAGTTAAAATTCTTTATAACGGAAAAATGATAAAGCCCCAAGTCCGTTATAACGGCCCCTTTTAAACCTCGATTATAGTTATTATTATTATTATTATTTTATTATCATTGTTATTATTATTATTGTTTTGGAGGGGAGAGCTTGGGGTTAGGGAACCCGGGGGGGGGGCAACCACTTTTGACAACCATTTTGGTGTACCCACATAGAAGATGAATCAATGGCTGATTTTATGAGGATGATCTCTTCACCATATAGATCAACCCCACAAAAAATCAGCACATTATGAAATTTCTAACCCCCTCAAATGTGGTTTTCAAGTTACTCGGTAAAAATAGAAAGTCCATAATTCTTCAACTTCTAAACCAGTTTATTAATATCGGAATGATTTGAATTTTTGTGAGGATGATATCCTCGCCATAGAGATCATCCTCACAAAAAATCAGCCATTGATTCATCTTCTATGTGGGTATGTTAAATGGTTGTACCCCTGACCCTATCAAAAAATAGAAAACTAAAAAATAAAGAAATAAAAAATAAAAAGATAATAATAGTAATAGTAATAATAATAAATAATTATGGTTATTATTATTGTTGTTGTTGTTTTTTAGGAAAAAAATATTGAGCTAACACAATGCACTTGCTTGTGTCAATTTTTGGGCTGCACTTCCTTGCATCTATTTTGTTAAGGAGTTTGCAAGGGCTTGTCAACCACTTGTACGGTGGTTCATTTGCACACCTCCAACCAATCACTTTTGTGGGTACCCTATTTTCTGAGCAGTAAAAACAATGCCATGTGTCACTTAACTGGGCGAGTGCTTCGAGAAGAGGCATATTGGCCTCTGTGGTTCACGGACCACCTCGGCCCACAACTCGGTAAACATGCCTCCTTGTCGAAACATCTGACAAAGCCGTCCGACTAGAAGATGAACCTTGGCGGAACATCTGACGAAGCTATCCGACTAGAGGATGGACTTTGTCTGAACATATGACGAAGCTATCCGACTAGAAGATGGATCTTGTCGGAACACCTGACGAAGCCGTCCGGAACACCTGACGAAGTCGTCCGACTAGAAGATGGACCTTGTCGAAACACCTGATGGAGCCATCTGACTAGAGGATGGACCTTGTCGAAACACCTGACGAAGTCGTCTGACTAGAAGATGGTTATTGTCGGAACATGTGACGAAGCCGTCCGACCAGGAGATGGGGCTTGTCGGATATCTTTGCACAAGTAATCCGACAAGCTACATCCAGAACGGGTGACAAATACTCACTGATTCAGCCTAGACAGACAAGACATCGTCTCACAAGGCACCTAGGGGAAGTATTCCCCTCAGATCAAGAAATGCAATAGAAAACCGTTATCAAGAAGCGACGGTTACAGGCTCCTCAACGACGACGCGCTCCTTGTTGAGAGCCCTATAAAAGGAGAGAAGATCTGATGAAGAACGGATAAAAAAGACAGGCAAAAGAGAGATACAGGTATAAAAAACAAGACATATAGTATTTGGATCCATCCTGACTTG
This sequence comes from Euptelea pleiosperma, assembly GCA_035048495.1. Classification (NCBI taxonomy): domain Eukaryota; kingdom Viridiplantae; phylum Streptophyta; class Magnoliopsida; order Ranunculales; family Eupteleaceae; genus Euptelea; species Euptelea pleiosperma. The sequence goes on from CM068553.1 coordinate 29,659,656, forward strand.
AGCGTCGGAGTGTGATTTGCAGGTACCATGATGACCGGAGACACGTCGACAATCACGGAGTAACCAGTCCAGGCAAGGTGGGACACCAATCATCCTATTCATCTCAGGATCATCGAAAGCATGGCCGACCACGCCGGACAGTTCGTCTACCAACCACCAGTCCGTTTCCTCGGGGATCGTGCTGGCAAAGACACCGAATTTTTCCTCCACATCTTCTGGCGCCGTCTGTGGGAACTCAGTAATCCACAACCATAGGAGGATTCGGAATGGTGAACACGCGACAAACAGAACTGAACGGCAGGGAAGCCAGCCCAGTCAGGAACCTCCGAGAAACTATCTCAAAGGGAAGAAGGGTACGAGAAGAACAAAATGACCATCAAGAACTAGTCACAAAATTACAAGAAGAGAACAGAAAGCTGAGGAGGCGCCTGGAGAAGCAGTCGGCCGATAACGATCGGGTGTCCATCAACATGGCATCTAGACTGTCACGCCTCAGTTCCGGATACCCAGATACGACCCAAAAATTTGTGGATCGACCCGTACCCGAACCCAGAGGTGACCCATGAATGTCCCCTAGTAGTCCAATTAGGTCAATTAGACTAATAAGGTTCATTCAAAAATCCTACAAGTATAAAAATATCTAGGTGCGGAAGCAACCCTAGAATGATCCTACGCAATTGTTCAATTATCAGAGTTAAATTAAGTATGTTGATCAATTAAGTTGTTCTACAATCTACGTGAGGTTCATTATGAATTAATTAAATAGATTTAATTTTCTTAAGTCAAGTCTAGGGTAACCTATTAAGTCCACATGGTCTAGGTATGAGTCAACCCAGTTGACTCGGCCAGGTCTCAAAATTTGGGTAAGGCAAAATATCCAAAATTTGACCTAGTCCAAATAGGGCAACAAGGTGCTGTTTTGACTATATCTCCTTCATTATTAAGAATCTGTGAATGGGCCATACATTTTCGGAAAGGTCTCATAGAGATCTACAATTAGTCATTCTGCATAGATCTGAGAAAGAATCATCTTCACTTCTGAAATTGCTACACAACACAGATCGAATCTATAGAAACTGTAAATATATCTGAAAAGATAACTCGAAGATCTTCAAAAAGTTCTTCTAGGTTAGAATCTAAAAAGGTCATCTGCATATCTTAAATCATACTACAATTCAGAACTTTGAATTTGGCAGATTTGAGATATGTTTAGTATTTCGGTCATAACTTTTTGTTCTGGTCGAATTACTGAATTTTAGAAGCTATTCCAGAAAGATAACTTAAAGGGCTTCGAAAAGTCCCTACTGGTCAGAAACTAGTTCTGCCATCTTTATATAAGAAAATACACCACAAGCTAAAAAAATAGGTTGCTGTCTCATTTTACATTTTGGTGACTAAGTCTTTTGGAACCCGATAAGTGTACCGGTCCAAATGGGATTGTACTAGGGCGTTCATTTTATCATTTAAAACATGCTCATAATTATCAAAAATATAACGAGGAATCATATCATAAATTCAATCAAATCATGTTCACAACTCAAATATGTTATAAAATAAAATGAGGACAAACCCTCAAAAATCAAGCCAGAACAAGCTTGTTTTAATTCTAAGTAACCGAAATATATGATGCACTTCAAATAGTCTATGGTGTTGTGGGAGGCACCACCCTTCGACGGGCTCAAATGTCAATTATTCCTGACCAGTCTGGGAGTTGAGACTATCCAAACTTTCGATCTAGATGACGCATTTGTAGTCTACTATATTCACCAGAGGAAAAGAATGATTAATGTCACATCGCTCCTAAATGTTAAACAAGCCAGGAAGTAATTGTTGAGGGACTACCTCAATTGATTCAAGAAGGAAGTGGCCCAGGTGGACTACCTCAACGAGAAAAAAATGGCGTACGCCGTCCAAGTTGAGGTGATACTAGGTACTTAGGTCCATGAGTCATCAGCAATACTTCTCAGCTGGGGGATGCCTACCTAACAATAGAAGAACACATCCGAGTAGAAGAGGCAATAAAGGCTTGAATAGGGGTTGCAAGAGTACGAGTACAAGAGATTGGGAGCTCGACTAATGCTGGAGATGACAGACGCGAGCACAATAAAGAGTAAAAGGAACAGAAGAGGTAGTGGTCACGTTTCGATGAGAGAGATCGGGATGGGAAGAGGTCTAGGGATAGACTGAGAAATACATACCCGTCCAAGATGATACACCGTTGACGGTATCATTGAAAGAAATCTTGGACAAGATAAAAGGGGAATCGTGCTTCAAGCCCCCTAGGAGAATATCTGAATTCCGTTCGGATAGACCATTATATGTTTACCACTAAGCACCGGATTATCCAACGAACGACTAATATGCCTTGAAGGGCTTCATCGAAGTTCAAATCAATAGAGGAAAGCTTCGATAATACATTGCAAAAATGGAGGGCCAGAGACAACAACACAATGCCGAGACAGTCTTACAAGAGGAGGAAGCCCCTCCGAGAAACGTTATCCATGTTATCTATGGAGGAAATATGGGAACTCAGAATTTCAAACCGAGAAAAGGAGTGACATACGATGTATATATAGGAAGTCATGGATATCTCGGGTGAACCACAATTCGTGGAACCAGCGGATCCCAAGGCATTTGACCTGAGAACAACCACCTTGTTTTTGGGAAAAGATCTAAAAAAACTTCATGACTCCACACAATGATGCCTTAGTGATCTCTTTCACCATACGAAATTTTTTAATAAAAAGGATCCTAGTGGACTACAGAAGTTCGATCGAAATCCTATTCAAGTTGACGTTTGGCAATATGGGGACCCCAAGCATGTGAGCACCTTCTGAGACCTCAGTATTCAGATTCAACAGTGTGTCCTAGGAACCCCTCGACGAAATCACCTTTTTAGTAACTACGGGCCAGTCACTTTGCCAATGAAAGGCCTATCGGTTGATAGTGAGAAATGGACTCAGGTGCTTTAATTTTGGGGATGAGGGCAATATTTGTATGGTTAATCTGACTAATGGATTGATCATTGATAAAAAAAAATCATTAACCATCTGGAAAATCTCAGCATGAACCTCCCCCCAAAAAGTTTGAAAGAAAAACCCCAAAAAACCACCAGGACCCGGGGCTTTATGGGCCCCAATGCTGAAAGCTACCTCTTTCACCTCTTCTAAAGATACAGGTGAGGTAAGCATAGCATTGTCCTCATCAAAATTTTTTTTACTTACCACTCGATTGATAAGGTCAGTATTTTCAAGATCAAAAGAACTAAAAAGAGTTTTAAAAAAAAACACAAAAGCCTTCCCAATATCCCCTCTACTCACTACAAGAAAAATGATCTATAACAATGGACTTTTAGTGGCGGCCAGTGAAAACAGGCTCCATAGGAGGTTTTAGCGACAACCACCAAACTAGCCGTCGCTAAAGGGTGCAAAAAATTTGGCACGATGTAATGGAGGGAAAATGTGGAGTTTTACCGACACCCATAGCTACAGCCAAAATGTGACCCTCGTTAAAACCTCTTTTAACGATGACCAATGCTCTAACCATCGCTATATCTGGTGTATTAGCAACGATCAAAGTGTGGTCGTCGCTAAAAGATATTTTAACGACAGTCAACGTGGCTGTCGCTATAGTAAGTGTATATAAACAAAAAAAAGTTCTATATTTTCCACGCACACACCCTACTCTCTAGCGCTTCTCTCTTCGTCGTCCTCCTTGCAGCCATCCACCTTGTCACCGTCCGTTGTGCCCTCCTCTCTCTCCTTTATGCCATCCACCATCTCTCTTCTATCTCCTTGTAAAGAATATTTTCATACTCTAGGTTTGGCAAAGATTCCATGTGACATAAAACATTCATGTAACCATTCCTACGAGCACCAGTGTAGTATTGAAGATGCCATGGTAGGCATACTTCGCCGACTACGTGAAGACTAAAAGATAGACAGTAAGAATCAGACGATTGACAGCATGAGTCATCTGAGTAACTACCCATTTGTCGGTTTAAATCATGTATGCTTGCTTAAAAAAGTAAGTGACTTAGTGACTATAGGAATAGGTTTAAAATGAATAAAATATAATGGTCAAACCTAGTCAATGGACAGATCTAAGTCTAAGTCAAGATTATTGACTTTTGAAAAGTCCGATCGATTAGACTTTTTAGGCCAATCGATTGGACAAGCCCAATCGATTGGAGACCTCTGTGAACTCGATTGGACCCTACGAGACAAAAACTTATATAAGTTCGATCGATTGGACACTTGGTACAATCGATTAGATTTATGAAGGAAAAACCCATCCGTATAAGACCAATCGATTGGACCTAAAGTTCAATCAATTGGACTTCACGCGGATTGAGTCTTTTTAGATTCGAAATTCTAGTTTTCACTTCCCTCACTTATCAATAACTTAGGGCTACAAATTCTATAAATATAATCCCTCTCTGGACTTATTAAATACACATTGGAATACAGAGAAAGTTTTATTTATCAAGAGTTTCCATTTGAAGAGCAAAAAGCCTTTAGTTCTGATTAATATCTTGTGAATTTTTTCTCTTCTTGATCAAAGTTAAAAGCTTGATCATTTACTCAGCTTAGGTTTGTCACATAGAAACTTGACCTAGAAGCCTGAGAGTACCAGTGCGTCTCAACACTATTTGAGCGACTTAGGTTTCAAGGTGTACTGAGTGCTTCACCTTCAATAAAGGCTGGAGAGTTGAGAATTAAGATCGGAGTGGCTGATCGAAGGTAGGTTTGGAGAGTACCAAACTGAACAAGCGAACAAGGCTTCTTGAATGGGAGAGCGCACGGGGATTTGTAGCGTTGATTCAGATGACAAGAACGCATCGGCAGTAGGCCTTGGCTAAGGTTGGAAGCTGCATTTGCAACGGTGCTGCGTAGGTAACCTTGTTTCGTTTCTTTCAGTTAGTGATACTTTCCGTCTGGACGTGGTCCTGTAGTTTTCCTTGGCTAGGGTTTCCACGTAAAAACTTTTTGTCTTGTAGATGTTTGATTGTTGTTCCGCTAATTGTATTGATTAAATCAAATGACGAAAAGACAATATACCATGGAGGTATATTCGATTTGAGTCGGTTGTGATAATACTTTTATCAATCAACTAAGACATGCAATTTTATTACCCTTACTAAGACCCGTAAAACTATTTAGGTTAATTAATTTGTAAATACCTAATCATCCCCCTTCTAGGTATTCTTATGTAAAAGAGAATGAACTGGTTATTTTTCACTCATTTTTCTCGGCTGCCGTTCGCCATCACGGCCCACCGCCGCTTGCTACTACCCATCGTCCATCATCTCCACGAAGGTTTGGAGTCATTTTCATAGGTTGATTTGGGCGTACAGAGATCCAAAGGTTTGAAATCAGTAATCGGGTTGATTTTTGGTATGTAGGCCCAAACCCTAGATGAACGTAGAAATGAAAAAATCGCCTGATTAGTGATTTCTAAGTGTTGGATTGGAGTCAATTTCATGGGTTGATTTTTAACTATGGAATCTGAGCATTATTGACCATTATTTAGGGCGTACAAAGGTCCAAAGGTTTTTTTTTTGTAATCAAAGATCCAAAGGATAGAAATCAATAATCACGTGTCAATGAGATAATGTAGATTTTAAAGGTATGTTATCTGCGATTTCTCGTTAGTTTCTTGATCTTTAGGGTTTCCCACCTTTTATATTCTATCTCTACGGTTATTGCTTGAGATTTTTAATTTTTTTGATTGTATTGATGTTCTTTCTCTTTATTTCTAAGATCTGTGGATGAGAAAATTAGGAATTTTTTACCAATCGTTGCATGATGAAACTTGAGCGCCATTGCAATATCTCTTCTAGCCTCAGCCATGTTCATTATCCTTGCTTGGTAGGAGGGCTTCTTACTTGGGGCTCTCCTAACCCATTTCTTCTCCGAATCAGTCGTCAACCAAGGATCGATTATTTTGTCATCATCAATGGTTTTGGTGCCGAAATTCGTAAAGTTCCAACTTTGGGTCAGATGTTTGACTAGGGTCCTAATGTAGGCACCGGATAGCTGAGGCCCTTCCTTCTCTATTTCCATTAGTGTCTCTTTATTGCACTAACTCATGTTATTCTTCCAACAAATGGGATGAACTGGTTAAATTTATATTTGGAAAAGCCTTTGCCAATTGGGAAGTCCAACATGGTTTTGTTGGGATAACAAGCTTGTAGGAACTCAAGTATGCATGCCTTTTCGTTAGAGATGAAACTTTATTTCCTTTGTGCTCCAATTTTTTGTGTGTTTTTGTATATGTTTGTAGGGTCTTTAAGAGTGATACCAAGAATAAAACCATGTCTTTTGTTTTTATACTTGTCGAGTACTGTCTACTAAAAGAAGTTTCAATGCTTATTTACCTGTAAAATAACTTTTATAATTATGGCAATAGAAGAGAACTCGGTCATATAGTTTCTGAAATTTGAGGTTCTTTTGAATCTAAAAGCATTTAAACCATTCATTTTTTTTAGAAGATCCAAGAGTCTCGCATGCTATATGAATCAACAATCACCCACTCAATTAGCTAACTCCTTTTGCCATGTTCTCCTCAATCTACATGGGAAGCTATAAATGGATCCAAGTCATACAAATAAGGATAAAAATTATCCTCAAAGTTCCAGCAACATTATTGATCAAAATAAAATTGAAATGAAGAGGAAAAATTAATCATAAACATTTCAATGGAGATAGCTCCTCTTAACCTGTTGTGTTGTTGTTGGAGATGTTGAAGACCCCAATAAGATAATGAACATGCTTTATTTTTCAAGTTCTTTTATTATCTTTCTGAGCTTTGGCAAACCATGCATGTAAACTGATACGGGACTCTAGCACTGACCTCCTCTAATAATTTTGCAAATTTGGACCAGGTTCTACTATCCAGGGTAAGCTTCTTTGGTGCAAAAGAGACTTCATATTTTGAGAACCTTGGATTCCAAATGTACAGAATAATAGCTGAGGCTATTATGTGTGGTCTTCTAGAGCACTGAACAACAAGTACAGGGCATATTAAACCTCAGGCCTTGCTGGCATTGAATGACTTTCCAAGAGTGTGTCAACTTGGGACCGGCTAAGAGAAACTCAGGTATTTCCATTCAAAACACCAATGGCCTTGATTTTTGTTGGTTTGTTTTTCTTTCCAACAAGTATCTTTGGGACCTAATTAACGAAATGCTTTGGATTGTGTGGTGATGTATTGGTGTTTGTATATTGTTTTGTAAAAGAAGAGCCAGTATATCTATCCATATGGAATGTACCATTTGGTTTCACGGACCATTGTAACTGTTAGTTTGTAGCTAGATGAAGTGGTGGTTCAGAGCTTTGCATATGTTAACTTTTCCTCCACACCATTTTCTGGTAGGTACTCATCTATTCATTACTTCTCTTTTGGTCCGCTGAGTACCTAAGCCTATTAGTGTATCAAAAATTAGAATCCATCTAGCACTGATCAGCACCTCTGTAGTTAAACATTGACCTTGACACCCCTTGGCAATCTTGTTTTAAGGTTTTTTTTTTCTTTCTGAAAAAAGGGTTGTAAAGGTTACATGTGAAGTGCAGAGTCGCTGGTTAATGCTACTTAGCAAAAATAGATTCTAGTTTTATATACACTTGTATCGCTAGGTGGTCGAGACTGAATACGAAGTCTACCCTCAAATAAGGGTTCATAACTATCTTCTTAAGTACTTCTTGAGTGCCATTCCTTATTATACTGGTTGGTAAGCTGAGATTCAACCCGTGACCTCATGGTTACTATTCATAACATTAAGCATTTGTGAAATTAAATGAGCTCACAAATGCTTTTATTTTCAAATTTTGATGGTGAAGAAGATTTCTTGTATGTCACTCTCTTGTCTCACATGTTTAAATTTCTATTTGGTTAAGGTTTCCAGGTATCATTCCCCATAAAGAGTTACAAGGTTTTTTTGCCATGTGGGCTAGTGATGTGACAGATTGGACGTGCTAGTGGAGTTTAATAATCTAAATGCTTCATGTGGTGTTTGTTTCATTCTTGTTCTTGTAGTCCCAGTGGAAGGGGACATGCCAATGGAACTTGATGTTTATGATTTCAAAGGTCGTGGCCTTGCATTGGGAATATATGTAGCGGATGAAGATAGAAAATAAATAACCATTGGTTATTGATAAAAAGGAGATTAGGCATTTTTGGGCGATTATCTCATTCCAATTGATGAATTCACAAGTAATTGAAGCCTCATTCCAATTGATGAATTCGCAAGTAATTGAAGCAAACTCAGTTAAAAAACTGAGATCAGAGTTGAGGAAATTAAAGAAGGTGGTTAGTGGAAATAAGGAGATGGTTTTAGATTGTGGTTTGTAGATAGAAGTTGGCTTGGGGAAAGAAGCTGGCTTCATGCTCTCTTTTTTTCCCTGTCTTTTATAGGTAGAAGGCAGCTTAAACAACATACGAAATAACAACATGCATGGAACCTCACTTCACTTAGTATATTAAGTATAGATTTTGCTTGCTTTATTAGTTGAAAAAAGCAAAGTTCTTAATTTTTTTGACCATATGATGGGTAGAAAATGAATGCATGGTCATTTTGTACCCGAGTTCTCACTTGTTGATAAGATAATTTTTGCTTCTAGACAACTTATATCTTCCTTTATAGTTGATCTAATAATTATTTGATCTGTGACACATCTTGATTTGTTTTTTTGTCCATTTTAAGAAACATGTTGAGCTTCTCATTCTTTGCCTTCTCAGTTATTTTTTATTTTTCTCGTGTTTCTCTCTTGATCAAATAAAAATGTTCTGATTATTAAAAGAGAACCACAAAATACAGAGAGGAACATTTATGTGGCGATTCTATTTTTTGTTTGGTATATTATTTGCTATACTTAATTAAACTAAGCACTTTATGTATGCATAATGCTTAGGGTTGAACCGTTGAACTCCTTCAGATATCTTTTTGAATAAGTAATGGAGATTATATATTAACAATTAAAAGAATCTTTGGGATCAGTGGATCAGTATGTCAAGCTCTGAGTGTGTCCGAGAGATTGAAATTCTAATTTTTGGGGAAAGCATTCCCAAAAAATAAGAAAACCTATATACAACAGCTAACCCATAAGGAAATAGTCTAAATTGCCACAATGAAAAGTGGAGTCCCGATTTTTTTTATCAAAATCCTCCACTTTTACATCAAAGAACTCTTTCACAATACTTGAGCATTCCACTGATGACCTTTGAATAGCAATGCAAACCTTAGGAATTGAATTAGTACAATCTTCAAAAATTGTTCTATTGCGTTCCTTCAAAATTCCATAACAAAGGTGTCATTCTCAAAAGGTATCATGCCTCTGGAGCTAAAGGGCAGCTAGACATGGTTTATTTGCTTGTATGTGCAATTGTCCTCTGATGAGAAGACATTAGAAGCCGAGGCTGCTCATGGGATTGTTGCTCGGCATTTTTGGCTATACCAGAAGGGACAAGAAACTAGTACAAGCAGTATTGCTTCAATATTTGCATGGACAAGGGGGCTTGAACACAGGTGCTTCTGTTGTTTATCCTTAAAAGGCATGTTACATCTATTGATTGTACTTAGTGCACTGTCAAACGTCTATCTGAATTAATCAAGTCGGTCTTTGCTGAATTAACCTGACAGCTGAAACCAGTTGTGAATGAACCAAGCTGTTGATGAAAACCTTGATCTAAACCTTGATCTAAACAGAAGACTGCTGCATGTTGTGTTGTTGCATTGTTCGTGTGTGTATTTGCATATATGTTGATGTGTCTGTAAATACCATTATTAAGGGGCAAGAGTGACACATGGGATATGTTGAATATGATTTCCTCTGGTTCTTTATCGGACCTTGATGTAACAAGCTCTCCTTCAACAATAGTAGCAATCCCTCTATCATCTTGGCCTCTTAGCTCCTCCTCAGGTACGATATGTTTCTATTTTGCAATAGGCCACCCTCTTAAGAGTTTAATAGTGAAACTTTCATGGATTTTAATTTGTACACACTTTTGAGGTATTAGCTTTTGGCATTAACTCAAGTTAATGCCTCTTTGTTTTGTGAGCTAATGTGGTTGCCCTCCCATTAGTTCTTTTAAGTGTGTAGTTTTCATCTCTTTGAATTTATTTTTCTTGTTATTTCTGTTTAGGTATCTTTTAATTTGGTTAGTGTTTCAATTTTTTTTATTCATTGGTTATGATGTGAATGTTCTTGAATTGTTAAAGGTTATTCTTCGCATCTTGGAGTTCAAGTGGGGCGTCAAGCACGACCTTGGCCACTACCATTTTAGGTAACTTTTAGAATATCGTAATGCTTTTGTTATAAGCTACTGAAAGTAGAATTTTTCCGCGTCGTTGGTTACGGAAACCCTAAAATCAACACTTTTTGTAATTATCCGAGACTTATAACCTGTAAAATGAGCAATTTTTGCACAGTGGACAATGTCGGATGTCGATCCGCGCTCGGGGGTAGTTAGCGCATGTAGATAACATAAAATGACAGATTTTTCTTAGAAATTTCTATCAAAGAGGATGGAGGGGTGAGAGAAGCCAGTCGATTTTTAAAACATACTTTTGGTGAGATAATTGAACAAAACTACTGCTAACATGAAATAAAATCAACGAAGAATAATCAAATACATTAATTCAAATTGTCATTTACATGAAATTGCATGATTCAAACTAGTTATCAAAGCGTGAAATAAAACTAGATAGATTGAAAATAGAGAGTGAAAGGGAAGTTAGAGAGAGAAAGTGGCAAAAACAAGAATTTAGAGAGAAAGAATTGAATGGAGAGAGAAAGTTATTTTAGAGAAAGAAAGAAGAAAATAGAGAGAGAAAGTGGAAGTAGAGAGAGAAATACCTACGTGACTTATCGAGAGGTGGACAGACGATGAAGGCAATCTCTGTGGCTGCCTGTAGTGATGGATCAGCCAAGTGGTATTCGGCCAAGGGAATGGATGGTGAGTATAGAGGTGGAGTGGACCAATGGGGCAGCAAGTTGAAAACTTGCTGGCTGGTATGATGGAGGTGAGAAGCCTGTAGGAGATCATGCAAGGGCTGGAAAACTCGACCGTTGAAAGAGATGAAGCATGGTAGAGGGAGGTGTTGCTTGTGTCGGCGTCAATGGAAGTTGCCGTTAATCATTAAAAGTGCATCGGCTAGAAGAAATTACAGCGACCATGAAGAGGAGCTTAAGAGAAGCCCACGGTCTAGTTAGTTGCAGGTTCTCGGCAGAGTTGCAGGTTCTCTTGCACAGTCTACACCTTGGCTTGATTGCCGGTGGTTTAAAGGTGGAAGAGTCGGTGACTTGCAGGTTGTTCAGAGAAGAATGGCACGTTCAGCAGGTTGGAGAAGATGGGCTGGAGTTTCTATCCGATTTCAAGGGAGTTTGTAGGTGGTAGCCGTGAAGAGGTAGTAGACACGTTAGAGAAGATCGTGGGAAAAAGATGGAGCAAGGGGCATTGAGGGAGAGAAGTTGCAGACCTACAACTTGGGAAGTTGTAGGTTAGGACGTGAAAGAGATGGTGGAGAGCGGCTGGGAAGAGGAGAAGATGGCGATAAGAGAGAAGGGCCTGGTAGTTGCACCAGTCCGTGCACGTGGTGGTTCGGTGGCTGAAGAACGATGGAGGATCACTAGTAGATCGAAACAGGGGCAACAAGAGGAGCACGCCTCGTGGTGGAGATGGAGAACAGCACGACGGTGGACTGGTGGCGCTGGTTTCACTGGCGAACCAGTGGCGGAGCAAGGAGGTCGCAGGCGGACCTGCAACTCCGAGTTGCAGGTCGTGGTTTGATAGAGGGAGAGGGCGGCACGCCTTTGGAGCAGCTGTTGCAGGCGGCAGTGGCCGGAGTTGCAGGCTGCAACTCCGGTGCAAGATGGTGAAGATGACGAAGAAGATGAAGAACATGAAGAAGAAGAGGAGAATGGGGCCAAGGGAGAAGGGGAAGAAGGAGAAGTGGGTTTTTGGGGGAAGGATTGAAGAGATTGGAGGGGGATTAGGGTTCAAACGAACCCTTCTCCTTCCCCTTTTAAAGCTCCCTATTTCCTTTAATGGAAACAGGGAATTTTTTTTAAAAAAAAAAATAAATAAATAAGAAAAAATATATATATATTTTTAAGTAAAACAGTACTTTTCTTTGGGGAATTTCCCCATTTAGTGGACCCCCCATTTTTTAAAATTTAATTGAAATTATTTTGAAATTCACGGGGTCCACTAAATGGTCGGACAACGGGTCGATGATGATGGGCCCGGCTACTGGCCCACATGGAATGATGATGTCCATCGTCTCACAAGATGATGTGACAGACAATCTGATGGCGATCGGATGGATGGTGACTAGATTGGGACCCAGATTGATAGATCGACGGATCTAGAGAGATCCAACGGTCCGATGGAAGATCCAATGGTCCGATTGAAGATCCAATGGTCAGAAAGCTAAGGGAGATGAGACAGAGCCAATGGGCAGGAGTTCTGGGGTTAGGTCAATAGATTCGAGGACCGAGAGATGAAGAGAAAGAGAATAAGGAGAGATGAGAGAGAAAATATCAGAAAATGGCGATAAAAGTATTGGCAGAGGGTTTGGAACCCTGGTCTTCACTGTGACCATCCTCACGCTTCTCCAGTAGAGTCTATCATTCCTTGCTGACTCATGTGGCTTTAAACGCTTTGGTCCGTCTCTTGGTCATTGGCTCTCTTACTCTCTTCGTTCTTTGGGCCGACTTTTTGGTCCTCTTATTCAGCCCATATTTGGCCCATATCTTCTAGTCATAGCATGTGGGCTCTTTAAGCTTTGATAATGGGCTTTCTTGATCGATGTGGGCTCGCAAGTCTCGAGAATTATCCCATCGGGGTTTCCTGCGACAGAAGAAGCGCGTAATGAGACTTTATCAGAACGACTTAATGTCTAGACTTCCAGAAATGCGTTTAATGCATGCAAATATACCATTTCGTCCAGAAAAATATGTTCTACGCAACAGAAGAGACTATTACGTAGAAAAGTAGATAAATAGAGCATTTTATGTAGGAGAATGCAATAACGCTAAAAGGATAATTGCTTAAAATAAACACTTTTGAGCGAATATCAGCTACACATTGTTATGTTATACCTAATAACATTAGCTTCTATAAAGAGAGAGATCTTAACCTCCCATTGGAAGGGCTAAAACATATATGAAGAGAAAGGTCAATAAATGAGGCAGTCGGAAGTGTTGGGTTCATAGATTGAGTAGTAGATTGGTCTTACTATTGGATTTTATTCCCAATTTAAAAAATGGATTTTATACCAAGTAGTTAATTGATCTTCAACAAACCACCCTTATATAACTTGTTATCATTTCCAACAACCGACCCTAGTTAGCAATTTGGCATTATGACAAAAGTCCGTCTAGAGCTACACCCATTTCTTACATCCACTTCTTACACTCGAGGTTGGGGCCCACATGGAGATCATGTTGGACAATCCAACCATACATTCAGTTGTCCTTGCCATGATGATCATTGTTGCCAAAAATCAGTTCACTTCGACATCGCTAACCTTATAAAAAAATTGACCGAAAATAATGGTTTAATTGGATGGTCTGGATTTTTAAAATGAAAGTCATATTTTCATGAGGTTAAGAATGTTGAATTGTCCTGATTTTTTGTGAGAAGAGTAGCCATAGTATGAAAAACTCATTGTGCGGTTGGATTTCCAACATGATCTCCATTTGGGCCCCAACCTCGGGTGTAAGAAGTGGATGGAAGAAATGGGTATAGCTTTAGACGGACTCTTACGACAAACATAATTGTTCTTTGCTTTATCGTATTTGAGTCAAGAATCAAATAAGATCTCATGTTCTTTAAGTAGAAAGAGAAATGAGGAAATAATCAGACACTAATAGTAATATTCGCTTAAAAGTGCGTATTTTCCACTATTATCCTCTAAGTGTTATCACACTCTCCTATGTAAAACTGCTCTGCTTATCCAATTTTCTACGTAAGAGTCTCTTTCATTACGTAGAATATACTTTTTTCTAGACGAAATGGTATATTTGCATGCATTAAACACATTTTTGGAAGTCTAGATATGAATCCATTTTGATCAAGTCTCATTACGCGTTTTTCTCTCGTAGGAAACCCAATCGAGCGATTCTCGATACTTACGGGACCACTATTAACCAAAGAAGCCCACTATCAAAGCTTAAAGGGCCAACAAGCTAGGACAATAAGATAGAAGCCAAGTACAGGTCAAGTCAGAGGATCACAGAGCTAGCCCAAAGAACCAAGAGAAAGGCAAAGCTGAAGACCAAGAGACAAACTAAAGTGATTCAAAGCCGCACCAAATGACATAAAATGATGGCTTACGTGATTGGTGAAGCCTACTGAAATATATGTTGAAGATCAAGGTTCAAGACCCTCTGCCAGCTCTTTTCTCTGTATTTTCTATTATTTTCTCTCGCATCTCTCCTAATTCTCTCTCTTCTCTCCACTTCAACCAATTGATCATCTGATCGACCATCCGATTGTCATTCTCACCACACGATCTCTCCCCCGTCACCCATCTAATCCCTCACTAGGCCAATCATGTAAGAAATATTTTCATATTTAATTTGGCAAAGATTCCGTTTGACATAAAAACATTCTTGTAGCCGTTCCTACGAGCACCAGTGTAGTGTGAAGATGTCGCGGTACACATACTTCACCAACTACGTGAAGACTAGAAGATAGAGACAACAAGAATCAGACGGTTGACGACATGAGTCATCTGAGTAACTGCCCATTTATCAGTTATAGATCGTGTACGCTCGATTAGGAAGGTAAGTGACTTAGTGGCCATAGAAATATGTTTAAAATGAATAAAATATAATGGTCAAACCTAGTCATATGACACACCCGAGTCTTAGTCAAAGATATTGACTTATGGGAGAGTCCGATCGATTGGAACTTGTCCAATCGATTGGACATAGCCCAATCGATTGGAAGCTACGAGGCAAAACATGATAAATGCCCAATCGATTGGAGGCTATGAGATAGAACATGATCAAAGCCCAATCGGTTGGACACATCTGTAAAATCGATTAGAGTCTATGAGACAGAACATGATCATTGCCCAATCGATTGGAAACCTCTGTAAAATCAATTGGAGCCTTCAGGATATAAACTTATATGAGGCCAATCGATTGGACTTAGCATGATCTGAGTCCTTCTCAGATCCGAAATTCTTGGTTCCACTCTCCCACGTTCTACAAGACTAAGGGTCACAAATTCTATAAATACAATCCTTCTATACCTTCTCTAGACACACACAGAGTGACACAATACTTCAAAAGAGAGAAGAAAATGTTTATTTTAGAGTGTCCATTCGAAGAGCAAGAAGCTTGTTTCTCAATAACATCTTGTGAGCTTGTTCATCTTCTTAATCAAAGCCAAGTGCTTGAACCATTACTCAGCTTAGGTTTTCTACTTAGAAATTCGACCTAGTAGCCTGAGTGTACCAGTGTGACTCAACACCTTTGAGCAACCTAGGATTCATGGTCTATTGAATCATTCACATTCGACAAAGGTCGGAGTGTTGAGAATTAAGATCAGAGCAGCTGATCAACGGTAGGTTTGGGGTGTACCAAATTGAACAAGCAGACAAGGCTTCTTGGTTAGAAGGGCGTGCGTGGATTCGTAGCGTTGATTCAGAGGACATGGACGCATCGGTAGTAGGCCTTGGCTAAGATTGGAAGTTGTATTTGCAATGGTGCTGCGTAGGTAACCTTTGTTTTGTTTAACTTTTCAATTAGTGATACTTTCCGTCTGGATGTGGTCCCGTGGTTTTTCCTTAGCTAAGGTTTCCATGTAAAAATCTCTTGTCTTGTGTGATTGTTTGTTTGTATTTTGCTATCTATCTTGATTAGATCAAACGACGAAAAGAAAATATACCACGGAGGTATATTCAATTTAAGTCGGTTGTGTTAATCTTTGATCAAACAACTAAGGCATGCAATTTTGTTCCCCTATCATAGACCAGTAAAACTGTGTAGGTATAATTAATTTTAAATATCCAATCAACCCTCCTCCTAGGTATATTGGATTAAAGAGAATGGACCGGTTGTTATTTCAAATCATCATCATCCTAATTCTTTCATCCCTCAAATCCACCGTTCGATCACCATCCGATCTACTATCTGATCATCCGATCTCTCTGATCATCATCGATATCACCCGATCGACCTCCATCTTGACCATCCCTCCCTATGAATCCCATGACTCCCATCTCTTTGATCTCTCTCTCTCTGATAAGGGAAGAAAACCTTAAGGGTGTGTTTGATTGCACGAAAGATATTTCTATGGGTAGTAGTTGTGTTTTCCGAAGGAAAATGTAATTTTCTCTTTTGGCAAACAAACACACCCTAAGAAAAAAAAATAAAAAATAGAAAAAATTAGATTTAGAAACCGTGAGTTTCTAAGGGAGAAACCCTTCTTCTTCTTCTTCTTCTTCTTCTTCAACAGTAATTGCTCCTCCAACAACCAGCGCCTGCAACTTGCACCGCCTGCCCCACCATTAACCGTTGCAACACACTGGCGCACCACCGCTTTGCAACTCACGGTTGCTGCTATCACCAATGGTAGCAGCACTTGCAACCGCCTGAACCTCCACCGTGCAGGACCATTGCACCTCCGGTTGGGTTCCCTCCCCTTTATCTTCTTCTTCTTTCTTTTTCTTCTTCGTCACTCTTCTTCTCCGGCGGACTGGTTCAGCGCCACCGCCTGTTACAGCACCACCCACGGCTTCACACGGTGGTTCTTCCACTTGTTCATCTCTCCACTACCAATGCCTCCAACCATTGCTGCACTAGCAGCAACCGCCCTCCACCTCCTTGGCTGCTCCACCGTCTTCTTCTTCTTCTTCCCCTTCATCTTCTTCTTCTTCACCGATCTTCCATCGTTTCACCTACGAGCCACCACCATAACCAACGATCTCCAGCACCACCGTTGCACTGCCAGCTACATCCTCCACCAGTCACCCATCCAAGCAACCAATGGTTGCTGTTCTCATCGTTACCTTCTCCCTCCAAAACCAGACACGTGGACTGCTCCTCTTCACCTAGTTCGGGCTCTAGGCAGACCGGCAAACATCACCAACACCACCATTCATCCCTCCCACGCCTAGCAACTTTACTACCAGTTTCCTCCATCCCAACCATCCTCCTCTCTCTCAACTTCTGCTAAAAAAAAATTGATAAAGCAAAAGAAAAACCAAAACAGAAAAGAATAGAAAAAAAAAAAGAAAAGAAAAAGTAGAGAGGAGAAGGTGTTCTTCACCACCATGAGCCGCCTACCTGCAACCTTGATCCACCTCCCTTCATTAGCACCGCCACCATCATTTGAAGTTGCAAAACCTGCAACTTACCTTCTTACCTAGCTTCCTAGCAGTCCATGCGTGCTCAAACTCCACGACCTACCTTGGCACAACCACGGTCCACTTTCCACCATCACATCGGCGATCACCTTTGACTAGCCGATCAATGTTCGATCCCAATCACTCATTCTAAGGTAAGGTTTTCTCTCTAAATCTTCTCCATCTCTCTTTCTATCTCTACAATCTCCTCTCTTCTTTCTCTCTCTAAAAACCTTCTATTTCTCTCTCTAGATTCCTCTACTTTCTCTCTCTTCTCTCCCACTCTCTCTCTAGTTTCTCTCTTTTATACCCTTTCTAGTTAGATTCATTTTCTTGTCTAATGATTGTAAGAACTTTTGATTAATGTATAAATTTAGTTGATTATTATGTTTTAGTTCTTTCTCATTATTTCTGTTAGTCATTTAATGGATCTCTACAATTCAAGCATGTTTTAACATCGATTTCTCCACCATTCTCACCTCACCATATTCTCCACGTTTTTCTGATAAAAATTTGTCATTTCATGCTCTTATTGCACAATGTGATTAATCCCGAGTGCGGATCGACATCCGACATGAAGCCCTATACAACTCTTATTTTTACAGGAATTGAACCGGAAAAGATACAAATTTTGTTGGAATTAGGGTTTTCGATCCGATGACACGGAAAAACCCTAGTTTCAAATAGGTTTAGGCATTTCACAATTTTAAGTTAAGTCAAATTTAAGACCTCGACGCCCAAATCGGGCAAACGAGTTCTAAATCTCCCGAAACCTCTTCCAACACTTAATGTGTTAAAACAAATGTGCTGGAAGAGACGGGGTAAAAAACAGAGATCCGGTTGGCAAACTATAGTCAGTTATAGGTTTAGGCATTTCAAGGTTTTAACTTCAACTTTTCATTTACATCAAACAAATGTGCTGAAAGAGACGGAGTGAAAAATAGAGATCCTGTTGGCAAACTATAGTCAATTATAGGTTTAGGCATTTCAAGGTTTTAACTTCAACTTTTTATTTCCATTTCATTTACACTAAATCTTAACATTTCATATATTAATTTTTTTACTTCTATTTGTTTTGCAGGGCTTAGATGCTGATTGATCATGTCTTCTTCTCTTGGCTATTAGATTGAGTTTTGTAACTTTTATAACATTGCAGAATTTGAAATAGTGAATATTGTAAAAACTTAAGTATTTAAGATATTGAATTTTATATTTTCTTTGTGTTTGATAAAATATAATAGGGAAATGAGGTACTACAGGTATAGGGAAATGACTTTTTTGCGATGGCTGTATTTTTTGTGGCGGTCGCTAATAGTTTTTAGCGATGTTTTTCTACCGACGGTCGGGTTGGCCGTCGCTATAAGTTTTAGCGATGATTTTGGGCCATATACCGACGGCTTCCAGCCATCGTAGAAAGTCTTTTTTCCTATGTGACTAGATTTTCGAATCTTATTTTTTCTCCTTCTAATAATGGTTGAAATGTGAAAATTTTTTGTGTTTCTATCCCCTTCTTTAAGCTGATTTGATGGGATTTTTCTCTCCCAAAGGATTCTTCCTGAACAAGGGCTTTTTCTAACTACTTAGAACAATCCAGCTCAAATTTGTGTTGATTTGGAGAATAAAGTCTACATTGGGATGCACCTAAGGTCCCCTTAAGATATTTAACCTTATCATGAATATTCTCCATTTTATCCACTTATGGAGTTTGGATTGAGTGGCTTTGCCTTTGAGACAAACACTGGTAATAGGAGGTGCTACAGAATGAGGGGTCCATGTATTATAGACTATATTTTGGCATTCCTCCTCCTGAGCCCACATGGATAGAAAGTGGAAGGGTTTCGAGATTTTTTGGATAATAGATTTGGAATTTATAGTAATGGGACAATGGTCAGATCCGAAATTGATAAGATGGTTAACAGCAGCATTAGGAAAAATATGGTGCCATCCAATATTTGCAATGGCTTTATCTAATTTTGACTCTTATATAGGCCAACCCATTTCTTTTATTTGACCATGTATATGGGAAACCCGAAAACCCAAGATCAGTGAAATCAAAATCTTTCATAAAATCTAGGTGGGCTTGATTAAGAGGTTTAGATTTTGAACAACAACCCGATTTTTCCCAACTAGCTAATGTGTCATTGAAATCTCTAGCAATCATCCAAGGTAAAGAAATAGTTTAGCCAAAAGATGCTAGGTCTCTCCACAAGATCTGTCTGTGATGGGTTATAGGATCTCCATAAATTAAGGAGATGATCCAAGGGTGTGAAGAAGGTTCAGAAAGAACTCGGAGGTGAATACTTCTAGAGTTTTGAAAAATAGTTTCCATCACAATATCCTTCTTCCATGCTACTCATAAACCCCCACTCCATCCTAAGGCAAGCTGGATACAAGAGTTTGGATATTCCAATCTAAGGATTAAAAGTTTACTCTTCTCAAGGCTAGCTTTGGATTCAGAAATAAAAATACAGTCTAGATTGAGAGCCTTGATATTGGTTTTTAAAACCCGAACTAACGTGGGTTTCCCACTCTCACGACAGTTCCAGGCAAAAATCAACATTGATTAATAGGGGGCGGATCTGGGCCTGGCACCCGCACCCGTTTCAAAGGAACGAATGAAATTCCAAAAGTATTTGAAGCAAGATGGCTTACCTCACTAGTTAGCTTAGGAGAAGGAATCTTTTCTTCAGAGCATATAGATGGTCCATCTAGGCGAGTTCTTTTTTTTGACTTTAGGTCGTCCGCTATTTCAGTCTTGATAGGGCCTTGCAGATGGGTGTTACCACTCTCCAACAACTGTTTCTCCGATTCTTCATCATTTATGGGAGGGGATTTTGCTTTCATAGATAATTCTGATTCCGAGGAGATAATAATTGCTTCAGAGGAAGATATTGTGGGATTCAGAACAGGTTGCTCTTCTTGATTGAGAGGACTATCTCCATGAAGTTCCTCAATCCATCCAACTCATTTTGCAATCTCGGTAGGGATGGTAAGGCTGTCGGTGATGTGTTTAGGCCCAACCGTAAATTCCCAAATGATGGGTTGGTGAATAGATTTCTCACTATTCGAGGAAGATGAGGATGAAGTTTTTGACGACATTGGAGATGCCATAGGGATACCACCCGAGGATTCTGAGATAGGTAGCAACTGAGGAATATAGGTTTTTTGATTTAGATTTGGTTCAAGGGGTAAGTCTAAAATCGGATTGGTAGCCAATGGTTTAGCTAGGTCGTTCAAAACCGGGGGCGGTATTGGTTTGGTATTGGATGACAGGGGTGGTGGTTGAATCAATGTCAAAGGGGTATGATCACCTAGAGTAGCTGTGGTAGGATTCTGATAGAGATTAGAGGATTTTGGCGAGAGTAATTTTGAATCATTCAATGGAGAAATACGGATGGGATTTGGAGAAGATAGATGGCAACATATTGTGAGACATATTAGTTGGTTCAAAAAGTGGTTTTTGGTGTACGGGTATAAAAGGTATTTCTGGATGTGACTGAGTGAAAAGCTCAGGGTGTGGTTTAGTAGTATGGGTAGGCAATTCAAGTGAGTCATCTACACACCTGTCACAACCCAAATTTTTGGATGTTAGGACCCGACCCGTTTCACGGACGGACCCATATCCATATTCAGTCATGATAAAAATAAAAGGAAAACATTCAATCCACATCCATATAACTGAGATAATCAATTATTTATTTAATCCTTAATGCAAAAACAAAATCATTTAGTTCCTTAACATAATATTAGAATTTGTGGAAGTGAATTTTATCATATTAGCGACTACTATGTCAGTAATTCAGTCGAGACTTGTGTAATTCAGCGGTCTACTAGTCCATGAACAAGCGGATTGTGGCGATCGGGTTCCTCCACCTGGTACCATCTGATCTGGCTTAGATAACGGCCTTCTTGAGCTCAACTCCGAGACTGATTTCCATGGGCTATTACTCGCGATTGACTCTAGATCGAAATCATCGATCATCTACTTGATCCTCCCATGATGTCGGGTGGACTTTCTCCTTCGAGCCCATCTCACCTTCTTCACTTGAACTCGAGGTTGGACTTCTTCTAGGAAGTCGAGTTTTGTCACGTATTTCAATCTTTGGTGTACGCCCATGCATGGTACCAATCGGAAATCGAAGGGCTTAATGGAGGATTCGGTGTCCGACATCTATGTTTACACAAGATCACGCCAAAACATTAATTTCATAAGTCGATAGAAATCAAGTCTATTACACGCATTATAAGTACAAAATCAACAGTAATTTGTATGAATTCAAATATGAAAATAGTATAAATGGTATATGGTCCATGGGTTTGCATGCACAAAATTTCCTCCCTAGCCCCGCCCATATTTCTAATTCAAAACAAACCACTAACGTGGTCATCCAAGATGGGGCAAGATGATCTCTTTTATTTGAGCAGTCTAGACTTACCAAAAGTATGAACCTGACCATATTAATTAAGGTGTCCATGATCCCTCACATGATCAAAGTCAGTAGCAGCCAAAGGTGTTGTATGTCACGATGCCCATTGGGCTCTAACCATTATAAATTTATGATTTCCTTTTTGGTATGATAGGGAGCACTGCAATTTCAGACCATAATAGTGCCTATTAGGGAATGTCAGTTAGCAAACTGTCCAGCCCCCCATGTGGTCTGACTTAGGGATATTTCATCTCCAAAATTTTGACATGTGTCATTACCAATTTCCATGGTATAACAGGGAGCACCGATCGACTTATTTTTAGGTGGTTATGAAGGGAACTCCAATCACCACAAAGCCCACCTCTCCATGTCTAGCGGATGGGAACCTAACACATGTCAAAGTTCAAACATTATACCGATCCCATGGACCATGCAGTGAGGTCGGACAGCACGTATCGCCATAGGTTCCTACAACTCCATGCATATATAGTAGTGTACGTACACACCCTGGAAACCTATTCTCACACCACATCTAATGTATTGGTCCACTCGAGATAGGTCCGCTCTAAATGGCGGCTAATGTCACTAAGGTAAGTACCAATCCATACGTTATGAGTCCATCATCCCGACATTAAGTCCACACCTCGTATTAGAGCCCAAGGGCCCATGGCCTGGACGATCACTCACAACTACGCACTGTATATAAAAAAAAAGTCTACCACATGAACTTAGGGTATTTCAACAACACACATGTATATATATCCACCCAAAACAAAAGAGGAATTTATTTCAATCTACCAATAGTGATCTCCAACGTCAATCAACATCAACAACTAATGGTTCATCAACATTTCTAAGTCTTATCCAACAAGAATCCATACAATAAATTCAACAAAACTACTCTATTAATTTCGGATAGAAATCATAGTGACGTCTATGCTTCCTTTGTCACTACAGGAAAAAAGACTTTTACCGACGGCCGGAGACCGTCGGTATAGGGTAAAATCTCATCGCTAAATGTTATACCGACGGCCAGGGAGACCGTAGCTACCCGTCGCTATAAATTTTGTCAGTAAAAGGTATTACCGACAGCCAACTCAAAAATGACCATCGCAAAACACATTTTGTGGATTGGGAAAATTAATATACCGACGGTCAAAAACGTCGGTATATATCCTTTCTACCGACGGCTATGACCGTCGGTATATAAAAAGATCATTTTACATTCGTCAAAAAGATTTACCGAGGGTCAAATTCGTCGCTATAAGATATATATAGTGACGCAATTTTACTGGCCTTCGGTATTAAATACATTTAGCGACGGCCAGTGATCGTCGGTATATATCAATTGTTCATAATTGTTCATACCTTTTAGCGACGGTCACCGACCGTCGCTATAATATATATTTAGCTACGGCCAGGACTTTTCTCGTCGTTGTAAGGCATATATAACGACGGCCAGATAAATCGACTGTCGCTATATATATATTATAATGACAGTCGCTAAAAGATATAATCGTATAATTTTTTTTTTCAATTTTTTTGAATAATTTATTGTACATGTACCTGTAATGTATATAATACCGCATTTCCCTATTCCATTTCTATTTTATCAAAACATTATGCCGCAACAAGAGATCTTTCCAATACGGTAATTCGAAGAAAATGCTCTTTTTTTTCAATTCTTAGGTAAATTGCAATCATCCCTCTTTCTCTTCCTCCCAGTTTTATCTTTATCTAACTTTCCAAATGTTATCTGCTCGTAGTCCCATAACTGGTCGAGCACATCCCCACCGATCAATGGTTTTGGAGCACTTTTTAATTCTTTTCTGTCATTAAATGACTTCTTATTATGTCAAAATTTATGATTAGTTGGTAGGAATTGACGATGTCCTAAGTAACATTCTTTGTGTCCTTCTTGTAATCTGACTGAACAAGTATCCTTGTGGCATGAGGGACAAGCAAGTTTTCTCTTAGTGCTCCACCCTGACAAGTTTGCAAGTGCAGGGAAGTCATTAATAGTCCATATGACTCCTACATGACACCAAAAATTTTGTTTAAAAGAGGCATCGTATGCCTAAAATCCATCTGTCCATAATTCCTTCAATTCTTCGATCAATGGTTGTAGGTACACATCGATGTCGTTCCCAGGAGCCTTAGGGCCAGGAATAAGCAACGTCAACATGAAAGATGTTTGTTTCATAAACATCCATGGCGACAAATTATATGGAATAATAATTACGGGCTATGTACTGTGAGGAGTACTCGTATAACTAAAAGGAGTGAAGCCATTGCTCTCTATCCCAACTCTAACATTCCTCTGTTCAAAAGATAAAGATGGGTATTTCTCGTCTAAAGCTTCTCACGTCTTAGAATCTGCTGGATGCCTCAACACGCTATCTTTTGTACGACCCTCAGCATGCCATCTCATGTGTTCGGCTATTTTTTAACACATAAACAACCTCTGAAGTCTCGGTCTCAACGGAAAATAACGCAAAATCTTTGTAGGTATTTTCTTATCATCTGTAGACGAAGTGGAAGCATCTTCAGTAGACTGACGTGTAATCAGTTTCCACCTGGACTCACCGCATATGACACATTCATTTGCGGTCTCATGCTCCTTCCAGTATAGCATGCAGTCATTCGGGCATGCATCTATCTTCGTATAATGCATCCCAAGATCCCGAAGGATCTTTTTGGATTCATAATGATTCCTGGGCAACGTTTCACCAATAGGAAATGCCTCCTTTAACAACTCAAGCAACATGTCGAATGATTTGTTACTCTATTCGTTAAGACACTTCAAGTGTAACAACCGTACAATAAAAGATAATTTTGAAAATTTTGTGCAACCTGGGTACAATTCAGTCTCGGCATCCTTTAACAATTCATAAAATTTATCCGCTTTCGGATTTGGCTCAGTCGATCCAATCTTATTCAATTCATTCTCCTCTTCACGATCAAAGTTTGTCATTCCATATGCATCTTGTAACATTCCTTGCATATCATCACCCTCGTCAACCTTATCACTCATATATTCATTATCATACTCCCCATGGTACAACCAAATAGTATAATCCGGTATTATCCCAATCAATAGTAGGTCCCAATATACTTCTAGTCGATCCTTCAGGAACGCATGACAACATTTTCTACATGGACACTTGATCTTGTCTCCGTACTCTGAACGAGCAAATGCAAAATCCAAGAATTGTCCTACTCCATTTAGATACTCGGGGCTATTTCTTGGCTTCCCAACCCAACTTTTATCCATCGGCATATCTCCTTCAAAATGACGTCACCTTCAACCGAAATTAAGCACGTTGTCACACACAACTCAAATGCACATGCATAATGCTTCTTATCTCCTCTCTAAAGGGTGGGTTGATCCTATCCCATTCAGGAATGCATAATCTCTGGTACACTCAATAGCCAAGTGATTATTTCTCTTTGAAGGAAAATTTCGATAGCATTTCCCCATAGTTCTCAAAGTACACGACTTAGACTAGGGACAAACATGTCACCTTGTTTAAATATGTACCTAGAGAACAAGAGGAATGCTCGCCGAAACTATCCTATAAATGAAAATAAACACTTTAACTACTGACTGTACCAGAAATTATGCATTCTCAAATTGTCCAAAGGGACAATTCAAGAATCAACAACAGACAATTACTCCTTATCACCAAAAAGACAAAAAAGTTGTTCACTTCAATTTAGTCTCAAATGAGAACAACGTCATAGTTTACAACTAATGTATCCCAAATAGGTGATAAGCCACATAATTGTCACAAAGTGATTCTTGAACGGGAGATCTAATGTTTAATGCATATATATTTATGATATGTGTGTGTGTGTGCACAATTCAAATTTATATCATCCCACATGTACAAGCATTACTATTGGCAAAATTCAAAGGAAATGATTCCAACAATTCCCAACATGCATAAATCATACTTCAACCAATAAGCGAATCCTTAGGTAAAAAACTTTCATAAGATCTTCAAGTAGCAATATGGAGGGCAAGCAAAGTATTGAAATCACTAATTGAGGCAGCGAAAGCAAATACAACTCAAAGATTGAGAACAAAAAAAAAAAATAATTCCAAAGATTGAGTAGTGCATTGAAACTAAAGTAAAGCTTGAAATAAGGTATATACTCATGCTGCCCATCCTTAGTAGATATTTTTACCAAAAATCAATGGGTCGGGTTCTGGTGACCAACATTTTTGACCAACACCTTGGTGCACCCTCATAGAAGATGAATCAATGGCTGATTTTTGGTGAAGATGATCTCTATGGTGATGAGATCATCCTCACAAAAATTCAAATCATTCGGATATTCATAGACTGGTTTAGCAATTAAAGAATTATGGAACATCGATTTTTACCGTGTAACTTGAAAACTAGATTTGACGGGGTTAAAAATTTAAGAATGGGCTGATTTTTTGTTGGGGCTATCTATATGGTGAGGAGATCATCCTCACCAAAACGCAGCCAAGGTGTTGGTAAAAAATGTTGGTCACCGGAACCCGACCCAAAATCAATTTAATTAGAAATCTCTAGCCATTAGATTTTAGCATTTTTTAAAGTGTGATTCTAGCTGTTGGACCTCAGTCCATGTGATCATTCACTCATACGGGATTTAACATAGGTGGACCTACAAACTAAACATTAGCCCGATTAGTGATTTCATGCCTTTGGATCCTTGTACCCCAAATAATGGTTTATAATGCTCAAAATCCCATGATTAAAATCAATCTATGAAAATAACTCAATCAAACGCTTAGAAATCACTAATCAGGGTTATTTTTGGGTTTGTAGGTCCGCTTAGGGATTGGCCACACACATCCTTACGGTTAGTATCCACCCACTAAAATTAGCCATTGATTCACCAAAAATCAGCCATTGATTCATCTTCAATATGGGTATACCAAAATGGGGCAATAATGGAAAAAAATGGTGCTATCAATAAATAAATAACGGAATATAACAGAAAACAAGCAACATGTCTGGGTATGTAAGCATGTCGGCCATTGACAAGCCCGACTATAAATCCCGTGTACTCCTTGGTGGATATACACACTAAAAATCACCATTATTGGTAATCTCCGGCCATTAGATTTTAGTACCTTTTAAGGCGTGATTATAGCCATTGAATTGAACCATTTTTTAGTACTAAAACCAACGGCTAAAAATCATCACACAAGCTGATTTTTGGTATGAATCTCTACCACGGGGTGGGCTAAACATCCGTTCGGTTTGTGGGCCCAGATGGTAGCGGTGAATAACAAAAATGGTGCTAGCTCACGCCAAAAGAGTGAGCTACAGCTTGAAATTAATTGAAAATGAACCAACAATAACAGTGAATCTTGATGGTTTGATGTTGGAACCAAACCAAAAAGAACTGGAACCAATATATAAATTTACAAACCAAAAATTAACTTGATAGGAGATTTCTAAGCATTGGATTGTAGTCATTTTAATGGGTTTTCTCACAAATATCCACCATAAACCCTCAAAAGAGGGTTTAAAAAATAAATGGGGTTAGAGATTATGAATCAGGGTGATTTTTGGTGTATATATCTACTAAGGAGTGGTAAAAACAACCATGAGGTAAGTTGGGGAAGAAGATAACAGAAAAAATAAAAATAAAAACTAATCAAAACATACCTGTTATCATTTGACGCACGATCGATGGCCGGGAAGACAAACGGCATCAATAGTCGATGGCGTCCACACGAATAAACGATGTATATTGTCGGGGGAGGAGAGGGGAAGGGGGTTTCGAGTGGAGGAGATGGCAAATGGGGTTTTGGGTGGGAGAGGCAAAGGGGGTTTCAGGAGAGAGGATGGAGAAGGGGTTTTCGCGCGGGTTGCGAAAACCCAAATTTTTTTTTATTTATACTCAACCTTATACCGACGCCCACAACCTGACCCTTGCTATAAGTAGTATATAGCGACGGTCGAGACCATCGGTAATAATACCTTATAGAGAGGGTTACGCTTTAGCCGTCGCTATAATACTATTTAGCGATGGATTTCAGCTGACCGTCTCTATAGATTAGTGTATTTTGGGCGCCAAAAAGACTATACCGACGAATGTTTGTATATTCGTCGCTATATTAATATGTAGCGACGGTTTT
This sequence comes from Euptelea pleiosperma, assembly GCA_035048495.1. Classification (NCBI taxonomy): domain Eukaryota; kingdom Viridiplantae; phylum Streptophyta; class Magnoliopsida; order Ranunculales; family Eupteleaceae; genus Euptelea; species Euptelea pleiosperma. The sequence goes on from CM068553.1 coordinate 29,687,590, forward strand.
GCCTAGCCGTCGCTAAAAATCCGTCACTATAAGCCAAGTTTGTTGTAGTGCGTGAGCTCATTATATTCACAATTTTCATCCTCGCCCATTTTGATTCCTCCCATCTGTTCATCAAAATTTGAAAATAGGAGTCAGAACGAACCGTAAGCTGAGGCCCAAAACAACAGGTAGATTCCAAACGATAATAGTAGGGTGACCACGTTCCACACCATTCATGTCATGTAGCATAGCAGCATAAATATTTTCCAACACAACCATTTAACACGTCTGTCAAACAGCGAGTACATAAAATAACGATTTCCCTTTCTCGTTCCCACCAAGGGTAGCAATCCCACCAAGGGTCACAATCCCACCAAGGTTAGCAATCCCACCGAGGGTTTCTTATTATCGGACCAACCGTTATCTCATATACATAAGATTCAATATCATAACAATGTTCATACATTATGTGAAATATTAATATCATTACATGCATCCAACGATAACGATTCAATCATGCACTCACACACATACTAGTAGCAAGGAAGAATTTACGCTATGATTATAGTTAGGAACACCTACCTGTTGGAGTGTGAGTTCCTTATCGTTCGGCGAAGACGGTATGTGATTGACTCGGCTAGATCTCTCTTTCCCATGCGTTGGTTCTCACTCTCCCGGCTGATCTTCTCTCCTTCTTCCTCCTCTTTATTTCCCTCTCCTTTTTCTCGGAATGATGGGGCGTTAAGCTTTTTTTTTTTCTTTTTGTTTCCCACGTTTTTACCTTCTTTCTTAAATTTTCTCACTCACACTTACTGATTCTTTTTTGTGTAGAGGATAAAAGTTTTCCATTTGTATTATTGCCTCGTTGCTTTACTAGGAATCTTATTCAAATGAAGAGTGGTGTTAGAAGGTAATGTGTAGGCTGATTGGGTTCTTCCCTAATTGGTTGGGCACTCACTATTTTTCATTTCTTTTTCTAGCAGGGATATTTACCAAAATTCTAGCTGATTAGCATTTGTCATAATGTATGGGCGTGTGACCTACGGTGAACAAGTCTAGTTTTCCCAAATAGGTAAGGTGTTATGTGTGTTTCTTAAATGAGTGGGAGGTTTAAGTGTCATACGGTTGAGAGTTTCTAAGTCCTAGGTTAGTGGGTGGAATTATGATGGAGAGTTAGGAAATCTCCATGGTCAGCAACATCTTATAATTATCCTACCATATGAGGTTTCCTAATTCATTTACCTATTGATGATATTATATTAAAGTGGTCACTACAACAAAAAAGGGTTTTACTGACGGCCAGAGACTGTCGGTAAACGATATAATTTCGTCGGTAAAAGTTTTATCTACGATCACTGTGGCCGTCGGCAGGCGTCGATATAACATTAGTCGCTAAAGGTTTTACCGACGGCCTATTCTGGAATGACCGTCGGTATAAAATCCTTCCCGCCATATATTTTCGTTGTCCAAGCTATATGTAGCGACGACATAAATATTTTACTGATGGCCATGATCGTCACTATAAATAACTTTTATCGACGGCCATTCGTTACCGTCGCTATTTATGACTTATAACGACGATCGTGGCCGTCGGTAAATATGTTACTAATGTAAAGAAACATTTACCGACGATCAGTGACCGTCGGTAAATGAGACATATAGCGACGGTCAATGTTTTTCCATCGCTATACACCACCTATAGCGACGGTCTCTGGCCGTCGGTAAATGTTTTGAAATAAAATTGAAAATTTTTTAATACTTTTTATAATTTGTAATACCTGTAACTTATATATATCATGCTTAATTCCTATAACAACATTTAATATTCAATATCTATAACTTGTAATATATTCTTGCTTCATTTCCATGAAAACATGTATTCAATACCTAAAAATGGATTACAATATTCATTGTTCCAAATTTCACACTAATAGTTCAAATCAACAAAAAAGACACTAGTAGGAGAAGAAGATAGATCAATCAGCATCTAGCCAGACCAATCAGCATCAAGTCAGGGCAATCAGCATCTAGTCCCTACAAAACAAATAATAAAATGATTAGAATATGAAATGTTAATTAAGACTCATTTTAAACAAAAAGAATTACAAAACTTTGAAAATCAAGTTAAGTCAAAACTTTGAAAATCTCAAACCTACAATCCACCACAAATTCCAAACTAAAGCTCTGTTTTTTGCCCCGTCTCTTCCAACACATTTGTTTCAACATATGTTTCGGGTGATAAGGACCTCGTTTACTCGATTTGGACGTCGAGGTTCCAAAATCAAGTTAAGTCAAAACCTTAAAATTCTCAAACTTATAACCCACTACAGATTCCTGACCAAAGTTCTACATTTTGTCTCGTCTTTTCTAACACGTTTCTTTCAACATATTAGACATGTTAGAAGATGTTTCGGGTGATAAGAAACTCGTTTACCTGATTTGGGCGTCGAGGTTCCAAAATCAAGTTAAGTCAAAATCTTGAGATTCTCAAACCTACAAACCACTACGAATTCCTAACCAAAGCTCTGTTTTTTGTCCCGTCTCTTCCAACAAGTTTATTTTAACATATTAGATGTGTTATAAGAAGTTTTGGATAATAAGGACCTCATTTGCCCAATTCGGACGTCGAGGTTCCAAAATCAAGTTAAGTCCATGCACCTAGGGTGGGCTAGACATCCATACAGTCAGCAATCTCTAAGAGTGTGCCACATGGCTTATGATGTGGTCCATCATCAACTCCTTTTATATCTCTAAGAGGTTGCCACATATCTCTAAGAGTGTACCCTTTAACACTCTCCACCCTTATGTCCTATCTTAACACTCTCTGGCCTTAAGTCCCATCTTAACAATCTCTGAGTACATTCACTAAAATATAAAAATAGAATACCAATAACAAACAAGAGCATATACAGAGAGCATAAACCTTCTCCAATTACCTTATTGCATCCTGGTACAGGATCTTGAAGAAAATTCATCTGCTCACTAATCTTTTCTCTTCTTACCTACAAATCGAGAATATTTCTATGTTAAAAATCTTATTAGAAAAAAAAACCAGAGAAGTTTTGTAATAAGAGGGACAACTTACTCTTTATGCGAGGCTGTGGCTATTGGTAGCCTGGCCTCGCTAGGCTCTCACATGAATGTAATCATCTTTTGGAGCTGGCCCATTTTGGGAACTGTCTTAAGCTTGTTCTTTTCAGTTTTATGTCTCTTCTCATCTTGCTCTTTCACACCGTCAAGGATCTCTTCTGATACTAGATTGTAAGCAAGGCCTTCTATGAGTGTCTCCATCCTTGGGTTTCTATGTTGTTCAATTCGCAGCCATTAAGTACTCACAATGGCTGAAAGCTTTCAAACCTTCCATCTTCCTAAAACTTGTTTTATGCAACAAATTTGTTATATGAGTCAGCTATTTGTTCAAATGTCATTACAAACAATCAGTTTTATTTCTTTTTTTGGTTCATGACCCCTCACCTATGAGCCATTCTATGATATAGAAGTCCATCAAATTGCCACGTAGTACACATGCTTTGAGTTGCACAAAAGTATGCAATCCTCATTGTCCAACAACATGCACGGTACATCTAGCCAAAGAAAGAAAGAAGGAAAAGTGAAGGTCACCACCAAAGAAGTAAAGAAAGTACACAATATACTGATGCTAATCACTTAAGTATATGCATCAAGTGCTTCCCTATACTAATTGCCAACACACATTCTTAATTGCAAATGACTGATGCCATAGGCCCATGCCTAATGCCAAAGGCCACCATCAAGTTGGTTGTGATCTAAAAAAAGATCAATTACAACTCAAAAAACATCAAAAGGGAAAGATAATTTTTATTACACAGTATAAAGTCTACAAAGAAGCATTGAAATCAGAAAGATAGAAACTTATCACGGAAAAGGGGTCAGAATAGTTTAGGTGAGAAAGGAATTGCCAAAGATCCAAGCACTCTTATCTTCCTCCACCAACATCGGGGATCTAACTTTGGAGACTGAGACGATGCACATTCACCTCTAGCAGAAGATGCACATCCTCCATTATTAGTGTTTTAGGTTGACCCTCTATCCTCTAATAAAGTTAAAATTGAATGTTGTCTTGTAGCTAATTCCCCAAGATTGATACCTCGGTCTAAGATTCTGAATATGAAGCAAAATATTTAGTCATTGAGATCAATCATAGATCCATTACAGTCACTATAGCCCATCTATTTTTAAAAATAAAAAAGTTTTCTCCTACTTGTCTCCATGGCTATAGTGGTCAGATCTTTTCAAATTCTGCTAGTATTATTTTTTTGAAATCACATTGAAGAACAATGTCAGCAAATTTCTGTGAAACAAGTGGATTCACTCTTAAGAGGACCAACCCTATCAACTGGCAGTAAAGAAGATCTCACCATACTTGCTCGTTTCATCACTAAATGAATAAATAAAGGTGTTACAATTGAGTAAACGATAAAATGAATTAAACAAGTTAGAATAAGAAGTGGAAGAGAACAAACGTTGAAAGCAAGGATCCGATGAGCAGGAAACCTCAACTTAGTGAGCCCCTCTGCCAACAGATGGAGAAGGATCCGAGTGCATTGAAAGCCTCTGCACTCCTCCCTTCCTGAGCTGCGAGTTCAACACCCTGAGTGCCACCAACAGATGGAGAAGTAAAAATTTAGAAGAAAACAAAAAAAAGATGAAATTTTTCAAAATTTTAACAGGTCAATAATTATCATAAAGCTCCTCATGAGGATTGCCATTTTCATACTAGATCACGGGGATTGATTTCAATGACAATATTACTGTCAATTGACTAATAATGTTGGCAACCTAATTGACATTTTCTCCCTAGATCATAAGGATTGATTTCAATGACGATAGTTTGTCTTTATTTGCACACCAAGCTTACTAATGTAGTGTAAATAGAAGAATAGAATTTAGTAAAACATTTCATGGCCTAAGGCTTATGAGTACATGAGACTCCTGTAACAAGTAAAAAATGTAGAACTTCCCTAAAAAATAGCTTACCAAAAAAATACAGCAAACAAGGTGTTCACAGCTCCCAAACTTGAAAGATTTAGCTCCAATTCTTGGTTTTCTGATTCAATAGGAAAAATCCATTTACATCAGTCTTTAACATCTGATCTGTACATAATTAGCTGCAATGGGTCACTGTTAATGTCATCAGGATTCATATAATTAAGGAAATAATCTCCACTAGTATGTTGTACTAGGAAAGTTGAAATTTTATTTCTATTCTTTAGGTTGGTTTCTAATTTCTCACTTTTCCCATATGTTAAGTGTGGATCGTCCCAAGGCATACTATTATTATTATATAATTGATTCTTCTTGTGGGTCCTACTCTTTGTAAGAAAAGTTTAGACCATTTAGGTCAATGTGGTCCACATATTATTCTACTAAAATATTTGCATATCCACCTAGATATCCTATATAGTGGCTGGTCTTAAAATGATTGTGGATATGGTTGTTCTCTCGTACGGTAACTCCGGTGACTAAAAGGTTGTACATGGTATGGTGTTTATAACAAAAGGTGCGCTTCAAATCCTATAATTTCTTAGGTAGCAATGTACCTCCCAGTTAAGTAATTCAAACGTTTGTGAGCTTGGTGTGTCATCACGTGATCATTCTAAATCACACGTGATCATTCTAGATCACTCAATAGTCTATTAAAATGTCTACATTGCCCAAGGCCTCTCAGTAAGAATTTGATATTACATGCGTTCTACCAATTATGTATTGTTCACGTTGTTCTTTAACAGTTGATGTCGTGAGGTGTCCTTAGGTTGTAATTGTGTTTCAAATGTCCCTACTTCCTATGTGACTTACAACTTTGGTTCTTACTCTAAGTTTTTCAATGAATTCAAGTACGTTCAAATTTTAATTGGTCCAGAAGGTTGAACAGTAGAACAAAGAGTTCAAATTAATGAATTTACAAAAATACCCCTGACTGAAAGTTCAGGGTATTACAACACCTGTCAACTTGAATCATACGGTTACAATGAGAGATTGACGAGTTAGGATTACAATCCTCTTGCGAAATAGAATTGCTGACGTGTCCATCAATAGTGGACCGGTTGGCCAGAATTAGCAAATCAGAATTGACCGTCTTCCTCAGTTCTAGATTCAGCACGAATCCATGGTCCGAAACCTTTAGCTAAGGATCAGCCCATCTGGTAGTAGATTTGGAAAAGGGAAGAGTATTTTGAATGATAGCTGGTTCTTCTTTCCAACAAGCTCATTCAAAATGGCCCAAAATACCACACTTAAAAACAAATTTTTGGTAATCGTTCATACCTATAATCAACCCATATAAGATTACTCTGAATCAACACCCCAGTTCCAGGAATTAAGAGAAACCAGATATCAGCGAGGACCTTAAAACGTATAAATGTACATTTCAAAGGAAGCACTCAAGGTTATAAATCCATTAATAACACCTTTCCAATCTCCGAACCCAGTTCCACTGCTAGAGTCGAACATAAGGCTTTCGGCGGAAGACCATGAATTTGAACCCAAAAGGGGCTAAGATGAAATGAAATTTCAGAGATAGGGATAATGGTCTCTCTTTTGACAAGTAATGAGAGATTACCGAAAATGAACCAAGGTCCATTATCTACAACCCAGATCTGATGTTCGACTTTGGTAAACAAGAAGGCAAAATGATTATGACCACGATCAGCATATTCAAAGGATCCAGATCGATCCCAAGAAGCCTGAACACTTTTCTCCGCTCGTTTGATTTCCAGAAGAAAATCAGCAATGACTTTCCCACATAACGCAAATTTTCAACTCTTCAATCCCGGAGCTAAAGACTCAAGGCTTGGTCGAATTACTTTTCCAGATTGGCATACAACAATCATCTTGCTATGAAGGGCAGAAGATAGATTTGAAGTATCCTATTCCATAATCTGATCTGGATCAGAACTCATATTGGGAAAGGTAATAGAAGAAAAGCAGGGGAACTTAAAGGTGAAAGAAAGAAATAAGAAGAGAAGATCAGAGGGGAAGAACAGAAATAAAAGTAAAATCAAGAGTACGAAGAAATCGGAGCATCAAGAAAATTACCAGAGCAGAAAACACCCACCATTTTTCAATTGTTAATATTCATTGCCTTACTCTTCCGAGATAACACCTTTTTATTCTCGCATAACCAATGTCTAATAAGAACAATAACTAAGGAAACAAATAAAGCAAAAACAATGAAACAATTGGGGGACAACCATTCTTGACAACTATTTTTGACAACCATTTTGGCAGACCCACATAGAAGACGAATCAATGGCTTATTTTTGGTGAGGATGATCTCCTCACCATATAGATCACTTCAGCAAAAAAATAGCCCATTCTAAAATTTCTAACCCCATTAAATGTAGTTTTCAAGTTACACAGAAAAAATAAACGGTCCATAATTCTTCAACTTCTAAACCAATCTACAAATATCGGAATGATTTGAATTTTTGTGAT